>CM046659.1:206718559-207358668 GCA_025594165.1 Tamias sibiricus
TGCCCCTGAGTTCAATCCCAGGTGCCACACAAAAAGAAAAAGAAAAAGGCCCTTGCTGGCTGTACAAGTCACACAAGCCTGTGGCCTGCAGTACACCACAGGGTTGCCATCACACCTGCAGCCTCTAGGTCCCCAGCCCTGGCTCCAGAGCCGCCCAACAGGAGAAACGGGGTCCCAGAGAGCACACAACCAAAGGGCCCAGGAGCCAGCAGAAACAACACCTCTGAGGCCAACAGCAGCTGCAAGCCTCGCCTTTCTCTGCCGGCCTGGAGGGCGCTCCAGGCCCAGCCTCTCCTCATGAAGGGCGGGTTCTGCTTCTCTAGAGGTTTCTATGTGACAGAGCACAAATGCCACCTTTCCTTTGAAACCTGCTCACCACTGAACTCCTGTGGCCTCAAGAAGGACACACACCAGCCGGGCGCGGTGGCGCACGCCTGTAATCCCAGCACTTGGGAGGCTGAGGCAGGAGGATCACGAGTTCAAAGCCAGCCTCAGCAATGGCGAGGCACTTAGCAACTCAGTGAGACCCTGTCTCTAATAAAATACAAAAAAGGGCTGGGGATGTGGCCCAGTGGTCGAGTGCCCCTGAGTTCAATCCAAAAAAAGAAGGACACACACCGCCTGGCGCCAGGTGTGGCACTACTGCATTTCCAGATGCCAAGCACGAGCCAACACTCTGACCCAATTCCACCCCGTGTTCGCCACTCCCTGCGCCTGGCAGAGGCGGCATGAATCCACGGACCTCAACTCGCCCCGGGCGGCCAGCACTGCTGCCCCGCCCACACCAAGCTGCAGACTTGCAGTCCCAGGCCACAGGGCAGTGCCTGGGCAGAGGGGGGCAAGCCAGCGCGGAAGCTCACGCAGAGTGCACACGCAGGGAGCTCCAGTGATGGCCGCGAGGCAGGGTCCAGGCCAGCGGCTCTTCTCTCAAGACGCCTTGGGCAGCTGCAGCCTCGGGAGCACAGGCCAACTTTGATGCAGCCCCCAGGGCAGGCCCAGGTCGGGACAGACCTTCGGTGGCACCTAAGTAGGGACAGTCTTCTCAGGCTGGACCTGCACCTCGCACCATGTGCCAAATGGGTTCGGGTGGACCCAAGCCTAGAGGCACAACCTACGACAAAAACTCCAAGGAGAGAGGAGACAGGCAGAGCCTAGATCTCCAGAAGAAGGCCATGGAGAGCCAAGGGGCCCGTCGGACTGCACCCGTCGGACTGCACCCAAGCCAGAGACATGGAGAGGAAAGACAGCCGGAACCCTGCCGGCCTCCACCTGACGTGCAGGGACTGCACCCAGAGCATCCACAAAACTCTCAAGCTCCGCAGGAAATAGAAACCCACAGAGCTGTGGCAGCAGATATCAACAGACCAACGAAGAGATGGCCAGTGCCCCAGTCATCAAGGAGACGCAGCCTGGATCCACAAGGCAGTGCCGTGGCACACGGACCATGGTCCCCACCTCCGAGGAGTCCCTGTACAGCCTCCCCAACAGGGGATGCAGCCTCCATCGCGAGCAGCCCCCAGGTGAAGACAAGCACACATGCTTACCAAGACCCCAGTGAATCACAGCAGCTTGCCTTGGGACAGCCAAAAACTGGGAACCCCCAAAACAGTCCAATGAGTAAAAGGCCGATCTCCGAGCTATTTAGATATTAGGGAAAAGCATTCAGAAGTGGAAAGGGTGACTACAGATACACACAGCACCACCAAGGAACCTCAGATGACCTGCTGAATGCACACAGCTGGGGGAAGGACAGACAGCACATTCCATCTACAGACTCCACGACACACAGACCCACCATGGTACCAAAGCAGAGGGGTGGCACGTGGGGCAAGAAGGAAGGGTCCCACAGAGGCAGAGGAGTGCCTGGCAAGGGCTCCTGGGTGTGTGCACAGCCTCAGCCTCACATGCTCCCAAGTCAAAAGTGCTCCATTTACTGCATGTGGACCGCACCCTTAACAGGGGCATGTGGTCCTTACCAAGACAGCCGTCACCTCAGAAGTCACTCAAAGCAGTTCTGGTGAACACTGACCACTCCAGTCACCCTCACACGCAAAGCCAGGCACGGACCACAGGCTGCACCCCACACTCACCTGTGGCTCGGGAAGCTGAGTGTGCAGGTGGCAGCACCAACAGTGCCCTTTCTCAAGCAGGAGGGTCCCACTCCCAGAACCCTGGCACGAGACACTGGCCAGTCTCCACAGAACAGCACTGACCCAGCTCTTCTGACAGGAAAAGAGACCCTGGAATGCCCCGGAAGCACACGCGGCCAGACTCAGGTGTAGGCCACACAGAATCCACACTGCAAGAGCCCTGCTCTGGCTGCCAGTGTCCACGAAGCTGCAGGGAAGAGGCCACAACCCACGTGTGCCTCCCTTCTCCTCCAGAAGCTTGATCTTGGCAGAAACACGAGCCCCTCTCTCCTAAAAGACTGGGGGCCAAGTGCTGGTGTGGGGACAAGGGGCCTGGACCCAGCCCTGCACCCCTGCTGCTGACTCATCAGGTGTGACTCCTGCTCGAGATGTGGGGAGCCAGGCCCAATGTCCCTGCATCTTCCTGGCCCCAAGCTGAGGCTCTGGGGTGCTGGCAGGGGAGCTGCAAGACCGCCTGCCAACTCGGTGTCCCCACCACTGAGCCCGACTGCGTGAACGGGCAGCTGCTCCTCTGGAGCAGAGCTAAGCAGCCCCGGACTTGCCCTGCAGGTGCCTTGTGTCCACTGGCACAGTTCTGACTCAGCAGGACGGCTCCCCTTAACCTGTGCATGAGATGGCGTTCACACGTGCCCAACAATGTGAAACCACGTGCAAATCACCACTGAGGACCCTCGCAGCCCTCCAGATGTGGAGGGGCTGACAGTCAGGTGTGGTCCTGCGTGTCCCAGTGCACATCTGCAATAAAGGCAGGTTCAAGGACCCGGCTTCGTGCCCCTGGGAACAGAGCAGCACCTGCAAGACTGAGGCAGGACCCCACACAGACGCCAGGCTGATGAGCCCTGCAGGGACGATCTCCATGGGGCCTTCCAAACGCACCTCCGTGCATGCACCAGGCTGTCGACAGGCCCACGTGCTGTCACATGTCCCCCTTGTCATGGGAAGGGCTGTCTTGGGTTCCTCTTCCTCTCTGGTGGCTCTTCTGTGACTGCTTTTCTGACCACCCATCCTGGACCCTCGGCCCAGCTCCCAGCTGCTCTCCCTCTCTACTCACCTCCAGGGAGCCTGAGCCCCTTGTCCCCTGCCTACTTCTATGGCCAGCTGAGGACCAGTGCCTGGCTCCCTCGCCACCTGCTGGGCAGCACATGGCGACACCCAGGCCCTTCCCTGCACCTCCTGCCTGCAGCTGCACACCCAGTCGCCGTGTCCCACCAGCCTCAGCCTCAGCCACCTCTGCACCAAGGGCTGCATCCTCCACACAGCACTTAGCCCGGGGCAGACCTCAAAGGCCCCCCACTGCAGCAGTGCGCCTCCCGTGACCCTCCTGCCCCCCACAGCCCCACCAGGGCAGCTCTCACCTCTGCATGCTCACAGGCAGCCCCATCAGGGTGGCCACAGAGCCCTGTGCTGGCCACAGGGACCCCACTCTGCTCAGCAGGGCACCACCTCCTGGGCAGCAGCCTCTAGGCCTGCCTTCAGTTTCCCAGGGCTGCAGAACGTAAGGGCCCCGGGCATCTCTGCCTTCCCACCTCTGTGCAAGTGCCCCAGGGGCAAACCAAAGAAATGGGAGAACTGACGGAGAAGGTCAACCGTGCCCCCTGCGACCCACCACAGAATCCTAGCCACTGAACTGTCTTATTTACCTCTCTATCTTCAAGCAAGATAAGATATCTGTGGCAAGTAAACAATTCCCTGCACTGGCTCACTAAAAGGTCACTAACGCCATCTTTGCAAACATCTACATCACATATTCACTCGACAAGTGCCTACTGAATACCATTTGCAAGCACTGGGCACACACCACGGAGGTGACAGACAAGGCTGCCCTGTCAATAAGAAGGACACAGTGGTCAAGGACCACCTTCACTGTTGCTGGTGGGGCCCTTACCCTTAGGAAGTGGCCTAGGTGCTGGTGCCAGCAGCCCCCAGATCACCCTCCCAGGCAGGGACTGTGTCTCTCTGGACAGCAACCTCCAGGCCGTGGACTCAGATAGGGCCTGAGCCAAGCGACAGGTCCCCATCACCTCCACACAGCACACTCCACTCCTGCACCCAGGGCTCCCTGAGACCCTAAACTAGCACCTGCTCTGGGCCACAGGCAGGCCTAAGTGGGGCACTCAGAGACAGGCTCACACAGAGCCACCCTGCCCTGCAGCCCAGGCTTCCATGTGCCAGGACTTCTCCCAGTTCTCCTTAAGTCTAAGTTGATTTTAAGTGACTAACATGCTTTGGTAAAACTACTTTAAGATATTATTAGCGGGGCTGGGATTGTGGCTCAGTGGTGGAGCGCTTGCCTAGCACGTGCGCTGCCCGGCTTCGATCCTCAGCACCATGTAAAAATAAATAAAGGCATTGTGTACAACTAAAATAAATAAATATTAAAAAAAAATATATATATTATTAGCCAGGCACAGTGGCGCATACCCGTAATCCCAGAGGCTCAGGAGGCTGAGGCAGGAGGATCACAAGTTCAAAGCCAGCCTCAGCAACTTCTTTTTTTTTTTTTTTTTAATATTTTTATTTATTTGCTTTTAGTTGTACACAATGCATTTTATTCATACATGGTGCTGAGGATCGAACCCGGGTCGCCCACATACTAGGCGAGCGCTCTACCGCTGAGCCACAATCCCAGCCCTCAGCAACTTCTTAGCAAGGCGATAAGCAATTCAGAGAGACCCTGTCTCTAAATAAAATACAAAATAGGGCTGGGGATGTGGCTCAGTGGCCAAGTGCCCCTGAGTTCAATCCCTGGTACATACCCCCCCCCAAAAATGATATTATTAAATATGAATATGTTTACCCACGTAGGTGTGTGAGTACACGTTTCTGCCAAGCCAGCTCACTGCAAGCGGAGCCCTGCTGCAAACCACGACCCACGGCTGCCTCTGGGCCCCTTACGGGGCAGTGTCCATGTCAGTTTCTACCCACACCATCGCACAGGACCTCCTCACAGAGAGCTGCATCTTCAAAAACTCCAAGACCACAAAGTGCTGTGCCTGCCTGAATCTCTGACATCCAACACAGGCTCAGCTGGGATCCCATAAATACCAATCCCCAATGCTACAGATTAAAAACTGCTTGCCGGAACTCCTAGAAACTGATGGGTCTAGGGAAGGAGCTCTAGACTCTACTCACACTGGAAATTCTGCACACAGTAACCACCGGACTTAGGTACTGCTTTGCTCTCTAAAGGTGCAGGGGTGGTGAAGTGAGGGGGGTGCCCTGCTGGAGACCCCTGGCTGATACCCAGGGCCTTCCCAGGGAGCACTGTGGTCTCAAAAGCCACTGAAGCATGTGCTCAGCATGAAAATTTTTGGAAACAGTTTTTGCACAAAAACTTCAAAGTTGACAATAATCATAATCGTTTACTTTAAAAACTGGCCAAAAATGCGCTGGCGACTCACAAAAGTAACAGGAAGGGCCAAGCAGCAAAAAACGCTCCATCTCACGACACACGGAGAGCCGAGTTAAAAAGGAGGCGATTCTACCCAGCAGGCTGGCGGCAAGCCACTTTAATTTCCACCATCGTCACTGCCCAGAGTGGGCACAGGGCACACACTGGAGAGGCAGACCCAGCAGCTGGTCCTGGCTGCCACATGGCATTTGACCCCTACTGCAGCCTGGCTCTCTTTCCTACAGAAACACCTGCCCCACACACAACACCAGCAAAAGACAGGGAAACCACCTGCCCATCACCACGGGACTGACGGATGGGAAAGAGTCAGGCAGGTGCACCAAGCCTCCCTTGACAGGAATAAAGCGCATCCAAACACGCCCAGCAGGACTCGGGATTGAGAAGAAGGGTGGGGGGGTATGGAAGCCAAAAGGACTCACACTTTCAATCTGACTACACACGGTTAAACACTCCTTTGCATGAGCATTAACATCATTTTGTAACTTAAAGGAAACAACAGAGAATCAACAAGTACTAGGATGACAGCTGTGAATTCCTCTTCCTCAGCTACAAGTTCCACCTCATCCCCCATGCCTCCCGCAGGGCCTATGGCTGACCCCTGTTACCTGCACACGTCCCAGTGGCTCCTGCACTAACTCTGAGGACAGCCCGCCCAGTGGTCCACTTTCAGAATATAGCCTTAATTGGATCCAATTGTAGCCATTTTAACTATGGCCCTTCCTTTGCCTGCCCCAATTTTAAAACTAGCCAATCACATATTGTAACCTGAAGCTCCTCCAAGCAGGGCCCAGGCAGCACTGCCTTGAGATACAGACAGGTGGACTGTCCGCCAGGAGCGCTTGCTAGCCAGGCTCCAGAGGACCTTCTGGCTGGAGCAGAGGTCCGCCTTGCCCACCCACTTCCACCGCAGTGTCTCTAGCAACCCCACAGGGACCCCACGGCTGGCACTCTCCCTCCACAGGGCGGCCTTCGAGCCCCGATTCTCCTGTGCCACTGTACAGCTGCCTGCCTGGGCCACAACTGGGGCATCTGCCTTGGGCTTCCTGGAGTGGCCACTGGGCCCTGCACACGGACTCCAGGGTGGCCCGGCGGCAACGGGCAAGACAGCATCAGAACCAGACTTCAGCGAGAGCCCAGCACTCCCTCTAGCCAGGCCCCACGCACCAGAACTCGGGGGGAGGGGTGACCATCGAGGCAGGGTGCAGCCCACACACTGCATGGGGCCTGGTCTCCACCATGCCTGAGCACCACCGCGCCGTCTGTGCTGGTACTCGACGCGCCCGCACCTGCTGAAGCGCCCTGTCTCTCACAGGTGGTCCCTGTGGGCCCTCTCTCACCTCGGGGCACACTTCTGCAGGAGGCAGCTCAGGCATCTGCACCACTTCTTGGGCACCCTCAGCTGTTGATGGCCAATCTGGCTTCCAATCTTCTCACATCTCAAAAACACAGGCGTGCATGCGCCTCACATGGCGCTTGTGTGCCAACCCTCCCTGGCACGCGGCTTCTGGCCTGGAGTCTGCAAAACTGGACTGTGTTCAGCAGGCTCAGACCAAGGAACCCCTCTAAGCTTTCCTGGACACTGGGGGGATGTTTTCACTTGTTTATTTTAGTTTTTGGTCCTGAGGACTGAACTTGAGGGTGGTCTTACCACTGAGCTATATCCCCAGCCCTTTGTAGTTTTTATCTTGAGACAGTGTCCACGTTGCCCAGGCTGGCCTGGAACTTGCAATCCTCCTGCCTCAGCCTCCCAGGTTGCTGGTGTGAAAACAGAAAGACGGTCCATCTACAGAATATATAGTATTGAGCCTTAATTGGGACGTAAGATCAAACTGTAGACGTTTAACCATAGCCCTTCCCTTTGCCCACCCAACTTTAAAATCATCCAGTAGCACAGATGTAACCCTGAGCTCCTCTGATTAGAGCGAAGGGCAGCACTGCGCTGCCGCAGAGGTAAAAGCAGGTGGACAGCCCGCCCAGGTGTGCTTGCCAGCAGGTTCTGAAGCACGCCCCTGGAGCAGAAGTCAAGTCTGCCTTGACCACCCACGTCCAGCGCGTGTTTGATTCCTGTGGCTCTGCTGTTTCTAACACTGGGATCACAGGTGTGCGCCATGCCTGGCTCTGAGCTTGGTCTGATAAAGACTTCCTGCTCTTACATCCAAGATGCTAACTGCCTTCTGTGTTGTGCAAGTTTAAAACATGCTCTTCCTCTACAGATTCGGCCTGGTGCCGCCTCGGCCCGGTGCCGCCTCAGCCCAGGCGCCCGCCGCCACCTGCCCAGGCCTCCTCCTGCACACACTGCCTGAGCACCTGCTGCACATGGTCCCATGCACCCACATCAACTGGTGCTAATGGCTGTCAATGCAACCCCTCACCCTGACTGATCACAGCCCTGCCAGTCAGTGTCAGGAAGGACAGCCACTCCGCGGTAAGAGCATGCCACCAGGGCACTGTTGGGTTTTGTTGTTGTTGTTATTATTGCTTGTTATTTTGTGTTGCTTCATTTTTGTACTGGGGATTGAATCCACATAAGCTTAGCCACTGAACCACATCCTGAGTCCTTTTATATTTTATTTAGAGACAGGGTCTTGCTTAGGTCTCTTTGCTTAGGTCCTCACTAAGTTGCTGAGACTGGCTCTGAACTCTTTCTTTCTTTCTTTTTTTGGTAGTTGTAGATGGTCAACAGCACAGCTTTATTTTATTTTCCTTTTTTTGTATGTGGTGCTAAGGATCGAACCCATTGCCTCACATGTGCTAGGCAAGTGCTCGGCCACTGAGCCACAGCCACAGCCCTGGCTCTGAACTCTCAATCCTCCTGCCTCAGCCTCCTGGGTTGCTGGGATTACAGGCGTGCACCACTGTGCCCAGCTCAGGGCACTGTTCTGACCTCACCTGAGGGTCCACACAGGCAGGAAGGGTGGGATTGGTCTGTCAGAAGGGAGAGAGGAGCAGGGTGGACAAAGGCTGCTGACAAGGGAAGAGCAAGGGGGACGAGGAAGGTGCGGGACACCCAAGTCAGGCATGAACTCCACCACAGGGTACGGCTTCAGTGCCCCCACAAAGAAAAAAAGGGGTGCAGACACTGAGATGGGGTGCACAGGTGAGGTCAGAGGATGCAGGGAAGGAGGCAGGGGACGTGGGGCTCCTGGAGCTGCTCTGTTTGCAGTAACAGGAAAGCACCTGACAGAGCCCAGCAGTGGCTTGTGACAAGAAGACCCCCTGCCCCAAAGGCCACCGTGGGAAGCAAGGAATGGGCTTGTGCTCCCAAAGGCCACCGTGGGAAGCAAGGAGCAGGGAGGAAGCCCCTGGGCACGCTCACCTGCAGAGCCACCTCCCTGGAAATGATAAGCAGCTCGAGGCTCTGTCCGCCACCTCCACCCAAACCCTTGCTGTGTCCACAGAGACACAGCAAGCCCAGAGCCAGAGAAAGGGACAGCGCCTGACTGCCCCTAACTGCACAAGACGGGGTTCTCCACACGTAACAAGCCTGACTCAAGAGTTTGGTAAGGTGGCTGGGCGCGGTGGCGCACGCCTGTAATCCCAGCACTTGGGAGGCTAAGGCAGGAGGATCGCGAGTTCAAAGCCAGCCTCAGCAATGGCGAGGCACTTAGCAACTCAGTGAGACCCTGTCTCTAATAAAATACAAAAAAGGGCTGGGGATGTGGCCCAGTGGACGAGTGCCCCTGAGTTCAACCCCCAGTACCACCAAAAAAAAAGAGTTTGGTAAGGTGCTGGACGAGGTCCAAAACTCAACTGCAATCTGAGACCATCAACGCAGATCAGAAAACACAATTGTTTAAAAAATACTACTGGGCTGGGGTTGTGGCTCAGCGGTAGAGCGCTCGCCTAGCATGTGCACAGCCCGGGTTCGATCCTCAGCACACGTAAAAATAAACGCATTGTGTACAACTAAAGCAAACAAATAAATATTTTTTTTAAAAAAATACTACTAGCCGGGCGCGGTGGCGCACGCCTGTAATCCCAGCACTTTGGGAGGCTGAGGCAGGAGGATCGCGAGTTCAAAGCCAGCCTCAGCAATGGCGAGGCACTTAACAACTGAGACCCTGTCTCTAATAAAATACAAAAAAGGGCTGGGGATGTGGCCCAGTGGTCGAGTGCCCCTGAGTTCAATCCCCAGTACCAAAAAATAATAATAATAATAATAATAATAATAATAATAATAATAATACTGACAACAGCAGCAATAAACAATAAACTCAGAACCCCAGAGTGAATCTAATACAATATGAGCAAGACCCACTTGGAAATAACATACGAAACTTCACTGAAAGACACTGCAGAAGAGGTAGGCTGGGTGACAAACAGTGTTGACAGACAGGAAGGAGCCCTTCCACACAGCAGAGGCTTGCCAAGAACTGACTGGCACCATTCCAATCAAATAAGCTACAAGGACTCCCTGGACTCCAAAGAGTTAACTCTGACATCCAATCAACAGGGAGAGCAAGCTGGTGGCCTGGACTGTTGCTCAGCCCAGAGAGCTCACCAGGTGTGTGCAAAGGCCCTGTGACATGCTCAATCCCCAGAGAGAGAAGGAAAGGGGTGGGCAGGGAGAAGAAAAGGGAGAGAGGGAGGGAGAAAAAGAGTGAGGGAAGGAAAGGAAAGGGGGGGAGAGGGAGGGAGAAGGAGGGAGGAAAGGAGAGAGGGAAAGGGGAAGGAAAGATGGGGGAAGGAGAGAGAGAAGGCAAGGAGAGGGGATAGTAAGAGGGTACAAGAGAGTGGGGAGGAGAAGGAGGTGGGGAGAGAGAAGGAGGTGGGGAGGAGAAGAAGAGAGGAGACAGGGAAAGAGGGGAGCAGAAGAGAACAGAGTGGGAGCAAGTGTGGCCCTGCAGGAGTGAGGACAGGTGGCCCTGATGAAAGGCAGCCAGGAGAGGACCGAGAGCCAAAGCCAGCCTGCAGGGAGGTGTGGTGTGCGGCCCAGGGCGAGGCGGGACCAGGGGCAGCGGGCGCCCAGGTGGACAGGGGTGGGCGTGGCTGGCTCCCAGCACGTGCAGCCAGGAGTGAACGCAGCAAAGACCAAGCAGTCAGAGCCAAACATGGAGGAGCACCCCACAACCTCAGGGCGAGAACGGGGCACTTAAAGACGCCCCAGAAGGTGCTGACCTCAAGGGGAGGGCACCAGCCTCAGCCACAGCAGAAGACACCCCAGGAAAGCAGAGGGTCAGCCACAGGGGCAGACAGTGCCACACACGGCCCACCAAGAAGAGCTGCCAGAGACACCGTCCCCATGATCCAGGCAAGAAAGAGGCAGCAGCAAAGAGGACTGGGCAGAAAGACAGGGCGCATGTCAGAGGGCACTTCCACGGCTGAGGGGAGCCAAGCCAGGCCTGGCCCTCAAGACCTGCAGTCGGCACTACCCAGAGAGCAAGGAGAGAAAGCAGGCCCCTGCCCGGGCGGGTGAAGGGCGCCCAGCATCGCCCCCAGGGCCACACGCACAGCCCGAGCTCACGCGGGCAGGGAGCCCCAGGCGAGGCACAGAAGGCGCAGCCACACTGCCCTGCACACTCCACGGCCTGGCTCCGCACACTGGCCCCGACCAGCATCACTCACCACGGAACAGGCCACCAACGGAGAGATGCTGGCAGACACGATCTCCACACCAGGAGCCAAGGTGCCCAGACGGGCCCCAGCATCCCGTGGATTCACAAGTCGCAATCTCATGCCGAGGGGCCAGTGAGGGGAGGCAGGCCTCCAGGAGGCCATCCAGTCACCAGGGTGCAGCCCCTCAAGGATGGGACTGGTGCCCTAGGAAAAGCACCCAGAGGGTTCCCTCATCTCCACCCTCCCTTCCACCACGTGAGCACCCGAGCCAGCCCCCAGCAAATCTGACAGAGCCTTGATCTTGGACTTCCAGCCTTCAGGACTGTGAGAAATAAATCTGTTGTTTTTAAGCCTCTTGGCCTGTGATATTTTGTCATAACAGCCCAAAATGAGTATGACAGAAGGGAATTCCTAACCTAATAAAAGGCATCTACAAACAACCTATAGCCGATATCCTATATTTAATGGGAAAAGGCTAAGGCTTCCCCTTGAGGCAAAATACAAGGCAAAAATGTCCCTTCCCAGCTGGAAGTACTGGGGCACACCTGTAATCCCAGCAGCTCAGGAGGCTGAAGTAGGAGGATGGCAGATTCAAAGCCAACCTCTGTGACTTACAAGGCCCTAAGCAACTTAGCAAGACCCTGTCTCAAAATAAAATATAAAAAGGGCTGGGGATATGGCTCAGTGGCTAAGTACCCCGGTACAAAAAAAAAAAAAAAAAAAAATCCCTTCCCATGGTTATTCAATACCATACTGGAGGTCCTAGCCAGTGCAATAAGGCAAGAATAAAATATAAGATACATGAAGCCGGGCACAGTGGCACACGCCTGTAATCCCAGCAGGGGGATTGCGAGTTCAAAGCCAGCCTCAGCAATGGCGAGGCACTTTAGCAACTCAGTGAGACCCTGTCTCTAATAAAATACAAAAAAGGGCTGGGGATGTGGCCCAGTGGTCAAGTGCCCCTGAGTTCAATTCGCGGTATAAATAAATAAATAAGATACGTGGATGCAGAAGAAGAAAGCCTCTCTTTATTGCAGACAATATGATTGTCCTTGAAGAAAATTCTAAGAAATCTACAGAAGGAAACTAACAACTGGGCTGGGGTTGGGGCTCAGTGGTAGCGCGCTTGCCTGGCATGCATGAGGCACTATGTTCGGTATTTAGCACCACACACAAATACATAAAACAAAGGTCCATCAGCAACTAAAAAATATCTTTAAAAAAACACCGTAACTGGGGCTGGGGTTGTGGCTCAGCGGCAGAGCGCTCGCCTCGCACGTGCGGCCCGGGTTCGATCCTCAGCACCACGTAAACATAGAATGCATTGCATTGTGTACAACTAAAGTAAATAAATAAATATTAAAAAAAAAAAAAACACTGTAACTAACAAGTGAGTTAGTAGGCAATGCTGCAGGGTACAGGTCAGTTTTTTTTGTTTTTGTTTTTGTTTTTTCTTTTTGGAGGGGGATGGTAACTAGGAATTGAACCCAGGAGGGCTCTACCACTGAGCCACATCCCAGACCTTTACATTTTTTGAGATGGGGTCTTGTAAATTGCCAGGCTGGCCTGGAATTTGCAATCCTCCCGCCTCAGCCTCCCAAGTCACTGGGTTTATAGGCATGGGCTAACAAACATGGCCAAGATCAATACTTTTTAAAGTAATTTATTTTTAGATACTCAAAAAAAAAAAAAAAAAATCAGAAATTAAAAGTTTTAAAAGTACCGTGTACAGGGGCTGGGGTTGTGGCTCAGTGTTAGAGTGCTCACCTAGCATGTGCGCAGCCCAGGTTTGATCCTCAATACCACGTAAAAATAAAAGGCATTGTGTACAACTATAAAACAAATACATAAATATTTTTTAAAATAAAAAATACAAATAAAGTACTGTGTACATAGCACAAAATATGAACACTTAAGAACAAATCTAACAAAATATGTTAATTACACAAATACTGAAAACTATAAAACAATGTGAGAGAAATTTTTAAAGACCTAAACAAATGGAGACAAACACCATGTTTGGAGATTCAATATTGTTAAGATACCAACTATCATAAAATTGACCTTGAGAGTTCACACCATCTCAAGTAAGGCATCAGAAGATGTTCTCCAGAAACCGACAGGAAGGTCCTAGAGCTCTAAGAAAGCAAAGGACCAGAACAGCACCACATGTTCTTGAAAAAGAGAACAGTGTGGACTCATGCTACCTGGGTTCAAATGTTCTCCAGGGGCTGCATGAACCCAGGAATGCCCAGGCAGGCAAAGCAGACTGGACGAATAGAGCAAGATGCAGTCCAAAGATAAATCCTCACCTACAGGTTCAAGACATTTCTAATGGAAAAAGAACAACTGGATGTCCTGCAGGAAAAATATGAATTTCAGCCCCTACCTTACCACTCTCCCAAGATTAACCAACCCTAAATCCAGTAAAAGCTAAAACCATAAACATTCTAAGGGAAACACACAAGAAAATCCTCGTGCCTTGAGTTAGGCACAAACTTCCTTGATAAGATATAACCATAAACTTTGAAAGAAAGAACCTAATAAACTAGACTTCATTAAAGTGGACAACGTACTCTGAAAGATAGGTGAAAATACAGTCTAAGGCCAAAACATTTTAAAACAACTCTATCTGATAAAGGATTTATACCTGGAATATATTCTAGAAGCACTTATAAATCAGTAACAACAAGAACAATCTGGTTTAAATATGGGAGGCCAAAGACTTGAAGAGACACTTCATGAAAGACATGCAGAAGACAGATAAATACACAAAAAGACTTCCACATCATCAGGCTTCAGAGACCCAGGTCCAGCCACACACAACAGCACTGCTCGCTAAGGGGCCACAGTCAAACACCAAACTGGGCTGGGGCTGGGGCTCAGTGGTGGAGCGCTTGTCTTGCATGCGTGAGGCACTGGGCTTGATCCTCAGCACCAAATAAATAAAATAAAGGTTGTGCCCATCTACAACTTAAACAAAAATCCTTTTTACGACCAAACCAACTTCAGCAGGGATGTGAAAAAACATCGCGCATGCAAAACAGAGGGCCACCTTGGAAACAGCTGGCAGCTTCTAGGAGGTTGACCACGTCACATCCAGCGGTCACTCTTCCGGGGCCACCAGAGAGAAGAAAGCCGCGTCCACACAAATGTAGAAGGGTGATCCTAACCGAGAGAAGCTGGAATCGACCCAGACATCCGCCAATGTGAACAGACTGGTGGTCTGTGGCCCACCATGCTGCCCAGCAGCGGAAGGACCAGGGACCAGAACTCACAGAACCAGCATCAAGCCCACGTGGTCTGCTGAGAGGCGGGTCCGAACACTTCCAGCATGAGTGACGAGGTTCTGCGTGGGCGCGGCTTTCCTCTCTCTGGTAGCCCCTGGAAGAGTGACCGCTGGATGCGACAAGTGGTCAACACACGTTCACACGGGGACCAACACACATGGTTCCCAACAGCCCAAAACCGAAAAGAACCCAAATGCCTGTCCCACAGTCAACGGTGCTGCGCATGCGAGCCTGAGGGGCTGCTCCGCACAGCAAGGCGAGCGGCCTTGGGGTCTCAGAGGAGGAAGGCCAGGCACCACAGAGCACCAGCAGGCTCCCCTAACTGGAGCACGCCGGCAAGACACGCCCACAGTGGCCGCACGGGCTCAGCAGAGCCCCGGGCAGCAGAGGGCAGAGGGCTCCGTGAGTGAGGCTGCTCGTCTCGGGGTGCTGGTGGTCTGCGGCGCGCTGTGCACTCGGCTCAGAACCAGCTGCGCACTCAACAGGAACACGCTCATGTTCAGACCATGTCCCCAAAGTTTATGTATGCAAAGCTGGGTTTAAAGGAATGCCCCCCAGCCCCCCTACCACACACTAGGCTCACACTTGATTCCAGGAATCGTGTAACTGCCTGCCAAGTCCAAGCCAGCCACACACAGGACAGCAGGAATGCCAGCAAGGGAAGGCCATGCCCACCTCCCAAGAAGACCAGCACGTGCCCAACTGCAGCCCCCTGTCCCCAGCAGAGCTAATGTAATGCTTATTACATGATTTTTACCTTAGCAAAGAAAAGCATGATGTATTTTGAAACCATTTCCTTCCAAAGCTATGTTTTAAGTTTCGGTGCTTGAACCATGCAGGAATGCGTCACTATTCAAAGTAGTTTCTTCTGAGTGTAGTAGGTGAAATACGTGAGGTTTCTCAATTAAAATAAAACGCCACTAGATGACGACCTCTAAGCTGTATTGTTAACTGTGTATATGGTACCTTTGTTGGAAAAAAGAGAGAGAGAGAGAGAGAGAGAGAAGAAAAAAGACACGTATGTGTGTGTGGTGCCAAGTGTACATGTATTTCTTATTTCTGCAAAAAAAGAAAAAAAAAAACACTGATGGGATGGTCTAGAAACTAACAAATATAAAAATAAAAACTCTCTAGGAGAGGAAAGAAGAGGGAAGAGAAATCAAAGTGCTTCTCAAAACCTCAGCTTCTGAACCTGTGCTTCACATCCAAACAGGCCAAGCTGCAGACAGACCCAGACGGAGCTCGCTGCCACGAGGAAGGCGTGCTGAGGGGTTCTGGGCCCCGGAGTCGTCGGCACCCTCACGAGGCAGACGCCTAAAGACAGCAAGTACAGGACACGTGTGCCAGAGCAAGGTGATGTCTATGCGGAAGGTCCAGACGCAACACTCAAGAACCCACAGGGGAGCGGCCATGCACCCGTCAGGAGAAAGGCTGGCCTGTCCTCACCCATCGACACCGCAGCACCCAACCTGGTCCTCACAGGGACAGCACCCGAGCCCGGCCTACAGGTTCCTCCCTTCATGCCAGACAGGCAGGCAAAGGGCTGGAGGCCATCCCCACGACAGGCTCAGAGCCACGGCTGCTCAGGACCAGATGTGCAGGGCCGAGGGCCGCCCACAGAGGGAGCTGGGCAGACCGCAGACAACAGGGGCAGAAGGCCTGGAGCCTCTCACAGGCGATGGACCAGGCCCTCTCTGGTAGGAGACAATCTGACTGCAGGAACACTGTTCAATGCAGGCCAGGCCCGTGTGGCCCGCCCTGCTCACGACCATCCTGTGACAGCTGCCCCTCCCCACACACACACGCTGTCCCAGGGCTCCTCTTGACCCTGCCCTGAGGACAGCTAGCCACCTGTTTTTGGCTAAGTTCCAGGGCAGGCACCTTCCCACCACAAGCCCCTGCTGACAAGGCTCCCTGCCCAGCATGCCACAGCAAAGGAGCAGCCACATACTGAGCCGCTCGTCACCCCATGCTGGTCAGCACAGACTCCTGAGGGCCCGGAGGCTCCAACACCAGGAAGAGTGGTCCAACGTCCAGGCCTCCAGTCTCTGGGTGACAGGAACAGAGATTGGCATGCATTCATTCCCATACTTTTTAGTGTTTATCAAAATTTCTAGACTGAGCAAGTATTAGTTACTTGTTAAGAAAATGACTTAAAAACTAAGCATCACACTCACTGTTCCTGCATGGCGCGGCAATAGCCACTACTGGAGTGAATGGGAGAGCCCTGAGGGAGCACGGCCCTGGCGGCCCCCACGCCAGGAACCCGCAGGACACACGAGACAGCCTTTTCCACTTGCAGAGGCGAAGACAGAAGTGACTCCCAGAAAACGAGGCAGCCCTCCCGCGTACCTGCACACCAAGCCCCCGCAGGAGCTGCAGTCCCTGCAGACCCAGGATGAGCCCCATGCAGCACTCTCCTCCGAAAACCCCAACAGGAGTGGACAGCAGAAGGCCGGCCCGGACCAGCAGTCCCGTGCACCTGGCTCAAGAGGCACCAGGCCCCGGGGAGTCTGCACCAGTGAACAGGAACACAGAACGTGACACCAATGACGACGACCTTTCCCTCTCCAGAAAGGAGGAGAAAGGGGCACCACAGACCTTCCCAACAACTTCCCTGAAATACAGCCTACAGAGGCACAGTTCTGACTGGGCGGGCGCCTACAGCTGTGTGACCACTGCCACCTCTGACGTGAGCACTGTCCTCCACTCAAAAATCCCCCTAAAGCCACACCACTACCACACAGCCCAGGCAGCCACCACCGTCAGAGTTCAGGCTTTCTTGAGTGTCGCCTGAACAGAACTGTGCGACGAGGCCTTCCGCGTCGAGTAGGGTGTTTTTCAGAGGGTCCCTTGGAGCACACAGCCTGTGTGCTACTGGTCGGTACTCCGCGCCCAGTCCGCGTGCGCTGGAGTTCAGGCTGCCTCCAGGCACCACTGCTGGGACAGCTCTGTGTGGGCGGGTCCCCACTCACTCTCCTAATGGGCAGGGTGGGCAGGATGCAGGGGCAGCCGCAGCTGAACCCCTGTTGTGTCCCACTGGGCTCCGCCTGGTGGGGAGCGTCTTCTCACATGCTTACTGACCATTTCTGCACCTTCCTGTTTGTCCCTTCAGACCTCGGGCCCGCTCAGTGGAGTGGCTCATTGTCTTCCTAAGGTGCACGAGTCCCTGCGAGTCCTTTGTGGTGCAAAGGCTTTCTCCCAGGGTCTGGCTCTGTTCTCTCAGCAATGTGTGAACTTGAAGAAGTTGTCTTAAACCTCTGAAGCCCAAGTTGCAGGTGTTTCCTCCTGTCCTGGGAGAGCTGACTCGCCCCTCAAGAGGACCACGGGAGTTCCACCAGCTCTTCCTCCACGGGAGCTCCTTCCTCCTCCAGCGGCAACTTCACGTGTGGGACACACGTGTACTGACAAGGAACGTGGGACAATGATGTCATCTCACCAGCGCCTAGGCTCCCTGCTCACCCCGTCACACCGAAGCCTTCCAATGCGTCCTCCTGGAAGCCTCCTTCTCCAAGATCTGCCTGGGCAGGCCCTGGGAAGAAGGAGCCACGCTCTCCTCACCAGCAGGTCAGTCCCCTCTCCCCCCTGCTGCCCTTCGCTGCACCTCCTTCCCTCCATACAAAGCCCACACACAGAAGGGACACTGCAAAAGCTGAGTGCACACACGTGTGTGAGGAAGGAAGACCAAGCACGAGCCACACCGAGGGGTCTCTGAGCACCCCCAGCCTGACAGCCACGCGGGCAGCTCGACATGGTGGAACTGGCTCCTACGGGAGGGACACCAGAGGCAACCCAGGAAGCCCTCCTCCTCTAAACCCGGAGATCTTTGGTCTGCTTCCGGACAAGCCAGGCTTTGCTGCGAGCAGAGGCACCAGGCTTCCCAGGCACAGACGCAGCGATAGCAAGGTGCCATCAAGTTTCAATCACGCAGAAGTGGCGGGTCCCAGAAGCCAGGAACCTGTTCATAGAGCACCTGCAGTCCTCTCCAGAGAGCCGGCCAGAGGGGCTGCTGCCAAGCAAAGTGTGGCTCCGGGACGGCCTGTCCCTGGGGTCCCCTTCTTCCTCCCTGCTAGTCACGCCTCCCTCCCTGGCTCACTGCCCTTCCCTGTCCACCAATGCCCATGGTCCCCCACCAGGAGCTGTGACTTGGGAGGGCCACACACTAATGCGGGCTGTTTGTGGTAGAATCAGGATTAAAATGACCCCTGAAGACCTCCTGAGGTCCCTGGCACGCGGAGCTGAGCCATGCTCTTGGCAGCACCTCCCTGGCGCTGGCATCTACTGGCTGGCACTTGCTCTCCTGAGCCCAGACAAAGGGTTCTCAAGTACCACAGAAGTTCCTCTAGACACCAGGGGCTCGCGCTCAGCTCAAGAGCCACAGGGGACAAGCTCGCCCTGGGGGTACCTGCAGGGCTCCAGCAACTGCCCTCAGGTGGCAGGAAGAGTGGGACGCGCAGCCTGTGCCCAGGAGGCCCCCAGAGCCCTGTGAGGCCGTCCCATCGGGTGCCACCTCTGCACCGCCAGAGCTCAGCCCAGCGGACAGCGGAGCCTCCCTCTGCTCTGGCCGGAGGTCACAGGCCCCGCTGGAGCCCCGCGTCCTGCTCCCACTCCCTCCCGTGGCCCTGCTTCCCCCAGGGAGGTCTCATCGACACCCCGTGGGACCTGCTCAGCCCCAGGTTTCCAGGGCGCCTCTGTGGAAGCCACACCCCGCTAGCACGACCTTCTCCCCTCCGTCACAGCCTCGGCTCGGGCCCAGCTGCTGGGGTACCACCCAGACCCCTGCGCTGCCCAACAGCCCGCTCTACACCAGCCTCCCAGACACAGCAGGCTCCACGCCCGCCCCTCGCAGGGCTCCAGGCCAACGCACGCAGCGTCAGAGAGCATCTGCCCACTGCCGCCACAGGCGCCTCCTCCCACCCCAGCGGCCCACTTGCTTCCCATCCCTTCTCCAAGGTGTCATCAGAGGGCTAGAAGCGCAGCCAGGCCACCTCACCTGCTGCAACTCACTACAGCCCAGGGCTGGTGCACACCTTCTGCTTTAGGCCTAGCACCTGCCCCAAATCTAAGTCCCTCCAGCCACACCCCACTCTCTTGCACCCATGAGAGAACATCCTCTCTCCTCCCAGCCTTGACCTCCTGCCTGCCCAGGTCTCACAGTGCAGTCCCCAGTCGAGCACCTCAGCTTCCCAGCGTGCACCCAACAAACAGCTCATGACCCACTGCGAGGCCACACTAGTGCCTATGACCCCTCTGTCCCCAGGAGAGGAAGTCCATCTCACTGGTTCACACACTTGCCAAACGCCTGCTTCCATGCACATCAGCGACAATCACCCACTGAGAAGACAGACTGCTTCCTACACACCCTGAGAACAGACCCCCGTGAGCAGCCTCCAGAGGAAGCCCCACAGAGCCCCTCTGGCTGGGGGCACAGCAGCACCTAGGAAACAGGCCTGCAGAAGGAGGCCCCTGCCTCTACCTCCCAGGAGCTGTCCCTGGTCCTCCTTCTATTCCTGGGGCCTCTCCTCCAGCTCCCTCCTCACTTCCCCTCCAGGGTGTGGACCCTCTGGGAGGCCCAGCCTTTCTACACTTGTGTCTCCCCACAGCCTGGGCCTCTCCCACCCCCTGCCTCGGTCCTGCCTCCAAGGTGGATGGGGAACAGCTCTCTGGCGACTCATGGTACACAATGACACTGGCCTGTGCTAGTACTTGGGAGTTCCAGAGGCACCCCCAACCTTCTAACAACAGCCCTGGGGTGCGGCTGACAGATGGCACTACCCTCTAGACCCACACCTCAAGAGTAAAGGGAGGTGAACAGCCAGTGCCCAGGAGACTAGGGAAGGAAAAGCAGGCTCTGTGGGACTGGCACAGACTCAGGGGCAGCAGACCCTGAAGCTGGATGGTGGCATCGCAGCAGCCCACCCAAGCTCCAGGCAGAAGAGAGAGGGCACAGCTGGAGAGCCCTTCCTGAAGAAGGGAGCACACTCCAGCCAAGAGCCACCTGGACCCCTGGCCAACGGGTCCGAGGCAGCAGACCCACCAAAGCACCACATGCCCAAGCCCCACTCCTGCCACACGCGGACCAGCAGCCTGGGCGCCAGCCACCAGAAGAGGGCCCAGTGGGGAGGCCCCGAGCACCCACACAGGCGCAGCACAAGCAGCCGTCCAGACCAGACGACGCTCCCGAATGCTGGGAGGCACTTCAGAAAGGACAGCAACAGAGACAGCACCAGAAATGGACGGGCTCTGGTGACCCGGGCATCTGAACCAGAGACAGACACAGGTCTGCAGCACACAGGACGCACTGTCCCCACCTGCCTGGGGAGAGCAGTCAGCGCGGCTCAGGGGTGGCAATACTGAGGATTTTCTAGCCCACAGTCCAGGCTGGGCAGACTCTTGCCCCATCGTGCCCAGAACAGTCTCAACGGGCACCCTGTCTTAGTTAATAAGTGTCCACCCGATAAAAAATAAGTGAAAATCAGTGTCCTCATTTCATGGTCAAAATGCTCCTGCTGGCAGCAGACCATCACCGCCCACCGGAATGCGAAGGGGGAGCGGTCTGTGGACAGCCCCCGCCACCTGTGCTCCCTCAGGTGCACCTGCTCAGAGAACTCTGGTCCTCCTGGCTTGGCCCAGGACACAGATTTCTCCTGGTGCCCTGCAAGGCACCTGCCACAAGACTGCAGGATCGGGGCGGGGCACCTGGGAGCCAGGGGCCCACCACTTCCAAGTCTCCCACCCTGACATGCCGCCCCTGCAGTCCAACCCAGATGAGCCCAAGGGCCAACCCCTGCCACCTACACACACAGCACTGAGCTCCGGCAGGCACAGGGCTGCCTGGCCTGGGTCAGCTTCCTTTCTCACCACCCCAGGTCACGGGGCAGGGCCACATGGCCATCTCCCTCTGTGGCTCGGTCTCCCTTCCCATGCACTCAGTGACCTACACAGCCAGACGGTCCATCAGTCCCCAGACCCAATCACAGCCCTGGGCCTGGCCACCTCACCTACCAGCTTCCGCCCCCAGCCACAGGCTTTCTAGGAGTGTGCTGTCCCTATCCTATAGCCCTCCACTGCCCACCCACCAGCCCCATGGCCATCGCTGACTTGGCCCGTGAGTACTTCAACAGGGTTCTGGTGGAGGTGACACGGGAACATCCCTGAGGAACCTGCGCCCTCGTGAGACAGCCCTTGCCGGCCACCACCTTCCCCTGAACAAACCTGGATCACTGCCTCCCTGTGCCAGCCACCAGCACCCCAGCCTCTGCGGACAAGCTGGTGACAGAAAGGCCAGCACCTCCTCCTCCCACAGCTGCCACGTCCCCTCCCACCTGGCCCTTCCACACCCTTCCCGAGCCACGCCATACACACTGCCAGCCGCTTCCTCTGTCCAGTGGAGGGTCAGTGCTCAGCGCACGGCTACCGGCACAGGGAGCATGGGTCCAGAGTGGCCGCCTCGGCTGAGCGCGGAGCACCCGGTGCTCTCGCTGTGGGCTTGCTGAAGGACAGCTCAAGACGGGTGACAGGGAGGGCACTGATCAAGCAGCTCTGCCCGTTCCTAGGAATCGTGAGTCGTGCACGTGGCCCATGTTCGATTTCTAGGGGTGAAGCCTGCTTGAAAACCTCCTCTCCTTAAAAACAGACTGACAGGGCTGGGCTGAGGCTCAGTGGTGAAGCGCTCACCTGGCACGCATGAGGCACTGGGTTCAATCCTCAGCACCACGTAAAAATAAAATAAAGGTTATTGTGTCCACCTACAACTAAAATAATTTTTTTTTTTTGGTACCGGGGATTGAACTCAGGGGCACTCGACCACTGGGCCACATCCCCAGCCCTATTTTGTATTTTATTAGAGACAGGGTCTCACTGAGTTGCTAAGTGCCTCGCCACGGCTGAGGCTGCCTTTGAACTCGCGATCCTCCTGCCTCAGCCTCCCAAGTGCTGGGATTACAGGCATGCACCACCACGCCCGGCTTAAAATACAAATATTTTTTTAAAAAACTAACAAACGGGGCTGGGGCAGAGCGCTCGCCTAGCAAGTGTGCGGCCCGGGTTCGATCCTCAGCACCACGTAACCATAAATGCATTGCATTGTGTACAACTAAAGCAAATAAATAAATATAAAAAAAAGAAAAAACTAACAAACTACAGGGGCTGGGGTTGTGGCTCAGCGGTAGAGCGCTCGCCTCGCATGTGTGTGGCCCGGGTTCGATCCTCAGCACCACGTAAAAATAAATGCATTGTGTACAACTAAAGGAAATAAGTAAATGTAAATAAAAAAAAAAAAAAAAACTGACAAACTACAAAGGAAATTGTCTTCAACCCCACCCCCACTTTCAGGGACCCGCTTCTCACACCCCTGCTGAAATACCCAGGCCCATCTCCACCCTCCACTCAGGACTGGCCAGCTCTGGCCACCCCCAGTCACCCCCAGCCCTCTGCCCTGAGGCACCCACCTCCTCCACACAACCCTGGTGCCAGGATGCCCTGGATCTGCCTGGACGCGCCCCTGCTCGTCTGCCTCCAGCCACCTCCAGCTGCAGAACAACCCAGCTGGCCTCTGGGCCTGCCCATCCCATCCCCCCAACACACCAGGTGAGTGCACGTCCCTGTGATTTAAGATGCTACCAGTCTTTCAGGGACCTCCATCTTCAGCCATGACCCACCTGATAGTTGGTCAACAGCCCAAACACACAAATCTGGAATCAAAGGCTTGAGGTTTGCAAGAGAGCAAGTGAAAGCTGACCGCAGAAAGCCCACTGCTCTGCCAGACAGCAACTGCCGGGTGCCGAGGACCACTGTGGAGTGCCCACGGCTGATGGGCCACCCTGCCACGCCCAGAGAACTCCTGCGCTCACATCAAGGGGAACTGCAGAGCAGTAGGGTTGATGGCAAGCCACCCAGCGCCCACAAGGAAGGACATGTCAAACATGCCCTCAAACAAGGACATGTCACAGGGCTGTGCTGATGAAGGACAGCTACCACGACGACAAGAAGCACCATAGTAATGGACAGGTCAGTGGCAAAAGTCCCAGGAGGCCACCCCAGCCAGTGCTCTTGGCAGAATCCTAGCTAAGGAGCCCTGCCCAGGAACAGGGGGAGAGGGGTGTGCAGGTGCACAAGAGGAGGGCTGTGGCGCACAGCTGGCAGGCTGGGCAGGGGCGCACGCCTGGGAGGCTAGCACAGTCCTCGCTCTCCAACCAGGCTGTGGTGTGCAGGTGCTTATTAAAGTGTGAAGATAACCACATAAAGGAAAGCAGGCCACGCTAGGCCAGGACCGTGACTAACTCACATCTACGCCTGAGATCCAAAAGCACACGCCCTGTCCCCTCCATGGCTTCCCATCCGGTTGATGGCCTCCAAAATGCCACAGAAAGGCCAGGCTGCCTTCAGGAGACTCCCTGACTCAGGCCCTGGCATCCCAGCCACGCCAAGCCCCATGCCAGATGCGGAAGGTGCTCCTGCTCAGCCAGCAGGCCTGTGGCAGAGGCCCGCGGCTGGGCCAACAGGAAGTGCCAGCAGTGTGGGCTCCAGGGGAGCCATGCCCGTCAGCACTGAGGCCCACAGGAGCTCTGCAGGCCCAGTCTCCCAGCCAGAGTGATGCCCAGATTCAGAGCCACGCGCAGAGAACACCAAGCAAGCTCTGCCGGGCGGGGAAGGCCTGGACAGCACGCAGGCGGGCGAGCACAGAGCAGCTGGCCCACGGCACGGTGAGGACGAGACCTGAGATTGGTGGGAGGCCAGACTATGACCCTTTGGGGTCAGGTCACTCCAGGAAACTCGACTTCATTCGAAAGCTGTGAATCCCCCGAAGGCCCTGCAGTGCACCTCACAGAGGAGAAAGCAAATGAGGGGTCCCTGGAGGCAGGAGGAGGGTGGGCCCGGCCACAGGGCTGCAAGAAGCCATGGGACTCCTGCGCGGTCAGGACCAGCCCTGCTCCTGGAACTGCACTGGTCTCCGCAGGGAACTGCACCATCACCTGCCAGGGATCACGGAAGGCTGGTCCAAAGCAGCTTTACACACGGTCGCAAGAACAAACACACGCTAGATCTAGTTCAGCCATCGAGAATACCCGACTGTTAAAACCAACAAAAACAGCTTTGAGTCTCTTTAAGAAAAATAAATACTACAGCTCAAGAGTCCCATCCCCATGCTCCATCTCCCTAGGAGCAACCACTTCCAAGAAGTGACCTCACCCTCCGGACAGCCTCTGCACTCAACAAGCACACCTGCAACACCACATACATGCTCTGGCCACCAGCAGGACTGCGTGTGCAGCCCTCAGACCACACAAGGGCACCGCCAGCTCACACCAGCCACAGTGCACCTCTGCCCTCTCAGACCAGAGGTCATGCACACCCAGCGCTCCACACGTCCCAGGCACCACCCGCTGCTCCACATTCACACACAACACTGCCGACCCACAGCCACGCGACCCTGCCACCACACCCACCCACTCCACCCCACAGCCACACCACCCCACGTCCATGCCGCTCTACGTCTACACGCCACCCTGTCTACACACAACTCCAACTCCATGCCCAAGGGCGTGACCCCACTATGCTACATGGGCTCCCTCCCACATGGGCTCCCAGCACCCAAGCTGTCTGCCCGCGGTCACATCCTGTAGGAGGGCTAACTCTCCTTCTTCCTCAGTGTCGTGCTCCCGGCCTGGGCACTAGGCCTGAACTGCGAGCAGCTTTCTCTGTAGTCAAGGAAAAGCAGTGGCAGCCAGGCCACTGGGGTTCTCAAGGGTGGGATCCCAGGGATCAGCAGCTCTCTCCAGAGCAGAGGTGACACTACCCCAAGCCCAGCCTGACACCAGAGTGGAGCTGGGTCTGCCCGCAGAGCACTCCAGGGATGAAAGAGGGCCCGGGCAGACCCCACCATCTCCGGGAGCACAGTCAGCATCCTGCGAGTTCCCGAGCCCCAGCACCCTCTGCCACAGGCCCCCAAGTGCAGGGAAAGCACCCCTGGACCTAAGGCCAGCCAGAGCCCTGCAAGGCCGCTGAGGCAGAGGCAGGAGGTCCACATGCCTGGAACCAGGCACCGCAATGGGCGCTGAAGTCTGGTGCTCCTGCTGCTCGGTGCAGAAGCCAGAGTCTCTCGTGCCACTGAGGACATCAGGCACGTCTTCTGAACCAGGTCCTCCACTGCTAAGCAGTCCCTGATGGCTCACGGTGGCTCTCCACCGGTCAGTCAGAAGCCACAGGGAACTGCCCTCCACCCCCTGCACAGCTCCGTGCACCCACACAACCCCGACCCAGCAAGCCTCACTCCTATCACGAGCCCCAGCGCAAGGTGAGTCCCAAGGTAGTGCTGGATTAGTGTTTGCTGACTGACTGGCCAAACTCACCCGACCACTCCCCTAGCCCGCTCAGCCATGTGCCTGGCCTGACGGTCCCCCAACCCCCAGCTCCCAGCACGGGCTGAACTACCCGGCCCTCTGTGCAGTTAGATGGAGCCAATTACCAAGTTCTCTCAACTGGAACTAGAGAAAATGACCACATCCCTCTGGGCAGGACTTTCAGGCCGGGGAGCCTCTTGACCACCCACTGCCCCTCCAGCTGGCAGGACCACCAGAACCTGTAGTACCACGCCTCAGACAGGCAAGGCAGCCCAAGAAGACAGCTCAGTGCTCCTGAGTGGGAGGAACCCAGGGGCTGAGGGACCCAACAGAACCCACAGCATCTGTCCAGTGAGGCCAAAACACCAGACTAGGAAGCACACACCCCTGCTGGCCCAACCACTGCCAGCAGCTGGCTGGAAAGGTGCACATGCTCCGGCTCAGTGCAGCAAACAGGCACAGAGCCCTGCCCAGGCACCCTGGAGGTGCCCATGCTGTGGGCCTCCTCTTCAAAGCCTGCTCCTGCTCAGGTGCACAGAACGCGCTGAAGGGAACCATGCGAGCGCGCCCAGGCCCCTGAGCACCGTGTACCCCGAGATCCAGACCTCCACAAAGTGTTGTGGAGCCCCTGAAAACCACTCCCCCACGCACAGGGAGGCTCCCACGACAGGGGCCTTCCACCCAAGAGGCAGCACACAGACTCACAGGCCCGGCACGTCAGCAGCTGCGGGGAGGGCCACAGACACCCAGCAGAATCAGACCAAGCCCCCACTAACGCACACACTAGGAGTAGCAATGCTCACCCTAAGCCTTCTCCTAAGTGAAAGGACAGAGAGGCCAGGAAAGACTGCACCCGCACGGCCCAGCCGACAACACAGGCACTCTGAGGCAGCGGCCGTGCTGGTCCTCCCGCCACGAGCTGGTAGCTCTTCACTCTGGGCTGTCCTTCCTACTGATCCCGAGGCCTCTGCCCCAGGGGCTCCTTCATCTGAGAGCCACCCCAGCTCCAGGCCAGGCTCTCGGGAGGTGGCACCCATGGAAGTGGCTCTCTCGGCCACCACTGTAAATGCCATCGAGTGCCCTGACTCCCATGCCGCCCTCTCCCAAGCTCCTGCACTGTGCCCACTACCTCGACACTGCCGCTCAGAATGGCACCTCGAGCCAACACTCCTAGCCCTGCCCTCCCCACCCAGGGAGGAGATGCCAGTCCGGCCCCAGTCCTAGACGCACCTCAGTCTCGGGTCATCAGCAAATCCCCTGAGTATGTCCACATCACACCACCATCCCAGGCCCTGCCCCTACCACCCTACATTCCACAGCTCAGAGACACAAAGCTGACCTTAAAGCTCACATCTGATCCTGTCACCCTTCTTACACGTTCAGTGGTTCCCCAGCTGCAATCTATTCAAGCACCCAGCACCCCTACAGTGACAGCTCCGTGACAGGCCAGGTGACAGGCCAGGATCGTCCTCCTGATCTGGCCTAGGAACTGTACCTTTTCCCATCTTCAGCTGCAGTGACCAGGTCACTTCTTTTCACTTGGGATTCCTCAGAAAAGCTCAGCAGTCCCCTTGGCAACAGGCACTCGCCAGGATCGGAAACGCCTCCCAGCAAGTCTTCACTGATGGCTTCCCCACCCCAGTAAGAGCCACACCAGAGAGCCAGGGCTCTGCAGCCTCGGGACTCAAAGCTGCACCCCAGCACCCGTCAGCAGCGCTCACTGCCGAGCACGGTCCTAGATGCACAAATGCCCACAGGCAAAGTCAGCTGAGAATAAATGGCCAACATCCTCAAGGACAAGGTCTAATCTCCCCTAACCACAGCTGTCTTCCTACAGAATGACAATCAATTTCTGAAAAGCCATATCTGGGCAATGGGTCTTCTTGTTGTCGTTGTTTTGTTTTTGGAGGCGGGTACTGGGGATTGAACTCAGGAGCACTGGACCACTGAGCCACATGCCCAGCCCTATTTATTTAGAGACAGTGTTCACTGAGTTGCTTCGTACCTCACTTTTGCTGAGGCTGGCTTTGAACTCGGGATCCTCCTGTCTCAGCCTCCCAAGTTGCCAGATTACAGGTGTGCGCCAGCCATGGTTTTAAAAGTATGAACTGGCCCAACATCTGGAAAGCAGTTTGTAGCAAAGCTTTTGAAATGCTCAACTCATCAGACACTCGGACTGTGTGTCTTCACCTACAGGTGGGGGACTTCAGCACAGCACCCTACATGCCAGGCCCGGGCAGGGGAACAGAGCCTTCAGGACCACTGAGGAGGGAGGGGAGCACACAAGACACAGGCAGGACAAGGAAAGTCACACTCACAAGACTGGGGGGTAATTCTTATTCCATAAAAATCAGAAAAGCATGGAGGCTGGGGCTGGGGCTCAGTCGGTGGAGCGCTTGCCTAGCACATGCGAGGCCCTGGGTTCGATCCTCAGCACCACATAAAAATAAATAAATACAATATTGTGTCCAAATACAACTAATAAATAAATATTTCAAAAAATCAGAAATGTAGAAATTCACCTGCATCCAAAAAGGCTAAAATGATAAGCTGTCAAAGGTGAACAGCCTGGGTCAGATGAGTTCCAAGTGACCTCGTTGCCTTGTTCATAGTTTTCTTTCCTTCCCAAACTTCCCATAATGACCACAGAATTTTTTTTTTTTTTTTTTTTTTTTTGGTACCAGGGATTGAACTCAGGGCCATTCAACCACTGGGCCACATCCCCAGCCCTTTTTTGTATTTTTTATTAGAGACAGGGTCTCACCGAGTTGCTAAGTGCCTCGCCATTGCTGAGGCTGGCTTTGAACTTGCAATCCTCCTGCCTCAGCCTCCCAAGTGCTGGGATTACAGGCGTGCACCACCGTGCCCAGCTGTCTGTTTTTGTTTTGGATACCAGGAATTGAACCCAGAGGCAATTTAGCACTGAGCTACACCCCCAACCCTTTTAAAAATTTTGAGACAGGTCTCACTAAGTTGTTGAGGCTGACCTGGATGGAACTTCCTATCCTCCCGCCTCAGCCTCCCAAGTCACTGGTATTACAGGCATGTGCCACTACACTCGGCCACATAAAATAGCTTTATAATCAGAAAAAAACAGGTTGGAAAAAAAGTCCTTTCCAAGTGATTATAATCCTCATAACAAAGTTACATTACACTGGGCACGGTGGCACACACCTGTAATCCCAGCACTTGGGAGGCTGAGGAAGGAGGATCACGAGTTCAAAGCCAGCCTCAGCAATGGCGAGGCACTTAGCAATTCAGTGAGACTCTGTCTCTAAATAAAATACAAAAAAGGGCTGGGGATGTGGCCCAGTGGCTGAGTGCCTGAGTTCAATCCCCGGTACCAAAAAAAAAAAGGAGTTACATTACAAAGCCATCCAGGAGTGCATCCCTGTCTCACTCTCAAGTGCTAGGCTTAACCTTAGATAGCAGCACTCCCCAGCATTTTTACAAAGTCGACCCAGCCTCAAGACTGTGGCACTGCTCACCCGCACAGGCTGTGTGGATGGACCACAGGAGCCACTCCAGACAGAGCTCCCTTGTGAAAGACCCACAAGACATAAAATTCCTTACAAACCTCTCCTGCAGCTGGGCACTGCACATGCTTGTAATTCTAGCAACTCGGGAGGCTAAGGCAGGAGGATCACAAGTTCCAGGCCAGCTTCAGCAACTTAGCAAGGCCCTGTCTCAAATGAAAAATAAAAAGGGCTGGGCTGTGGCTCAGTGGTAAAACACCCAGGTTCAATCCCCCATACCAAAAGACAAAACAACTTCCCATGTGTGTAGCACACAGCCAGAAAATGAAACGGCGGTCTCCTCTCCCCTTCCATCGCTGTGAATCAGGACCCCAACAAGGACAGCACCACACCACTCTCCAGCGTCTTCTTCAAAGAGCCCCAGACTCCCAGGCCTCTGCCCTGCAGGGTTTCAGGCCGCACCAGCGGGTGCAGGGGGCATGGGGGGGGGGGGGTCTCCTGGCTCATCTCCTGTCCCACTCTGTCCATTTAGTGCCCACTCAGACCTCAGGCCCCCAAAGTAAGTCTCTGTGGAACAACAGAACCTGCTTCAAGTTGAGCCTTTTTCTAAAGCCTGACATCCAACGGGGCAGTGACCAAGAACTCCCAGGAGCTCCCTGACCTCTGGAGTAAGCATATCCAGAAGCCCCCCCCCCCATGCACACACCCCAGCACCAGCCCACCTGACAGGCCTCCACTGGCCACACCCCTCTCGCAAGACTGGGAGCCAGCAAGCAAGCCTGTCTGCGCCTGAGGCCAGGTCTTCCTGCGGGCCTGTGGGAGCCCCGTCCACATGCCCATCTCAGGAAGGCAGATGCACCCACGGCTCCACAGGCCTGCAGGACTGCACTGGAGCCACACAGCCCGCACCTCCTGTTCTCAGGAGACATGCAGTTCACACAGACGCTGTCCACTGTCCACTCACACACAGCAGAGGGGTGCTGGCACCAGAGTGCCTGAGACCAGTTTAGGGTAAACGAGTGGGTCAGGGGTCTGTGCTACGTACACACTTTTTAAAACTGGGATCAGTGGCCTAATTATGGATAATTTTATCTCCTTATGTTTCCCCCCATATTCCTTGATACAAATATTCAAAACTATGTAAAAACCAAAAAAAATTTGATCCAAAGCTTTCATAGCCCTACCATGGAAATACGAAGCTCCCCTTCTCGAGCACAACCTTCCAGTGCTGTTCTACCCACAGGGTGCTGGGGAGCAGCTGCACAACAGCCCTGTGCCCGTCAGCAGTGGCAATGCCACACCAAGGCAACCCCCGGCCCCAGCAGCAGGCAGATGTGTCCAGGAGGCAGCCAGCGGCACCAGACCCATCTGAGATCCTGCAGCAAAAACCCAAAAGGCCCCACCTCCTTTTTTGTGTGTGTGTATGTATGTGTGTATGTGTGTATGTGTGTTGGGAACTGAACCTGGGGCACTTTACCACTGAGCTACATCCTCAAATCTTTTTACTTATTTATGTATTGAAACAGAGGTCTCACAAAGTTGCTGACACCAGCCTCAAAATTATGATCCTCCTACTTCAGCCTCCTGAGTCGCTGGGATCACAGGCAAGTGCCACTATGCCCAGCCTCTCCTACCTGCTTTAACTTAACTGTTTATCACCTTCACAGGCCCAGCTAAAAGGCTGCCAACCCACAGCCGAATACAGTCTCCCAGCAAGAGCCCCAAACAGCAGCCGTTTCCCAGGTGGCTCACCATCCATATAAAGAAGAGTAAAGCAGGCTGGGTCATGGCTCAGTGCTAGAGCACTTGCCTAGCACGTGTGAGGCACTTGGTTGGAGAACAGCACCACATTAAAAAAAGAAAAGGAAAAGTGCTTCTGAGAACAAAGCAAATTACCCCAAATCTCAGGCAAGTTTCTCCAGAGCCCTTTTATTGCTCTCCTTCAAGATTCCCAAAAACGGTCGCTAATTATGTTTTGATCAACTCACACATAACATCTATTTGTAAAATGCTCTCTTCAAATTTATCACTTAAACGGAAGATAGCTTACAATTATACACTGAACTAGACCTGTAAGCACAGACTTCGTTGACTTCATTCTGAGTTCAAGCACACAGAGGCAGCACCCACCCCCCCAGCCCCCACTGCTGTGCAGGAAGCTGCTCCATTTCCAGGGCAGAGGCTGAAGAGGGTCAGGACCATCCTGATCTGACAGCTACCCTGGGTCAGACTGGATAGGGGACACAGATCCCCAGCACAACTGAAGCCCTCCTAAGAGCAGGGCCCACTCCTGGGGAACCTCAGGTCTTCAGGCCCTAGGAAGCCAAAAGTCCACCTTCCTAAGTGGCCTTTTTACAGGGCCCCAATAAACAAGGCTCTACCTATAGATACAAGGACTTAAGAGAGTCCCCCATGAATGCAGAGCACCAAGCACAGTAAGCAGCCAGGGTGGCAGTCCCATGAGTGCCCACAGGCCCTGCTCCTGCTGCTACCAGAACAGAAGGCATACTAGCTCCAAGACACCTGCAGACTAGAGTAGTCCAACCCCACCCCATTGCCAAAGACACTCAGTTCACCCTAAGGTGATGGTGATGAGCCAGCGGGGAGACCAGTCAGGACATGGGGGTGGCCCTCACCCCCAAGGGCATCCCTCCAACCCAGCTGTACAGCAGGGAAGCACGGGGAAGCCACCTTTGCTCCACCCTAAGTACAGCAGCCTAGTGCTATCCTTAACAGCTCCCAAAAAATTACTTTTCCTTGTTCTTTTCAAATGTCACTGTTCCCTGAGCATACCAACTAGAACACTAGGTCAAGGCCTCTGGCCCAAATCAAGGCCCCCACCCAGGTTCCCTCTGCAAAGCCTGTACCACGTGGGCAGGCAGGTAGCACACACCTGTGACAACCTCAGCAGCTTTTTCCTGCAGCACTAGGCAGCCCCAGCACCAAACTCTTCAACCACTCCAGATATGCATTTGACAACAAAGCTGTCCTTGGAAGATTTCCCTACTTCTACAGCAACATCTGACTTGAAATAGTGAAAGTGTTACAAAACCTAGGAGGTGCACACCTCTTCTGGATGGACCACCACATCTTTCACAAAATAGCCAACCTCACTTCACAGCCAGGAAACTGAGGATCCATGAACACTGCCCTCAGTCTCAGATCAAACAGCAACTGTGCCCACAAGTAACCTCTAACCTTCCAAGAACATCTCTTGAGCCAAAGCTGGTCACCAAGACACCAGCTCCATAAATCCAGTAGCGGCCGTACCTCCTCTACAGCCCGACTTGGGGACTAAGCCTCAGGAGAACCAGCCCAAAAGGTGCAGCCAGCCACTAAGGGACTTTCCCTTCCCCACAACAGCTAACACAATCGCCCTAGGGTGAGAAGCAGTGCCCTAGACTGTCTTTCAACACACAGCTACCTTATGAAGCATCATCTTAAAAGGCAGCATGCAGACATCCCCAGGACAAGGCATCTAGGCCAATGGAGAGGACATGGCTTTCTGTCCTGGAACCTAGAGCCACAGGAAAGTAAGTCCTACAGGAAATCACAACAAAAAGAGGCACACTAAGGAATGTGCCTTAGTGCTACATCAGAAGATAGCCTTTAGAAATTAGCAGCTTCAATGTGGCACCTACCTATCCAAAGAAGATCTTTTAAAACCACTTACCCACATGCTAATTTGGGGGTCACATCACCTTCTCCTCTTTCCAACTCTGATCATGGACATTATGATGACTCTGACGCTAGACCACCCCAGGTCACACTTGAGCAGCCAGTGCTGTCAGTGTTCTCGACAACACCATGACAACGGCTACGACACTGTTTCCACACGTCTCAAGTGCTTTCCTCATCCTTAGTGGGTAAGACTTAGACTGTGGCACCTTCAAATGAGCAAATACAACTACAGTAACATAAGTGTCTTACGAAACAGTCCTGACAAAGAATAGCGAGACTGAGTTTGCTAAAACCAAATTCAGATGTTTATTCGATGCTCACAGGGAGCTGTGGGGATGACGCTTTACTCAAGGACCAGGACTCAGCCTCAGGACCACAGGGGAAAGCTGTCCTTCCTGCCTTCTCCCACCACAGCCTCCAGTCAGCAGGGGTGGGAGGGGGCAAGTTTCCCCATTCACACTCCACGTGACACCTGTGTGCAGCTCTGAAACCCTGCTCTCCCCTAACCCTCAATCCACCAGTCTGCATCATGGAGTCCTACAACGAGGAGCTGTCAGCCACCTGCGAGTTCTGTTGGACATCACTTCCACCTTCGGTCTGTACGTTTTTATTGTGAAGCAGCAGCATCAATCAGAAGAGTTTAGCATTTTCTGATCCACCAATCTAGGCGATGGCTAGAGCATTTATAACCCATCACTATAGCTCTCCAGAATGGACTGCCCTGAAGAAAGGAGTACCCTGGCTTAGAGCATTGATGGTGCATTTAATTATACTTGTTCAGCTTTCACTATTAAAATAAAGTAACATGATCAATAAGTATTTCTGATCAAAGAACAACTGAAGGGGTCTTGAAAAGATGAATGTCAATCTTTCATTTCCCAGAAAACACACAGCCACTTTACAGCACTGTTCCTGGGAGAGCATTTACAGCCCAAGAGTGCCGGGAGCTGCTCCCACGTGCACGAGTCCTGATGCAGAGACCAGGAGAATGAGCACAAACAACACTTCCTCACATCTTTTTCAAGTTGTCTTCCGGTCAAGCACAGCCAACCCTAAAACTGACCTTAAATCAGAAGGCAGAAGTGAGTCAGGACAGCTCAAGGTGGAGATGGCAGGGCTGCCCTTTTCAAATGTCTTCCTTCTCCCAAGGAGAAAAAAAAAAAAGGTGGGTTTTACCTGTAAGAGGCTCAGAGCAAGAAACCTGGACAACCCCGATGGCCACGGGCGAGAGGACGCCATGGGCAAGAGGACGCCACAGGCACCTAGGCGCCAGCTGTCATGGTGAAAGGGCAGTGCAGGGACATCCTTGCTGCAAGGGAGGCATTGCTGAAACAGGCAGGACCACTGCAAGGGTGCTTTCCTAAGTAGATACAAATTACTGTGGTATTTCACCTAACAGGCTACAACCATGAACTGCCTTTTTAAAACTAACAACTAAAACTCAGCCATATTTTCCACCAAAAGGTCAAAATACACAAAACCAGTAACACAGAGCCTTCCATCAAACACTCATCACCGCCCAGAAGTGTAGCAAGGACACCCCAGAAATTCTTGGGTGCTTCTCTCACATCTCCTCTTTTCCTCAGAGCAGGGCAGCCCCTACTGCCAACCCAGAGTCACTCTCTCTGGCTCTCATGTCTCCCCGCTCTTGCCCCCAGTGAAGCAGATCCCACTGTGTGACCAGCAGCCTAGAAAACCATGGTCAATGACAAGAAAACGTGCTCCTCAGAGGCTGCAATTCTTTGAACTGACCCTCAGCTCTTCCCAGAAAGCAGGAGAGGACTGGTGGCAGGGCCATGCTTTCCTGGCTCATCCACTACTACTGCCACCACTCCGCGGAGCGGCTACAGCTGCTGCACACGTCACCAGTACCAGAGAGGAGTGAGTGCTCAGAAGTCCAGCGCTCCAGCCCAGGGTTCTGTGGGAGGGCTCCAGTCTGAGCACTCCCAAACAAAAGCAGCCTGGCGAACCTCAGGGGCCCAGAGAACACAGGGTGACAAAGCAGAGTGTGGAGAAGGCAGAGGCTGGAGCAGATTCTGCACTCACAGCATCCCCTGCACGTCTGTGGGCTCCACATCCCACCTCTGGCACCCCAGGCTCCTGGCCGGGAGTGTCACACTGACCTCAGGGGATGCCAACAACAAAAGCCCAAGGCCACTCTCAGGACTAGCCTGGAGCTGAAACTGCTCCAGCATCTGAGCACTAGCTCTGCCTTTAGTGACAGCAGGAAGCCAAGCTTTCCATCCAGACTCCCCCACCTGTGGGGTGGGGGGTGCCCAGCCTGGACTTCACCTGCACAGGGAGAAGGGTGTCCTCTGGCGCACCATGACAGTCCTGAGTTAACAATGACACAGAGAGGTTCAGCGAGAGCACTGCCACACGAAGGGGCAAGCTCTCCAACGAACTCCGGCAATGGGGAGCCTTCAGAGCAAGGATGACCCCACGCTGCCCGGGCTAAGCAGGGGCAGCAGCGCAGGGCAGCCTCCACGAGAAGCCCCTGGGCAAGCAACTCAGAAGTGCAGACAGGTATTAGGGCCGCGAAGCAGAAGCAGCCCGCCCCAGCAAGGGTGGCCCAGCGGCCTCGCTGGCTCACGGGACACCCAGGCCTGCCTCCGCACCTGGGCAGAGGCGCCCCTTGGCCGGCAGCCTCGGGCAAGCCGCGAGGCAGGCGACCCGGGCACGGCCCCAGAACGCAGCCCAGAACTTCCTGGATGGGCGGCCGCCCGACCCGCCCTCCCCTCCCGCCCCGCGCGTCCACTCACCTGGGGGCAGCTGGAAGTTCTGGATGTTGGTCGGGTTCTGCGGCGGCTGCGGTAGGCGAGGGGCCAGCACGGTGGGCGTCAGGGTGGCCCGGATCCCGCCGGTGGCGGCCGACGGCGTCCGCGGCAGGCTGGGGGTCGCCGCGCCGGCCGCGCCTTTGGGCAGCCCCGCCGGGGCGCCGGGGGCTGGCGGCGGGCCGCCAGCGGGCCCGGGCAGCGCCCCTTGCATCGCGGGCCCGAGCAGCACGCCGGCCGCCGCGCCCGCCGCCGCCGGCCCCGCCGTCTTGGGCGGCTCGGCCTTGGCCCCCTGCGCGGGCGCGCCGGGCCCCGACTGGCCGCTGAGCCCCGCGCGCCCCCGGCGGCCGGGGCGGGGGCGGGGGCGGGGGCGGCGCCGGCCCCGTTCTGCGCGGCGGCGGGCGCGGGGGGCGCGGGCGCGGCGGGGAGGCCGGGCGGCCGGGCGGGCGCGGCGGGCGCGGGGGGCGCGGGCGGCGGGGGCGCGGCGGGCGGGCGCGCGGGCGCGGCGGGCGGCGAGGGCGCGGCGGGCGGGCGCGGGGCGGGGGCCGCCTGGATGACGGAGCCGGCGGCGGGCGGCGGCGCGGGCCCGTTGTTGACCGGGCTGACAGCAGGTGCGGCGTGCGGCGCGGTGGGCGGCGCGGCGCTCCCATTCAAAGTTTGCGCGGCGCCGGGGCCGGGCGGGCCGGGCGGGCCGGGCTTGGCGGCGCCGGGGCCGGGGCCGGCGGGCGGGGCGGCGGCGGCGGGCTCGGGCCCGGCGGCGGCGGCGGCGGCGGCGGCGGCCGGGCAGGGCCCCGCGCTGGCCTCGGGCGGCGGCCTCAGCTTGGCGGGCGCCGGCGCGGGCCCTGCGGGGACAAGCGGGCGGCGTGGTGAGCCGGGGCCCGCGCGCCGCGGCCCCCCGCCCGCCGGCCGCGCTCTACCTGCGGGGGGCGGCTCCGGCGCCGCTGCGGGCGCGCCCTCGGCGGGGGCGGCCGGCCCTGCGCCCGCGGCTCCGGCCGGGCTGCCGCTCACAACATGGTTCCCGAGCGCGCCGGCGGCCGCGGCCCGCAGCTCGGGCGCGCGCGGCGCGAGGTGGTGGTGGTGGGCCGCGCTGGCCGCCAGCTGCGACTCGAGCGAGCCCACCAGGTCGCTCACCACTTTCTCGTCCACCTCGCTGTTGAAGAAGACCTCGTCCAGCAGATCCGAGCCCGCCGCCATCTTTCCTCCTCGCCGCCGCCGCCGCCGCCGCTCGGCCGAGCGCGCCTGGGCAGGAGGAGGTTCCAGCGGGGCGCGGGGCGGGCGGGGGGCGGCGCGCGGGGCGGGCGGGGGCGCGGCGGGGGACGGGGGGAGGGGCGCCGCACTGCGCAGGCGCAGCGGCGCGCGCCGCCCCCGCCCGCGCCCTGGCGCCGCTGATTGGCTGCGGCGCGCTCTTAAAAGGTGCGGCCAATGGCCGCGAGCGCCAGAGGCCGGGCGCGGGCGCGGGGTGTGGGTACTGGTACCGGTGTGGGAACGGGAGCGGGAGCGGGCGCGGGCGGGCGGGCTGGTGCGGCGGCGGCGGCGCTCGGGGCCAGCGGCCGGGGAGCGGGCAGCGGGTTTGCCCTTTGTCTTCGCCGCTCCAAAATGGCTGCGGCAAGCCGTGCGGAGGATACCGCGGGACGACGTGGGCTCCCGCCGAGCGCCGGTAAGCGCAGCGCCTGCACCAGCCGCGGCCGGAAGCCGTCCTCTGCCCTTTATTTCTGTCTGGGGGCGGGAAGGGTAATAAATCGCCTAAACCGAAGTGTGCACGCACCGAGTCTCTACCGCGCTTCGGGCAGCACTGCACTCTCCCTCCTGGCAGGCGGGTGTTCTAAGCGCGTGACGGTGTCACTGACACTGCCGCCGGCTTCTTCTCTCCGCCCCCTCCCCCACTGGAAATGCCCAGAAGCTTTGTCCAGAAAGGCCCCTGCCCGGACCTCCCTGCCCTGAGGCCCGGGTCGTGCGGGAGCGCTGCGGGCCGGCCGGGCTGCCCACCTTGGAGGGCCTGCTGCGCTCCTCGGCGGCGTGCCTGGGCGCTGTGCGAGATGCTCCCGCAGCCTTCGCGACTGCTTGGTACCTGCAGTGCACGACCCTCCCCCTCCTGTTCTCTTGACACCGGTGTCCCTAAGGAGCAGCACAGATTGGAGCCTAGGAAAGGTGTTTGGGATAAATCCTAAAAGGTACAACGGGAACTTCGTATTTGAACGTTAGTCTCCAGAGGACCGAAATGTACATGAATAAAGCAGGCGGGGTGTAGGAAGCATGGGGGCGCTGGGAACGAGCTTGAGGGCGCTGTGCCCCACTTCAAGGGCACCTTAAGCTCAGCGTGGGCATGGCCTGAGTCTTCCAACGGGAGCAAAAATTTGGAGTTGCATGTAAAATCTCAGTTTTTTGGTTTTGTTTTTGCAGTGCTGGGGATGGAGCCCAGGGTCTGGTTCCTGGTAGGCAGGCACTTTGCCACTTTGCCCAGCCCCAAATCTCAGAATTTTTAAATGTTGACTAATTAGAAAATTTTAAAGTAGGTCAAGCCGTCAGCAGCAGTCCCCTGTGCACCTGGGGTAGAGACAGACCAGATGTACAGCTGTGTGTGTCCCTCAAAACTCTCAGGTGGGATTGGGACAGAAAGCTGGATGCTAGGTGAAAGAGACCCGGATTCCCAGGCCCCAAGGCCCATGTAACTTTGGGGGTTCCCTCCACTCACATTCCTACCCTGCACATCTGCTGCTGAAATCTTTTATTTATTCATTCATTTATTTATTTATTTTTAGTTATAGATGGACACAATACCTTTGTTTTATTTAGTTATTTTTATGTGGTGCTGAGGATTAAACCCAGTGCTTCACACGGGCAAGGCAAGCAAGGTACCACTGAGCTACAACCCTAGCCCTGCTGCTGAAATCTTTTAAGGCTTCTGGTCCTCCAAAGGCCCTTCTATGATCCCTCCACCCCTTATGATCCTGAGCCCCTGCAGGCTGGGCTCAGCCTCCTGCACCCATGCACTTGCTCACATCACTGCCAGTGCCCTCTGGAGCTCCCCCACCCGTAGCTTCAGGAAGTGTGGCAGAGATAAGGATCCATGCCCACTCATCCCAGCATCCCTTGCAGAATGGTCCTGTGCACCAAAAGTGTTGGGCAAAATAGGAGCCATGGCTCGCCAGTTGTAGAGCTGCTATTTTCAAGAGCACTGCCCACCTTGAGGATGAGGTAGGGGTGGGGGTGGCCAGGAAGCCCTGAGGCTCCTCCCCTCCCCACAAGAGTTCACAAGAGCAATGGATACACAGCTGCTTAGCCCTGGCCGCCCTGGAGACTCAGGAAAGATCTTTCTTTAAATATGGTCTACAGGTTGATGCCTGCAACACACAACCTATGCATGGTCTGCAGGTTGATGCCTGCAACACACAACCTATGCATGGTCTGCAGGTTGATGCCTGCAACACACAACCTATGCATGGTCTGCAGGTTGATGCCTGCAACACACAACCTATGCATGGTCTGCAGGTTGATGCCTGCAACACACAACCTATGCATGGTCTGCAGGTTGATGCCTGCAACACACAACCTATGCATGGTCTGCAGGTTGATGCCTGCAACACACAACCTATGCATGGTCTGCAGGTTGATGCCTGCAACACACAACCTATGCATGGTCTGCAGGTTGATGCCTGCAACACACAACCTATGCATGGTCTGCAGGTTGATGCCTGCAACACACAACCTATGCATGGTCTGCAGGTTGATGCCTGCAACACACAACCTATGCATGGTCTACAGGTCGCCACAAGCAGTCATAACTTCTGTAGTATGGAATTTAAAGCGCTACCCAGCATGAAGAGAAAGGGGACTATAACAACTGGAAAGCCGGGCGCGGTGGCGCACGCCTGTAATCCCAGCACTTTGGGAGGCTGAGGCAGGAGGATCGCGAGTTCAAAGCCAGCCTCAGCAATGGTGAGGCCCTTAGCAACTCAGTGAGACCCTGTCTCTAATAAAAATACAAAAAAGGGCTGGGGATGTGGCCCAGTGGTCAAGGGCCCCTGAGTTCAATCCCCAGTACAAAAAAAAAAAAAAAAAAAAAAAAACTGGAAACTATCAGCACTACTTGGAAACAGAAGACAATCTGGGATGAGGGAGAGTGGCAGACCCCAAAACAGTACATCCTTGCTGCCGGACGAGCAGGTGGCCAAAGCAGCAGCTTCCCAAGCCAGCAAGTTTGTGGGCCTTTTAAATTCAGTAAGCAGTATCATTTTTTCCACAGAAATAAAGCATCAGACACACATAACCTCAGCCAATGATTTCACGATGCTCTGGGCACAAGCAACATGCAGTGCTGAAGTCCTTTGTCATTCATAGCACAGGCTTTCTGTTGACGGTGTGTATGTGTGTCAGGATTAAACCCAGAGTTGCTTTACACTGAGCACCATCCCCAGCCTTTTTTTTTTTTTTTTTTTTTTTTTTTTTGGTGGTGCTGGGGATTGAACCCAGGGCCTTGTACATGCGAGGCAAGCACTCTACCAATTAAGCTATAGCCCTAGGCACCCCCCCTTTATATATACCTTTTTTTTTTCTTTATTTGTACACAGTGCGTTTTTATTTTCACGTGGTGCTGAGGATCAAACCCGGGCTGTGCTAAGGAAGTGCTCTACTGCTGAGCCACAACCCCAGCCCTATGCCTTTATTTTATTTATTTTTATGTGGTGCTGAGGATTGAACCCAGTGCCTCACACGTGTTAGGCAAGCGCTCTACCACTGAGCCACAACCCCAGCCCTGCAAGCCCTTTTTTTTTTTAATATTTATTTATTTACTTTAGCTGTACACAATGCAATGCATTTATGTTTACGTGGTGCTGAGGATCGATCCCGGGCAACGCACGTGCAAGGCGATCGCTCTGCCGCTGAGCCACAACCCCAGCCCTGCAACCCTTTTTATTTTTTGAGACAGGGTCTCATTGAGTTACAAGAGGCTTGTCTTGAATTTGCAATCCTCTTGCCTCAGACACCCAAGTCACTAGGATTACAGGTGTGGCCACTGCACCCAGCTCCCACAGGTTTTTTTCTTTAAAGGACATACAGCTAGATGGCAGCTGGAGGCCTGGTGTTGGCTCCCAGGGTTCCACTTCCTGGGTGACCTCACTAGCCCATTAGCAGCCTTTCTCAGCTGTGTAGACTCAGAGGGACATGAGCATGGTCAAAATGGACCCACATCCAGGGACCTAGCTCGTGAGCACATACCTACTGTGCCGACAGCTGCATGCATTTCTTAGGGCTGCCATGAATTATCACAAATTTCTCTTACAGTTCTGAAAGCCAAGTCTGAAATCAAGTTGTGGACAGAGCTGCACTCCCTCTAGAGGCAACAGAGGAGGGCCCTTCCTGCCTCTTCCAGCTTCCACGGCTCCAAGTGGTCCTTCCCTGGGGAAGCACCCCTCCAGCCCATCTGTACTTGGCTTCTGCCTGTGTGTCAGTGTCCTCTCCCTTTTTTTTTTTTTTTTTTTTTTTTTTTTGGTACCAGGGATTGAACTCAGGGACACTCGACCACTGGGCCACATCCCCAGCCCTTTTTTGTATTTTATTAGAGACAGGGTCTCACTGAGTTGCTACGTGCCTCGCCATTGCTGAGGCTGGCTTTGAACTCATGCTCCTGCCTCAGCCTCCCTAGTGCTGGGATTACAGACGGCCGGCTTCCCTTTTTTGCCTCCTACGTTGCCAGTGCTTCCCCTCTTATGGGGACACCTGTCCTTGAATTTGGGACCTAAATCCAGAATGATTTTGAGAGATCTTTAACTCATTACAATTGCAAAGACCCTACCTCCAAATAAGGTCCCTTCTTTTGTTCTGGGTGGACGTGAGTTAGATTCAACCCTGTACAGCAGATTATCGGTCTGTTCACTTCTGCAGAGAATGCCCTAGAGAGCCTGACCAGACCCTCAGCTGAGGACTCAGCCTGGGAGCTGGGGTAGGACACAGCAGCCTGCACTTGAGAGACAGGGAAGAGGCTGTTGACAATAGAGAAGACAAGCCCTCCCTGCCCCATTTTCCCAAGAACATGTTGATGCTCAAATCCGCTCTGTCAGGAGTCCCTCACCAGGGATGAGCCTGCAGGGCCCCAGTAGAAATGAAGACCAACCACTGAACACTCCCACACGCCAGCCGGAGCCCATACGCAAGAGAGAACCAAAGCCTGAGAAGGTTGGTCCTTGGCCTGTGGTTGCGGTCTTGGTCGGGAAAGCCAGAATTCAGACCTGAAGGCTGCCAGGCCCGGGGCTGATGAGCCCTCCGTCCACGCACTAAGCACAGCTGGACACCAGTGGTGAGATGCCCACTCACTGGCTGGAGGCAGGCCCCTTCCTCCTGACAGGGACCTCCTGAGTGGGCTGTTGGTGCGCCCCAGCAATGCCTGGAGAGCAGTCCCTTGGCTAGCTTCCACCAAGGGCAACCATAGCCCTGCGGCCGGGCTTACAGAGAGGAGCTTGTGGAAATTTCAGGAAGCACTGCCCTCTCCTGACAGCGCCCTAGAGAGTTGGCCTTCCTGAACGTCTCCGTCCCGAAGTGCCAAAGAGGCAGGCCTTAGAGCCAGGTGAGCGACTGGGAGCTTCTCACCTGTACCCCTCCTGGAAGGTGCAAGGCTCTGGACTTTGCCAAAGCAAGACACCCCTCAGGTGGCTCTTTAGGATTTCTTTTTGCATTGGTTAATTCCTAAAATAACTTGCCCCACTTTCAGGTCCCACCTCAATTTGTAAAACCCAAATTCCAACCAGGTGCAGGGATGCCCACCTATAATTCCAAGGACTCCATTTCAAAGGCGGAGGTAGGAGGATCACAAGTTCAAGGCCAGCCAGAACAACTTAGCAAGGCTGTGTCTCAAAATAAAAAATATAAAAATGGCTAGAAACGTAGGTCAATGGTGGAACACTTCCCTAGTATGTACAGGGCACAGGATGAACCTGGGCCATGCACGAGCTAGGGGAGCGCTCTACCACCGAACCACAACCCCAGCCCTCAATTATGCTTTTGTTTTTGTTACTGAGGACTGAACTCGGGGGCACTCTACCACTAAGCCACACCGCCAGCCCATTTCATTTTCATTTTGAGACACGGTCTCAACAAGCTGCCAGGCTGGCCTTGACCTTGTGATCCTCCTGCCTGAGCCTCTGGAGTAGCTAGGATTACAGGTCTGTGCCACCGTCCCTTGCCATTCAGTCATGTCGTACAATTTTCTGACTGTCAGTCTTTTCATTAGTTTTATGTTGCAGCATTTGGTTTTTGATATGGTTATAGGAAGTTTCATTTTCCTTTTAGTTGATATTTCGTGGTCAGCATCTAATATCTCAATTTATATGCCTCATCCTAACAATAGCTACTAACGAACTTTACCAGTGACAGAACCTATGGTTTGGTGCACCTTCCAAAGCAACTGCAGTGAAACTAAAGTTTTTCAGGAGACTAGGTGTGTGAGCTATCACTACAGCGAAATACCTGGAAAAAAATTAGCTTATAAAGATAAAAGGGTTAGTTTTGCTCAGTTTTGAAAGTTTTAGCCCATGGCTGGTTGACCCCATGGCTTTGGGCCTATGGTGAGGCAGCTGATCATGGCAGAAGCATGTGGCAGAGCAAAACCACTGACCTCGTGGCCAGGAAGCAAATGAGAAGACGGGGAAGGACTGGGATTTCAGAGTCCCCTTGGAGGGCACCCTGCCAGTGCCTGAGGGACCTCCCTCTAGGCCCACCTAAAGGCTCCACCACCTCCCCATAGCACCGTGCCAAGGACCGAATCCTTAACACATGGGCCTTCCCGGGACATTTCAGATCTAAACCATAGCCCTGGGTTTTCAGGTGTGTTGTTGTTGTTGTTGTTGTTGTTTGTTTGTTTTTTTGTTTTGGTACCAGGGATTGAACTCGGGCACTCGAAGACTGAGCCACTTCCCCAGCCCTATTTTGTATTTTATTTAGAGACAGGGTCTCACTGAGTTTCCTAACTAATTGCTTTTTGTTGAGGCTAGTTTTGAACTTGCAATCCTCCTGCCTCAGCCTCCTGAGCTGCTGGGATTACAGGCGTGTACCACCATGCCCAGCTTAAATTTTATTTTTTGACATAGGTTCTTGCTAAATCGAGGCTGGCCTGGAACTTGCGATCCTCCTGCTTTGGCCTCCTGAGTCATTGGAATTACAGGCATGCACCACCATGCCCAGCAGGAAAATGAATTTTTAAATCCCAGCAGTTTGGGTTCTTTTTTTTTTTCCTTGTTTTTGTCCACATAAGTCAGGAGTTTGAGCTTCCATTTCCAGGATGGTAAAGTAAATTCCTGTTGAAGTAGCCCTCCCTCAGGCAGTGCCGTGAGCCAGGCAGAATGAAACCAGCACTCAGCTGTGGTCACCGGGAGTGAGCGCAGGCAGAGGTTCTGGAGAGGGCCAGCACTAGGAAGGAGGGCGTGTCCGAGCGTCTCCTCGACTTGGGCCAGGCCAAGCAGGGCAGATAGGACTCCAGCAAGACCTGAAGTCCTTTTAGCCTGAAGAGCTGGAAGATAGAGTGGGCAGTGACACCTCTGGCAGGCCAGGGCACCCCAGAGAAGGGGAGAGCCATATCAGGTGATGACCTCACCTCGGTCTTTAGTTGACCTCTGAACCCCATGTGTCAGGCAGACCCCAAACAGCCTGGCCAAGAATAAAACAGCTGAGCCTGGCGCAGTGGCGCAGCCTGTAATCCCAGCACTTGGGAGGCTGAGGCAGGAGGATCGCGAGTTCAAAGCCAGCCTCAGCAATGGCGAGGCACTTAGCAACTCAGTGAGACCCTGTCTCTAATAAAATACAAAAAAGGGCTGGGGGTGTGGCCCAGTGGTCGAGTGCCCTGAGTTCACTCCCCGGTACCAAAAAAAAAAAAAAAAAGCTTGTCATAGAAAACAACAGAGGCACGCAGAGGGCGGAGACGTGAGCTGGCTGGCTTCTCAGGAACCAGGGAGCCAGCAGAGAGCGGAACAGCCTCCTCGAGTGTTGGAAGGTGGCCTGTCAGCTGTCTCAAGGACGAGGTGAATAGAGACCTTGTGTGAAAGAACGGGATCTATCCCGCAGGCCCACTTCACAGGATGCCGAGGGAATGGCCTGGGCGGAGGAAAGCCAGGGCGGGCGGAGGTTGCCCCGTCCAACACGGGCGGCGCCCAGCGCGGAGGACCAGTGCTGGCCATGGGACAGGTCCCCGTAGGCGTGAAAGGACTGAATTCCTACAGAATGCAACCTCCGGTGCTGAAAGCAAAATCAATAACAACAAGATAACTGGGAAAGCCTCAAGTGTTTGGAAATATCCAGCAACTCATGGGTCAAAGAGATCACAAAAGAAATAGAAAATACTTCAAACTCTGTGAAAATGACGTCAAGATTTGGGGTGCAGGAAAAGCATGGGCAGGAGGAATTTTAACTTGACCTGCTTATGATCAGAAACCAACCTGCAGTTGTAGAGGTCACATAGGAATGCAAAGGGCCAAGGACAGTCGAGGTGACCTTGACCAGAGCTGATGCTCTGACGATGCCACGTAGCAGGACAGCAGAGTCGGCCAGCGCACAGCACTGGAGAGGGGGGGGCCAGGGAATGCCGCAGAATCCGAAAAGGACCCGGCACCATCCCAGAGAGGGAAGGGTGGTCTTTCCAGTGGTTGGTTCTGTGCTGATCGGAGGCCCACAGGGAAAGACAGGAATCTGCACTACACCCAGAATAGGAAGGCTCTACCCCAGCTGAACTGAGAAATAAGACAATAAAACTTGAGAAGAAAGTCTGTTTATGACCTTGGAGAAGGTAAAGATCTTTAAATGTGAGCACAAAAAAAACAACAACAACAAAAAAACTGTGCTTTCCCATATAAGGGGAAAAATAGAATTGCATGACATTAAGGCCATCTCATAGGGCTGGAGACATAGCTCAGTTGGTAGAGTGCTTGCCTTGCATGCACAAAGCCCTGGTTCAATCCTGGCACCACAAAAAATAATAATAATAATTTAAAAATAAAAGCTCATAGAATGTGTCATCAGCAAGTAGCCGGGCGCCGTGGCGCACGCCTGTAATCCCAGCAGCTTGGGAGGCTGAGGCAGGAGGATCGTGAGTTCAAAGCCAGCCTCAGCAATGGCAAGGTGCTAAACAACTCAGTGAGGCCCTGTCTCTAATAAAATACAAAATAGGGCTGGGGATGTGGCTCAGTGGTCAATGTCCTGAGTTCAATCCCTGGTACCCAAAAAAAAAAAAAAAAATTGCCCTTAGTGAATGGAAAGGCAGCCACAGGGTGGGGGAAGACCGTGCAGAGAGGTGGCCAGACTCCGCAGGCGCCCCACAGAAGAGGGCATCCAGCTGCCCAGCTGCCTCCAGCTGAAGTGCCGGCACCACTGCGGCCTCCAGAACGGCCACAGGGCAGGGAGGGGCAGTGCTGGTGGCCAGAGACCTGTCCCAGCACTCTCTGAGCTGTGTGGTCCGGCATCTGGCCTGCAGTCCCCCACACGTGCCCCACAGACCCTGCGTGCTGAGGAGGCCAGCCAGGGTGGCGTTCCTGGCGCCTCCTTCATAGCCACCCCAGGCACCCAGACCTCCACAGGCAGCAAAGAGGGCCGGCGCCAGTCACTGGCAGCCGCCACTGTGCCACGTTTCCATGCTGACTGCGTGGGTCGGCCCCGGCCCCTGCAGCGTTGCCTCCGTAGGACTAGCTCGTTCCCTTGCACGTGGGCAGCACGCGTCGGAATCTGCTTTTCCAGGCTGGCTGATTCTCCTTTGATGTGTCCCTGTTTTCTCATCTACTTGCCCCCCTAAGGCACACTTGGGTCGCTCCCACCTCTGGGCATCTTGAATGGTGCTGCTAGGAACAGGGGGTGCAAGCTATCTCTTCAAGCCCCTGCTTCTGGTCCTTTTGGATAGCTGCAGGTAGCCTCGTCGGTGTTGTCACGTCCTCGCGGGTTTCAGCACGTAGGGGAGCGGTCAGGCGTCCATGATCTGGGGCAGCCGCTATGCACTGTAGCCATCTGGGGAGGAAGAGGAGGCCCTCCCGCACACGGGCTGATCTCCTTGGTGTGAGCACTCCTGCACGGCTGACCTCGAGCTGACCCACAATGTCACTGAACACATGTTAGCTCTCATCCCTTGTGACAAAATACCTCAGGACGTCAACTTAGGGAAGGGAAGGCTGGTTTGGGCTGGTGGTTTCCGAGGTCTCGTTCCTCATGGACCTGCTCTGTTGCTTTGGGCTGAGATGGGGCAGAACATCCTGGTGACACAAGCACTTGGATGAGCCTATTGTGCTTGTGACGGCCAGGAAACAGGGAGGAAGGGGCCAGGGACAAGATACAGTCCCCAGGCACGCCCTGCAGGACCCAGTCCCTTCCAATAGGCCCCGCCTCCCACAATTCCTCCCTCCCAGGGGTCCATTCACCTGTGAGCCCACGAATGGGTGAGTCCACTAATGAGGTCGGAGCCCTCACGGTCTGGCCACCTCCCAGAAGCCCCTCCTCCGGACAGTGAAGCAGTGGAGACCAGGCCTTCACCACGGGAGCCGCGGGGGCACGCCCCAGATCCAGCCCACAGTGGGGTGTCGGGAAGAGACGCCACAGGTGGTTCTTGTCACCTGGACGCTGTGTGTGTGCCACTAAGTCACCTTTTTTTCCTTAAAGCTTTGCCCCAGTCTGAAAGCGCGTAGGAGAGTCCACACGGGGTCTCTCTCCTCCAGAAGATGCAGAGGACTGGGCAGGGGGTTAGCCAGGACCAGTCAGCACAATGTGAGAGGGCAGGGCTCCGGTAGGTTGACTAGTGCCCCAAAGGTACGTCCAGGGTGGGAAGAACGGGGAGCTCATGTGCAAATGGGACAGTTTCAGTCTCACAAGACGAGACAGGCTCTGGAGGTGACAACAGTGGTAGTTGCCCAAGTGGTGAATCTACTTACTGCCACTAAACTGTTTGCACTAGAATCCTCTCACACCTGTAGGAACGGCTTATCAACACATGTTGGCAGGCCCGTGAGAAGAGGGGCGCAGCCATTCAGAAATAGGAGGGAGGTGCCTCAAAAGGCCAGGCGTAGAGCCACCATGCAAACCGGCTGTCCGTCCTCTGGGTGTGCCTCCCAAGAGATTGAAAGCATATGTCACAGAGACATCTGCCCATGTTCCCTGTCCCCTTGCGCACAATCGCAAAGATACAGAACAGCCTAAGGGTCCACCAATGGAAAAATGAACCCCCAAAACAGTACATCTGCACAGTGAAGTACTATGCAGCCTTAAAAAGGAAGGAGGAGCCGGGCGCGGTGGCGCATGCCTGTAATCCCAGCACTTGGGAGGCTGAGGCAGGAGGATCGCCAGTTCAAAGCCAGCCTCAGCAATGGCGAGGCACTTAGCAACTCGGTGAGACCCTGTCTCTAATAAAATATAAAAAAGGGCTGGAGATGTGGCCCAGTGGTCGAGTGCCCCTGAGTTCAATCCCTGGTACCAAAAAAAAAGGAAGGAGGTCCTGTCACTGGAGACAGTGTACTAGCTAAAACCATGCCGGGCCCAGTAGGACGGACACCACACCATCCACTTAGATATGGAATCAAAACACATCAAAATCCCAGGACAGTGAGTGGAAGTTCCCAGCACCTGGGGTGAAAGGGACGGGTGGGGGGGACACACGGTGTCGTCTAATCGGGAGGAGTGAATCCTGGTGACACACTCAACAATAAACATTGTGTATTTCAAGGTCGCCACGAGGGTGGACTTTGCCAGGAAGACGCACGCGAGGTGGCGGATCTGTCACCGGCCTGGCTCGAGCGGCCCACAGGGGACACTCTTGCTGAGAACAACGCCGCGCCTTGTGAATGCAGACCGTCGTTCGCCAGCTGAAAACGAAGTCACTTTACTGGTGAAGGCGTCATTCTCGTGAGCTGCTGGGATGGAGCCCAGGGCCAGGGCACCTTGCACCTCCCGGACAGGTGCTCTGTGCCGAGCCGCATCCCAGCTCGAAGATGTGAGGCCCCCGTGTATTTTAGCACCATCTTTAAATTTAGAAAGTAAATAAATGCTGAGTGCTGAAGCAAAGTAAGACAGTCATGAAAAAATAAGCACTGCTCCATTCACGTAGATGAAGTTACCTAGAGTAGTCCAGTTTACAGCAAGCAGGAATCAGTGGCTGCCAGGGACTAGGGAGGCCAGCGGAGGGGCAAGTGGAGGGCTCTGCGTGTTTCGCAGAGGATTGGGTAATTGTTTTATGTTTGTTTTTTCTTTTTTTTTTTTCCCCTTGGTGCTGGGGATTGAACCCAGGGTTGCTCTACCACTGAGCTGCATGTATCCCCTGAGCTACATGTGTCCCCAGCCTTTTTTTTTTTTTTTTAATACTTTTTTAGATGTTGATGGACCTTTTTATTTTTCTCATTTTTATTCTTCATATGCGGTACTGAGAATCAAACCCAGGGCCTCACACATGCTAAGCAACTGCTCTACCACTGAGCCACAACTCCAGCCCCACCCAGCCCTTTTTATTTTGAGACAGGGTCTTGCTGACTTGCTGAGGTTGGTCTCAAACTTGTGATCCTCCTGCCTCAGCCTCCTGAGTAGCTGGGATCACACACAAGCACCATCATGCCCAGCTCTGGGGAGTGGCCATTAGTGGACATAGAGCTTCAGTTTTGCAAGATGGTATGCACATTATTACACATGGCCTCATTTTGATGGATTATATGTTCATCTCTAAGTCTTGACACTCTGTCACCTGTGAATGTGACCTTATTTGGAAATAGGGTCTTTGTAGATATATTTAAGAATCGGGGTGAGATCATCCTGAGATAGAGCGGACCCTAAATCCAATGGCAGGTGTCCTTACAGACAAAGGAGAAAGAGGGACTAGAGTGTGGCTCAGTGGTGGAGCGGTTGCCTAGCACGGAAGGAGCCACGGGCCAATCCCAGCACTGCGACAGGAAAAAAAAAAAGAGAGAGAATCTTGATACAGGGCTGGGGTTGTGGCTAGTGGTAGAGCGCTTGCCTGTCATGTGTGAGGCCCTGGGTTCAGTCCTCAGCACCGCATGTAAATACACAGAATAGGGGCTGGGGTTGTGGCTCAGCGGCAGAGCGCTCGCCTAGCACATGCGCGACCCGGGTTCGATCCTCAGCACCACGTAAACATAAATGCATTGCATTGTGTACAACTGAAGTAAATAAATAAATATTTAAAAAAAAAATACACAGAATACAAGATCCATTTACAATTTAAAATATTAAAAAAAAAGAATCTTGATACAGAAATGACAGAGGGGCCCCACATGAAGACAGGGTGGACAGTGCTTCCTCCAGCCAAGGAGCACTGACAGCCACCAGCACCCACCAGAAGCTGCAGACACCTGGAGAGACCCTCCCCCGGAGCCTCTGAAGGGATCAGCTCCTCCATTTCGGACTCTGGCCTCTAGAGCTGTACGGGAGCGAGTCCCGCTGTCTATGCTGAAGGGATGCAGGCGCTGTGACTGCACACACTTGTAAGTGCATGTTAGTCCCAGTGGCTCAGGAGGCTGAGGCAGGAGGAGCATGAGTTCACAGCCAGCCTCAGCAATTTAGGGAGGTGCTAATCAACTCAGTGAGACCCTGCCTCCAAATAAAATACCAAATAGGGCTGGGGATGTGGCTCAGCGGGCAAGTGCCCCTGAACCCAATCCCTGGTACCGAGCACTAGATAAATGTGATGAGACTTCTGGCTGGAGGTTTCCTGTGCCCCTCCTCGGATCCCCCAGGCAGCACCGCTGGCTCCGGCACGGCCGCAGCAGCCCACCGCAGGGGACCCCGGCCAGCTCAGCGCAGTGGCAGCCACGCACCGCGCCCTTCACGGCCCACCCTGGGGCTCACACCTACTCAGCCCAAAACCAGAGAGCGGCTCACGCCACCGGAGGGTGACCAGACCGTCAACCAGTGGAACCGGAAGCCCTCGAACAAGGCTTCAGTCCGAACTCACGTGACCAGGCTTTCCCTGTGGTGCTAGCAGACGGCACCCCCAGCCACCTCGACGGTGGTGGCCCTGGGCGGCTCTCCCTCCTTCCCTCCCTCGCACCACCCATCCTCAGTGACACTCTCAGATGAATCCTGTGGCTCAGGCTCTCTCTGGGGGCCCAGGCCCACGCAGTCCTACGTGGACAGTGCTGGAGGCCCGCTGAGTCAGGGCAGGGAGGAAAGGCTAGACGGTGCCACACACTCCCGCAGCTGGCGTGTCGTCTCCCCCAAGGGCACGAGGTGATGTCCTCTCGTCTCCCCCAGGACATCAGCAATGGGGTACCACTACACACACATCGGGCTCCCTCCAAGCCCCGGTCTGGCAGGCACAGGGTCTGGCTTTCACAGGGGACCCTGAACCCCGGGCATCTCCCTGAGAGGCTCAGAGTGCTGATGGGAAGTGATGTGGGTGGGCAGCCTGAGCGTGGGCACTGACCACGGGTGGCCCTGTGATGAAGCCACTGGGTGTAAAGGCTGGGGTCAGGGTTCTTGGGAGGCCAGAATCCCCAGGCTCCCACCTGGGAGATACACCTGGATACCAATTTTCTGGGAGGCGGAGCAGGGCTAGTACTGAGGTCATTTTTTTTTTTTTTTTTTTTTTTGGTACCGGGCGCGGTGGCACACACCTGTAATCCCAGCACTTGGGAGGCTGAGGCAGGAGGATCGCAAGTTCAGCCAGCCTCAGCAATGGCGAGGCACTAAGCAATTCAATGAGACCCTCTCTCTAAAAAAAATACCAAATAGGGCTGGGGATATGGCTCAGTGGTCTAGTGCCCCTGAATTTCAATCCCCAGGATCACCCCCACACACAAAAAAAAAATAAGAAAAACAGGGAACTTCTCATAAAATTCTGACTTCCAGCTTATTTTTAAATATATCTTTTTTTGTTGTAGATGGACACAATACCTTTATTTATTTATTTGTGTACTTATTTATTTATTTATTTTGGTACCAGGGATTGAACTCAGGGGCACTCAACCACTGGGCTACATCCCCAGCCCTTTCTTGTATTTTATTAGAGTCAGGGTCTCACTGAGTTGCTAAGTGCCTCGCCATTGCTGAGGCTGGCTTTGAACTTGCAATCCTCCTGCCTCAGCCTCTATGGGATTACAGATGTGTGCCACATGCCCGGCTTGTTTTTATTATTACTATTATTATTTTATGTGGTGCTGAGGATTGAACCCAGGGCCTCACACGTGCTAGGCAAGTGCTCTACCATGAAGCCACAACCCCAGCTCACTTTCAGCTTCTTTTAGAAACCAGCTCTGGTCTGGGTTGTGGCTCAGTAGTAAAGCGCTTGCCTTGAGTGTCGTGAGGCACTGGATTCAATTCTCAGCACCGCATATAAGTAGAAAATAAAGGTCCATCAACAAATACATTTTTAAAAAGCCAGCTCTGCTGGGCACAGTGGTGCACCTGTGATTCCAGCACTTGGGAGGCTGAAACACGAGGATCACGAGTTCAAAGCCAGCCTCAGCAATGGCGAGACACTAAGCAACTCAGTGAGACCCTGTCTCTAATAAAATACTGAAAACAGGGCTGGGGCCGTGGCTCAGTGGTTGAGTGCTCCTCGCTCCTGAGTTCAATCCCCGGGACCAAAAAAAAAAAAAAAAAAAAAAAAAACCCAGCTCTGCCTAGTTCCCACCAGGGAGCGCTGCCTGGCATGAACTGAGGCTTCTTGGTAAGCAGCTTAATTCCCAGTCTGTGTCTTAATCTGTAAGATTGAAAATTCACTTTGATTTCTTAAAGTGGCCTGGGGTGACAACTCCTCCCATGCTCAGGGTTCCTGCTCTCCAAACCTGGCAGCTGTCTCCTCTGCCACCCTCTAGGGCATTGCTGACCCCGGGGCCCAGAGAATCAGGACTGCTTGGGGGGACTCCAGGCCCTTCCTCCTCCCTGCACACACAGGTGACAGTGCAGGGCAGCTTACCCAGCAGGCCTGGCACCCACCCTGCCAGGCACAGCGATGGAAGCTGGGAGGAGGGCGGGCTGGCTGGGGCTGAGTATGACATGGCAGGCTGGCACAGGTAAGGACATAAGAGGGTCCTGGGGGGGCCAAACACAGAAGGGAGGCCAGGTCAGAGTCTCAGCCGTGACACAGCCAAGGAGCGGCTTGGGCCAGGGGCTGCCACAGGTCTGTGCCACCCGACTCTGGGTAGGTGTTGAAGGCGTGGACCACAGGGTCTCCCGGCTGCAGAGCCGGGCAGGCGTGGAGGCCCGTCCGGACCCTGTGGTCGAGCAGCTGCCCCGCACCCCAGCCACAGGCCAATGGGGAGCCTGCAGCCTGCACCATGGGGCAGCCGCCCCCAGGAGAAGGCCCCAAAGTGAGGCCTCACGGGCCAGAGTGGAACAAGAGGACGAGACACGGGGCGGAGAAGCAAGGAGACCGGGAGGCTCGCGCACTGCTGGCTCCGGAGGACAGTCACTGTTTACAGCGGAACCTCCTGGAGGCCCCTGGCCACCTTGCCACAGCCACCTGGGTAGAAGCCTGCTGGGCCGAATGGGGACAGGCCAGCAGGGATGGACGAGAGCAGCGTAGACCCTCAAGGAGCGGCAGCAGGGAGCGGAGCTGCGGGTCAGGGGCTGCAGTGGGGGCAGAGTGGCAGACCTGGGGCTGAGCACTGGGGAGGAAGCAGCAGCCAGGGGAGAGGGAGGCTGGGAGGCCAAGGCCTGAGCAAGGGCCGGCCTCAGCCAGGTGCACAGACAGCAGAAGGTACCCTGTATTCAGTACCCAGGCCCAGCTGGCCTGTCTCTGCCTTTTTATTGGGCGAGGGGTTCCAGAGATTGAACTCGGGCACTCCACCACTGAGCCACATCCCCAGCCTTATTTTGTGTTTTATTTGGACAGGGTCTCACTGAGTTGCTTAGCACCTCGCTTTTGCCGAGGCTGGCTTTGAAATTGCGATCCTCCTGTCTCAGCCTCCCGAGCTGCTGGGATTACAGGTGTGTGACACTGCACCTGGCTGTCTTTCATTTTTTTTTTTTTTTTTTTTTTTTTGTGGTACCGGGGATTGAACTCAGGGGCACTCGACCACTGGGCCACATCCCCAGCCCTTTTTTGTATCTTTATTAGAGACAGGGTCTCACTGAGTTGCTAAGTGCCTCGCCATTGCTGAGGCTGGCTTTGAACTCGCGAGCCTCCTGTCTCAGCCTCCCGAGCTGCTGGGATTACAGGTGTGTGACACTGCACCTGGCTGTCTTTCATTGTTATTGGTGCTGGGGATTGAAACCAGGGCCTTGCGGATGCTAGGTGACTGCTGAACTGAGTTCTGCTCCCGGCCCCCAGGCTCAATTCTCTACAACCTGACTGGAGCCAAAGGACTCTGGAACAAGACCAAAAGAGAGAGCACCGTGACATCACCCGTGGGGGCAGGGAAATGTTGCCATCTTCACCCAAGGGTGAGCGCTCTCAGGGCTCCCAAGAAACAGGTCACCACGGATGCCAGTCAGTGAGGGCTTCCAGGAAGATGCGGGAGCCCACCCACGTCAGCCAGGGACAGGGGAGGGACTGACTTTCCAGGAAGGACATGGACAGGAAGGTGGGGAGTGCACAGTGAGAGGGAGGCCCCGCTCTGCAGCGGGGAGCTGCGCTACTGTGGGCACAGTGCCTCCCCTCAGGCCTAGAAGCAAAGTCACTGCACCCTCGGGAGAAAAGAGGGACGTCTGGTGACTCCCCGCCATGAGCTATGGCTGCCGGTTGAATGCCCCTCACCAGAGACGACCCGTACTCCCGCAGAGCACCCTACGGCCCCCCAAACCCACGGGTGAGTACTGGACCCCGTTCAGTGCTATGAAATGACTGGCCCCAAACACAGTGGTGTGAAAAATCTGATCCAGCTCGAGGTCCTGTGGGCCAGGAGTGCCCATGGGCAGGGCGAGCCCAGCTCCTACCCTCTGCTTCTTTGGGCCTTGGCAGAGAGGCCGAGAGGCTCACAGCCCCCTTGTCTCTAGGTGACCCTGGCTGCTGGCTGCAGCCTCAGTGCTCCCCAAACAGAGTCTCTGAGCAGGCTGTGCCGGCTTCCTCCCTGAGGGTGAGTGTCCCCAGGAAGAAGCCCTGCCACCCTGCTCCCTGCTCAGAGGCCTCCCCCCTCCAGGGAGCAGTGTCCCAGCCTTCTTCTGCCATCCCCTGCTGGTGGCTTCTTCCCTTCAGGTGACCACAGCTCTCAAGTAGATGCCGTGTGTCCTTGAGGGGTGCTCTGCTGGTCTCTGCGCCACTTGTGCAGGCCACACGTGCCGGAGCCCCCGTGCTGTGCTGGCTCTTGGTCCTGGCACCCAGTGCAGGGCCGGGTCCGCGGCAGGCACGCGGTGGACACAGGAGGAAGGATGCGCGTAGACGCACGGTCCACAGAGGGATGGCAAGTGGCAGGACGGCGACTGCAGAGGGAAACGGGTGCACAGAGGACAGGCAGGTGGGAGGGTGATGAGCACAGGGACACATGCACGTCCACTGAACCTATGTCCCCAGCCCAGCTTGTCACCACATTCAATAAAGCTTCCTCCTCCCTCTCGCATCCCTTCTTCCTTCCCCTTTGTTCTCAAGGAGTTCTTGCCTTTTTTTTTTTTTTTTTTTTTAATTTTTAGTTGTAGATGGACACAATATCTTTGATTTTATTTATTTATATGCAGTGCTGAGGATCAAACTCAGTGCCTCACACATGCTAGCCAAGTGCATGACCACTGAGCCCCATTCCAGCCTGGAGTTCTTGCCTTTAACCTTTGTTTTAGGACATAATCACAAACGATCCTTTTGTTGTTGTTGTTGTTGTTTTGGGTACCTGGGATTGAACACAGGGCCCCTAGCCTTTTTTTTTTTTTTGTGGTACCGGGATTGAACTCAAGGGCACTCAACCACTGGGTCACATCCCCAGACCTTTTTTTGTATTTTATTTAGAGACAGGGTCTCACTGAGTTGCTAAGTGCCTCGCCATTGCTGAGGCTGGCTTTGAACTTGCGATCCTCCTGCCTCAGCCTCCCAAAGCCTTTTTTTTACATTTTATTTTGAGACAGGGTCTTGCTGAGTTCCTTAAGATCTCAGTCAAGTTGCTGCGGCTGGCTTTTAACTTGCACCCAGCTAATTACAAACAATGTCACGGTGTAGTTGAAATACCCACATCTAAGCATTAGGCCTGCAAACACCTCAGGCTCACCGCAGGGGTGAGCCAGCTGCGTCAGGAGGGCAGGCAGTGCTGAGAGGTGTCGGTGCACGTTTGTATGAACAGTCCCCTCCTGGCCTTCGGACACAAGTGGCCCCCCCAGCACCCCTGGGCCACCTCTGCCCTGATCACCTGCGCAGTTGCTCCCCTACCCCAGCGTCTCTAGCCTCACCTCACACTGCTCCCTGCCCCTTCCTGCCACACCACTTAGTCCTCTTTTGGGTTTCCCAGGGGGGCCATCTCCCTTCTGCTACAGGGCCTTTACATGTCAGCTCCATGTCTACCCTAGCGTCCACACATCTGCCAGCTTGAAGCTCAGCTGATGGCTTTCGGGGCCACGCCCATCAGGCCAGGCCCAGGCCCTCTCTCCTGCTTTCTGTGCTCTGGCCTGGCCTCTGTTGTCAGCCACTCTGGTGATGGTCCGGTTCACTTCTCCTTCCTTCTTAACTGGATGCTCTGTGAGGGCAGCCTCCTAGCTCCCCTCACCATCTACCTCCCAGAGAGAGAGGGGGCTGCAGAGCCCCAGAAAAGGGGTTCCTGAGAGGGCAGATGGATGCCTGCCTGGACTCTTTGTCTGCTTGTCCTGAGGGAGAGCACATCAGGCTATCCCACGTAAATGCTGACCTCTGCCTGTCTGGGGTTGGGGCCAGATTCCGATCCTAACTTGACTCCCGGAGGACACAATGCACAGGCCCAGGCGCAGAACTGACCAACACTCCAGAGTCTCCCATCTAGCACGGCAGCATCTGAGGGGCATTCTGCTGTGTCCTCAGTTGCCAAGGCCCTAGCCTACCATGCATGCTACGAGGGGTCCTGAGGGAGAGAGGGGAGCCCTGCAGGCTTTCCTGGAAATGCCAGAGCACCCTAGGTCTTCCCTATTCCCACAGCCAACCCAGACCTTGGGCTTGTGGACATGCTAAGACCCAGGATGACAGAGAGGGGTCTAGGAGTGAGAAGTGACTACCCCAGGTGGGAAATGAAGGACCAGGCAAGAAGCAGTTGGCTCCACTGGACAGTGCTTCAGTCCCAACTGCTGGTTCCCAAGTGTGAAACCTGGAAAATCACTTTTCTTCTCTGAGCCCCACCTATAAAAAAGACAGGGAGTTGGGGATCAGGCAAGAAGACAAAATAAAAGTTATCCACATTGTAAAGGAAGTAAAACTATCTCTCTTTGCAGATGACATGATATTGTACACTGAAAATCCTAAGAAAGCCACTAAGAAACCACTAGAACTAATAAACAAGGTCAGCAAGATTGCAAGATATAAAATAAATATACAAAATTCAATTGCACATCTATACAATTCTAATGAACAAACCAAAACTGAAATTAAGAGAATGATTTCATAAAACACTTAGGAAGAGTTTTAAAAAGTACAAAACATGTTCTTAAAACTATAGCATATTGTTGAAAGATTAAGGAAGATCTTAATAAATGGAAAGGCATCCCATGTTCATGGATTGGAAGAGTGGATATTGTTAAGATGGCAACACTACCTACTTCTTTTCATTTGACTTCCCCTGATGAAAGGCATTTGCGTGTATTTGTGTGTCAGATTCAATACAATCACTGTCAAACTTCCAGATGGCTTTTTTGCAGAAATTGAGAAATTGATTCTTAAATATATATGGAATACCAAGGAACTCAGAATAGCCAAAACAATCTTTTTTTTAAAAATATTTATTTAGTTACTTTAGTTGTACACAATGAAATGCATTTATGTTTATGTGGTGCTGAGGATCGAACCCGGGCCGCACACGTGTGAGGCGAGCGCTCTGCCGCTGAGCCACAATCCCAGCCCCCAAAACAATCTTAAAGAAGAACAAATCTGAAGGACTTAAACTTCCTGGTATCAAAACTTACTACAGCTGGATACAGTGGGGCACGCTTATAATCCTAGTAGCTTGGGAGGCTGAGGCAGGAGGATCACAGGTTCCAGGCTATCCTGGGCAACTTAGCACGACCCTGTCTCAAAAAAAAAAAAAAGGCAAAAAGGGCAGGAGATGTGACTCAGTGGTAAAGAACTCAGGTTCAATCCTCAGTACCACCAAAAACAAACAAACAGTGTGGTGCTTGGATAAAGATAGACTTCCAAGCCGGGCGCGGTGGTGCACGCCTGTAATCCCAGCATTTTGGGAGGCTGAGGCAGGAGGATCGCGAGTTCAAAGCCAGCCTCAGCAATGGCGAGGCACTTAGCAACTCAGTGAGACCCTGTCTCTAATAAAATACAAAAAAAAGGGCTGGGGATGTGGCCCAGTGGTCGAGTGCCCCTGAGTTCAATCCCTGGTACCACACACACAAAAAAATAATAATAAAAAAAAAAAAAAAAAAAAAAGATAGACTTCCACATTTATAGAAAAGAGATCCAAGAAAGAAATCTTCATAGTTGTGGCCAACCCATTTTTGATAAGTGTGCCAACACAATCACTATCAAACATGTTTTTGACAGTCAATGGAAAAAAGACAGACTTTCGACAAAGGTGCTGAGACAACTGGATATCCACATGCATAGAGTGAAGCTGGACCCCCACCTCACACTACATACAAAACTCACTCAGAACTGGTCACACATCTAAGTGTAAAAGCAGAACCCAGGGAACTGCGAGAAGAAAAAATAGAGCAATGAGGTTTTTTTTTTTTTTTTTAATGTTTATTTATTTGCTTTAGTTGTACACAATGCAATGCATTTGTTTACGTGGTGCTGAGGATCGAACCCGGGCTGCGCATGTGCGAGGTGAATGCTCTACCGCTGAGCCACAACCCCAGCCCCAGCAATGAGTTTTTGATTCGACACCAAAACACAAGCAATAAAAAAGAAAATAGATAAACTGTAGATCAGTTAAACTGAAAACGTCCATGCCTCAGGAGACATCATCAAGAAAGTGGAAGGACCCCAGAACGGGGGAGGGGTCTGTAAGTCCTGCATCTGATGAGACTGCCACGCAGGGGCGACAAAGACCTCCTACTACTCAGGACAAGACGGCCCAAGGTGAACGTGGGCAAAGGATGTGGAGCAGACATATCTCCAAAGATAAGAGCAGATGGACAATAAGGACGTGAAGATGCTCCGTATCGTCAGTCACTGGGGAAATGCATGTGGTGATCACCATGAGAGCGCATGTCACGCCCTCAGGGGTGGCACTGTGAGGGCGAGGAACGCCGCAGCCCTCAGACACTGCTGGTACAAGTGGGAGGCAGTGCAGCCACTTTGGAAAGCAGGCAGGTAGCCCTTCACAAGGCCAAGCAGTTGCCATATGGCCCAGCAACTTCACTCCTAGGCACACACCTAGAAGAAATGGAAATAGGTCCACACGATTTCTAGTACACTGAGTTCCCAGCAACCCTGGGCTTCATAGCTTAAAAATGAAAATAAGCCCACGTCCACCAGTTCCTGAATGGACAAATAAGATACAGCATGTGAACAGGAGGGAAGACTATGTGGCAATAAAAAGAAATGAATTTGGGCTGGGGTTGTGGCTCAGCGGCAGAGCGCTCGCCTAGCACGTGCGCAGCCCGGGTTCGATCCTCAGCACCACGTAAACATGAATACATTGCATTGTGTGCAACTAAAGCAAATAAATAAATATTTTTTAAAAAAGGAAATAGCTGGGCGCGGTGGCGCACGCCTGTAATCCCAGCACTTTGGGAGGCTGAGGCAGGAGGATCGCGAGTTCAAAGCCAGCCTCAGCAATGGCGAGGCACTTAGCAACTCAGTGAGACCCTGTCTCTAATAAAATACAAAAAAGGGCTGGGGATGTGGCCCAGTGGTCGAGTGCCCCTGAGTTCAATCCCTGGTACCACAAAAAAAAAAAAAAAAAAAAAAAAAAAGAAAAAAAAAAGGAAATGAATTATGGGGGGCTGGGGAATATAGCTCAGTTGGTAGAGTGCTTGCCTAGCATGCACAAGGCCCTGGGTTCAATCCCCAGCACCACCAAAAAAAAGAATTTTTAGCACAGGTGGAATAAGCTGTAAAACATCAGGCTGAATCAAAGAGGCCAGACAGTGGTGCACACCTGGGATCCCAGCTTTTCCCGGGGCTGAAAGGATTGCAAGTTTGAGGCCAGCCAGGGCAACTTAATAAAACCCTGTCTCAAAATAAACTACGTGGCTGGAGACGTGGCTCAGCAGCAGAGTGCTTGCTCAGCACGTGTGAGGGCCTGGGTTCCATCCCCAGTACTGAAAAAAGAAAATCACCACAAAACAGGAACAGCAGGGCTGGGTTTCCAGCTCAGTGGTAGAGCGCTTGCCTAGCATATGTGAGGCCCTGGGCTCAATCCCCAGCACCACATAAACCAAATAAACAAAATAAAAGTGTATATATATATGTAAAAACAGGGACAGCAGCCAGGTGGACCACATCTTGCATGATTCCATGCGCGGAAGCAGATCCATGGAGAGGAACAGTCGAGTAGTGGTGGCCTGCACTCGGGAAGGGTGGGGAGGAGAGGAGAGGCAGTGATGGCAGGTGCAGCTGGGGTTCACTGTGGAGCAAAGATGTTCTCAAATTGGTTGGGCGATGATGAAACAACTCTGCAGACACGAAGTCATTGAACTGTACACTTTAAATGGGTGAACTGTAATGTATTTGAATTAGATGCCAATTGTTATTTTAAAACATGAAAGGGTGGCATAGGTCTTTGAAGGGGTGCTGTTTACCTGTGGGCAAAGGTGCTGGTACTGGGTCCCTCGCCTCAGGCTCCAGAGTGGGCCACGTCTGACCTGCCCACCAGGTCCCTGCAGCCAGCAGATCATCTACCAGGCCTGAGAGCAGCAGATTCCCATTAGAGCTGTGCCGTGGTGGGGGTGACAGGAGGTGGTAAATGTGCTTGTCCTGGCAGAGTGCCAGGCTGGAGGCAACCCTGGGTTTGAGGCAGGTGGAAGGCCTTAGGGAGGTGTCTGCCTGCCCCAGGGGCAGGGCAGGGTCCTTGGGGGTAAGCCAGGGCTCCGGCTGAGCAGGGGATGTCCCTGAGCCCCTTGAGCATGTAGCATGTAGCAGAATCCAACTGGCTCCTGTAGGTAGACTGTGACAAGGACACACTGGACGGGCATGCTGCCTGCCTCTGGAGGGCTGGAGAGGTGCGCCAGGTGCTGCCGGCGGCGGCTCTCCCGCAGGCCCTCCCTCCGCGCAGCCAGTAGTTACGGCCCTGCGGGTCCTCCGCTGAGTGGTGCTGACTTGTAGCTGCACGGTGGCCCTGCAGAGGCACTGTCCCGATTGCACCTCAGCCTGGGCACAGCTCCAGCCAACCCGCTTGCTCCACTTGTCGCAGACCTCACCTCCCTCCTAACGCGGCACCCTGAACCCCACTGTTTCCTGGAGAATCTGGCAACCCTCTCCAGAGGCCTTTGTGTGACGACGGGCAGGAAGGTAAGGGAGGGCTTCTTCATTCACTCGTCAAGTGTTTGGGGAGGACGGGTGATACCATGCCTGTGACCTGGGTTCCCCAACTTGGGTCTGCCTCCCAGACGTGCAGGGGTGGTGGGCGCCGGTGCCCTAGTCCTCAGCTTCCCATCTACAAGACCTGCTCCAGAGCGGTGCTTTGACAGGCTCGTGAGGACTGCTCAGCACAAGGCACACCTTGCACTTAGGAACGTCATCTGCCACTCTTTCTTTGAGCACTCACTTCGGGGTTTTTGGTCCACGAGCCTATTTCTCTATTTAGAAGGCAGAATGCCTGGGCTGACGGCACCCGGGCAGGGATGGCGAGGGGAAGTGAGGACTGTGGGGGTGTGGCCGCTGTTCCTGGTTATTCACAGTGATGGGCAGGCTTCTCCCAGGAGGGGGCTGCTTGTCCTGTCCCTGTCACAAAAGAAGCCTCTACCTACCTTGTCCATCTGAGCCATAGGGCAGCTGGAGTCAGGAGAGTGGGCACTGGTGCTGAGGTGCTCTACTGAGCAGGGATGAGACCCCAACCCCAAATGGAGGAATGCCCCCGCTGAGACTCGGACACCCTGTCCTCAGCCCAGGAGCATGAGGTGTGTGGCCGCCAGGCACAGCACTCAGTGTCAAACAGGATTACCGCAGACAGCTGTTCTCTTGGTTACGTATCCAGGATCAATGAAGACATACGTCCACACAAAAGGCTTGCACATTGTTCACAATAGCTGAGAGGTGGAAACAACCCAGATGTCCGTCAGCCGGTGAACAGGTTAGCCACACCCCAGAATGGCATATCATCCAACAACAGAAAAGAATGAAGCTCTGATACGTGCTGTAAGACAAAGAGCCTTGAAAACACTCTGACAGGTGCTGGGTGAGGAAGTCAGTCACCAAAGGCCATCTATGGTAGGATTCCACTTACACGAAATGTCCATATAGGCAAATCCACGGAGACAGCCACAGTTCGCTTAGTAGAAAAGAAGGGAGGGAGGGACGGAGGGACTGGGAGAAATTACTAATAGCTATGAGTTTCTAGGGGTAATGAAGAATTTCGGAGCTGGTGGTGATGGAGTCACAATTCTGGGACTATATGAAACATCACTGGGTTGTATACCTTAAATGACTGAATATTATAGACTGTAACTCCTCCACAAACGTGTTGAACAAAGAATGAGGTCAGCTTCAGCCAGCATGGGCAGTCTAGACTCCCTGTTGCTGGTGAGTGCCGTTTGAGAGTGCTGTGACCCCCAGAACCCCCAAGGCAAGGGGCTTGCGTTTTGGTGTATGGGAAAAATAAGCACCTCAGCGACTGCCTAACACCATGAGCCCAAGCAGTGAGGTGAGAAGCAGGCTCCCCGTCTGGCCCCGCCGTCTTCCTCCGGAGTGGGCCTTCTCCCCTGCCCGCACGGCCCCTGCCTCCCTCCGCGGACCCACACGTGCACCGTCAGCTCCCGTGCAAAGCAGCTCTTGCCACCCAGAGCCTTGAGCCAGACTTGTTCTCAGGTTGGTTAAAGCAGAAACAGGATTATGGTGTTAACAAGTCGGACCTGCGTGTGCGTAAAAATAGCCACACCTGTGGCAGAGTGCGTCCTCTCCCCAGCGTGCCAGCCTGGGGCCAGGCAGTAAGTCTCAGAAGAGGGACAGGGATCCTGGGTCACCTCAAGAAGCGCTCTCAGGTGAGGGCAGGCTCTGGGAGGCCTGGCCCATCCCTCTGTTCGCACGACCTGGCTCTTGGGGCAGTGGCTCTGCTCAGCAGGCATTCAGGTACCATAAGGCAGGCACAAAGAGAAGTGCCCAGCCTAGCTGGGCTGCTCCCAGGTAGGCTTCTGGGTTGCCATGGCAACTCCCTAGGATGCATCCTTCCTGTGGAGTCACGAGAGGATGAAATGCCAGAGAAGACACCCTCAGGTTAGTAACTGCTTCCTTCCCCCACTGCCCTGTTCCCACCTCAGGGCACCCACAGAGCATGAGCATCTGCAGGGCAGAGATCACCTCAGGTCTCTGTCCCTCAGGGCTGATCACAGAGAACCCCGAGGCAGGGTACCTGGAGGCAGAGAATCAGGGCTCGGCAGTTGGAAGACTCTGAGGTCACGGTCCTGTCACCACTGCCGTGTGACCCTAGCTAGTTACCTGGCCCAGGCTGGGCACCTGGGGAGGAAACTGTAGGGCTTTATAAACATTGGCCTTCATGTGGGGCACTTAAGAAATGCATGATGAATTGGCTCAGAATGTCTTTTACTGTACCTTTTTTTTTTAACTGGAGATTGAATTCATGGGTGCTCTACCACTGAGCCATATCCCCAGCCCTTTTTAAATTTTTTTTAAATATTTATTTGCTTTAGTTGTACACAATGGGTTTTTTTTTTTTTTTTTTTATTTGTACGTGGTGCTGAGGATCGAACCCGGCCGTGCACGTGCTAGGCGAGCGCTCTACCACTGAACCACAACCCCAGCCCATCCCCATCCCTTTTTATTTTTTATTTTGAGACAGGGTCTTGCTAAGCTGCTTGGGGCCTCACTAAGTTGCTGAGACTGGCCTTGAACTTGCCATTCTCCTGCCTCAGCCTCCTAGTCACTGGGATTACAAGTGTGCACCACCATGCCTTGCTTACTGTTTACCTTCTATACAAGTAGAACAGAGATCCTAGGCAACTTGCCCCACCCCAAGTTGTTCCCAAGCTTGGTTCTGTTTCCAAACATTTGCCTCTGAATTGTTGAGGTGGCAGCTCCAGGGCTGGACCCTTTAGAATCTGACATCTAGGAATGCAGTGTCCCATCAGCTCTGGAAGAGGCCCCACAGCTGCACCTGGAGAGGCAGAAGGGCTGCTTAATTGGGTGCAGAGTTCAAAGAACTTTTTTTCAACTTCCCACCTTTCTTGCACCAGAAGGCTTGTAGTCAGCTGGGGCCAAGGAAGAAGAAAGCAATAAAGAGAAGGGCAAAAGAGAGGAAAGGAGGTAGGAGAGGAGGCAGGAGGAAGAGGGAAAGAGGGAAAGAGAGGAGAGGAGGGGGCTCCGAGGACACACGAACTTCAGCCACTGGTGCTCGTGGGGAAGCAGCCTGCCAAGTCCTGTGCAGGAGGAAATGGGTTTCAGCTGGACACGCAAAACAGGTAGGGCCCGAGTTGCAAGGCCCACTGTGCCTCCCATCCAGCCACATTCAGCTCATGGTACCTTGAACACTGTCGCCCTGGGCCCTGGGCCTCTCCTCCTGCCCACCTCGAGGCCAGCAAGGAGCTTCAGGCCCTGGGCCTCTCCTCCTGCCCACCACGAGGCCAGCAAGGAGCTTCAGGCCCTGGGCCTCTCCTCCTGCCCACCTCGAGGCCAGCAAGGAGTTTCAGGCCCTGGGCCTCTCCTCCTGCCCACCACGAGGCCAGCAAGGAGCTTCAGGCCCTGGGCCTTGGGCCTCTCCTCCTGCCCACCACGAGGCCAGCAAGGAGCTTCAGGCCCTGGGCCTTGGGCCTCTCCTCCTGCCCACCACGAGGCCAGCAAGGAGCTTCAGGCCCTGGGCCTCTCCTCCTGCCCACCTCGAGGCCAGCAAGGAGCTTCAGGCCCTGGGCCTCTCCTCCTGCCCACCTCGAGGCCAGTAAGGAGCTTCAGGCCCTGGGCCTCTCCTCCTGCCCACCACGAGGCCAGCAAGGAGCTTCAGGCCCTGGGCCTCTCCTCCTGCCCACCACGAGGCCAGCAAGGAGCTTCAGGCCCTGGGCCTCTCCTCCTGCCCACCACGAGGCCAGCAAGGAGCTTCAGGCCCTGGGCCTCTCCTCCTGCCCACCTCGAGGCCAGCAAGGAGCTTCAGGCCCTGGGCCTCTCCTCCTGCCCACCACGAGGCCAGCAAGGAGCTTCAGGCCCTGGGCCTTGGGCCTCTCCTCCTGCCCACCACGAGGCCAGCAAGGAGCTTCAGGCCCTGGGCCTCTCCTCCTGCCCACCTCGAGGCCAGCAAGGAGCTTCAGGCCCTGGGCCTCTCCTCCTGCCCACCTCGAGGCCAGCAAGGAGCTTCAGGCCCTGGGCCTCTCCTCCTGCCCACCACGAGGCCAGCAAGGAGCTTCAGGCCCTGGGCCTCTCCTCCTGCCCACCACGAGGCCAGCAAGGAGCTTCAGGCCCTGGGCCTCTCCTCCTGCCCACCACGAGGCCAGCAAGGAGCTTCAGGCCCTGGGCCTCTCCTCCTGCCCACCTCGAGGCCAGCAAGGAGCTTCAGGCCCTGGGCCTCTCCTCCTGCCCACCACGAGGCCAGCAAGGAGCTTCAGGCCCAGCCTACCTGCTTCCTTCTGCTCCCTGTGGTCATGGCGGAGGGCCCGGTCCAGGTGGGGTGGACATCTGAAGATGCTCCCTCAGCTCCACCCTGTGCCAATTCCTGAATGACAGGAGGGTACAGGCAGGACCCCCTCATGGCACATTCCTACACTTTAGACCACTGGCTCAATTTCTGTTTTACCTGTGGACCACCTGTCTATCCACATTTTTTTCTGAATCAGCTTGTTTCCCTCCCACTAGGTAACCACACGCGTGAGATGAATGGGGTCCTAGGTACCCTTTTTCAGGCGTAGGTTTGAGTCAGAGAATAGCTTTCTGTGGCAGTGCCACCTTGTCTGTTGCAAGACGCTGGCCTGTGTCATTCCAGCAAGACTGGCAATACAATGTGGGAAAGGGACCCCTCTCCATGTCTTCAACTTGTTAACATTAGGGACTGCTTCACTCTCCTCTAGGCACACAGTAGGTGTTGAGAAAGTGGTGGTTTATGGCGGCAGTAGAAATCTCTGAGGCTGCCCCTGTGGTCCTCTGCACAGCCTGTCCCTCCCATGCTGACCCCTGTCCCTTAAAGCCTTTCACAGTCATTTTCAGGATGACTAGAGTACGCTTATGAGATACGCACGGCACCTACAATCTCCGTTTGCCAAACGGAGAAACTGAGGCTGGAAGTCTGACCTGTCCAGGGGTCCTAGAAGCACCAGCTCATTTCTGTACATCCCTCAGCTCATGGGTTTGAGGCTTGGTGATGACCGAGCGGGAGGGCTCTCCAGACCTGCACATACACGAAGAGCTGACCTCGTGGAGGTACTGATGGATGCCTAGAAACAAACCACACCAATGGCCCAGAACAGTCCTTCCCCTTCGCAGGCCTTTCCCGAGCACCCTCCATTCCTGGTGTTGGGCAGGACACGTTCCTGGACCAGTGCACAGTATGTACTTTTAGCTTCTTCCCTGTGAGGACATGTCACTATGGCCAGTGTCCGCAGGGAACCACCCAGCTACATACCCAGCAGTCTGGTGGGCACTCAGAGAGCTCAGGAAACTGTGCCTCCACACCCCCCCTTGTGTTCTGGGTCTTAGGATTCGGCGTTTTAACTAGCTCCTGTTAGTGAAGAATGCACCCCACCCTTAACACAGATGTGTGTGGCTCAGAAACTGGGAGGCATGGAGTTAATCTGTGACCTTGGCAGGATAACCAGCCAGGTGACCCAGGTGCTCACAGAGCTACTCCAGCAGGCGCAGCCTTCTGTGACCAAGTGGGTGTGCCACGCTGAGAGAGACTGAGTCCAGACTTCCCAGGATGCTCTTCACCAGGCAGGGCGGGGTCTTACCTGGCTATCCCAGTCCTCTGGAGTACAACTTTCCAGGAACCAAGAGGTGATTCTGGAATACACAGCTAAATCATGGCAGATAAGACTGGAAGACTTTCTACCTTCTCTTATGCTTCCTCTGTTCTCCTCTCACCAGTCTTGACCAAGTAGGTTTCACAAAGGGCAGGAAGTGGTGTGGGGTTTCAGGTGGGTGATAGCCAGACCAAAAGCCCACTAAGGACTCTCAGGCCTGCCTGCAACTTACCTTTGGGCCTGCTTCCTCCTCAGTTAACTAGGAAGTCACAACACCCATCTGGCACGGTGGAGTCCTGGCCAAGCCCACAGACAACACGAGAGTGAAATGCTTTGCAAAACAGTACTTATTTTCACCGTGGGACGCTCTAGTTTTCTCTCTCATTCTATTTCATTTTTATAAAACGCTGGTCACTACCCATTAGTTTTTCCCCCCGGACCAATATTGGACCCTAATCTCATGATGTCCACAGTAAAGACGAAAGACCAAGTATGCATGCGGCGCACACACGTGCACAACTACTACCGTGCGACTCGAGCGAAGGACAGAGGAAGGGGAGGCTGTCGATTTCACAGTTGGGGGCTCAGCAAGGGCTCTGGGCTGCAGCCTGAGAGCGAGTCCGGCAGGCAGGCGGCCCAGGCGACGACTCAGGGTTTATTTTAAGGGCAGGAGGGACGGCCTCCCGTAGGCGCACCGCGAGGTCCACTTCGGCGCGGACTGGCCCAAGGGCCGCCAGGCCTGGCTGCGCCTTCTTTCCCTCTCGCCGCTCTCGGAATGAGGGTCGGGGCTCACGCAGCCCAGCGCAAGGGAGCCATGCGAGCCCAGCTCCTGCAGGAAGGGAAACCGAGGCCGGGGAACTGAGCCCCGCAGCCCGCCCGGCCCAAGCCCCGAGGTGGGGCCAGCACGCGCGGTGGGCGGAGCTTGGTCCTCCAGGCCCCGCCCGGCCTCCCCAGCAAACAGCCGCCGGCCGCCCTCGCCGCGCACGCGCACACCGCTCCGCGCGCCGCGTCCAGTGCCCCTAGTCGCGCGCGGGGTCCGCCGGGAGCCGGCTGCCGGGGCGCGGGCTGCTAGAGAGGCCCGCCCCCGGCCGGCGGCACCCTGCTGCGCAGGCGCAGCGCGCGGGTCCGCCCCCACCCTGGCCGGCGGCGCGGCCATATTTAAAGGGCGGCGGGCGAGGCGAGCCAATGGGCAGCAAGCGTGCGGGGGCGGCGCGTGGCGGCGCGGGGCCCCGGATGTGGCTGCGGCGTCGCTCCTCCCCCGCTCGCCTCAGAGCCCGGAGGCGCGCCCCGCTCCGCTAGCTCGCTCGCTCGCGGCCCACAGGCCCCTTGGGCGCAGCGGGAGGCGCCCCGGCGGCGCGGAGCAGCGCAGGAGCGGGCGGCGCGGCGACCGCGCGGGGCGGAGCGGGCGGGGCCCGGCGCTCGTCCCCCGCGCCCGGCGGCCGCCGCCATGAGCGGCTCCTCGGGCACCCCGTATCTGGGCAGCAAGATCAGCCTCATTTCCAAGGCGCAGATCCGCTACGAGGGCATTCTCTACACCATCGACACCGACAACTCCACCGTGGCGCTCGCCAAAGGTAGCCGCCCGCCCCCGCGCGCCCAACCGCCGCCAACAGCCCGGGGCGGGCCCGCACCCGGGCCCCGGCCCTGCCCCCACGCCGGGACGCTCCCCGCGCCGGGACCCCCGGCGCCCCGCCCCTACTCTGGGAGGCCGCCCCAGCCCGGTCTCCACTCCGGGACGTTCCCCGGCCTCCGGCCCCACCCTGGGACGACAACCCCCCAGCCCGGGGTCCACCCCGGGACGCTCTCCCGGGCCTCCGTTCCCGCGCTGGGACCCCTGTCTCCACCCCGGGACGCTCCCCGGACCTCCGCCCCCACCTCGCTCCTCCTCTACTAGTCCTCCTCGCCCGGAGCTGGGTCTCCACTCCGGGACGTCCCCTGCGCCTACCTCGGACGCTCCCGAGCCCCGCCCCCACCACGAACGCCCCCCCTCCCCCCGCGCCCGGAACCGCATCTCCACCCCAGGACGTCCTGGGTCCGGAATCCTACCTCGGGACCCCCCCTCCCCCGGCCCAGCCCAACGCTTGGACCCTGACCCCCACCCCGGGACGCTCCTCCAGGCCTCACTGGTTCCCGTCCCCGCACAATGGTTTTCTCGGCGCCGCCTTCACCACGCAGCTCGTTCTGCAGGTGTTGCGGAGCGGCGGCTCGAGCCGTGGTTCTCCTTTATGTATGTGTGTGGGGTGTTGCTGCAGGGACCAGGGGCCGAGTCTCCCAGGCCTCCCCAGAAGGTGGCGGGGGTGAAAAGAACCCGCGAGTCCTCCTGGAACCCATTAGCCAGCTCCGGCCCTGTGGACCCTCCCGCCAAGATGGAGCATAGGTTGGCATAGGTTGGCCTGAACTGACTGATTTTACCGTGGGCCCAACTGAGCTGCCCTTTTGTGACAGCTCCCTGTGGGTGCTGGCTGACTTGAAGGTGCTTGTTTGTGACTAGAGAGGTCCAGAACCCACAAGCCAGTGCTGGCAACGCAGGTCCAGAGCCTCTTTGTCTTCATCCTTTAGAGGACTGGAGCGGATTCCCCTGCCTCCTGGAGGAAAGCCAGCACAGCCAGCTCTGCAGCAGCCTGGGGTGTGTGCTGTGCCTGGTGCTAGGCCCTCAGGTCCTGTGGGTGCCAAGTGCTGAGACCTGTCTGAAGCTGGCCTTAGGTCAGAGGGAGCCCCATGACTCAGGGTGCAATTATCCCAAATCCTAGGCATGTCTCTTTTTGAAACCTGGTGCTCAAACTTGGGCACACAAGGTATCACTGCAGGAAATAGTTCCATGTTTAAGTTTCTTTGTTGGTTTAAGCTCTTGGTACTGTGCTTGCTTTGACACAAGATCCTAGTTGTAGAAACTGAGGTAATAGTAGGCCTCCAGTAGGCATTGCCCTCCTTACTAGATAGAGCCTGCTGCTAAGCCCAGCCTGGCCCTGGAGCCATACAGAGGAGAAGTGTGATAGGGCTCCAGGACCCTGTTGGGGATTCATACCTCAGGGAGGTCCCTTGGGTTCAGTATTTCCTTAGACACAGAAGCTAGTGTTGGGGATCCAAGGACCCTTTTCTCCCTATTATTTCTACGGCACTCTTAGACTGGATGTATGCAGAAGGTTGAGGGTGATTGTGGCTGCAGCATGTGGTGAGACTTTGAGCACAAAACAGCTGATGGCTTCATCTGCAAAGGCAGATGTGAACCAGGGAAGTTTGCAAAGCAGAGAGTTCTGTGTATTGGTGTTTACACTGGAGCATATGAATCTTTGTGAGACTTTGATTTGAAATTTTCCTGGTTAGTTTGGACAGACTGTCTTTTTTGGACTTTCACTCATGGGTCCCTCTCAAGGGGATAAGTAGCTGCTGAATTTTAAATTTGGGTGTTGTGTTGGGGATGGTGCTCAGGGCAGAGACCCTTGTCTTCTGGCAGGCTGAGGAACTATAGAACTGTAGTGTCAGAGGACTGACGAAATGGACTTGGCAAAGGATGACAACCCTTCATTTTTTTCAATCCTTAAGTGAGATCCTTTGGTACGGAAGATCGTCCTACAGATAGGCCTGCTCCCCCAAGAGAGGAAATTTACGAGTACATCATTTTCCGGGGAAGTGACATCAAAGATATCACTGTGTGTGAACCTCCGAAAGCTCAGCACACGCTCCCTCAGGACCCTGCCATCGTTCAGGTAAGTGTGTCACTGTACTTCCACATAATAACATTTCTAAGGGAGCTGGCTTCCACCTGGAATTTAGTATCTGTTTGGCTAGAGTGCTCAAATTGAGGAATGACTCTTTAATGAAAAACAGTCTCATTTTCGTCTAGCGTTTGATATTCCCGTGAAAAGAATCAATTCACATGGCATATAATAGAGAGTGTGTTCTTTGTGGCATGGCCCCTTGGGGAGGAGGCCTGTGACTCACTCTGTGTGTGTGTGTGTGTGTGTGTGTGTGTGTTGTGATGTGAAGGGGATGCTATTGCTGGGGTCTTGCTTGGACCTGGGTGCTTGGACATAGTATAATCCAGCCCTGAGTGGCATGAGATGCTTGTAGGGAAAATAGTGGAACCCTACATTTATAAGTCTTAAGCCATGTTTCAGCCTTTTATGTTGTGGCTCAGGATTATCAGGGGGCCCAGACCAATATTTACTTGTAAGTTTATTAAACATTTTTTGGCTCCTTTGGGACTCAGACTGCACTGGGTTCTGAGTTGGGGATGTACCTGGAAGGTAGGAGAAGGCAGGGTGGGCTTTGGGAGCACTTGGAGGAGCTCTTCAGGCCAGACTTCTGAAGTTTGGAGGGAGGGTCCTCAGGGACTTGGACAGAGGAATGTATGTTTGAGCCAGGCCCAAGGGGCAAAGAGGAAGTAGCCAGGTGAAGGGCATGGGAAAAGAACAGTCCTCAGACTAGCAGCGGTCCTCTCTGAGGCTTGGGGTCCAGAGCAGAGACAGATGTTGGGAAATGGAAGCACCTCTGCAGGACTGTGTCTGGGATTGAGGGGGGTATTTTCTCCTGTTAGAGAGGCTGGACTCCACTAGTGACAGGGGAGTTGTCGGAGGGTTTTAATTAAGTTAGGAGAAATTCACATTAGTGTTACGTGGACAGGTGCATCTGGTTGGAAAAAGGCAGCTTTGACCATACTGCAAACTCCCCCAGGACCACTCAGCATGTCAGCAGTACAGGTGGCAGAACTGGTGCTTTCCTTCTGAGCAAGTGCTCTGAGCAGACTTGCAGGGTATCAGGATGGCCTTGCACTGCTCTTACCAGTGTGTCTCCTTGTTCAGTCTTCTCTGGGCTCTGCCTCCGCCTCGCCCTTCCAGCCGCATGTGCCTTACAGCCCCTTCAGAGGGATGCCGCCCTACGGCCAGCTGGCAGCCAGCTCCCTGCTCAGCCAGCAGTATGCTGCATCCTTAGGTCTAGGTGAGTAACAGTTTCTGTCTGCTCAACTACCCTGCTTATGACCACCAGGAAGTTCAGTGACAGACTGTGAGGGTGGGGACGTGTCCTGTTGTTATGTTCAGCTCATAGACTATTTCTTGGAGCACATATTGGATAAATTTCTTCAGTGCAGCTTCAGCTCACTAGTGTCTGGTAATTGTCCAGCTGAGCGAGAATAATCAGTATAGGTTTTGGACTACATAAACCAGATCAAAATTGATCTGAGGGCTGGGGTCGTGGCTCAGCGGTAGAGCGCTCGCCTAGCACATGCGCGGCCCGGGTTCAATCCTCTGCACCACGTACAAATAAATGCATTGTGTACAACTAAAGCAAATAAATAAATATTTTTAAAAAATTGATCTGAAATGTCAGCCTGAGTCTGAGTGGAAGTCTCGGTACACCTGCATGGGAGAAGAAATGCTGACATGTGTACAGTTCTAGCTGTTTGCACATCTGTGAGCCTGTAAATGTACTATTCTGTTATCCTGTTAAATCTTTTCCTTATTCTACCATAAGGGTCTTGCCCACAAATGGTTTTAACCAAGATTGACTAGTCCCAGAGTAAAGAGTCTGTTTTCCATGTTGAGAGTGAGATTGGTCTTGTCCTTGTCCTTGTCCTGGCTCTGGCTCTGCAGCCAGGTTCACAACATGGCATTGGCAATCTTTGCTTGGACCCCATTGTGAAGCAGGGAGCATTCATTAGACCCGGATCGATTCTGTGGGTTGCTTGTCTTGATTGCTGTTCCTCGTATGACGGGTGACTTCTCAGCCCAGCTCAGAGTTTCTAAAATGTGTATGTATGAGCAAAGTGTCCTATGAGAGTTTGCTTGGCTCTTTCCAGGTTTCTATAGACACAAGATAAGTATGTCCTGACTTATTTGTGTGCTTTCTCTTTGCTCTTTTCTCCTTTTCTTCCTTTAGAGAAATTGGTAAGCCCTCCAGCCTCAGCCGCTGCTTCCAGCCCTAGTTCTTCTCCATCTCCACAGCCTGTTTCAGAGCTTGACATGTCCTCAGAACCACCTCAGCTCACTTCCAAGGGTAACAGCAGTTTGGAGAACTAACTGCATGCTGTCTTGCAGACCGTTCTGAGTGCAAGGGGGTAAAATGACAGGAGCTGGAGATTGTTTGCTAGGCCCAGGGATCAGTGATACTGCTTCTGTTTAGTTCAGCCCAAAGCGTGGTTCATAACTAGCAGTTTATATATAGAGAGAGAGTTTTTTTTTTTTAATTTTATTTATTTATTTATTTATTTATTTATTTATTTATTTTGTGTGTGTGCTGGGGATTGAACCCAGGGCCACTCCACTGAGCCACATCCTCAGCCCTTGTTTTATTTTTTATTTTCAGACAGGGAGCCCGTGGCTCACACTGCCTGGGTCTAGAGTTTGTTTTGACCAGCCCCAACCATCATGCTTGAGAAACTTCTTTGACTACAAAGCTGTTTCCCTGGGGGTTTGCTGGGACCTAATCATGTTCTAGACTGCTGCAGTGGAGTTCCCCAGCCATTCCACATGCAAACAAGTCATTCTTCAGCGTGTTCAGAATGGGAGCTAGCTGTATGGCCAGGTGCAGGGTATTGTCCTGAAGGCCACCTTGTCAATCCGGTGTCCACCACCTGTCTGCTAAGACGGCAATCCCTATGGCATTTTTCGACTTTCCTGATGTTCTCACCTAGAGTTCTGAACTTCACATTCCCGGTTTTCTTACACATCTGTTTTACCTATGCTTCGTGTGCATTGCCACAGTCTCAAGCCTTTACCATCATCCATACTTGGTCCAAGAAACTGCCTATGCTCTTGTTTGGCAACACAAGCACTGTTAGTCTGTTAGATATGTTGCTTTTAAGTCTTGCATGTGTCTGAGAGCAGTCATATTTTTTCCACTTAAAAACTTTGTACTTTTGTTTTTCTTAGAAATATTTACATAAAACTACCCAAAGGGCAGATAGATTGTTTTAACTGGTTCAATTTTCTAAAAAGCAAATATATCCAAAGTTCTTGCCTCATCTATTTCCATGAGATGATAGGCCAGCAAAAGTGGTCCAGATTAGTTCCTGTCAGAGAGGACCCTTCCGGATGGCTGCCCTGTGAGTGCTACTCTTGATTTGGTGGCTACAAGAACTTTTTCTACACTGATTTCTATAATATCTGTCCAGTATGCAAAGTCAGCATATCTGTTCTTCATCTGTGTTGGGCTGCTCCTCTGTTAGTGGTTACCCTGTGGTCGGGGCTTATTTTTCTGTCTCATCTTTGTCCACTTCCACTCAGTCCCCAGGTGCTGTCTTTAACACTTCCTACAGATCCCGGAACCTGGGAGAGGAGTGGGAAGAGGCAGTCTGGGCAGGTGGCCTTTTGCACTCTCCCAGGTTCAGAGCACACCCTGCACCAGGGCCACCCCGGAGGCTTGGTTTTGAGATGCGTCTCAGGCAGTACTCTAGGCATAGCCCTTACCAAGGCCACCAGTGAGCCCCTCTTGTTTTATGAGGAGCCTGTACTCTTGTGAAGCTGCAGGCTGGTCACTGCTCAGCTCTTACCATTTCATCCTTTTTTTTTTTTTTTTTTTTTTTTAATTGTAAGCAAAAATGACAGTGTTCTAGGATTTAACTTTGGAGTTTGCCCACTGCGCTTGCTGGAAGACCCCAGGCTGGGCTGGTTCTACGCTGGCATGGACTGGAATGAAGCAGATTGTTGAGTCCTAAAATTCATCATCTCAGGGCTCTTGAGTGCCTTTGGGGTCAGAGCTTATGTGGTTCTAGGGAGCTGTTTCTAAGGAAGCGGCCCGGTCTGGGGAAGCTTGGCCTGGGTTTGGACCCTCTCTGGGCAGGTGCCCTCTCCTGCCTGATTGTCAGCCAGAAAAGAAGTGACTGGAGGCATAAGGCTTTTTTCTCTGTTTGTAAACCCTCCTCCCTCTTCAACTCAGGAGCTGGCTTTCCTTCCGCCCCTGTTGGCAAGAGCCCCATGGTGGAACAGGCTGTCCAGACTGGCTCTGTCGATAACTTGAATGCCAAGAAGCTGTTACCTGGCAAGGGCACTGCAGGGACGCAACTCAACGGTCGCCAGGCCCAGCCAAGCAGCAAGACCACTGGCGGTACTTGAGCTCTTCCTCCCCTGCAGTTTGCTGTGTTCAAAGTGGCACACTACTTACTGGGCTGTTGTTTAAAGCGTTAAGCCCCTCCCCCATCCTAAGCCCCACATGCTTTTGGACAGGCCCATGTGGCAGACTTCCTCCCACGGGGCCCCAGGCAGTGGTGGTGCCTTGCTTTGGTGGCTGGGTTCTGGCTTCTGCAGGAGCTTGGCCTTACTCTTCCCTTTGCGCCTCAGATGTAGTCCCACCGGCAGCTGTGCACTCTCAAGGGCAGGTGAATGATGAAAACCGAAGACCTCAAAGGAGGCGGTCAGGTAACACCTGTGGCCACCCAGGTTTGGGAGCCATGAGCAGCAGGCCACATTTTGCTTGTCCTCATGGATGATGCCCCTCTTCTTTGTCTGCTTGTGCTTGGAAGCTGCATTTGAAGTCCTGCTGGAGACATTTGGTTGGTGGTTTGCTGCAGCCATTGCTGTCCTTCTTCGTTGCAGGTAACCGGCGTACAAGGAATCGCTCAAGGGGGCAAAACCGTCCAGCTAACGTCAAGGAGAACACGATCAAGTTTGAAGGTGACTTCGATTTTGAGAGTGCAAATGCTCAGTTCAACCGAGAGGAACTTGACAAAGAATTTAAGAAGAAACTGAATTTTAAAGGTCTGATTTGTATGAAAGTTACTATTCCCTGGAAGTATCCCTAGAGTGTGCTGTGAAAAGTGACTGGGGTGACCTGGGAAGCCAGATGGGATGCTGACCGGTCTGAAAAAACTGGAATTAACTGAAGAATTAATGCGATAAGGAAGTGTTTGGGGTGGGCGGGGGAACGGCTGTTCTGGCTGTTGGTGAGAAGATCCCTGCTTAGCGTGACATAGTGAGAGACACTGAAGGGGCTGCTGAATGGACCCCTGGAAGGGTGTGTGTGGTGTTTGCTTCTGCACCTTTGTGTGCTCTTCTTTTTGTAGAGGACAAAGCTGAGAAGGGGGAAGAGAAGGACCCAGCTGTGGTGACTCAGAGTGACGAGACTCCTGCTGAAGAAGACCTTCTGGGGCCCAACTGCTACTACGACAAATCCAAGTCATTCTTCGACAACATCTCCTCTGAACTCAAGACCAGGTGAGGCCTCAGTGGACTGGTAGAGAAGGTCGTCACTGTATGCACATCTTAGGAGCATAGGACTCGGCGGTCTCCCCTTAAGACATAACCTGCAGCCTTGAATTCAGGGCACGTGCCCTAGGAGCTTGCGTTTCTATGCAGTAGGTGCCAGAGTCCCTAGTTGTCTCTCACCAGCCAGGATGTAGTCTAGGAGACTCTGGCAGTCTTCCGGCCACAGGGGAGCTCACTGAGGGCAGGCCCTTGTGCACTAGGTTCTCTGTCCACATTCAGTGCTCTTGCCAGGCTGCCTGCTGGTCTCGGTGGCCTGGCTAGTGTTCTGACCGTGATGTTCTTTCCCTGGGTGTTGGCCACCAGTGCCCGTGGTTTACCTGTATGATTGATTCTCTTTAGTACCTTGGGTGAATGTTCTGGGCTGCGTGGGTAGTCTGTAGAGTGGGCATGGCGTGGAAACCCAGACCCAGGTGTCCTGCAGGTTGAATACCAGGAATGCTCCCAGACATCAAAGAGTGGCCCTGGCACGTGCTGACACTCCACTGGGGGAACATGCGAGTGGGGATGCACAAAGCACGCGGGAGCCCAGCAGTGGAGGGTGGGCAGGGCTGGGTCTGAGGGTGGCCATGTGGGCCGGTGAAGAGGCTTCTTCAGACAGGGCCAAGGTCTGTGTGTGGGGTGGAGTTGGAGGGGGTGGGAGGAGTTCAAGTAGGGTGTCGCAGGTCACTGTAATGGTGTTGGCTTTGCTTTGATCCTGTGGGCACCCTTCCAGGAGTGGCATGCTGACAGTACCTCATGTTGATGAGAGTGACCCAGAGTGGGCCTCCATGAGGCTGAGTGGACGAGGTGGCTGGCTCAGCAGGAGCACAGGTTCTTGGAGTACTGGGCTCCTTAATGGAGGGAAGACTGGACACGGTGTTTTTTTTTTTTTTTTTGGTACCGGGGATTGAACTCAGGGGCACTTGACCATTGGGCCACATCCCCAGACCTTTTTTGTATTTTTTATTAGAGACAGGGTCTCACTGAGTTGCTAAGTGCCTCGCCATTGCTGAGGCTGGCTTTGAACTCGCGAATCCTCCTGCCTCAGCCTCCCAAGTGCTGGGATTACAGGCGTGCGCCACCGCGCCCGGCTAGACACGGTGTGTTTTGATGGGGGCGCTAAAGGGCGTGGGGAGTCCAGAACAACTCCTGCGTGTCTTGGTCTGGGTACATGAAGAACAGAGTCATTTTTAACCAAGAAGCCTGTGGATGCAGCAGGCTTCTAGGGTGAAGGGCAGGGACTGGGTGGCTGCACTTTGGCTGCACTAGGCACACGGTTGGACATGGGAGTTGTGCCCCCAGATGTTTGGGTAGCACAGAGTGTGATGCTATCTCCCCCCATCCCCAGAAGCATATGCACCATTCTTGCTCCATCCAACCCTGCCCTTCCCCACCCATACCCATTCTAGTAGAGACCTGAATCTGGAGGGGTCTGTATCCTGCTCTGGCCTGAGGTCTGCATTAGGCCTGAGCTCCCTAGCTTCTCTCCCTGCCCAGCAATCAGTGGAGGGAAGGCTTCCTTTGTTACCCACTGGTGTCACCTGCTTGGCCTTGGTGATGAAAGGTATGTCTTGAGCAGCCCCAGTGCTCAGGAAGGTGGCTTCAGTGTTACGTGGTCATGATCTCCAGGCCTAACCCATTCCCCCGACCTCTATAATGGCTTCAGCAACAGCTCATTCTTCCCTGGGCTGTTGCAAGGATGAAACTCAGGGTGTTACCTGCTGTAATCAGAATTTCACACACCTTATCTCTGGTCCAGTTCCAGGCGTACAACATGGGCTGAAGAGAGGAAGCTCAACACGGAGACCTTTGGGGTGTCAGGGAGGTTCCTCCGAGGTCGTAGTTCCCGCGGTGGGTTCCGTGGAGGAAGGGGCAATGGAACAACCCGGCGCAACCCGACTTCCCACAGGGCCGGGACTGGCAGGGTGTGAGGACGCAGCCTGGGTGAGTGTGGGGACCTTCTGGACCCTTTGGTGGGAGGCACTGAGCCGGGCGTTCCTAGCCAGGGCAGAGGTGCTGGAGAGAGGTTGGCTGTCTTCCCACGGGAAGACCTGAAGGAGTCCGGCCACGCTGAGCCCTCAGCCCTCAGAGTCACCCAAGGGCTCCTGGAAACAGTGAGAGTTTGGTGTAACCCAGGTCGGGCAGACCGGGGCCTCTGGGGCAGGACCCAGGCTGCTGCCTACTTCATCCACTGAGATTATGGGTGTGGGAGGGCGAGGCCCACGCTGGAGCTAGTGTGGGCGGGCTGTGTGCCTGCTGCCGGGCTCCAGCCGGTGGCCCAGTCCAGCCTCGCCCTGCACTGAGTCAGAGCCTGTTAGCAAGGCCCCAGTGACTGCGCGCACCCCTGGGTCTGGGCAGCGTCACACTGTGGTGACCAGTGCTGACCCACCCTGGCCAGGTGGCACCTGGAGGAACTAGGGCTTCCTGCCACTCACTGTCTCCCAGTCTCCAGTGTGATACTTGGAGGGGCCCTGATAGGAAAGTGGGCAGCCCAAGGGAGGGAAGAGGGGTTGAGTGGCCCTGTTACTTGTCAGGCAGCAGTGCCTGGTGATAACTGGCAGCTGGGTACCAGTCGGCGTGGATGTGCTCACTTTCTGTCCTCTTTTGCAGGCTCCTGCTGAAGAGCACAGAAGAGACGCTGTGTATATAAGGACACAGAGTGCTCTGCACTTAACAGGGAAGGAGTGGGTCCTGTTTACCAAGTTTGGAAAATTCCCATACTGCTACTTATGTTTTGGACTTAACTTAGACGTGGTGGTCTGAGTTAAAACCACTTGTTTTTTGGGAAGTATTCATGGGTAACCTCTTTGAGGTATCTTGACCTACATTTCCTTTTTGGTTGCGCATAGCCTGATTCTAAGGTTTTGGCATTTTCTATAGCGAAGGTTTGATCCTCACTTTGTGACTTTTTTTTTTTTTTTTTTTTTAATGACAGCTTTGACTTTTAAAAAGTGGAACCAAATCTCATTTGGCACATGTGGCCAAGTGCATTCTGTAACCCATCTGGCCCCTGGTGCTGCTGGCCTGGCACCCCCCGCCCCCACTGTCATTGGTAGGGTCTCAGGAGCCTGGCAGGGCCAGCACAGGGTGGGCTATACATGTGGGTCAAAGGCAGGGAAAGGGGATATCCCATGGATCATGTTGTGTAACAAACCAGAGTGACGTCAGGGTTGGGGGGCTGGCAGAGGGCTGGGGACTTGGTGGTAGTGGGAAGGGACCCTGAAGTTAACCTATGCAGAGTCTGGCTTCTACAGGCACTGAGGCCAAGGGTCGAAGCCCTGAACCACCCCATGCAGTGTCCCCCTGGCCCTCCTGTCCTGTCCTTACCAGTCTCTGACCCAGGTCAGTCAGTGTGGACTCTTGTTCTAATCCACTTGGAAATGAGCCAGTTTTTTTTTTTTTTTTTTTTTTTTTTGCAAGGTCAGTTGACCTTTTTTCCTCTCAATTGTAAATAGTTCTTGTGTGTTTGTTTTAAAGGTGGGTGGAGGGGAGGGTGGGGAATATAAATTTGTTGCATGAGTAAAATGGGTCAGACCTCCAGTGTAAGCATGCGTCCTTCTGATTGACAGGGCATTTTGTTGAAAATAAGCACCTTGGTAACTAAACCCCTTTAAATAGCTATGAAGGCTTTAGTTCTGTATTAAGTCATTGTAAATGCTTGGGTTTATTTTTGTAGGACTTCATGGCTGAGAAGTAGAACATAGCATTGGCACTGCTTTGTTGGGGAAATGTAAATTGTAATTATAAATAAATATGCAGACCTTTAAAACTTTCTTCTCTGCTGCCTGACACCCCCTGCAGCATATCCAGGGCCACCCCACAGCAGGTGCTATCCAGGGCTAGAGTACACTGGGGTGGTAGGATCTGGGGGAACTGGTTGCACATAGTGCCTGAGGAGGGAGGAACCCTGCTGAAGCGCAGTGATAGGCCTGGGTCCTTGTGTTGGCGGCCTTTCTGGGATGAGTGGCCCTGCTGTCTAGAATCTGGATACACACTAGTTTACTACTTCACTCCAGTGGGTTTCCAGGTGACTCAAAGCAGTGCTGAGGGCTGGGCTTGGGGCTCAGCGGCAGGGCACTCGCCTAGCACGTGCGCGGCCCAGGTTCGCTCCTCAGCACCAGCACCACGTACACATAAATGCATTGCATTGTGTACAACTAAAGCAAATAAAATAAAAATAAAAAGCAGTGCTGAGAGGACCAGAAGGGACAGCTGACTTGGCTTTCTCTTATGGTGCCTGCCTGTGCTTCAGACTCTAGAGCAGGAACTGGCAGCAGACAGCCTTCCACTTTGGTGGTGCCCTCGACCAGTTTAAAAAAAACCACTTTGTCCGTATGGTAGATGCAGGAGCCATAGCTCTGATCCTGACCTGTGCTGCTCAGCAGCTGCACTGCACTGCTGGTGGATTTAAAGGCTGCTTACCACCTGGACTAGCCTTGGACTAGCCTTGCTGTTAATCCAGCTGACAGTCATTTTGACAATTACACACTTTTATGCTGAGCTTAAGTTATATCTCAAGTCTGTGTGTTCTAGAGGCCAGCATACACTGCAAGACAAGAGCCAGGGTGGGCAGCTGGGGGAGGCGGCAGCGCGTGCATGGAGCAGCCCAGGACCCAAAGGCCAAGAGGGGTTCTCTTTCTGGTTAAAAAGTGAGAGAGGGGAACAGCTAGGTAGGAGACAGAACTGATTTTGAATATAGCAACTCTGCAAAGATGAAGGCCTCAAAGGAAATGGAAAGTTGTGTTGAGCCTCCAGAGGTGAACCCTGGCTTGTTAGGAGCCTGGCGATGGGACACAGAAAGGGAAGTGCCTAGAAGCAAGTATACAGAGTTCCCAAAACAAGGGGAAAGACCCCATCCACTTAAAGAGCTAGTACGATCACACCTAAAGATACTTGTTCTCTTCACAAACAAAGGCTAAAAAATATGGAAGTTTATTGGGTACTCTGACATCCCGGACAGGTGGATGGATGGAAAGGCCCACACAGAGACTCGTCGGTGATCAAGTTTAAAAGCTGTTCTAAGCAAGAAAGATTTCTTCATCACGATGCTTTCTTTTGTTTCTTCTTTTCATTTTCTTCCTTTTCTTTTTCAATTTCAGCAACATATTTCTCAATTTCTTCAGGATTGAGAATCTACAACATAGAATTTTTTAAAACCTCAGAAACATGTTTAATCCCCAGGTTGCACAAGGTACAAAATACTAGCCCCTTCTGATAGTACAGCCCGGGTCTGTGCTGCAGCTATTCCACAGCTCCTTTGAAGAAAGGCTTCAAGGAAATAGGGTGATGTTTGCCTGAGGTGTTAAAAGCAGAGTTGCACCTGGCAGCCTCAGTGCACCAACATGTGAGCACCACTGGAGCTATGGAAGCAAGTGGCAGTGTTCAGACTGTGTAGAGCCCTGGACACGGGCAGCGGAAGCCACAGCATGATGGCCTCACGAGGAAGTGACCCTCCAGAAGGAAACACAGGGTCCTTCTGTGATTTTACACAGGAGAGGGTCTGTACCATGGCTCTCCAGATTCCAGCCCAGACCACGTGGCTGAGGAAACTTCACTGGTCAAATAAAGACTTACCTTAAGTGGCTGATCTCTCCTCATGACAGCAAGTTCAATGTTTTTGCCACCTGACTGGACCACCTTGAAGGGAAAGACAGGAATGGTCAGACACCTCTGCCCTCAAGATCAAAGGGCCTTAGGTATGGGGTGTGTCCTGACCTAGCACTCAAAGCCTTTGTCCTCACAAACACAGTGGCACTCCTGGCAGCAGTGGCCACTGGGAAGCCCAATGCCCCACTCCTGGCCTGGCTGCACTCCGGCTTTGCCTGTTTGTACTTCAAAGTCTTGATGTAGCCTGTGACCTCAGAGCCCCTGGCCATTAGCTCTGGATCTCTTAATTTCCTGACTTAGCAACCCAAGCCTCCGGGAGGGTCCACAGCCTGATGACTGGGCTCCTGTCTTCCTGCTCCTCGTGCTCTGCTCCTGGGTGAGCCACAACTACCCCAGTTGTATGAAGAAGCACAGGATGGCGCTTTCCCAGGGCTCTGTGGTGCTCAGCAGTTGGACAACTCCCAATCACTCAGCACTGCTGGTGCATGCTTGCCTCCTGCCCTGCCATGGGCTGCTATCACACATGCCCTTTCTCCATCCTGCCCAGTCTACACACACTTACTTCCAGTAGGGCCTTGATCACCAGCTTGATGGTCAGATCATCTGTCTCAATGGCTTCGTCAGTATAATTCTTCTCCAGGAACTCACGCACTGACTTGGCACCCCGGCCTATGGCATTGGCCTGAAACAGACAAGCATGGGCTCACAGGCACAACAAATTAGAGCCACCTCTGTCTTCTCCTCCAGCTGTGCTGTTTGCTCTGTAGCAGTGCATGAGGTGGCAGCCCTAGACCTGGGGCCTGCCCAGTAGCTGTGTGTGCACATGCACACACAAAGGATGATTCAGAATTGGTGCTAATTCTTATTACAAATGGGATTATACTTTAATTACTGAGAGACTGGTAATGCTATGAATGGGATTATATTCCATTTCATTATCAAGAGACACTGGGAGGTTCATATTTATGCCACATATCCTTGAATCTTGGTGTCCTTTGATGTTGAATGAACTTTTTGATTTCACATCAGTAAAGTTTCATGCACCACTGTTCTCTTGGGACTAAGGTAACTTACACTGCTGCAGGCCCTGCCTGACAGGAGGCCCAGTACCTCCCCGAGGACTTCAAGCCCGCCCTCTACTTTGTCCTGGACTCACCTTCCAGGCATGGTATGTGCCCGAGGGGTCTGTCTGATAGAGTCTGGGAGTGCCATCAAAGTCGAAACCCACAATGAGGGCGGAGATGCCAAACGGCCTGCGCCCATTGCTCTGTGTATAACGCTGGCAGGAAAAGAAGTCAATGCTGTCAACCGTGAGAAAATTCATATGACATCCAAAACAACTGTGCTTAGTGAAAGGATGAAATGTTCGTCATTAAGCCCACCTCCAGGTTATCTGCCATTCAAATAATAAATGAAATTAGCCAATAACTTTCAACATCTCCCCTTTCTGCACTTTCATTCTTAGACTCACCCAGCACTGGAACTACATTATGGCGTATAACTGGTGTTGCTGAGAATTATCTCAATGGCAGACTTGCACATGCTGGTTTTAAAATTAATGGCGTCTGAGAACCACAGAGTTGGTGGGCTTTCAGCCCCCTTCCAACTACTTGGTAACTGGTGGTTCAAAGGGGCAAAATAAAAACAATTATTTCTCTCCAGAAACACGAATCCAGACTGCTTATGGCAGAAAATGACAACAGAACAGTGCCGCCAACTGGGAGAGGCCTTAAGTTACACACGAGGCCAGGAACCAAATGCAAACCTCCACGTGAGGTGACACCACAGGACACTCTGGGACGTGCCTGCTGCATCACAAGGAGGGCAGCACTCACCTGCTTCAGACTGGCGATGTAGCGGGTGATATACTCCACGGTGACAGGGTCCTCCACAGTGAGCCGGTGGCTCTGGCACTCCACCCGGGCCCTATTGATGACTATCCTTGCATCGGCAGTGAGGCCTGCAATGAAGGCACAGAAACTTCTGCTAGAGCTGCCACTCACAGCTCCACCCAAGGATAAGAATTACATGAGCAGACCGCATTTAGCCTTCAGTGAATTCCAAAACCCAGCACAGCATTTCTAAGTGATGGACAGTGGAACTAATCAGCCTTGAGAAACTTCTGAGAAAATGGAGCACATGAAAAAATGTGTGGGCTGGGCAACAGTGGTGCACTTACAATCCCAGCAGCTTGGGAGGCTGAGGCAGGAGGCTCTCAGCAACTTAGGGAGGCCCTAAGCAACTTGTTGAAATCCTATCTCAAAAAATATAAAAAGGGCTGAGGATGTTACCCAGAGGTTGAGCACCCCTGGATTCAATCCCTGGTATACCCCCCCCCAAAAAGAAGAAAAACAGCGTCCATCAGACCGTATTTAAACATACTAGAAGCTGGGAATGTAGCTCGGCGAGAACACTTGCCTAACATGCTCAAGGCCCAGGGTTTGCACATTGGTACTGAAAAAAAAACAAAAAAAAAACCCCACACTTTTTATAAGAACTTCAATCTTCCTAGATAGGATCTTCTAAGGAAGGGCAGGATCAAGGCACTGGCAATGCACTGACTGGTGTTCCACAAATACCACTCATGCTGATGATGGCAAAGCACTGCCCTCTATGCCCAGGTGCAGGGTGACTGGATCCTAATCACTGACCACAGAGGTGCTGGAGGTAAAGCAGCATGGCAGCCCTACCTGGGCAGTGTCTGCATTCGTTTGGCCACTTGTGCCCACCCCAGCAGAGGCTCCCAGGAAACCTGGTTTACATGTCTCCCAACTGCCCATCCACCTAACTAGTCTCCAAAGCTCTGCTGCATACCACGACTCCAGAGAAGGCCCTGGCAGGGCTCATACCTGCAAAGGCCATGCAGACATTGTCATCCAAAGCACAGATCTTGCGCACTGTTCTTTCATCTTGTAGTTTGGCCACTGATTTCTTTTCCACACCAAGAACGACAATGTCCCTTCCTCGAACACCAACCTTTAAACAAAAATCCACAAGCCACATGAGAATGCCACTGGGCACAGAGCATGAGAGCTCCTGTTAATGTGGGCCCTGGAAAGACTGGGGGCGGCAGCCCCACAGGAAGGCGTGTGTCTACACCCCTTTCTCTCCTTGCCTGTCACTGGTCACAGGGCACCAGGCCCTGCAAACTAGGGGTTAACGACCCACTCCTGGTGGAGCTCATGCAGGCTCCAGGATCCAGATGCCCAACCTGTGCCTGTTAGATACTGATGTGGTGTTCTAGGCATAGCGTAGCTAGCCAGTGATGTGTGCGTGCTTCATTTCAATCCAAGGATCAGTCCTTCCAAACCTCGAAGCCAGGTGTTCTGAAGCCTTTCTGTAGCTGTGCAGCTCTATTGAGGCCCAAGCCTATCTCCTGTGTTATCACACCAGCACGCACAGGTGGGGAAAGGCCTAGTTTACAACAACTATCCACTGAAAAGTCAATAGCTCCCTGTTTATGGCAGCCACAGCAGAGGAGAGGAGGATGTGGATTACAAAGGGGAAATCACCTGAAGTTGACCCTTGAATCTAGACAAGTGCAGAAACATTGGGACCAACAAGGCCTGCCTGGTGTAGAGGGCCCAGCAGCAGGTGGGATTGTACAGCGCTGTGGCAAGTGGAGTAGCATCCCTGGCCTCAGCTTCCAGATGCTAGGGGCACCTCAGCAAGGTCTTGGCTAGTCCATCTGGCCCCCCGGCCTGGAGTGTTTCAGTTTCCCCTGTGATTCCTCGCAAGTCCTTCAGCATCAGGCAGCGAACAAGAGAAGCTTGCAAGCTGCAGCTGGCCACCCAGAGCAGGCAGTGGGGGCCCCTGGTGGGCATTAGCCCATTCTTCTTCCACAGCGCTTTGGACTGTTAGGTCACCATACAGATCTGAAGCTCTCATTTCAAAATGGTAAAAGACTCGGGAGATGGAAACATTTAAAATTCAGAACCGTGTGTCCGCTCAAACCTCTGGAAGACCAGGTAACACAAGAAAAACCATCCTACGGTTTGCCTAGTGACATTGGTAGGTGTCCGAAGAGTCACGATTTGACGTTTCCTATAGTGACGAATAGTTCAGTCCTTAAACAAGAGCCCTGGCGAGGCGAGAGCGCCACGCTGGGACGAGAACTCGGCGTGGCAGAGTGCGCCTTCCGCGGCGCAGCTGGACCCGGAAGCGGCCTGGTACGAGCGCAGGCCGCCGAGCTGCCTTTTGTTCTGGACGCCCACCTGGGCCTCGCCCGGGCGGTCCCCGCCACTGCTGGCTGCGGGAACGCCGCCAGTCCTCCTGCCGCCCGCGCACCTGCGGCCTCAGCCCCAAAGTGGCCAAGATGGCCCCAGCAAGGCGCGCGGCCCGGCAGTCCGTATCGCGGCGCCCGGCGGAGGCCACCGCAGAGGCCACCGAACGGCCCAAAGCGCGGCCACCGCCCCAGCGTCGCCAGCTCTCCACGGCACGAGCGCGCGCACGCGGCCCTGTTCCGCTCCCGGGTCGCCAGTCTCGCCGCCCCTGCCCTGTCTGCAGGCCCGCCGCCCCAGACGCGCTGCTACCCGCCTCCACGGAGGCGCTCGGCCCGCCGCGCCCCGGCCCCGCGCTCACCGCAGTCGAGCCCTTCTTGACGGCCTCCTGCGCGTACTCCACTTGGAAGAGGTGGCCGTCGGGCGAGAAGACGGTGATGGCGCGGTCGTAGCTCATGCCGGCGGGGCGCGGAGCTCTCGCCGCCGCTCAAAAGCGCACACTCACGGCCGCCCGCCGCAGCCCCGCCCGCCACGCTGCCGGCGTCGCCGCGTCGCCGCGCCAGGCGGACGTGCGGCGGCGGGCGGGGCGCGGCGGGCGGAACCACCGGCGCGGGGCGCGGGGGGGCGGCGCGGCGGCATCGAGCGGGCGCGGGGCGCGGGGCGGGCTCCGGGGGGCCTTGCGTGGAGCGCGGCCTGCGGCGGCGGCGGCGCTCGGAGCGGCAGCGCGGCGGGCTCCGGCGCGCGGCGGCAGCGGCGGGGCGGGCGAGCCCACGGCGCGGCGCCCCCCGCCCCGCCCGCGCTGCGGAGAATGGGCACCTCGGGCTGCCGGGCGCCGCTGGAGGATAGACCCCGGTGATCACCGGCTGTTCCCGTGCCGCCACCATGTCCGTGGCCTTCGCGTCCGCGCGGCCGAGAGGCAAAGGAGAGGTCACTCAGCAAACCATTCAAAAGGTGGGCGGCGCGGTTCCGCGGGGTGTGGGCGGCGGGCGCCGGGCTGGGCGCGGGGCGCGAACAAAGCCGGGGCGCAGCCGGGTGGCCGCGAGAGCCGACGGTGGCCCGGCGCCCCGCCGTCCGCAGCGGCACGCCTTCGAGCTGAGGGCCGACGGGGGCGCTCCCCGGAGAGCCCGCGCCGACTTTGCGGGGGCGCGCGTGCCCTCGGCAGGGGCGCGGGGCGGCGGGGCCGGGTGGCCGCCGGGGTGCCGACCCGGAGCGCGCTGCCGAGTCCGCAGAGCGCGTCTCCGGTGCTGTCGCGGCCGACTGGGGCTCCACGCGCTCCGCCCGTAGCCCGGCGGCCCCTCGCTCCTGCGCGCAATTTGGCGAGTGGAGAAGGGGCGCACAGCTACGGCGAGGCAGCCGCTTTAGTAAGGTGCAGAGCTCCAGCCACAAAGGGACGCGTCGGAGGTGTGGGTGCCGGTCCAGCGGCCCGCAGCCCTGGGCAGAGCGCGCGGCGGACCTGCGGGCCAGCGCGTCCCCGCCCTCTTTCCCGGTCAGTCAGCTTTCAGCGTCCTCGCCTAACCTAAACGACGGATTTGCCCTACCGCCTTCTCGCCTGTTGGGGCCAAGGCTTTCTAGAGAGTGCGTTCACACGGACGGGGGCCCACCTCCCTAAAAGCCTTTAGAAGACGTGGAGAAGAAAACGAGTGCCCCCGCGGGTCCTGGTTTGAGCTTTGTCCGCGTCTTCTGTGGCTGCGTCGGTTCCTCTTTTCAACTCTGGGTCCATCTACAGCAGTGTTCTGGGTTCCTGTAAGCCTCTCAGGGCCCGGGTGCGTTCGCCTTGCTCCCTGCTCTCTTGGCGGGAGTGTCCTTGCTGTTGGCTGTCTTTAGAAATGTAGTGGTAACTGGACAAATGGGGAGCCTGCGCCGCTCTGAGCAGAGGAGAGAACGTTTGAGAAGAGCCAAAATGCAGGCTCGCAAGCGTGGCCTTTTTACCAGCAAACGCTGATGTAGTGCCACTGCGTTCTAGGCGCTGTTTGAAGAGCTTTAGGCATCTTAACCAGTTTAATTCTTCATGGAAGTTATTATCGTCCCCATTTTATAGTGGAGCAAACTGAGGCATAGGAAGGCTCAGGGGCTGCAGGGGCTGCTGTTGCTGTGGCACTGGCCAGGACTTCTGGCTGGAGCCCAGCATCCCACCCATCTCCTGGAGCCCTGGCCTTCTGAAGCTTAACAGTCTGTTTCTGGCTTCAACATTTATTCAGAGATTTGTACTTCACACCCCACTCCCCATTTAGGCTCCTCAGATTCTTCAGGCAACAGATTTTCCCAGCCAGGGGTGGTTCGAGGTGGTTCAAACAGAACAGTTTAGCCCTAGTGTACCTGTGCCCAGGTGTGGAATATAGGGGACATGGCTGAGAGATGAGAGTCTGGGAAGGGATGTGTGCTTAGGTGTGGTGATGATGGGAGAGGGCTTGGGAGCTGGGCCAGCAGTTGGTGTCCTGTGCTGTCCTCAGACCTGGAACTGCTATCACAGAGAACACAGGTGATCCAGTTGAAAAGGTATGTCTTCCTCTGTAAAGAGAGCTGTCCCCACAACTGTGAGTGGCCTGGGCACTTGAGCCTGCCATTAACATGGGGTGGTGTGCTGGGCACTGTGGTGCCCACCTATAATCTCAGCAGCTCAGAAGGCTGAGGCAGGAGGATTGCTAGTGCAAAGCCAGTCTCAGCAACTTAGCCCCTAAGTAGCTCAGCAAGATCCTGTCTCTAAATAATAAAAAAAATATTATTTTAGATGAGGATGTGGCTCAGTGGTTAAGTGCCCCTAGGTTCAAGCCCTGGTACCAAAAGAAAAGGAAAAAAAAATTGGTGAAGTGGTGACTTCTAGGAGTGACAGCACTTTCTCCACTGTGATTAGACATCTTTCCTCCACGCACTGAAGGGGAGCCCAAGAGCCTAACTTTTCATCTCCAGGATGGGGTGGTCTGTCTGGGGTCCACCTTGGGGAGGGACCTAGCAGCCACTGGGGAGCATGCCTTTTGGCTTCTTTGTGTTTCCTCTCTGAACAGCCCTTGAACCTGAGCAGTGCACCCCCTGCATGTGGGGCGAAGCAGGGAAGGGCATTGTTCTCTGGGTGGGGACAGTCAAAGCCAGGCCTCATCCCCTTGGCCCAGTGCAGCGGGGCTGTGAGCCCTCCGGCTGGTACTCCAAGGTGTCTGCCGGCCCACTGTGGGGCCTCAGGAGCTCCTTGTCCTAGAGGGAGGGTGCGTTTGGAGAAAGACAGTGCTGCCCACCTCTCTGTGCCCATTTCCTTTCTAAGGCTGGTGGGTGTCCTGGCTGTGTGGAGCTGGGGCAGAAGGAGAGGACAGCTTCTGGTCATGGCTGGTGAGGCTCACTCCCTGGTTGTCCCCTTGGAGCCCTCCTCAGGACTCTGGCCCTCTGCCCTGAGCCTGTTTCTAGGCCAGTGGGTCAGGGGCTGGGCACTTGCCTGTGAGCGCTTGGTGTCACAGGGAAGCTTTATTGGAACCCCTAATCAGCAAGCTGCAGAAATGCCTACTGACAGGCCGGGCGCGGTGGCGCACGCCTGTAATCCCAGCACTTTGGGAGGCTGAGGCAGGAGGATCGCGAGTTCAAAGCCAGCCTCAGCAATGGCGAGGCACTCAGCAACTCAGTGAGACCCTGTCTCTAATAAAATACAAGCCGGGCGCGGTGGCGCACGCCTGTAATCCCAGCACTTTGGGAGGCTGAGGCAGGAGGATCGCGAGTTCAAAGCCAGCCTCAGCAATGGCGAGGCACTCAGCAACTCAGTGAGACCCTGTCTCTAATAAAATACAAGCCGGGCGCGGTGGCGCACGCCTGTAATCCCAGCACTTTGGGAGGCTGAGGCAGGAGGATCGCGAGTTCAAAGCCAGCCTCAGCAATGGCGAGGCACTCAGCAACTCAGTGAGACCCTGTCTCTAAATAAAATACAAAAAAGGTCTGGGGATGTGGTCCAGTGGTCGAGTGCCCCTGAGTTCAATCCCTGGTACCACAAAAAAAAAAAAAAAAATATGCTTACTGGCCCCGGCAGTGCAGGAATTATGGGTATCTGCCCTTTACTGACTTAGAGGTGATGTGCTGTGACCCTGTGCAGCCCAGAAGAGAGAGCCAGGTCTCAGTGCCTGGTCTGTGACATGTGACTGGAAGAGAAGTCAGAGGGTTGGAAGGAGCTGCTGTCCCTGAGGTGAGAGGAAGGCTTCTGCAAAGCAGCCTTGGACGTGGGAATGGTGGAGCTGCAGGAGGGCAAGCAGGGCCAGCTTCCTGGGTCCACCTTCCTGTCCCACTGAGACAATCCACGCATGCGCTTTCTAGGCCTGGTTTTGAAAATGAAGCAAAGTGACCTCCTAGTGATCTGTGTGTGTGGCCAAAGTGTCATCGTTGCCTTCACCCTTTTCACCAGGCCAGGTACAGCAGTGGCCTTTGGCAAAGGAGGCGAGGACGCGTTCCTCATGGTGGGGCCACAGGCAGGAGCCTGGGCCGCCTGTGTGTAGGTGTAGGCTGTTGGGAACTCTCAGCCTCCTTCCGTCTCTGCGTCTCTGCGTCGGGTAAATGTTGAAAGGCGTCTGCTTCCTCGGTGGATCTGCCGCGCTCCTGCGGAGTCCCCTCGGGCTGGGTCTCCTCAGGGCTGGCTGATCCTGCCTTGGAAATTCTTGTCCATTAGGTCATGCTCCTCTGAGTCTCCTCAGTGAGACCACTGACCTGTGGAAGCCTCCCTCAGGACCGGGTCATCCACCCTCTGAAAGTCACCCCAGGCTGGGTCTTCCTCTGTGAGACCTCTGCCCTCCTGGAGCCTCCTCTGCGAGGCCACCGCCCACCTGGGGTCTTCTCTGCAATGCCATCGCCCTGCCGGAAGTCTCCACCTCAGGTCTTCCCCTTTCTGCAGCCTCTTGAGTTGGGCCGTCCCTCTCGGGAGTCCCACTCGTCCCTGCCATCGCGTCGCTGTTGTCTACCAGCGTGTGTTCCTGTGTGTAGACACACCTTGCCATTGGGACTGTGTTCCTGTGTGTAGACACACCTTGCCATTGGGACTTGCCACAGTTTATATGGAATGTGATTTTTCTTCTGTGTGACTTTTAGATCCTTGTGTCTCTTTTTTTTTCTTGTCAGTCAGTCTTCTTTTTTTCTTAGGGGCCCTTCATTCTGAAAACGTGTCCTTCAACTCCTAAAACTTCTTCAATTTTTTTTTTCTTTTTTTAAGTTGCAGATGGACACGAGACCTTTATTTATTCTTATGCGGTGCTGAGGCTCCAGCTCAGTGCCTCACATGTGCGAGGCAGGCACTCTGCCACTGAGCTACAGCCCAGCCCCTGGCATGGTCTTGGTGATTCCCGAGAGTTCTTTTGCCCTTGGTGCTGTTTTAAATGGCTTCCCGTTCCCTCTCCTGGGGATGACTGCTCTTGTCCATTGTTTGCCTGATGTTTCCTTCCTCATGGTCTCTCACGGGGCGCCTCCCCGCAGGCCTCCACTGCTCCTGGGATGCAGGTGTGCGGGGCTCAGCTACACTCCAGCCATGCGTGTGCCAAGTGCTCTCTGCCCTCAGGAGTCCAGCGTCTTTCCTCCCAGGCTGGACGCTTTCCTGGGGTGTCCTGGGGGCCAGGGGTGGGCAGGTCCTGAGCCTCCTTGGCCTTTGCCCATGTGGCTCTGTGCAGCTGGGATCAGATGCCCCTCGCCAGCACCCTGGCATCCGCTGCGCTCCTCACCCAGCATGAGCCTTTCGTCCCGGCTCCTGCAGCTGCTCTCTGTGCCCTGCTCTGGGCCTCGTGAGTTTCTTCTCTTGTCCCTTACTCTGTGTCCCGCCGCTTTCCTACACGTATTTTTAACTTACGTGAGCCACGGCTCCGTGTGCTGCTTCTACACAACCCGAGAGCAGCACAGTATCTCCTCGAGTGAGAGAGAGCGGGGAAGCGTCTCAGTGGCTGGGCACTGTCCTATCCTGTGGTTGTACCACGATCCTCACAGCGACCTGCTAGCATTTCTCCACTTGAGCTACTGTGGGTGACCCAGGTGGCATCACAGCATACACAGGTGCACAACTGGGGTGTGTTCTTAGTGTCCTTGGAGAGAATCCTGCCTGGGAGTGAGGAGCCAGGAGTGGGATGCTGGGATGGAATCAAGGAATCCCAGCGCTTCTTCCTTTAAATCAATCTGGAAAAGGACCCAGAATGGCCTTCTGTGTGTCAGCTGCCCTCACCTGCGCAGACAGCTCTCTGGCAGCTCCTGGCTGGCAGCGCCCCCTAGTGGTCCCGTTTCAGGACAGTTCCTCCACTAAGCTGGGTATACCTGATGGGGCATCTTGTCACAGTGGGAAGGAAAGCCACAAAAAGTAGAGAGGTGGGGCTGGAGATGTGGCTCAGCAGCAGAGCGCTCGCCTCGCACGTGCGCGGCCCGGGTTCGATCCTCAGCACCATGTAAAAACATAAATGCATTGTATTGTGTACAACTAAAGTAAATAAATAAATTTTTAAAAAACAGTAGAGAGGTGGAGGTGGTGGAGCCTGTAATCCCAGGGATGTAGGAGGCTGAGGCCGGAGGATCACAAGTTCAAGGCCAGCCTGGCTACTTAGACCCTAAGCAATTTAGCAAGAGACTGTCTCAAAAAGGGCTAGGGATGTAGCTCAGGGACAAAGGCCCTGGGTTCAATCCCTGGTACCAAAAAACAACAACAAAAAAGGACAGTGGAGAGGGAGGTGTTGTAACTCACAGCAGCTGAGCCTGCAGTTACTGCAAGGCTGTACTTCACCCTGCCAGGCGGCTAGCAGGTGCTCTGGGGGAGCTGGACCCCAAGGACAGACGTCAGTCACAGGGACCCACCTTGCTGCCAGGGCTCCACCTGCTCCAGGGGCTGCAGAGTCAGCCATTGGCTGTGGGTGCTGAGGTGGCCAGCGTGCGTGGCGGGGATGGAAGCCGTGGGTCTCAGGTCTGAGACAGGGTCTTGCCAAAGTGCGGAGGGTCTCACTGTGTTGCTGAAGCTGGCCTTGGACTCTCAGTCCTCCCGCTTCCGCCTCTTGAGTTAACTGGGATCGCAGGTATGGGCCCCTGCGCCTGTGTGTCCGTCCTTCTTGAGAGCGTCAGAGGAGAGGCCTCTGGGGCCGAGGAGGCAGCGGGTGCCTCCAGGTAGGGAATGGCTCATGTGGCAGGTGTGCCGTGGTTCCCACAGCCTCCCTTCCTCTTTGTCCCACGCCCCACTCCACCCCAGCCCCATGGCCACCCCCTGGGCCTTCCTATCCATCCTTGTGCTGCCCCCAAGTGGCCATCTGAGAATAGGGGCTCTTGTGACTTCTGTGCCCACAAACTGGTGTGGTTCCCCACTGCCCATGGACATCTTCGTGCCCAGCCTCCTGCCCACACTGCCGCGTCCTCTCTGCTGACTGCTGGACGGTCACACCTCAGAGCAGTGCAGCAGCCCAGTGCTGGAGGGCGTGTGAGGCCCTGGCACCGCTGGCTGTGGGACACCTCGGGAGGGGTCTGTGTAGCTGCAAGCCCAGCCCAGTGCTTCTCAGATGCCTCTGGGCACACCACCTGGGCAGGGGCAGGCTGGAGAACCTGTGTTTCTGACCAGTGCCTGCGATACTGGTGTTGCTGAGGGTGGAGAGGCCTGGAGGAGCAGGCCTGCCTTCCTGGCCTTGGCACTGTGCCTGCGCTCTGAGAGCCCTGGTCTGGGCCTGGGGTGCCCATGCCGTGCCCCTCAGTGGCCTTGGCCTCATGTCTGGGCTTTAGGTCCTGAGTCGGTTCATGTGCACTCGTCTACACTACGTGTGAGGCAGACGGGTTCCCTGCGTGGCTCAGGCCCAGCTGTCCCACGCGTCTCATTTGGTACTCAGGTGGTGGAGACCCAGAGGGTCTGTGGGGTGGGGGCCCCAGGTGGCCACAGGTGCTTGTCGTATTCAGCTCCTCCGTCCTGTGGGAGCCTCCTGCCCCGGGCCGTGTGCCTGCAGTCCCTCCTGTCGTCGGGGCCTGGGGCTGGTGGTGTGGGCCTTCCCGTCACGGGGTGGTGCGCCTGTTGGGGGTCCCTGTGCTTTGAGCACCTGTCACGCCCTGCAGGTGGGGCCCCAAGGTGCCCCCGCGGGTCCTGTGCCCTTGCAGTGAACTGGCTGAGGCTGGCTGGGCAGGCGCCCTGTGGCTGCTCGAGGAAGCCGTGGTGCCCAGGCCCGGCCGCTCACCGCCACGTCTGCCGCAGATGCTGGACGAGAACCACCACCTGATCCAGTGCATCCTGGACTACCAGAGCAAGGGCAAGACGGCCGAGTGCACCCAGTGAGTGGCCCGGGGGGGGGGGGGGACGGCCGAGTGCACCCAGTGAGTGGCCCGGGGGGGGGGGACGAGTGCACCCAGTGAGTGGCCCGGGGGGGGGGGGGGGGGGGGACGGCCGAGTGCACCCAGTGAGTGGCCCGGGGGGGGGGGGGACGGCCGAGTGCACCCAGTGAGTGGCCCGGGGGGGGGGACGAGTGCACCCAGTGAGTGGCCCGGGGGGGGGGGGGACGAGTGCACCCAGTGAGTGGCCCAGGGGGGGGACGAGTGCACCCAGTGAGTGGCCCGCGGAAGGGGGGGGGACGGCCGAGTGCACCCAGTGAGTGGCCCGCGGGGGGGGGGGGGGGCCGTGTGCACCCAGTGAGTGGCCCGGGGGGGGGGGGGGGGGGGGGGGGGACGAGTGCACCCAGTGAGTGGCCGGGGGGGGGGGGACGAGTGCACCCAGTGAGTGGCCCGGGGGGGGGGGACGAGTGCACCCAGTGAGTGGCCCGGGGGGGGGGGGACGAGTGCACCCAGTGAGTGGCCCGGGGGGGGGGGGGACGAGTGCACCCAGTGAGTGGCCCGGGGGGGGGGACGAGTGCACCCAGTGAGTGGCCCGCGGGGGGGGGGGGGACGGCCGAGTGCACCCAGTGAGTGGCCCGCGGGGGGGGGGACGAGTGCACCCAGTGAGTGGCCCGCGGGGGGGACGAGTGCACCCAGTGAGTGGCCCGGGGGGGGGGGACGAGTGCACCCAGTGAGTGGCCCGGGGGGGGGGACGAGTGCACCCAGTGAGTGGCCCGGGGGGGGGGGGACGAGTGCACCCAGTGAGTGGCCCGCGGGGGGGGGCGAGTGCACCCAGTGAGTGGCCCGCGGGGGGGACGGCCGAGTGCACCCAGTGAGTGGCCCGCGGGGGGGACGGCCGAGTGCACCCAGTGAGTGGCCCGGTGGGGGGGACGAGTACACCCAGTGAGTGGCCCGCGGGGGGGACGAGTGCACCCAGTGAGTGGCCCGGGGGGGGGGGGGGACGAGTGCACCCAGTGAGTGGCCCGGGGGTGGGGGGACGAGTGCACCCAGTGAGTGGCCCGGGGGGGGGACGGCCGAGTGCACCCAGTGAGTGGCCCGGGGGGGGGGGGACGAGTGCACCCAGTGAGTGGCCCGGGGGGGGGGGACGAGTGCACCCAGTGAGTGGCCCGCGGGGGGGCAGGGAGGGGCACTGGGGGGTTGGGAGGCCCAGGCCCACTGTGGCTGGACCTCCGTGGCCAGCAGTGGGCACACCACGGGCTGCCGTTGTCTCCCATGACCTGGCACCTCCTGTGACCTTGCTGGCGCCTGCTCAGAGTGTGACTGCAGGTCACCAGGATTAGTGGGGGGGCGTCTCACCTCCCCCATGTGATGAGTGTAGGGGTGCTGCCCTCCGGGTGTGCCGTGGGAGAGCCTGGGCCCCTGCCATTCCTGAGTCCTCTGGGGTGCTCGGTGGCTGGCTGTGGAGTTCCCCTGACGCTGGCCTCTGTTCTCTGTCAGCCTCCGCCTCCTTGAGCCAGTCCCCCACCTGTATCTTCTGAACAGACCCAGCACCACTTCCTCATGGGGCGGGAGCCTGCTCAGGGCTGGGCTGGGTCCACTTCCTGCCTACCCCTTGCTGGACCCCCAGCACTGCCACCTGCCTGTTTGGGGCCAGACTGTGGGACCTGTGTCCTGACAGGGTTTAGCCAGAGGTCCTAGCTCCTGGCAAAACCTGGCCTCTGCCTCACTCGCCTGTCCCCACCCACAGGTACCAGCAGATCCTGCACCGGAACCTGGTCTACCTGGCCACCATAGCCGACTCCAACCAGAACATGCAGTCGCTGCTGCCCGCCGTGAGTGCCAGGCGCAGGGGCCAGGGCTCCCACTTTCCACGAGGAGCCACACACTGCCTAGGTCCAGGTTCCCAGCGTGTCACCTCCAGTAGGAAGGTGACCTGAGGGACCACATCTTGGGGAGGCAGATCTCGGGGCCTGGGGCTGGTGGTGTGAGCCTTTCTGTCGCTCTGGTGGTAAACCTGTCAGTGGTGAACAGGTTGGAATCAGGACTTGCCCTCCAGAAGGCAGCCGAGGATTGGTGGGTGTCCAGTGTCCGGGCAGTGGAGTGGGGAAGGAGTCCCCTGGGCCTGGCGGGCCCTTCCTTGTCTTGCGGGGCTGGGGCTCCTCTACCCAGGTGAGCAGTCAGGAGCTGCGCACAACCCGTGTGACTGGAAGCAGCGCTTAACCAGGAAAACCCTAGTGCCACAAATACTTTAGATGCCAGCCTCAGCGTTTTGTTTTGTTTTGGGGGTTGTATTTGTACTAGGGACAAAACACGGGTCCTGTACACTGAGCCGCATTTTTATTTTTTATTTTGAGATAGGGCCTTGCTGTATTGCTAAGGCTGGCCTCAAACTTGTGATCCTCCTGCCTCAGCCTCCTGAGTTGCTGGGATTATAGGTGTGGGCCACTGTGCCTGGACTGGTTTTTAAAATGTTTTCCCTGAATTAAATTTTCACCATGAGGTGCGATCCTGTGACTGCGCTTTGGCCTCCTCCGTGGTGGGAAAGTGCAGCCAGGGACGCAGCAGCCTCACACTGACGGGCACCATGGCCCCAGGGTGGCTCATTGCCCAGTACCCTGGTTCCCCGGGAAAGTGGTGACGTTGGAACCGCTAAGGCACGCTTCGTAAGTGCAGAACGTCAAGCCAGCCTTGGCCGGCCTGCTGGGGTTCCTCTCCCTGTGGAAGCCAGCAGAGTCTGCTGGAGACTTCCCTTTCTGGCCAGGTGTAGGCAGCGTCTGTGCAGACCTCTGGAGCCGCTGCTTGATCTAGCTGTGGGCGTGAGGGTCCGGGGGTCTCCTGTCTCCTGTACGTCCCACCTCCCTTCTATGTCCTGTGATCAGAGGTGGGCTTTGGGGAATGAGGAATGAGAGAGGAGGGGGCACATGCAGAGGAGTGCAGGGGACATCAGGGAGCCAGCTTGTGTAATGGCCCTCGGACACCAGGTGGAGAGGGCTGCGGACACGGGGATGCTGGTCAGCTGGGCCTGAGAAGGAAGGGGTGGGCGCAGCCGTAGGGGGCCAGCAAAGGGGTTCCCTGTCATCCCGGCAAGGGGACCAGTTTTAAACACCCAGGCGCGTGTGGGTAGGCTTGGCTCTTGTCTGCATTGTGAATGTTCACGCGGACGCCGTGTCGCCTCCGCTAGTCCTGAGACGTGGGGGCCTGGTAACTGCCGCTGTGCTGCCAAGCGTGACGGTGGCTGTAGGTCGTGGACATCACACAGGTGGCCATGGATGCAGTAAGATTCTGTGGGCCACCAAGCCCCGGGTGGCTGCTGGTGGCTCTTAGCTAGCCATCCTCCCAACCTTCTGTCACTGCAGCCACCGACCCAGACCATGACCCTGGGCCCCGGAGCACTGAGCCAGAGCGGTTCCAGCCAGGGCCTGCACCCCCCGGGCAGCCTCAGCGACGCCGTCAGCACAGGCCTGCCCCCGGCCTCCCTCATGCAGGGCCAGATCGGCAATGGTGAGCAGGTTTGCAGGGGGACGTTCCGGTACCAGGGTCCCTGAGACAGCCACCAGGGCGACTGCCACAGTGGGGCCCCACAGCCTGCAGGGCTGGACGCAGTGTCCCTGGCCCCCGCGTCCTGGCCGGGCGTGTGCACAGTGGAGTCGTCGTGCCCAGGAGCAGAGCCCTGGCTCCAGACCGCACCGCGCGCACGGTCCTGACGCCCACTTCAGATGCAGAGCGCGGCTCCAGTGGGCGCCGGTGGGCGTGGAGCGGCCTGGAGAGGGACCCGTCCGTCCGTCCGTCACGTGTGCACTTGCTCGACCTGGGGCTGACCTGGGCTAGTCGCCTGCCTCCCCAGAGCTGCCCAGAGGAGACTGAGGTGCTCACGGGCCCCGCCCCTGGTGCTCGCCCTCCCCAGGTCCCAGTCACGTGTCCCTGCAGCAGACAGTGCAGAGCACCCTGCCCACCACCTCCATGAGCATGTCCGGCAGCAGCCACGGCTCAGGACCTGGGTACAGCCACTCGGGACCTGCCTCACAGAGCGTCCCCATGCAGGGCCAGGGCGCCATCAGCAACTACGTGTCTCGGACCAACATCAACATGCAGTCCAACCCAGGTACCCGCCGCGGGCCGGCTCCTCGCAGTGGGAACATCGCAGGTCATGCCTGTGGGTCCCGGGGCCACCCTCCTACTGGGTGCAGGGAAGGAGAGGACCAGCAGGGCAGGCTGCCTCCCCCAGGGCCTCTACAGGGCTGGGCCAGTGGCGTATGCGGGGACGATGACTCCGGGCTGTTTCTCAGAGGCTTCAGGGGAGGCCCCAGGAAAGGGCAGCATGGCCAGGGTCAGGGAGACCCCGCTGGGCTCAGGTGGAGCGGCTCCCTGTGCAGGGAGCTCTGGCAGGAGTGCAGGAGTCGAGGTGCTGAAGCCCCGCCAGCACCAGGCCCGCCAGCAGGCCTTGTCCCAGACAGCGTCATCGAGTTCTTAGAGAGCTGAGGTCCCAATTTGGGTGTTCCCTGAGTTACAAACGCCAGTCTTTAGAGGCTTATTACAAAAAAGGGACACGAAATGTCTCCCGAGTTTTATTATACTAATCACATGCTACTAATCACATGCTAGAATCTGGCCGTTGGCTCCAGCAGAGCGTCAGGGCGGGCCTCCCTGCTTCTCTTCCCACATGGCTGCTATTGTGGCTGCTCCTCCGCGCCTCTGGGCAGGAGTGTGACAGGCCAGCAGGGTCAGCTCCCAGCAGCCCGCGGGCTGCTGAGTCGGGGTGCTCAGGACCCGCCAGGGACAGGGAAGGCCAGGGCTGCTGGGCCTGGGGTCTGCAGGAGCCGCGGGCCACACACATGCTGCTGTGAGCCCCGTCCTCTGGCCCAGAGGCACGTGCAGACAGCACCCAGCCCTGGGGAGGCCTGCTGTGGGGTCGAGGTGACGTGGGGGTGGGGGGCAGGGTGGCCTGGGCTTCCCAGATGATTCGGGGTCTCTGTCACACAGTCTCCATGATGCACCAGCAGGCGGCCACATCCCACTACAGCTCTGCGCAGGGCGGGAGCCAGCACTACCAGGGCCAGTCGTCCATGGCCATGATGGGCCAGGGCGGCCAGGGCAGCACCATGATGGGGCAGCGGCCCATGGCACCCTACCGGCCCTCCCAGCAAGGTGAGGCCCGCAGGGGCCCACGCGCCCAGGACCCCTGCTCCCGTGTTTTCCTACCTGTGCATGAGCAAGGACACTGGGCCTGCTGAGGGCCCGCTGTTCTGGAGGTGACCTGGTGTGGGGCTGCGCTCCTGCGGGCGAGGGTGCGGGGTGGGTGTCTGGCGGTGGTCACAGGTTCAGGCCCAGAGCCTTTTGCTGGGGCGGGGGAGAGGGAGGACTGGTGGCTGCGGTCCTGACCCCCGGGTGGGTTCTTTGTGGCGGGGCCCTGCTGCCCAGCTGGGTCTTGGCTTCAAGGACAGCTTGCCTCCCCCCGTGTGGGTCCTGAGCGTGGTGTTGCCTGCAGGCTCTGCGCAGCAGTACCTGGGCCAGGAGGAGTACTACAGCGAGCCGTATGGCCACAGCCAGGGCGCCTCGGAGCCCATGAGCCAGCAGTACTACCCCGAGGGTGAGGCCCGAGCACGTTGGGGGCAGGACGCAGGCTCAGGAGGAGTCTGAGCCGGGAGGGGCGCCTGCCGTAGATGGGCCCTGAGACGGCCCGGGGGCTGCAGCCCTCGCAGCTCTGCAGTCTGTGGACGGCACTGGCCACTGGTCACCTTCGGTTGTCTATTGAGGTCGTCCCAGGATTTGAGGAGGTTGCATTTAAACTGGTCTTAAGGGATGTGTAAATTTGGAAGAGCAAAGATAGGGCTCCCTGGAGGACAGCCAGGCAGGGTGCCCAGTTAGCCCGGGCATGAGTCCCGTGCCATCCTGCTGGGAAATGGGTGGCGGGTGCTCACCGAGACCAGCCATGGGGCTGTGTCCCTATAGCAATGGTGCCACACAGCGCCCTGCCCAGAACCCCCAGGGCCAGGGCCAGAGGAGCGCAGCTGGTGCTCCCAGAGCCAGTTGTGACGGACTGGATCCTTGCAGTGACCTGAACCTGCCTCCCAGTAGCCCAGGAAGTGGGAAGTGCCACCCACATTTTATTTATCTATTTTTTGATACCGGGGACCAAACCCAGGGCACTTCACCACTGAGCTACGTCCCCAGGATGTCTCACGTTTCATTGTGAGGCAGGGTCTGGCTAATTGATGAGGCTGCCTTGAACCTGCCACCCTCTGAGGCGCTGGGACCCCGCTCTGCCGCCTTCCCTGGCCTGGCTCACTGTCCTCTCCTGGGCTCGCCTGTCAGCAGCATGAGGCCCCACCCACAGCAGGTGCCCTGTCTCTTGCAGGCCACGGCGACTATGCCTACCAGCAGTCGTCCTACTCGGAGCAGAGCTACGAGCGCTCCTTCGAGGAGTCCACGCAGCACTACTACGAGGGGGGTAAGCAGCCCGGGCGGGGCCCGCACGCCTGAGAGCAAGCAGTGCTGCTCCAGGGGCCTCCCGTGGACCCAGCCACGTGCCGTGGCACAGAGCCACCCGGAACCTTCTCCCAGAAGCTGCAGGTGTCCCGCCAGGTGCTGGGTCCTGCCTGCCTGGTGTGTTGGGATATGGGAGAGCTCCGGCTGGGCACTGGGGCTGCTGGGGACAAACCCTGCTGTCCAGTCCAGCTGTCCAGCGTGTGGCCTGGGAGCTGCTCTCAGAGCCTCCCCATTCAGAGCCACCTAGCAGGGACCGAGGCACCCAGAGCCCTCCTGAGCCGAGCCAGGAGTGTGGGTGGCGTGGGGTGGTCGGGTGGGGCCAGCATTTCTCCAGAGCCCTGCTGACCAGGGCAGACACATCTTGGGACAGGCGCTTGCAGCCCTGCACAGAGTCCCGTGGCCAAGTCGCCTGTTGGGTGAGGTGGCGTGTGCTGGGAGCTCGCTCTCGGGACAGAAAGCCCCGCCTTTCCCACTCCAGTGGTGTGAATATGTCCGCCCTGGCCCCCGGTGACACGTCATTGAAGGTGCCTTGGGAAGAGAACTGCATGGTCAGATCCTGGGGTGTCACTGGCTCCACCCCCTGCGGGTGAGGGCAGCCCCCAGAGTGCACGCTCAGCTCACAGGCCCGCGTGGCCCCCGCTGCCTTGAGTCCAGGCTTCCTGGTCCAGGTGTTGGTGGTGGGGAAACGTAAGGGCTACTGATGGCCCCCAGGAGGGAGAGCAAGAAACAGGTGACCTGCCGAGGCCACGCTTCAACAGGTGACCTGCCGAGGCTACGCTTTAGGTGGCCTTCCTTACATGCATTTGTGGTTAAATATCCCACAAACAAAACTTACCATCACAGCCACTGTAGGCGGACAGCCCAGCGGCCTGAAGCACCTTCATACTGGCACGCAGCACCTGCCCAGGCGCAGGACTGCCCACCGCCTGGCACCAAGACTCAGTCCCCACTGAACGCCAGCCCTGCCCCTCCCTAGCCCCTGGCACCCACCATTCTGCCTTGGCCTCCATGATGTGCACAGCCTAGGGCCCTCCTGTGGCGAGCTGGCCACACCCCGCGTGGTGTCCTCGGGCTCCCTGTGTTATAGTGGGGCCGGCCGGGGTGGCGCTTTCTGAAGGCCTGTGGATCTGCTTCGTCCTGCCCTCCTTTGTCCCCGGACACATGCTGCCCCTGTGCTTTGGCTGTCACTGATAGTGCTGCAGTGGCGGGCTGCACCTGTGTCCCTGCTCGGACACTCGAGAGTGCCTAGAGCGGGCATGCTGCACACCTGGCAGCTGGCTTCTCGAGGAGCTGCCACGCTGCGCTCCACAGAGCACCTCTGGGTTTTAGTTACATGTGACAAAACATTTTAGAAAACTTGAAAATGGGGAAAATCCTCCAGAAGGCCGGTGGCAGGCCACCTGCTGGGACCTGGTGAGTGTCCTGGGCTGCTCCACTCTCGCACCGCCGCGCCCACCCTGCTCGTCCTGTCGGGTGGGTCTGGTCCCTGTGCTTTCCGCCTGCAGACTGCAGCCTGCTGGCCCCACCTGTGCTGAGGCAGGTTCTGAGGACTGGCCGTCGATGCCGCTGGGATAGGAAGCTGCGGATGAGCGTAGACCGAGAGGACGAAGCCTTGGGGTCTGCAGGGACAGCAGTGTGCGGGCACTGGGTGGTCCCTGCAGCCACATGAGCAGTTCACGCCAGACTGCGCCTGCGTCACGAACGGGTGGGCGTGTCGCCTGCCTTTCCGCCCATCGTGATGGAGGCGGGTTCCACGCTGCTCCCTGGAGCCCTGTCTGTGCGCACCAGCGTGGACCAGCTGAGAACCAGCCCCGGAGGTGTGAGCACAGACCCCTGGCTGTGGCCACACAGATGCAGTCACCGTACGTGGCTCCTCTGGTGGAGCCTTGCGTGCCGGGAGAGAGGGGGGTATAGCGCTCGCCTCCTTCAGGTGCAGAGCAGCCCGCGGAGGTCAGAAGGGTTGGACTGAGGCCAACGTAAAGAACTTCCAAGCCTTGTGGGTCATAGGCAGTGACCACCAAGGACCAGAGGCAGGAGGGGCTGGGGTGGGCGGAGTGACCTGGGCAGGAGTGTGGCGCTGTGGAGTGCCAGCTGGGGGGGTTCAGGTACAGTGGCCTTGGCATTGTGGTGAGCTCGCGGCAGCACAGCCTGCGCAGAGCAAGTCCCTCCTTAGTGGCCGTGCGCGTGGCACTGGGAGAGGGGCTCCCCGTGATCTGCAGAGGCCGGGCACGGAGCAGATGAGGGAGAACAGGACTGCGCCCCACCATGCTGCTCACAGCACACCGCCAGGCAGCTGGGAGAGGACCCGAGACCCCAGTGAGAACAGCTGTGGGCGGGGCGGGCCGCGCGGCAGGGACGGTGCCCTCTGTCCCTCTCCAGGGCGTGCAGCTGTTTGGATTTACGTTTCTGAACCATGAGAACGAAGTTGCCTAGTTAGAGGTTAAAGTTGAAAGTGTCACGTATTGGCTGTCACCAAGGACAGGAGGACCGTGACTGTACCTGGAGTCCCACGAGCCCCTGGTGTGGCCTCTCGGGTGTTGCTCAGGGTCCTGCCGAGTGTGACTGACATGTCCCCTGGGAGTGGGGGTTCAGATTGGCGGAAGTCCCGGGGCAGCGGGGCCACCCCTTTGCTGCATTTCTGCTCCCAGAACTTGTTGGTAGGTCAGTTGTCCCTTTGTCCTCAGGCTGTCCGTGCAGCCACGTCCTGACCGTGTTCTAGTAAGGTGAGCGTGGGTACTGGCCGGGCTGGCCTCTTCTTCCAGTGTAAGTAGTGCTGCCCTTTGTCCTCCATGCCCACGTCGCAGGATGCTGCAGAATTCCTGGAGACCGAGACGGGGTAAGAGAGCGCGTGCGCTGCGGCGCGGGCGGGCCGGTGCTCCCCAGCTCTGCCGGGGCCGCCTCCCCGCGGAGCCCCGTCCTGCCTGGTTGTCGGGCTCCTGCCAGATCCCTGAAGGTCTTCAGGTGCACGAGAGCAGGCGCCCAGAACGGCTCCTTTAACTGTCAGAGAGTGAAAGCGGGGCCGGAAAACACAAGAATACTCCAGCCAGCCCAAAGCCCTGAAGCCCCCGAGGAGCCTGCTGAGGCCGGATGCTGACCTGCGTCCTCTAGCTCCCTGGTGTTGCCTCGCCTGCCTTGGGTTGCTGGGCCCAGCCTGGTGTTAAGGACCATGGGACAGACGCAGACAGGCTTCCCAGAAGTCTGTGACTAGGACTCAGTTTTAAGTACTTGACTTTTGCAGGTCCTAGAAAAGTGGTCACCAACACCAGAGCAGTCGAGCAGTTAAAGGGCCCTTCAGACGCTGTTCACCGTCGGGCCCTGGATGCCTCCCTTTATTTCCAGGGCACATTTTCATAAGAACAGCCATTCCTTCTGTGCATGTTCTGGGTCCCAGAGATGCACCTGTCTCCCAGTTCCCCGCCCCAGCCTGCAGCCCCTCCTGAACCTGGACGTGGGCCATGCAGACGCGGGTCCCCCACAGCCAAACAGTGCGCTCTGTCGGGTCTTGCAGAGCTGCGGCCTGCTTGCAGGAGGGAGGTGGGACCCGGCTAGATGTCCCTGGGTAGGGCTAGGGCGTCCCTGCGTGGAGCCGACTCTGACCTCTGCTGGCTCTGAAGTGGGCGCCTCAGACCTCCCAAGAAGACATGGGAGGCTGCAGCGCGTGGGTGCCCACAGCTTGGCGAGGCTGTCTGCACACGTGTGCCGCGTCGCTGCATGTCTCTGAAATGGAAAGGCCTCGGCGGGGGCCAGCGGGAATCGGACTTTGGAAACGAGCGAAAGTGTTTTCTCTGAAGGAAGAGGAAGGAGAGCCTGAGACCTCTTGCCTCCTGCCTCCTGCTGGCGAGGCAGCATGCGGGACGCTTCTGCCCACACATACTGGGTAGAGGGAGCCTGGTCCCCAGGATCAGCTGTCCCCAAGCCCCGGGGTCTGTTGGGCCCAGTGGGAGTGTGAACTTCAGCTGTCTGCACCTTGACCTGAGGGACCCCAGGCGACCCTCTGCTGTGAGCCGCCTCGGCATCACACTGTGTCCCTAGGAGAAGGCAGTGGCCTGGAGACAGGATGCAAGTGTCCCCCATCCCAGAGGCCCTGCCGTGCTGGTGGCCCGGGACGAGAGGCCATCCTGTGCATGAGGCTGTGTGCCTCTGTTTTGCCGCCTGCAGAGTGTGGGTGACGGCAGTGCCACTGCACAGGGTGGTCCAGGAAACCGCCGGCGATCACGTGTGACTCGCTTGACCATTGCTGGCCTGTGGTCGGCCATTTCTCAGTAACTGGGCTGCCTGCTGTCTTGGAAGACCCCAGGGAAGGTGCCTGTCAGTGCGGGAGCCGCGCTGAGCTCTGCTGGCTTCCCTGTGCCGTGTCCTGTGCCTTCCAGACGTGGCTCTCTGCCCGCTCACCTTGCCAGGGTCCTTCACAGCCAAGGTGCCATTGGCCAGTGCTGTTGTGTCCTGCTCCCTTCCCGCTGCTGCTGATGGTGTGCTGGTGGCCTTGCAGTGGCCAGGGACCACCAGCTGGCCACAGGAACCCATTGCTCTGGAGGCTTGGAGGCCAAGACCCAGGTGTGGGCAGGCACTGGCTACAGAAAGCCGCCGGCAGTCCTCCCCCATCCTGACTTGGGGGGCGTGGCTCCAGTGTGTGCCCATCATCGCGTGGCCTCGTCTGCACAGCTGTGTCCAAGTGTCCCTCATGAGGACACCAGGCCTGAGAGTAGTACGAGCTCCCTCTCACTGCGTCTGCAAGGCCTTGGTTCCTCGCGGGACTTGCGCGTGTCTTGTGGGGGCGCCACTCAGCCCAGGCGGGTGGCATCAGCCTGTCTCAGTTGCCGTATTAACCATGTCGCTCTTTGGCTTTCTGTTTGTTTTCACGAGAGGAGAAGATGTCGCATCTGAACGTTGTGAAACAGAAAGCAGCTGGAGCGGCCGGTCTGGGCCTGCTGCTGGCCACCTGGCGGTGAGCGCGTGCCCTTCTCTCTGCAGGGAACTCCCAGTACAGCCAGCAGCAGGCCGGGTACCAGCAGGGCACCGCCCAGCCGCAGACCTACTCCCAGCAGCAGTACCCCAACCAGCAGAGCTACCCCGGGCAGCAGCAGGGCTACGGTAAGAGGGGTGCCCCCCAGGGACCCACCTGCGCCCCAGGGGGCACACACTCAGTGGGCGCTGCTCCTGGAGCAGCTCTGCATCTCCAGACGGCTGCAAGGCTGGTGCAGGCGTCCCCGCAACCCGGCCAGGCCCCGTGGCGAGCCCGACTCAGCTGCCAGGACTGGGAGACCAGCAGGCTGCTGGGGCCGGACCACCTGCGCTCACACCTCCTGCTTCCCCGTGTCCTTCCCCTGCCCGCGGGCTCCTGGTCTGGGTGTCACAGGTGGCCGCACGACCTTGACGGCCTCGGCACGCTGGCCAGGCGTTCTGAACATGCCTCACTGGGGTGTGACGCTTTTCCCCAGGTGAGACCAGGTCATGGGTTTGGGAAGAAGACAGGTGGGTCCCGTCGCAGCACAGCCGACCCTCACGCTCGCCTGTGGCCAGCTCACCTGTCCCCGGTGGGCTGCCAGGGGTCTCCCTTGTCCGTTCCTCTCTCCTTGCCTTCCCTTCTTGGGGAGCGGGTCAGCAAACTCTGGTCCAGACGGATCATCTTCGTGTGCTTGGAATTCTCTAGGGCAGTGTCCCTCGTCTGTCCACTCACCCCTCCAGGCTTGTTTCCAGGTCGGCACGTGCCAGTGGACGTTGACCTCCACGTCGGGTCATGATCTGGTACCACTTTCTTAGCAAGTTGCCCTGGCTGAGGCCCCTGTGTCCCTTCTTTTGAGGGGGGAATGTTGGGGATTGAACTCGGGGACACTCGACCACTGAGCCACAACCCAGCCCTATTTTGTGTCACTGAGTTGCTTTGTGCCTCGCTGTTGCTGGGGCTGGCTTTGAACTCAGGATCCTCCTGCCTCGCCTCCCAAACCACTAGGATTACGGGTGTGTGCCACCGCGCCTGGCCACTGTGTCCCTTGAACATGCTCTACTCTTTCGGGGTTTTTAAGCACCTCTGTATTTTTTGCACCATGTTCTTCCTGCCCAGCCCTACGGTCAGCCCTTCTCCAGGGAGACCTGGTTCCTTTCGCTGGAGAACAGTGGTGGGCGCTTCCCGAGCCCACCTTGCTCTGCTTTCCCTGCCTGCAAGGGGTCCCATCTAGCAGCAGGGCCGGGGCACTTTCCACTTGGGGCTTCTGTTCCCGTGTGAGGACCACTGACCCGAGACCCAGCCAGCAAGTCTGCCGAGGCTCACGAAGGCCCGTGAACAACCTGACCCTGCTTTCAGGGCCCATGGGGTGCCAAGGAGACAGAGGCCAGGGTGGTTCTCCTACTTTTAGCAGGAACACTGGCAGAAGTCCTGCTCACCGAAGATCTGCAGGGCGAGCACTCGTCTCACCCAGGCTGGGTCTCAGCAGGCCCCTGGCCCCAGTCTGCCCGTGTCAGGGCCCCATCTGCCCAGCCCCGTGCCTGCAGGTGCACTTGGCCAGAGACCCAGACTGCAGGAAGCTCCCCTTGGAACTCCCCAGGCATGGGGGGCGCGGGACCTCTTTGCCCTGCAGTCACAGAGGGCCACTGGGTGACATCCCTGCAAGCTGTGGGCATTTAAGGTGCATAGGAAGGCTGCCCGCCCCATGTCAGAGCTGGCAGGCAGTGAGCTCAAGAGCCAGAGTCCTCCACTGGGGTCGCGGCGGCCGCGCCTGTCACCCAGTGACTCAGCAGGCTGAGGCAGGAGGATCACAGGTTCCAGGCCTGCTTCAGCAATTTGGTGAGACCCTGTCTCAAAAACAAAAGTGGGGGGGGGGGGGGGCGCTGAGGATGGAGCTCAGTGGTAAAGTGCCCCTGGGTTCAATTCCTAATATTAGGACCCAAAAAAAAAAAAAAAACCTAAGCCGGGCGCGGTGGCGCACGCCTGTAATCCCAGCACTTGGGAGGCTGAGGCAGGAGGATTGCGAGTTCAAAGACAGCCTCAGCAGTGGCGAGGCACTCAGCAACTCAGTGAGACCCTGTCTCTAATATAAAGTACAAAAAAGGGCTGGGGATGTGGCCCAGTGATCGAGTGCCCCTGAGTTCAATCCCCAGTACAAAAAAAAAAAAAAAACTAATCCTCACAGGCACCCACCCACCCAAAGAAGGAACCTCTTATTCATTCTTGGAGCTGGGGCCACTCCCACTGAGCCAAGGTCTTTTATAACTGAAACAGAAACCTGCCCTGGGCTCTGGTCAGGCAGGGTTTTCTACCCCGGTGTAGCAGGCGGGTCAGCTCTCGAGTCTTGGAGGAGGCTAGTCTGGCCAGCGGGTCTCAGCCCTTCCTGCACCTGAGTCGTCCGAGTGCCTTTTGAAAAGGAGCTGGGGCCAGCCCAGGCGCATTCTGAGGCGGGCCCCATGGGCGAGGTCCCCATGAAGCCCAGAGGGCTCTGCCGGGGAGGAGGAAGCCAGATAGGACCCTTCGCCTGTATGACATGACCAACTAAATAGCACTTACGACAGACCTGGGGCGCTGGGGCTCGGCTCAGTGGTGGACTGCTCGCCTAGCATGCGCAAGACCCTCAGTCGGTAAAAACATTTCTGGCCTTTATCAGTTCTTTCCAAAGCCTTCAACTTAGTTTTCACAGAAGTGCTGGCTGTTTCTCCTCTGCTGCAGGTTTCCCCTGTTTCCTGTGACCTTTAAGGTACGAGTTGACAGTGTCCACCATATGTGAGCTCAGCTGGTCTGGAGCAGGTGTGTGGGGGAGAGGCCTCGTCCACCCATCCCAAGCGAGGGTGCAGGACTGGGGTCTGGCCGGTAGTCACATGGCCCGCTCTCTCCCCGTGTTGACGTTGAGGAAGAACAGGTCCCTGGTGTGTCGGAGGTCAGCCAGTGCTGCTTCCCACAGAGCCTGTGTCTCCTCAGGGCCTGCCCAGGGCGCTCCCTCGCAGTACTCCAGCTACCAGCAGGGACAAGGCCAGCAGTACGGGGGCTACAGAGCATCGCAGACAGGACCCTCCGCCCAGCAGCAGCGGCCTTATGGCTATGAGCAGGCAAGTTACCTGGGCGCTTGCAGACACGCCCGCCCTTGAGGGTGGGGAGGTAACAGGCGTGAGTGATGACGATGACCACGATGACCATGTAGGTCAGTTGGTTCCAGGTGCCTTTCAAGGTCACCTCTGCCTCGACTCTGTGGCACACGCCCATAATCAGAGCTACTTTGGAGGCTGCAGCAGGAGGATCGCAGGTTCAGGCCTGCCTGAGCAACTGAGACCCTGTCTCAAAAAGGGCTGGGGGTGTGGCTCAGTGCTGAAGCACTCCTGGGTTCAGTCCCGGTACCAGGAACAGATCTCTGCTGACATGCTCAGCTCAGACAGACAGCTGGCCTTTTCTGCCCTAGACCTACCATCAGATTTGCACGTAGGCTTTTGTCTTTCGTTCCATCCGTTCTGCAAATTTTCACTTTGCACCTAGCTCATTTGGGCCTCTGTGAGGTGCATGGGGCGTGGCACTGACAGGACCCTGTGCTCTGGGCACAAACAGCTCGCTCAGGAGTCGGCATTCTTTTGATGGCACTAGCTACTGTCCTGGGAGCAGGTGGAGAGGGGGCACAAATCCTCCATTTCATTAGTTCTAGGAAGAAGAGAGAAGGACAGCATGTGGGTGGACGGGAACCCTGTCTGCCAAGGGGACAGTTGATTAGGAACCAGGGAAGACCATTCTTGGTGGACAAGAATGAGAGCTTCTGCAGCGGTGAGGCTTGTGTGCCCAGAGCCCGGGAGCAGCAAGAGGTGCTGGGGACAGGCTGCAGGTGGGGGCTTCACGGGCCTCACGAGGAGTCGCACTTTGCTCTGAGTAAGAATGAACTCCTGGAACGACAGGTCTGTGTGCCAGAAGTCCTGAGGGGCGCGGACCTCACAGATGAGACGAGCCAGCCTCGGGAAGAGGACGTGCAGAGGTCGTGGGGCAGTGGCACATCCGTTGTGTTGTAGACAGGAGGAAGAAGACTGGGTAGCTGCAGTATGGGGCGCAAGAGGGAGATGGGTCTCCGGCGTTTGTTGGGAGCTTCCTTTGAAGAGAGTCTCTAGCAAAAGGTGACTCTCCACAGTGATGTGCGAGGTAGCAGGCATCAGTGAGCTCACACAGCTAGTGAGATTCCAAAGCACCATGTTATGGTTGTTTTTCTTGTAACCAAGTGGCTAAGAGGGTGTTTTATTTCTTAAGTGGTTATCATCCTGCTTCTAAAAGGGTGAACCAGTCTGCAGTCTGACTGTGAGCATAGCGTAAAGCCAGCCATGTGATCAGCAGGCCAGAATCCTTAGAGGAGCAGACCACTTGGCATGGAGGACCATGGTCCAGAGCCCTTCGAGTGCTTGGGGTGTGGCGTGCTGCCCAGTGTGCATGCCAGCTCTGGGGTCGGCCTCTGGGCATGCACTGGGGACACCAGCTGCCTGGGAGCTGCGTGTGGAGTCCAGGAGGCGGCAGCCTGCCTGGATGCAAAGGTGGGATTGCTAGGAATAACAACCGAACATCTCATTTCGTGGTAGACTGTGCCTCAGAGGAGACCAGTGACATTCTGGGGGAAAGCGGCATCAAGTCTCAGAACCCTGCTGTGTGCCTCTGGGAGATACGTGGCCAGCTGGGGCTGCGGGGTGCTGCCGTGGGCTGTGGGCTGCGGGCATCTGTGGGGCCTGGTGCACTCTGCAGGCCTCTTGCTGGATGCCACGTACCCCCACCCCACCCAGAGTCTGACAGCTGGGCATGTCCCCAGAGGCTGCCAGGTGTTGCTGGGGACAGAGTCCCTGGCTAGACTTGGATTGTGCTGAGGCACTTGGGCCACCCAGCGCTTTGGGTGGCCCAAACACTGCCATCCCCTCAGGTGGGCTTTCCTATTCGTCTGGATGTTGGCTGGGGTGGGCCTGGCCTTGCTTTTGAGTGCAGACCCTCCTACTGAGGACCATGGAGGTCTAATCTGTCTTGGGGCTGGGAAGATGGCTCAGTTGGTAGAGTGCTTGCCTAGCGTGCACAAGGCCCTGGGTTCAATCCCTAGCACCACCACCAAAAAAACAAAAAACAAAAAACTCTATGTCTTGGTTTCTTCTAGGGCCAGTATGGAAATTACCAGCAATGAAGGACACGCGCTCTTGTTGGAGCCTAGTGGGAGCGTGCCTGGGCGCTGGACGGCTGTGGTGGTCCTGATGAACTGTGCCGTGTTGCTGGCCCCTCGTCCAGTGCCATGCCTGCATGTGAACGTGCCCACTTCATGCTCGGTATGATGCCACCTGCACCACTGGCGCAAGACAGCACTGTGCTGGGACATTGGGTGCCGTGTGTGGTGTTGTATGTCAGTACGATGGAGCGGTTGTCCCATATTTGTCCCCCACCCTCTTCTCCGTGTTCCTAGCTAGTTTTGGGGGTCATCTCATCATCAGTGTTGTGTGCCTGGCAATGGGACACAGCTGACAGGTGCCACGGTCCTCGCGCTCACAGAAGCAGACCCGAGTCTGCCCACTCCTTGAGTGGGGGGTGGGGCTGTGAGCAGCTCCTCCTCTGGCCCTGCTGCTGCTGCCTGTGCAGCCCTTCGTCGCCTCTCGGAGCCGACAGCTGGGCCCCTTTCTGTTTGGTGTGACAAGGATAAACACGCTTCACTGGAGAAGCCACAAACATCATCTCCAGAACCTGCTGTTGCCTCTGTCTCTCGCGACTCTGTTGATCCAGAAAGGTCTTCGTCTCTGTGCTGAAGGTGAAGAGGAGCAGTGGGCCCACGAGGGCAGCGAGTGAGCGGCCTACCCAGGGAAAGTCGAGCACCGAAGAGCAGGGGCAGTTCTGCCGGCAGGGCTGTCGGAAACGACTTTGGCTTTGGCCTTCGTTCATCTGATGTCATTTCTAGGATTCAGATATTTAATATGCCCAGTCCTAAACTTAAGGAATTTCAAGTATTGATACCAAATCTTCCAGACACTTGGCAAGTTGTTTGTTTCGTATTATTTCTTCCAGGACCTACTTATTCTGATCTCCAAGCAAGCATTTCTTTTCTTTTAGGGATATCTAAAAGCCACATCCTGTTTTTGAAAAGAACCCCAGTAACTTTCCTGTGTCCTTCTGAATGAAAAGTAAAGGTTTTATATGATGAAATGTGAGTGACTCTTACATCACTAAGACATTCAACCCTATTTATATAATGTGCAAATATAAAATACAGCACACTTGGAAAATTATGGTCAAAGGAAAAAGGCTACGTTTCCACTAATAGGAGCATGGACCCTTGATCAACCTTTACTTGGGTATTAATAACTGTATTTACTATGGATCCTTTTTTATTTAAAAAAGAAATCTTTGTAAAAATGCTGATGTATTTCCAAGAACGATCAAGAAAATACAAAAATTATCCAGTGCTTGAGATATTAGGCCTACTAAAGACAATGTTTTCTTTAATTGATGTTCTATGTTTTAAAATTTTATTTACTTTTTATTTATTTATTTATTTATTTTTTCTGTACTGGGGATTTAACCCAGGGGCGCTGTACCACCTCATTTTTTATTTATTTATTTTTTTAATTTTGAGACAGGATCTCACTAAACTGCTCAGGCTGGCTTCAAACTTGCCATCCTCCTGCCTCAGCTTTTTGAGTAGTTGGGATTATAGCAAAAATAGTTCTTTGGTCCAGAGTTGAGTACTTCAGAATTTACAGGACACATTTATTCATTTATTTATTTTTCACTTTGACCATTTTGCTACAGTGAATCCTGGCAGTCCCCCGCTGGGACGTAGGGAGCAGGTACTGCTGCCGTGTGCAGATGAAGAGCCAAGGCTCAGAGGAGAGCACTCTTCTGTGTGGACAGCGGTCCTGTCCTAGGACACTCTCCCCTCCTCTCTAGGAACATGGGCATTTAAGTATTTATGTTGTAGGCATAGGGTTTTTTAAAAAGAAATCCTTAACATTGATAAGGGCTTAAAATATTATGCCCATATTAAATTACAGAAATGAGAGTTCTTAATTACTAAACGACAAAGGTATTAGCGATTTCATTTAGGGGTCATCTCTTGATTTTGTTCCTTTCTGGAAATTTTTATAGAACTAATTTGCAAACTCAGCTGGGGACTGCTTGAAAATGTTTGACATGTTAGGTAACCGTGAAGCTTGTCGTCTGGGAATCTGCCGTGTGTGTGTGTGTGTGTGTGTGTGCGTGTGTGTGCGCGCGTGCGTGCGTGCGTGTGGTGGGTGGGCTTTTTGTTTGTTTGTAGTTGTAGGTGGACAGCATGTCTTTATTTATTTTTATGTGGTGCTGAGGATCGAACCCAGTGCCTCACACATGCTAGGCAAGTGCTCCTCCACTGAGCCCCAGCCCCAGCCCCGTTTTTTTTGTTGTTGTTGTTGTTGTTTTTTGTGTTTTAAGTGTTGTATCAATGTTTTTTGAAAGAAGAGGATACTTAAAAAACTTATTACCCCAAAACTTCAATCTGGAATGTCTTACATTAAGAATTTCTTGAATGTTGTGTATATATTTTAAAAAGCACTTTGTGAAATAGTTTATACATTATTTCCTAATTTATACATGATTTTCAGTGTTAATATATTTATTGATTAATAACAATGTTTATTTAATGTTTGTCCACTTTTATGTGATATTGTGGGGAAAGTGATGCCAGCAGTTATTTCATTGGCTGTATCATGTCTTCTCTTCTGTAACGTGAACGTTTGAAAGTTTGGGCTGAAATGAACTGTTGTGCGGTGTGCATGGCTGTGCCGTGGTTCTTCTTCCCCTGCCCAAGGCCAGAGCGCCTCCCCGTCCCGCCCCGCGGTGAGCCGGGAACGGGCTGCTCTTCAGCCACCGCCCGAGGCGCCACCGTGTGCACAGCTTCTGCCCTCTGGGTTCAGTGCCAAGCAGGGGTCCGGAGGTCCCTCGGGACTGCGCGCGAGCCGGGCAGGGCTGGGGTGGTGGGGACTGGACTCCGGGACGCCTTGGGACGGGGCTCCCGTGGCCGCCAAGGGGACGGCAAGGGAAGGACCTGCAGAGGCCTCCGGTGCCCCCGCAGGTGAGTCTCCGCAGCTTGACGCGCTCGGGTGTGGCGGGCGGCGGGCGGGGGATCGGGCCACCGCTCCGTTCCTGTCCCCGAGCAGGTCCCGTCCCTTTGTTATCCGAGTGCAGTACATTTGCGAGACCCTCTACGGGCTCCCTTTTTGGGGTTCGGCGTGTGATCTGCCCACGTTCCCAGTGCGGCGGAACACCTGCCCTCCAAAGTCACCGGGGAGCCGGCGCGGTGGCGCACGCCTGTAGTCCCAGCACCTGGGAGGCTGAGGCAGGAGGATCCGAGTTCAAAGCCAGCCTCAGCCATGGCGAGGCGCTGAGCAACTCAGTGAGACCCTGTCCCTAAAACACACAGGGCTGGGGAGTGGCCCAGTGGGCGAGGGCCCCGAGTTCCACCCTCGTGCCAAAACCTCGCCGGGCGGGGGGCGGGGCGGGGGCGGGGCCGCACTCGGCCAGTCCTGCGCAGGCGCGGCCAGACCCAGCCCCGGAAGCAGCGGGTGCCCCGGAAGTGGTGGCTCCTAGGCGCCGGCCGTGGCGCGGGCTGGCGGCGTTCGGCGGTGCCGGGTCTGCGGGCGCGGGAGCCGGCGCCGGAGGTGAGGGGCGCCCCGCTCGCTCGGGTGCCGCTCTGCGGGCGGGCTCCGGAGAACCAACTGGGCCTCGGGCGCGTGGCCTGCCCCCCGCGAGCCTCCGCCGCAGCCGCTCTATAGGCGGAGAGGAGAAGGGCCAGCCGCGGGGTGGCAGTGCCCGCGTTTCTGCCTGCACTCCGGAGGGTTAGGGCAGGGAGCAGGGGCCAGGACCAGCCGGGGCGCCGGAGGTGGCCCCGTGCGCGCAGCCCTGACCTCCAGGCTAGGACCCGCGCTGGCGGGAAGCCCTGCCTGACCTCCAGTCAGTAGGTCGTGGTAAGGGGCGTTGTAAGGACTGAGTTAGAGCCTCTCTAGGAGGTGTTGGCGTGACTTCTGTGGACCAGTGCAAGCTGAGCCTGACGCCAGAACAACAGTGACAGTGACCACCGAAGTCTGTACAACCCCTGTCCTGCGACTGCCGAGCTTGTCTCTGGCAGACTCCGGTCCTGGGCTCTCACCTCGGCCCTCTTTATTGTTCTGTGCTAAATTGGGCCGGCACGTGGGTGCTGTTTCTGGGGCTCTTCTCTGCAGGCAGGCGCTGTCCCATCGGAGTGTCGTGATGATCCCAGCTCCCCACACTTGCTGCCCAGTGTGGTGCCCCAGCCACGTGTGGCTGAGTGCCCGACAGTGTGGCCAGTAGGGCTGAGGAACCAAGTTCACATTTCATTCAATTTTAACTAATTGAAACTTACTAGATCCAAGTGGCTAGTGGTCACGGTAATGGATAGCATAACAGCCTCACTAGAAAGAAACAAACCAAGACCACCAACCAGCACTGCAGAACAGCGCAGAATCTGTCCCCTGGCAAAGGAGACCAGCATCACCAGTGGGTTCCCCAACTCCAGTCGAAAGGGCAGGAAGCGGGTACGCTGGTCAGGCAGGATCTGGAGCTCAGATCTCTAGGGGCTTTGCAGTCAACCAGCTGCTTCTTCACTGATCTTCAGGGCTCAGGCTCCAAGACAGACGGCATGAGTTTCTGGCCGAGTTGCTGCAGGTGCGCTTTTGTGGGTAAGCTGCAAGTTGTTTCTCTCCTAACCACCAGTTTTCACACTCTTTCCCGGCCCCCTCCTGTAAGTCACCTCTCTGCCTCTGATTTATTTATTTTTATGTGGTGCTAAGGATCAAACCAAGGGCCTCACACATGCTAGGCAAGGGCTATACCACTGAGTTACAATCCCAGCCCTCCTGGTAGTTTTGCTACTAACATATAAGAACACAGTTGATTTCTAAGTGTAACCTTGTACCCTGCAACCTTGCCCAGCTCCTTTCTTTTTTTGGTGGGGTTGGGGGAGGGTAACGGGGGATTGAACTCAGGGACACGCGACCACTGAACCACATTCCCAGCCCTATTTTGTATTTTATTTAGAGACAGAGTCTCACTGAGTTGGGTAGCACCTCGCTGTTGCTAATGCTGGCTTTGAACTCTGGAGCCTCCTGCCTCAGCCTCGTTTCTTGATTCTGATTGTTAGTTTGTGGATTTCCCAGGGCCTTCTGTGGAATCCCTCGTCTCTTCTGTAGACAGGGAGTTTTGTTTCCTCCTCCTTCCACTGTACTCAGTCTTCCTCCATGACTGTGATGCTAGCTGGCAGCCCTGGGATACCCTCTGTCCAGGCAGCAGTGCACCCTTCTCCTGCCTTGCTTTTGCAGTGGTTGCAGGGTCTGCCAATATGGTGAGGAGCCCGTGGATCCTGCCTGTGTGTTCTGGGGCAGTTCCTCCTGGTCTGGGTGTTTCCCGTTTCTATGCTGCCAGTTGACTCAAGGGCTGTTTTGCTGTGGGTCCGTTGTGCCTGTGTGAGCAAGCAGTATCATGCTCTCCTTTCTTTCTGTAAAGTCAGGTGTTGGTACTGGGGCTTTACTGGCCCATAACACGAGTTATATAGCAATCTTACCTCCTCTCCTTTCTGAAAGGTATGTTTAAGATTGGTTATTCTTTCAATGTCTGATGGATCTATCAGAAAAACATCCTGAGTCTGGGATTTTGTTTGGGGAATGTTCTTTTCTAACCAATTCAATTTCTCGAGTGACCTCAGACTGCCTGGGAGTGGTGGAGGGCAGGGAAGCTCCACGCCAGTGCGCTGGCAGCGCCGAGGAGCAGCTCTCGAGGCGCGCGCCCCTGGACCAGTGCTGCTGCCGCCACGCCCACCCAGAGCACCCAGACGCCGCGCTAGGCCTTCCCACCAGCTCTTCTCAGTCCTCTGGGAGGCCAGCTGTGGCCCCACGGTGCAAGTCTGTTCTGACGCTGTGCCAGGGAGAGGGGACCTCACAGGCCACGCACTCAGTTACACAAAGCCACCCCCATCTCAGATACCAATCACAAGTAAGGGGTCTCCAGGTACACATACCTCTGTCAGCCTTTGCTACAATGAGGGGCTCCTCTATCCTTTCCTCAGGTTCACGGGACTCAAGAAAACTTGTGGCATTATAAAACTTGTTTGTTATGAAGGATACATTATTCGTAAGGATACTGCAGAGGATGCAGTGGACAGCCACAGAGTCCAGGAAGGCCCCCAGTGCAGGAGTTTCTGCTCCTGTGGAATTGGGTGTGGGACCCTCCAGCATGTGAAGTGTTGGGTCCAAAAGCTCTCCAGACCCCCTGGCGTGGGGTGTTGGTGGCAGTCCTCACGAGGTGTGATTAGTTGTTGGCTCAGTCCCAGCCCCTCTCCCTGCTGGAGGAGGGTGAGGTGAAAGTTCCACGCTTTGCTCCAGGCCTGCTCTTTCTGGTGACCAGCTCTTGTCCTGAAGCTACCCAGGGGCCACCGAGAATACCTCATAAAGCAAGCGTCTCCCCCAGCACTCGCAAGTCCCAAGGGGCGCGGTGGCTCTGGTCAGATGCCTCTTCACACCTGTTTTTTCCCATCACTCAGGGAAGGGAATTGCAAGGAACGCAAGGTCAGGCCCAGGGCAGAGACCAAGTAGCTGCTGCTCATCACCTCTCAGTGCGACAGCCAGTGCTGCTCTGTCCTTGTGGGTCGGCTCAGCCTGTCCTCACCATTCCTGTTCATTTTCAGGTGAGGAGACTGAGGCAGCAGGTGCGTGACCTTCCCTGGGTTGCGCCAAGGTGAGCAGCAAGGCTGGGAGTTTGTTCAGAGTCTAGTGGGCCCCCCGTTCGCCACCCCCCCAAACATCAGTGTCTCGCGGTCCAGTTTGACAATTTGAAGCTGCAGATTAACACACTCAGTTACACTTGGGCAAATGGATATTTTTATTTTGAAACAGTTTTGACCTGAAGTTTAGCTTGCCTTTTAACATTTGCATTAAGCAGCTACTGGCTGTTCCCCAGTGTAGGAGCCCTGTTTGGGGAGATGGCTAAGATTGCGGTTGACTACGGGCCATGGAGATGTTTGGGCATTGCCGCCTTCCATAGTCTCACGGGACTTGGTCCGGGATCTCGCGGGATCTCGCGGGACTTGAGCGAGATTGCGGATCGGGTCTGCGCCATTTGGTGTGTTGGTTGTTTGGTGGTGTGTGTGGTGTGTGTTAAAGTCGTTGTTAGAGCCAGAGAGAAAATTATCAGAATAAAAAGCTGTTTGTTTCCAGTCTGCCTCTGAACTTCTTCCCGCGGCTTCATTGCTCCAAGCGGCCATCGCTTCAGGCAGCAACACCCCAGGGAGGTACACCACTGCTGTGGGAGACCTAATGATCTCAATCTTTGTGCGCACATTCTGCCTGCATCGCGGTGGCTGGTGGACCCCAGGACGCCAGGTGCTTAGCATTGAGACGTGGATGTGTCCTGTCTCACAGGCACCCAGGTTCTTTCTCCCGTGTACCAAGCACTTTGCTTTAGCTTCAGCTTGATGTGCAGGCTTCAACCAAACGTCTTATTTTGCCCATTTGGCCCACTTTAGGGGACATGATACCTGTGAGGCTGTTCTCAGCAAGCTCTCAGACCCTGTTGGAGAGCCTGGCAAAGTGGACCCCGTCTGCACAGGCCAGCCTCAGGCCCTGCCGGCTCCATCCACAGCCAGCTTCACCCAGGATGCTGTCAGTGGGCTGCGTGGACCGTGCCAAGCGTCAGGAGACCCCCGGAAAGAAGCCGCTCTCTGAGAAAAAACTGGTGAGATCTCTCAGCTGGGGCACCCACCACAGGCTCCCCTTTGGAAGGCAGCAGGGTGTCATGTATGCTGATTTTGTTACTGAAGGGACTGTGGAGCCTCTTGAATGGGGCCCTTGTACCAAGGACAGTGCTGTCACAGAGAGCAGCCCAAGGAGGGCCAGGGTGCCTTGGAAGGCGTGCAGTGCAGGGCTGCTCGTGTTCCTGGCCTGAATAGCCGGCATGTGAGAATGAAGGGATCTCACAGGCTACAGTTGTGGCTCACGTGTGAGGCACTGGATTCGATTCTCAGCACCACATATAAAATAAATAAAATAGGGCGGAGGGAGAGGGAGAAAAGGAAAAAAAAAAAAAAAGGTATTTGAATGAGACGGATATCATTTTCCTAAATGCATGATTGAAGACCTCAATTGTACAAATATACTTTGTATACAAACAATTGTATGTAAAAAGATGCTAAATACATGCACTATGAGTTGTACATATTAAAAATTATAAAAATTTTAAAAAACAAGTAAATAAAAAAATAAAATAAAAGTCCATTGACAACTAAAAAACCATTTTAAAAATTTAAAAAAAAAAATGAAGGGATCCTGACCTAAAATGTTCAGGGAGAAGTGGCCTTTTGGTTTTATAATTTAAGTTTTACAAATTTTTTTGTTCTGTTTACCAAGACCAATTTAAAACAAGAATGGTTTTTAAGTGAATTTAAGAAAATGCAACTGGGCACGGGGCACATGCCCATGATCCCAGTGGCTTGGGAGGCTGAGGTAGGAGGATCCTGAGTTCAGACCCAACCTCAGCAACTTAGCAAGGCCCTGGGCAGCTCAGTGAGACTCTGTCTCTAAATAAAATATAAAAAGGGCTGGGGATGTGGTTCAGTGGTTAAGCACCCCTGGGTTCAATCCCTAGTACCAAAAAAAAAGAAAGAAAGAAAACACAGGTTTGCAAGTCTCTCAGTCTCTTGCAATGCTCCAGGTGCATCCTAAGGCAGGGCCGCCAGTGGAGAAGCCTTGGGCGGCTCAGGAGCAGAGTGCCTGCTAGCCACTAGTTACAAAAGAAGGGAAGGGGCGGGGACTTGGGCAGACAGCAGGCAGGTCACAGATCTGGGGGCCCAGGGGACTTCCCTTCCTGGGTCAGGCTGAGTCTGCATCTTACCACTTCTGCTTTTCCCCAGTCAGGTGGGTCCTGATTTTGTTGGCACACAGCAAAATGACAGACTGAGTTTTTGAAATAGTGATTTGTGGTTCCAAGTGTGGTACTGGAGAATCGCAGGCCCTTTGTCTAGCCTACTGGGTGGAAATACACACGTCCTGAGTCCTGAGGAGGGCAGGGCCCTTTGGGGCCCAAGGGTACATCTGTCCTTGCAGGCCTGCATAAAGCAGGTGTCCCCATGGACACATTGAGGCCACTGGGCCTGGGGCCTGGGGCAGCTGCACTTGTAGGACAAGCTATCATGTATAACTAACCCAGTTAGTCAGTTTTTCTGATTCTGTAGCTGGGTCGTGCCTGGCTTCAGGACCTGGAGAGAGCGCGCCTCTGAAGAAGGGCTCTGTGTATCACCTCTCCCTCCCTCCGCAGCAGTGAAGGTTGGTGACTGTCCAGGAGAGACTCCCCCTGGATCTTGCTGCAGCCTGCAGAGCTAGAAGTAGAACGTCAGTGAAGACCTGACTGTGTGAGGTGTCCCCTGGGAGAAAGCTGTGCTCTCTTTAGGCCGGCAATGCAAAGTTCCTTGTGGAAGGAACTGAAGCCTGAAGAGTCGCGATACTTCTGAGAACTGATCTTTATCTTTGAATCTTAGGAGAGATTAGTAATATTAGCACCATTAACTTCTAGTTTTGATTAAAAGGCATAGTTCTCATGGACACTTGGTCTCTTGGAAGGCCTGTGGGGTATCGCTAACGCTGTACGTGTCTTGTGCTTTCTGTAGAAGAGGTATTTCGTGGACCATCGGAGAGTGCTTGTTCGTGGAGGAAATGGAGGCTCTGGCGTGAGCTGCTTCCACAGCGAGCCCCGCAAGGAGTTCGGGGGCCCTGATGGTGGAGATGGTGGCAACGGTGGCCATGTCATCCTGAGAGGCATGTGCACTGGGAGCATCTGGGGAGGAGCCAGGTCCTCACATCTACCTTCTTTTTTTTTTTTTTTTTTTGTGGGTACCAGGGATTGAACTCAGGAGCACTCAACCTCTGGGCCACATCCCCAGCCCTTTTTTGTATTTTATTTAGAGACAGGGTCTCACTGAGTTGCTAAGTGCCTCACTATTGCTGAGGCTGGCTTTGAACTCGTGATCCTCCTGCCTCAGCCTCCCAAAGTGCTGGGATTACAGGCGTGCGCCACTGCGCCCGGCACATCTACCTTCTTATCCTGATGTGTCTGACATTAAAAAACTTGACATGTAGACATTTTTATAAAGCATGTGGGTGTTCATAAACAGTGCACTAAAAGCCAAGCGCGGGGGCACAGCCCCCTAATTCCAGCCACTCGAGGCTGAGGCAGGAGACTCGAAAGTTCAAGTCCAGCCTCTGCAACTTAGTGAGACCTGTCTCAAAAATAAGAGAGAGCCAGGCGCGGTGGCGCACGCCTGTAATCCCAGCACTTTGGGAGGCTGAGGCAGGAGGATCGTGAGTTCAAAGACAGCCTCAGCAATGCCAAGGCACTTAGCAACTGAGTGAGACCCTGTCTCTAATAAAATACAAAAAAGGGCTGGGGATGTGGCCCAGTGGTCGAGTACCCCTGAGTTCAATCCCCGGTACCACAAAAAAAAAAAAAAAAAAAAAAAAAGAGCGAGCTGACGAGCTGAGGCGCAGCTCCGTGGCAGGCTGCCATCTAGCAGTTGCAAGCCGGGGCTCAAGGTCCAGTGCTGCCAGACAGAGGAGGAGTGTGCTGGAGAAAGCAGGCAGCCCTCAGTGCTTTGTGGCTGGGGCTTTCCCAGGGACACAGACGTAGTTTGCTTTTAGGAATCGTAGCATGATGGTAGGTGTCAGAGCGTCAGCCGTATTCAGCACACATTCAGCCCAAATGCTGAGTAAGCTAGGAACAGAACATTCAGCATAGTAAGATAGAGCTTTTTTTAAATTGATGGTATCATGAGTAACTTCAAACTTTTCAGGAATGGCAGGTTCTTTGAACAAGGAAAATAAGAGCTTGATTTTTATCGTGTTGCTCGTCAGCAACATCTGCCCCAGCCCCATTCCCTGTCTCGTACGCGTCTTAAGGCTCCTAGGCAGGACAGAACGTCAGCCACAGGCACTGGTTTTGTCTCCACCCAAAGGAACGCCCTTGTTCTTGCTCTGCCTCTAGCTGACCAGCAAGTCAAGTCACTTTCATCAGTCCTGTCCCAGTACCAGGGTCGCAGTGGAGAAGATGGTGGCAGGAAGAACTGCTTTGGCCGGAGTGGTGCCATCCTTTACGTCCGGGTAAGCCCAGCTGCTATATCCACCTGTCCTGTTGTTGGCGTCAGCTGCTCAAGGCAGGGGGAGCACACCCCTTACAGGGCCTTGTGCACTGGTGTTGGGCCCCGTGCCGTCTGACCCTGCAGGTGCAGAGGCCTTAAAGGAGGCAACCCACAGAGCACACCTGTGCCCGTCCGTCTCTGGCCAAGGCCATCCTCTCATTTTAGAAACACTACAAGACGGCTGGGGCTGGGGCTCAGCAGTAGAGTGCTCGCCTAGCACGTGCGCAGCCCTGGGTTCAATCCTCAGCACCAGATAAAAATAAATAAGGGCTGGGGTTGTGGCTCAGCGGTAGAGCGCTCGTCTAGCATGTGTGCGGCCCAGGTTCGATCCTCAGCACCATGTAAAAATAGAACACACTGTGTACAACTAAAAGCCAATAAATAAATATTTTTTTTAAAAAGTGACTAGTTAAGCCGGGCGCGGTGGCACACGCCTGTAATCCCAGCACTTGGGAGGATGAGGCAGGAGGATCGCGAGTTCAAAGCCAGCCTCAGCAATGGCAAGGCACTTAACAACTCAGTGAGTCCTTGTCTCTAAATTAAAAAAATACAAAAAAAAGGGCTTGGGATGTGGCCCAGTGGTCGAGTGCCCCTGAGTTCAATCCCCACTACAAAAAAAAAAAGTGACTAGTTAATAAATACTATTTTAAAAATATATAAATAAATAAAATGAAGGTATTGTGTTCAACTACAACTAAAAAATAAATATGGAAGAAAAATAAACACTGCAAAAGTCCCCTGAGCAGTCTGATGGACTGTGAACGGCCCCGTGGAACTCTTGGTGGCTAGGCCTTTTCTCTGTGCTTGGTGGCTGTGAGGGAGAGGTTAGTGCTGCACCCGGCAGCCCCCTCCCTCATTGAGGACCATAACTCACGAATACCATGCTGCTTTCAGGTTCCTGTGGGCACCTTGGTGAAGGAAGGCAGTGAGGTCGTGGCCGACTTGACCCAGCAAGGACAGGAGTACATCGCTGCACTGGGCGGGGCAGGCGGGAAAGGCAACCGCTTTTTCCTAGCCAATGACAACCGTGCCCCTGTGACGTGCACCCCCGGAGAGCCGGGTCAGGAACGCGTTCTCCACCTGGAGCTCAAGACGGTGGCCCACGCTGGGATGGTGGGTCCCTGGTGGCAGGCCGCGCTGCCGGCTTAGGAGACAGTCACAGCTTCTCAGCTCATTGGCTCCCCATCTCGTCCCATCTCGGCCCTGTCTCAGCGGCTGCAGCACAAAGGGCCTTCCCAGAGTCACAGGCTGCTCTCACTGTCTTCCAGGTCGGCTTCCCCAATGCTGGGAAGTCCTCGCTCCTCCGGGCCATTTCAAATGCAAAACCTGCGGTGGCTTCCTACCCATTCACCACCTTGAACCCGCACGTGGGGATTGTTCACTACGAAGGTCACCAACAGGTAGCAGGTAGAGCATCCAGAATCCTGCCCCGGGGAGTTGAGGTGACCTGAGTGATTCAGGAAAATAACCAACTCCCAAGCTTAGCTTGCTGTTTTTCCTAACTGAAACAATCTTAGTGAGTCTGTTCTCTCTGAAAATCAGCACCCCCCGCCCCCACAACCCTCTGGAGCCCATAGTTCTGGGTCAGATCTGGGAGGTATGTCTGACCTGAGCAGTTCTGCCACAGCTTCCTTCTTCCATTGCGAACTCTGCCCTGATGTAGATGAGGTGTGATTTAAAAAGCTTTCCCTGTACCATTTTGAGAGAAGAAAACTTTCCCCAGGAGATAATGTACCCATTAAAACAGCTGCAGAGGTGGTCTGTATAGCCCTTTATGTCTGCAAAGTGCTCCAAGTGGTCTCTATCAGTAATCAGATTATTAATCGAGCGCAGGAAGCTGTTTTCTCTTTTGGGATCATGCTTGAAGCCAGGAAGGGCAGGAACGCGTTAAGCACTCCCCATCAGGTCAGCCTCTTGTGCATCCTGCAGACCTGAAGGCTGGGGTGCTTCGCGCCTGCCCGCCACACTGCTGGGGTGGATGATGTGGCACCTCCCAGGCCCTCCAAAGGAGCCCCGGCTCCATGCCCCTCCCGCCCTGGGGTCTTAAGTCAGTCCAGCAAGTGTGGCTCACCGTGACCCGTGCCCGTGTTCCCTACAGTGGCAGACATCCCGGGCATCGTCCGAGGGGCCCACCAGGACAGGGGCCTGGGCCTCCGCTTCCTCAGGCACGTTGAGCGCTGCCACGTCCTCTTGTTCGTGGTGGACCTTTCCCTGCCAGAGCCGTGGACTCAGGTGGAGGATCTGAAACACGAACTGGAGCAGTACCAGGAAGGCCTGTCTGAGAGGCCCCATGTGGTCGTTGCAAACAAGATTGATCTCCCCGAGGCCAGAGCCCACCTGCCCCGGCTCCAGGACCACCTGGGACAGGTCATCGCCCTGTCGGCAGTGACTGGGGAGAACCTGGAGCAGCTGCTGCTGCACCTGAAGGTGCTACACGATGCCTGCGTGGAGGCCGAGCTGGAGCGGGGCAGCCAGCCTCTCACGTGGTAGCAGTGCGCTGGCACCGGGTCCCAGAGCAGGGTGCTGGCACACAAGAAACCTGATCATAAAATGTGGGTCGTCTTGAACACGTAAGAGAAAGTGCTTGTGCATACTGGAGCGTGTTGGTGCTTCTGTTTACCTGCCAACTTGGGGCTCCCCACCAGCGTGCCCCCCCCCCCCCCCGCCTTCTGGCCTAGAGCTCCCTCAGGTGGTGGAGCATTTTCTGCCACCTGATACCACCTGCTCCCCAGCGCCTTGCTGACTAATTGCTAAGGTTGACTCATTGTGCTAATTAACCCCCTTAATCAGGAGGAGGACCATGCCACGAGCTGGTGTCAGCAAATGCTGCTGCTCTGCACACGCTGCTGGGGCACGCAGCCCAGGCCTGGGGCCCACACGCTGGGCAGAGGCAGCCTCTGGTGTCTGCTGCCTGCGACCCACAGCCCTGTGGTGCAGCAGGGCCTGGGCACAGCTGCGCAGTGGTGCTGCCTGCTGCTCCCGGATGCCAAGGTGCACCTGGCTTCACGACCGAGTGCACCCAATATCCGGCACCCACACGCCCGGTCCCCCTGGCTGTGCTCGGTGCGCACGGCGGCTGCCAACTGCCAGCCGCCAGAGCCGTTCTGTGCTTGCTGGGGTTTGAAGAAAACCCTTGCTTTGGGCCAGGCATTCACCAAGACTCAGCAGGTCCTGTGGGGACGTTGTTGGCCTCCTCCTGAGGCCAAACTGCAGAGAGCCGTGCTCTCCTCCAGGAGCTGTGCCCCAGGAAGCAGGCTCTCCCGGGCTCAGGTCTGCCCGAGGCACCTCACTGAGTGCAAGTGGGTGGCATGAGGAGGGGCCACCTTCAGAATGCTCCCCCAAGACCCCAGTGTCTCTGACACATCCCCAGTGGCCCATTAGAAATGGCGGGGACAACAGAAGACAGGGAAGGGGTCCTCAGCTTTTGGGGAGATACCTGTCACAGTGTGAGGTTAGCCACGGGGTCTCAGGCCAGCTGCGCTGTGGGAATGCTCGGCCTTTCCGTACGTCGGGGTGGGGCTACCTTGGATAATAGGCCTGCGCCTCGGCTTTCAGGAGCAATTCAGTTTTGATCTAACATCAAATCTGCAACTAGAACACGAGGTCCTTTTACCCAAAGCTTTATTTTAATGTCTTGTAATTTCAAAGGTCCTCGTGTTCTAGAAGCCAGGGATGGGTCTTGCATCTATTTGCTTTCTCTTTCAGGCCACCACAAAGGGTTTTGCAGTCAAGCCTGGCCTGAGAGCGTTAATTACCCATAGCTTTCATCTTCGTGCTGGGCCTCTTGCCCTGACCCCGTCACAGCCCCCGCCAGCCTCCTGTGGCTCAGAGGCCTTGGTCTGGGCTGGCTTCTCCGAGTTGAGGTTGTGTCCAGGACACGACTATCAGTCCTTTGCTGAGACAGTTGCCACACCGTCGCTGGTGTTGCCTGAGCTTCCCTGGTGGCAGAAAGCCCTGAGGCTTCCTCACGCTGTTCTCTTTTAGGAAGGTAAAGCTGGACTCGGTCTACCCGCCAAGTGCCTGTCTGCTTTTATAGACAGTTTTCTTTTTGCCACTCTAGTTTTTTAATATGTACTTATTTATTTATTTATTTTTATGTGGTGCTGAGGATCGAACCCAGTGCCTCATGCATACTAGGTGAGCGCTCTACCACTGAGCCACAACCCCAGCCCCTAAGGTTTTATTTTTTTAAACCTTCATTATTTATTTATTTATTTGTGTGGGGCTGAGGATGGAACCCAATGCCTCACGCGTGCTAGACAAGCTCTCTGCCACTGAGCCCCAGCCCCTCAACCCTGCTCTTAAAGCCTGCCATGTGGTGGTTAGTAGACTTTCAGGGTTGTGTGCCTGTCACGACATCCGGAGGTTTCCAATTCCCAAAGAAACCCTGTCCCCATCAGCCATCACTCCCTTTCCCTGGTTCCAGATGCTAGTTCAGTGTCCCGGCAACCTCACCTCTGATCTCGCCTCTTACTGCAGCTGGAGGCCAGTCCCAGTGGCCATCTGCCTCGGCCTTCAGTGCAGGTGCATCCCCTGCGCCAGTCCTGAGGCAGGCACTGCCTTCCAAGGCCGAAGGGAGCACCCGAGCCTCCCATGCAGGCCTCTGGCTCTCAGTCTGCCCCCACAGCCAGAAAGGCTGTGGGCAGGCATTCGTGGAACGAGCAAGTGAGGGCACCAGTACTGGGCACCTTTACTTCCTCTTAATTCGAAACAGGCAGGTGGTGCCCTGTCCCTGTCCTCCAGCCCAACTTCCTGCCCCCTCCTCCATCCCAGCTCCCTTACTCAGTGTCCTCACACCAGTCTCCAGGGCTTGCTGTGCCCAAGGAGCCCTGTACCAGGGAGGCTCTACATATCTGCTCTGGGTTTTTTTTTTTTTTTTTTTTTTTTTTTTTTTTTTTTTTTGTGGTACCGGGGATTGGACTCAGGGGCACTCGACCATTGGGCCACATCCCCAGACCTTTTTTGTATTTTTTATTAGAGACAGGGTCTCACTGAGTTGCTAAGTGCCTCGCCATTGCTGAGGCTGGCTTTGAACTCGCGATCCTCCTGCCTCAGCCTCCCAAGTGCTGGGATTACAGGCGTGCGCCACCGCGCCCGGCTCTCTGGGTTATTTTCCATCTCCCATTGTCTGTCCCCACTGACTGGAGACATTTCTCAGACACTCCAGCAAGCCAGCTTCTCCTTGTTGCTGGAGGTTTTCTCCTGGGCGTGGGTCAGCCGCCTACAGGCAGTGGCCAGAGGCCCTCCGTGACAGGTCTGAGCCTGCAGGGTCTCCCCCCCCCCCCCCCCCCCCCCCCCCCCCCCCCCCCTGGCCTGCCCACACTGGGGCAGTCCCCAGTCTGTGTCTTGCTTGGGAGCCTGCCTCCTATGGACAGCCACCTCTGGTGGCGCTGCGTGGGTATCTGCCATGGGCTGCAATCTGGCTACTCCATGACCTTTCTGGAAGCGGGTCTGAAGATGGGGACCGACCCTTCAGGATGCAAGATGAGTGTTGCCCCTAGAGTCCCCAGCTTGGGCGCTGCACTCCACCCTTAGCCTGCACCATTGCTCTAGAGCTCCCTGTCTGCTTGGTCCAGAGGCCAAGCCTCCGGCTCCAGCAGGGCTCCGGGGGTGCACGGGGAGGCGCCCCTGCTCTGAGCCTGCCACCAGGTCTGCTTCACGCTTTGTGGAGGCCTCTAGCCCGCACTTCCTCTGTGCACAGCGGTTCCACCTGCCACGTTGCTTCCCTGTCCACAGTGGGAAATAGAGGCCAGCAGGACGCACTGTTTCCAAGGACATAAAAAGCCTGGGGAGGCCAAGGCCGCTGGCCCGCTTTCCTGCAGGGCAGGTTTCCCTCCGCCCCAGAAGACGGGGGCCATCGGCAGCTGGTGGCCTTAGTGGCAGAGTGAGTAAAGTGGAGTCCGCCGCAGCCTGCTGCCTAGGTGCCCCGCTAAGGAGGAGCTGCCTGCTGCTCCCCAGGGAGCCGGGACAGCCCAGCGTGGGCAATGTGGGCATTCCCTCCCAGTCCTGGAGACCAGAAGCCCGGGACCCAGGTATCAGAGTCCCCGGGGAGGGTCCTCGCTGCCGCTTGCAGCTCCCAGTGGCTGCTGCCGTCCTCAGACATCTGCTGCGTTCTTCACGTGGCATCTGCCTGTGTCCCTCTGTCCTCTTCTTAAGAACCAGTTATTGCCGGGCGCGGTGGCGCACGCCTGTAATCCCAGCACTTTGGGAGGCTGAGGCAGGAGGATCGCGAGTTCAAAGCCAGCCTCAGCAATGGCGAGGCACTTAGCAACTCAGTGAGACCCTGTCTCTAAATAAAATACAAAAAAGGGCTGGGGATGTGGCCCAGTGGTCGAGTGCCCTGAGTTCAATCCCTGGTACCACAAAAAAAAAAAAAAAAAAAAGAACCAGTCATTGGGCGTGAGGTGCTCTCTAAACCAGGATGCCCTCCTGAGGCCCTTAACTGACTACATTCACAAAGGTTCTGTCGCTGACCAAGGTGTGTCCTGAATTCTGGATGGACGTGAGGGCTGGCCTGTCATCCAGCCCCGTGTGCCACATCCCTTCTCGTTTTGATGCCGCGTGTGCCTCGGGAGAGGCGTCTTGCCCTGGGCGGACATCTGTGCGCCCCTCTTCCTCCTGTCGTCCTCCGCATCAGCCTCGGCTCCCCTCAGAACCAGCCAGAACCTGGCTCCTCCCTGGAACTATCACTGCAACCTTCTAGTGTCCCCACCTGTGCCCTTTCCCTAAGGCAGGGACAGGACCCTGTGCATGACAAGTTCCTCTGCCCACTCACAGGACAGGGCTCCTGCTGCCCTGTCAGCTGCTCCCTGGCCACACTGAGGTCACACCCTAGACTACAGCCTCCTGCTGACCCCTGTGACCAAATGCCCCCATTTTAGGTAGCCAAGACAGCACACCACAAGGCCCTCAACACATGCTGCCCCTCACACATGGCCGTCCCCTCCTGAAGCCCCTGGAGAAGGTGGCCTTGTTTTGTCTGCAGTCCCCCAACCCCTGGGACAACACTGGCGCCGGGGCTGGATGTGAAGGACAGGCATGCTGAGTGTGCTCGTGTCAGTGTGTGTGAAGGTGCTCACCAGTAGGGGCACAGTTCAAGGCCATGGGGTGGGAAACCACCCAGCAAGGAAAAGGAGCAAGCTCTGTGCCGCCCTGACCGGCGGCCCAGAAGGAGGCCACGTTCCCAAGGCGGCCCGCTGTGACTGTTGCAGCAGATTGCGCAGAGGCAGGGGCTGGGGGAAGAGCAGTGGCGGTCAGGGGCGGGAGGTGGGGGACAGGGCAGCAGGAGGGTCAGCAGAGATGGGGTCCTCAATCTACTCGTGTGAAAAAGCCTCAGTGCTGAGGGTGGGCTTGGGTGGCGTGCAGGGTGGCGTGCCTGCCCGGGCGCCTGAGTCCCGGCTCATCCTCAGCACCCCCAGGAGAACCTGGTGTCTCGCGGGCAACAGGTTCTAGTGGGAAGAGGGCACGTTCCGAGGCGGGCGTGGTGGCACTGCAGAGCGCGTGAGTGCGCTGGAGGCGGCCGAGAGGCGCACTTACAGGTGGGCCGGTGGCAGATCCAGGCGACATATGCTTTATGGCACAAAGACAAAGGAGCCGGGACCACACACGCCAGGACACACCTGTGTGGGTGTGGGCAGGTGGGCAGGTGGCCTGGGTGTCGGCCTCCTGCTGTGCCCGGTGCTCCAGGGTCTCTGCACCCTCGTGCCCACCCCGGGCGAGTCTGCGGCAACTCAAAGGAAAGGCAAAGGACACCTTAGGCAGGACGCCGCTGTCCAGCAAGCCCCGCTGTCCCCAGCTGGTGTGTGTCTGGAGCAGCATTTGCTGAGGGAATGGGTGTCTGCTGTTGAGGGGACACAGAGGACTCCATTGAGGCCTGCATGCCCTTGGTGTGAGGCCTCCCAGGGAGCGTCCCTCCCTCTTCCTCTGCAGGGACTCCTGGGGACGTGGCCACCAGCCCCACAGGGTGGATGTGCCCACATTCCTGTCGCCAGCCCCAGCCGTTGCCAGACGTGGCCCTCCTGAAACAAGCCGGGCCCGGCTCCCATCCCGGCATGCAGGTTGGCGAGCTCTCACAGGACAGTGGCACCCAGGGCGGGGAGCCAGGGCTCCTGGGGCACTGGGTGGCTTCTGGGGACAGGCTCGTGGCAGACAGAGCTGCCTGGCCGTTCTTTCTCTCTTGCTGTCATTTTGTTGCTGAGGGGAGGTTTGTGTCTTCCCCAAGTCAGGACATCACCCCATACTCTGCCTTGGCCCCTGGGGACAGTGTAGGAGCCCTGTTTGGGGAGATGGCTTGAATTGCGGTTGACTATGAGCCATGGAGATTTGGGCATTGTCGCCTTCCGTAGTCTCATGGGACTTGGCCCGGGATCTCGAGTGACTTGGCCGAGATTGCTGATCGGGTCAGCGCCATTTTGGTGGTGTGTGTGGCGCCTGTTAGTCGTTGTTAGAGCCAGAGAGTAAAGTTATCAGAATAAAAAGCTGTTTGTCTCCAGTTTGCCTCTGAGCTTCTTCCCGCGGCTCCGTTGCTCCCAGCGGCCATCGCTTCAGGCGGCAACAGGACAGGACAGTCCTTGGCCCAGCAAATTGCTCAGCTCAGCCACTGTGCCCGTTCCCCGGGGCTGGGTGGTGGGGTGTGGTCAGGGTGAGCTCGGCTAGGACCTGGGCCAGGGTGTCAGTTCCAGGCAGATCTGTGTGCTGTCAGGCACACTCACTTCTGTCACCCTGGACATGTGGGACATGTCCTGGGTCAGGGTCCTCTGGCGTCACTGGGCTACATGGCCAAGGGCAGCGCAGAGCCTCGCGGTTCTGGTGGCTAGGCCCCTCGGGTTGGTCAGGGCTGGGACTCCAGGGCAGAGGCAGAAGCCCGCCTGCGGGGAACAGTCTGGGAGGCCAGGAGAGAGTGGGCGGCGCCCGCAGGGTGGCCCGAGCCCAGCCTGGCCCTCGCAGCCCTGCCTGCGCACTGCCACCTGGCCTGGCCCTGCCAAGGCCGTCTGCCGTCGGCTGTTTTCCAGGAAGCCTCCCTCCTACACCTCTGCCTGCGTGTCCCTCAGGCCCCCTGGGCCCTGGGAAGGCCTGCAGCTGACAGGCCGAAGGAAGCCTGAGGAGGGGTGCTGGGACTAGGCCAACAGTCTCCCTGCCGCTCACGTGCTCTTGGTGACTTCCTGTGCCCGGACCACCCCAGGCAGGCCCAGCCAGTGCCTTACAACCAGCTGCCCCTGTGTTCGCTGGCACGGCCCAGCGGTGGTTGCCCTCTCCTAGAGGTGGGTCTTATGCCCTGTGTCCACCTGGCTGTGTGACCCACAGGGACCACTGAGGAATGGCTGGAGCTTGTTGGTCAAAGGGGCATCCTGGGGGCCAGTCCTGGCCCAGGAAGCGTGTGTGTGGCCCTCCAGGTACCCATGGCCCAGCAGCCCTCAGAGCCCTGGTCCACTTGGGGCTCAGGCCCAGTGGTTCCTGCCACCCAGGTGGACACGCCTGCCATCGCTGGAGAAGGAGAAGCCGGGCAGGCCCAGCACCGGCACCACCGGGGCCCGCGGACCACCCCCTGGGCGCATCTCTCTGAAACACCTGCACCAGAGTCTGACTCACGGGTCAGCTCCAGCCCAGAATGTGACGTTCCACCTCTCCCTGGGACAGCCAGTCCATCCCTCTAGCACAGAGCATGGCTTGGCGGGAATGGGACAAGGGACACAGGTTCTCTGGCTTGGATGATGGACCAGATGAGACCCAGAGCCGACAAAGGAAGCTGCGTGTCCCAAAGGACCAAGGCCACAGGGAGGCATCACTGAGGGGTGGCCTACTGGCCACCCACTGTCCTGGCTTGCCACAGGCTGTGGGCCTGCCGAGCTGAAGGGCCAGCCCAGGGGCCCAGGAGGGAGGCTGCGGGCAGGCACCCCACTGCAGAGCTGCCCCACTCTGACCCCAGCTTGGAACCGGGTCTGCCAGGTCTTCAAAGAGGCCCAGCAGGGACAGCGGAGGCCTGTGAGGGCTGCCAAACGTGTGCTGTTGAGCGTGGCCAGCCAGCGGCTCAGGAGCAGACCGCCCCTCGTGCCACTGCAGAGCCTGTCCTCCCCCCGCCCCCTCCTCTTGCTGCTTGGAAGGGCATTCGCACGCCTCTCGGGTCTGTGTGTGGCATTCCAGCGCGACCTGGCAGAAGGGCAGGGGCTGGGTGCTCTCAGGCACTCGCTTACTGGTCCAGACCCCTGGGGCAGCCTGTTGGCAGGAAGGATGTCACCTCTCGGCACCCACAGCCCGGTGTGTTGAAAGATGGTTTCCTGCCAGCACCAGTTGCACACAGTTACATTTGAGCCACTGGATACTTAACTCCACATATTTATCCATCAAAAACACCGGTGCAAGCCGGGCGCGGTGGCGCACGCCTGTAATCCCAGCACTTGGGAGGCTGAGGCAGGAGGATCACGAGTTCAAAGCCAGCCTCAGCAATGGCGAGACACTTAACAACTCAGTGAGACCCTGTCTCTAATAAAATACAAAAAAAGGCTGGGGATGTGGCCCAGTGGACGAGTGCCTCTGAGTTCAATCCCCGGTACCACACACACACAAAAAAAAAACACCGGTGCATCCTGGGCAGGATGCCACCTGGGCTACGTCTTGCTGAGCAGGAGCGTTCCCATCAAGATGGCTCTAGGAAGGTGACTTGTGACACCTGAGCACTAAGCTCACTTCAGGCAAAGCTGGATCCAGGCGCCCAGCGGTGGCCTCAGGAGGCTCTCCTTCTGCGTCAGCTTGGCTTCCCTCTGCACTAGCTAGCTGCACCAGGCAGGCCCCCCAGACAACCTCAGCCTTGGAGGCTGCCAGGCCAGCGAGGGCATCTGGAGAAGGCCCGTCCTTCCAAGGCTCCAGCCAAAGTCCCAGCGTTGCTGCTGGCTTACCAGCTGGGGCCGTGGGCCCTGGTGACTGGCTGGCCATGCCTGGGACCCCCACTCATCCTAAGCCCAGGGTGGGTGGCCCTGTTGGAGTGAGGAAGGGTGGCTCCCCAAAGGAAAGTGCTTCTCCTAGGAAGGCGCCCAGCGTCTGTCCCTGGGAGAGGACAAAAAGGCTGCCCAGAGAGCTGAGGGAGAGGTGGTGGCCAGAAGGGAAGCGGCCCCGGATCAGCCTCCCGCAGCTCTGTGACATGGCAGGTCTCAGCCTCTGTGTGCCTCAGCCTCCTGTCCATGACCTGACAGGCCCGAGGCTGGACAGGTGGAGGGAAGGGCGGGCACTGCGCGTGCGGGGACACGTGTGACAGCACAGCGCTTCCTTGGTACTATTGTAGTGTACACACCTCCTCGTGCCAGGCCCTGTGGTGACCCTGCCCAGGTGGGCCCCAGTGAGGGAGGCCCCAGCCTCAACTCTGCCCGTCCCCGCCTTCTGTGTGTCCTCTAAAGGAAACTTAGGGACCTCTGGAGCATGGCCCTGACCCTTGACCCTGACTCCTCCTCTAAGATCCCAACCTTTGGATGTCCCTGCCTCAGCACCGGCCACTGGGTAAGCCATAAGGCCTGGACACTGGGAGCAAGAAGACGTCCCCTGCCCTCACCAGGTCCCAGGAAGGGAAGTGCTGTCTGGTCCCTGGGGACCGAGGGACCTGACCAACTCCCATCACGCCAACTCCAGGTGCCATGCCCACTCGCACCCTCGGAGAAGACGGAGAGGAGCTGGTGGGGGAGGCGGCCCTGCAGGGCCAGGGCGGCAGCGGCCACCCTCAGCCCCCAGCCCTTCGTAGTCCACGCGCTGGCAGGTGGGGCCCAAGCCCCTGTGACAGGTCAGCACAGTGCGCCCCTGTCCCTGGAAGTAGCTTCACTAATGACCGGGGTCTGCTGAGCCACCCAGACAGGAGTGGTGCCAGGCACCCGGCTGCCGTCCTGGCATGGCTGAGCCCAGTCAGAGGAGGAAGAGTCTGAGGAAGGGAGGAGGGGACTGAGAGCACAGCAGCAGCAGCTGTGGCCCAGCCACCCTGCCCGGACCGCCTCGGGGACTCCCAGGGGTGAGGTGGGGAAGGCTGGCTCCCCTTCAGCCCGCTCTTCACTGCTGACCCCTAGGCAGACCCGGGCTGGGCGGGGACAAGGCCTCAGTTTCCCTTCAAAGCACACCTCCTGCAACCTGGGCCACTGGGACCTGAAGCCCCACAGCCACTCTGCTGCCCCTCCTGGTCCTCCCCCACAGTCCCTGCTCAAGAGGGGCTGACGGAGGTCGGTGCCTTCCCAGCCCCTTCCCATGCACAGTGGACGCATACAGTGGGCGCCCGAAGTTTCATGTTCGGAGCAACAGAGCTGGGGCTCAATTCTGAGGTTTAGGGTTCTCCCTGCATGCCCCATGTCTCCCCTCCTGGAGACATCCCTGCCTGCCACTATGCATGCAGGGACAGGGGCCTGGACCCTGGCTCCCAGGAGGATGCAGCCCTATGGGGGGATTTGTTCATACCCTCCTCTCCTGCTGTGCCCCGCACACAGTAGGTACTCAGGGAGAATGTGGAGAAATGGAACACGGGTGGGCTTTTGAGTCAGGCTTGGCTCCAGATGCCACCTCCCTGCCCACGTGGGCCAAGTCCCCTGTGCCCCAGCGGGCGTTCTCCTAGGCAGAGTGGAGGGCGCACCGCCCCGGGGCCGCCGAGACGCACCACTGACTGTTGGGGAGGTTCCTCCCGCGGGTGCTGGGTGTGCTGGGGCGCAGAGGGGCTGACCAGTAGCCTTGCGGCTCCGACAGCTCAGGGCTCTGGGAGCCTTGCCAGGGAGACCCAGGCGTCCCTCCTGGCCTGCAGTACCTTGGCCTTTGCAGAAGGAGGACAGTGGGTCTGCCCAGGGAGCACCTCGAGAGCGCAAGGTCTCCATGCCAGGCGGACAAGGACTCCCACACAGCATGAGCCAGAACCTGTCCCCAGGGGGCACCTTCAGAGCCAGTGCAGGGCAGGGATGGTGGCAACACATACCTGGCCGGTCCCTGATGCCCCTGAGCTCCCTTCTGGGGGCTTGCCCACCAGGCTGTGGTCCTGCCTCCTGCTCCAGGTGGGCTGCTGGTGGCCACTCGTGGGCAGCCAGGCCGACCTCGTGTGCCCATGGCACACCTTGCCTCTTAGGTCATCTGTCACCTCCCCACAGCTCAGGGAACACATCTGTGTTGCTCCCACCGTATGCCTGGTACACAGTAGGTGCTCAGTAAACAACAGCTATGCAGTTGGGCCCTGGGCCCAGGGCTGTGTTTCCTCCAGGGCTCCAATTGCAGAAGGCCCAGGCGTGTTTGTCTCAGCAGAGACCCGGCAGGCCCGGTGCCTTTCTTCTCTCCTCCTCCGGCCCTGCACAGGAGCTCCAGGAGCAGCAGTTTCCAGAGATTGAAGGCAAAATTGCTTGAAAGCCTGTGCTTTTATCCTCCAATTTGTAGCCATTTAGCAGGGCCGGGCGGAGGGGCAGCTGGGCTCTGGCTGTGCTGTGGCAAGGAAGCGCCCACAGCAGCAGAGCACGGTCCTTTGTCCTTTCTCAGACAGCTTGAGGCCTCTGGACAGACACCCACTGGGGGGCAGGCCAGGTGGGGCAGGGGCAGGGAGGCCAATTGCAGCCTGCTGGGGAGGTGGCCGGATGCTGAAGGGGGCCTCAGTGCTCGGTGCTCCTGGCTCTCAGGACAGCGCCCAGCCAGGAGGCGTGGGGCAGGGGGTGCAGGCCAGACAAGCAGGCCAGACAAGCACAGTGAAGGCAGGCAAGCATCCCAAGGTCACCCTCCCTCTGGTCACTAAGAGACGCCTGTAAGGCTCTTGCCCAAGAAGAAGGTCCGGCCTGAGCCAGAGGCTGGCAGAGTTAGAATTCTGGAGCGGGAAAGGGAGCTGGAGGGGGCAGGGCCCAGGCTTGGAAAGGGCAGGAGGTTTCTGGTGAGTTTGAAAAACAAAGTGTGGTCGAAGGTGGGTAGAGGGGTGTCTGTGGAGGGCCTGGAGGCTGGGTCCCCTGTGCAGTGCTGAGTCTCAGCAGCTGTGGAGCCCGGCCGCGTGGGGCGCCTCACACAGCTGGCCCCACGGGGCCTGGCCCACAGGTGGAGGGAGAGGCGGGGCTGCGGAGCCAGGCCAGGCCAGGCGAGAGGCTTCCGGTGGCCTCTGAGCTCCTAGGTGAGGCAGCCTTTAGGCCATTCGCAACTAAGGAGGAGGCCCACCCACTCACCTCACTGCCCCCACCCCCTCCAGGCCTCCGCCTGGACAGCCTCTACCAAAGAAGGCTCCCGCCCTCCCGGCTCGTGCCCTCGGGCACCCCTGCGATTCAGCTCTAGCCCCCAGGTCCCCAGAGCCTTTCATGGCCTCTGTGCCCATCCTCCACCCCTACCCAGCACAGGGGCAGGCCAGGGCCCTCCCTTACCCTAACAGTGCGCAGGCATGGCCATGACCCTGTGCCCTGGCCTTGCTGCCTGCTCCCCAAGGGAGGGTCATGGCTGTGAGGACGATGGCTGCAGGGAGGCCGAGCACCCTGTCCTGGGGGCGGGCTGCCTGTCAGGGCCGGCCGGGTCTGCACCCTCAAGACTGGACTCCCCCGCAGCCACCCTCCCCACGTGCACGGCTGGGTCTCTTCCTCCACAGGGGCTTGAGGAGTGTGGTGGGGGCAGGGGCACTGTAGGGTGCCAGCCTCTTTTGGCATTCACCTGGAGGTGGCAGACCCACTTCCTCCCACCAAGTCCTCACTCAGAATGTCAAGGTCTGTGTCTGTGTCCTCTGGGGGGTCCTGTCTTCCTGGGGCCTCTGACTAGCGTCCAGGGACTCTGACCACCCCCACAAAGTCCTCGGGAATCAGCACCAATAAAAAAATACGCTTTATTGTGACTTCACGGTGGCAGGGGCGGCGCGGCGGCACACGCAGAGAGAGCGGAGCATGCAGAGGCCTGAAGCAGGCGCACGGGACGTGGCGAGGCGGCCCTCCGCGGGCGTCCTGGCCCTCGTCTCCTCTGATTCCTCCTGCCGGCCTTGGGACCCCTACCCAACAGCCCCAAGACATTCTGGTTGAGTAGATGGGGAGGGTGGGCAGGCTCTGGCCACCTAGCAGGCACCATGACTCTGACCGCTCAGAGGCGCCAGTCTGACCACTCCAGAGCCCAGGGGCGGGGCGGGCAGAAGCAGCTGGCGCAGCTCAGCCGGAAGCGGCAGCAGAGGGAGGAGGGCGTGGGAGCCCACACCTGCCAATCCAGCCCTGAGCTCCTCGGCAATTTTGTCTCTCTTGATTAAACATCCAAGGAACATCAAGTTCACAGACGTGTTTTCTTCTTCATCTTCCTGAAAACACCCAGAATGGAAAAGTGGAGCATGGCTTGGAGGTTCCTGGGGCGCCTGCACACGGTGGGGCAGAGCTGGAGGGAGGCACAGGCGCCAGGCTCTGGGCTCGAGCGGGACAGGAGCGGCAAGGGCAGGCCCAGCTTGCCTGGAGGAGTGCAGGTGTGTGCAGGTGGGTGCAGGTGTGCCACATGCAGGGGCACTCTGCTGGCAGGGAGCTGGAGCACACACACTGTCACCACCAAGTGTGCAGATGTGGACACCACAGGAGTGGCACTGTCCACACTGTCCGTGGGGTTGAACAGCATGTGTTGAACCTCCTGGAGTGAAGCAAGAGGAGGGGGCAGCTCAGCCCTTGAGGGCCCCTGGCCAGCCCACCAGCCTCCCCCAGGGCAGAGGGTCTAAAAGAGGTGCCCGGGTGTTTGGGGTGGGCCATGGACGAGTTGAGGCTCACACTCGGGAGTGAGCCAGGCAGGGTCTGTGTGGCCCAGCTGCCCAGGAAACAGGGTCTGCCGGGGGAGCGGTGGGGCCCGGTGGCCGGTCACTTCCAGCACTGCTCCAGGGAGCCGTGCGGCTGCACCTTGAGCTTCTGGGGGCAGAGCAGCTTGGTGAAGGCCCGGCGGAAGCTGTAGTGGCACAGCGGGTAGAGCACGGGGTTCACGGCCGAGTTGGCCCACAGGAGCCAGAAGGAAGTCTCGTACCAGTAGTCGGGGATGCAGTGGCCGTGGCAGGCGGCTCGGATGATCATCAGGAGCGTGTACGGGGCCCAGCAGAGCCCGAAGATGCTCACGATGATGGCCAGGGATTTGGCCACCTTCTTGTCCCGCGACAGCCGGAAGCGCTGCGTGATGCTCTGGGACACCATCTTCATGCGCTTCTCCAGCGATGCCGAGGACGCAGAGGGCTTGGAGCCCCTCTTGAGTGAGCGTGGCCTCTCGTTGCCCCTCGAGGAGCTGCCAGAGCTGGAGGTGGGGGAGGCCACGGCGCCACCACTGCCTCCTCCAAGGGCGGCCTCCCCAGCCTCGCCGCCAGGGCCAGCCTCTCCCACCCCGTACCTGTGCAGGGGCACAGCCTCCCCATGCCCCTTTGGCCAGCAGCCCCAGCAGCCGGGAGGTGGTGGGGGTGGCGAGGGCTGGGCCTCGGGCGGGGGCTCGGGGCCTGCTTCGCGGGCGCCATCCAGCCGGAGGCGGGTGCGCCTCTGGATGTTCAGGTAGATGCTGAGGTTGAAGAAGGTGACGCTGAGGAAGGGCGTGAAGAACTCGAGTGTGGAGGCCGTGATGAGGAAGTACCAGTTGTAGAAGAACTCAGCGTAGCAGTGGCCCTCGGGGATGGAGCTGCCACCGGACAGGTACTCCCAGCTCAGGATGGCCGGCCCGTACAGCAGGAAGGCCAGCACCCACACCAGCGCCATCTTCCGCACTGCCCGGCGGGTGTCACCCTGCTGGGCCCGGTACGAGACCTGCGGGGGCGTGGGGCAAGTGGGTTGGGAGGGACTGAACCCAGGCCAGCCTCGGCCTCTGCACGTCCCCTTGTTGGCAGCAGCGCTGCCCTTCTCCTCCCTTCCCCCACTTCGTGCCCACCACACCCCTGGCTGGTTGGTGCCCTGCCTCAGCGTCTCCTGCAGTCACAGAGTCCTGCCCCTTGACCGACCCCATCAGCCGTGCAGACCCTGGTGTTGTTGGTCCAGTGCATCAGGGTATCCCCAGCAGCAGACCTGGCCGGGCCAGCCCCTGGGGCCACAGTGTTTCTGAGGTGACACATCTTGAGGAGACCTGAGCCATTCAGAGCTGACTGTGCCAAGGGGGTGTACAGCCCTGCCCTGCTCAGGTGCTTGACCCCCAGGAGCTGAAGGTACAGGAATGAAGCCACATGCTAGCCCACTGCTGGAAGACCCCCCACAAAGTCACCAAACCTCCCCACCCCCATTCCAGGACCCCTGGAAGGAGGCGTAGAGAGGGCGGGGCCGGCAAATCCTCCCCAAGACCTCCAAGTGCAGAAAGCAGCCCGCCAGCAGGGGGCAGGGTGACAGGAGCCAAGGGTCCTGTTGAAGGAGGAAGTGACCTGAAGGGCCCCCACCCCCAACAGCCCAGTGGCTTCTATCCTGCTGAAAACAGGAGGGACGCACAGAGCTGATGCCACACACGGGCTGTGGCACGTCACCCCGCGTAGCTCACAGCAGTCCTACTGTACCCCACTTCCTTGGTGGCTAGAGAGAAGACCACAAGTGGACAGCTCAAGAGGACCCAGGCTTGCACTCTTTGCATTTGTCCCTCAGTTGTTTAGACTTGAAGGAAGTGTGGTCCCCCAGCAAAGGGTCCCTGCTAAGGCCTGGGGGTGGAGAGCATCAAGACGATGACGGGATAAAAGAGGCTGCTGGGGCTCCGCCCTGCAGTGCCACCGGAGTGGCTCCAACTCACCATGACCACTGGCACCAAGGGGAACGTGTGCACATGGAGCTACGGCCGGTCTTCCTGGGGCCAAGTGAGCACACACTCACTGTGCCCACACGTGGGAGGAACAGATCTCCCTCACCTCCAGAAACTGTGACCTGCCCCGGGCAGAGGCTGGACAGTGCCACCACTTCCCGCAGGAAGACCTGATTCCAGGTCAGACTCCCTGCCTCCTGCCTGTGCCAGGACCAGTCCTGCTGGCAGCAAATGGCAACTGAATGGGCACCTGGCCAAAGAGTGCCCACAAGTCCCTTGGGGGCCAAGCCCAGCAGGCACCTGCCCACCTGCTCAGGACTCCCTGAGGCCATCGCTTGCTGCCCACCCCCATCACAGGACTCACAGCTCTGGTGACTGACAGGAAGCGGTCGTAGCTGATGAGCACGATGTTGAAGACCGAGGAGGTGCACAGCAGGTAATCCACCACCAGCCACAGCTTGCAGAGGCCCCGGCCGAAGCTCCAGCGGCCAGTGAGCACGTAGGGCACATACAGCGGGATGCAGAAGGCACCTGTGGGCGAATGGGGTGGGGGGCTGCGGTGGACAGGGCCTTGGGTCAGACCCACCCGAGTGACACAGGGTGGGGGGGGGACAGGGCAGCTGCTTGTCTGGGAACAGCTGTCCTTACATAGCCATCCCCGCACTGGCACCATCTCAGTGTGGCAGCTAGCGCTCAGTCCCCACAGAGCCCCTAGCCCCACTGCTGTCTCCTGGACTCGTGAGCAGGAGGAAGGACACAGGCATGGCACCTCCGAGTGCAGAACCCGCAGTCGGGCTTCTGCCTGGCTCTCTTAGCCTCGACGAGAAGAAGGAAGGGCATTTCTTCCCACCACCCCCCAGCCCTGGCCCTGGCTGTTAGTCAGCCTCCCTCCTCTGCTTAGAAGATCAGAAATCCTTTCTCTTAGCTTAAAGAGCGCTTGGCTGCGTCCCCGCCAGTCGCTGCCACCGCCAAACCCGGCTCCCAGCGTCTGGGAGACGCATCTCAGCCCCAACAGGTGTCTGGCGCTCCGGCCCCCTCCGCGCCCCGCCCCCCAGCCGGCAGCAGAGCATGGACACGTGAGAGCGCTCTGGCGAGCATCTTCTCCACCCAACCCCCGCCTTTCCCACGGCCCCCTTCCCCAACACAGCTCTAAAAATCCCCCTTCCTTGTCCCCTCCCCCAAGCCTCCCTCCAGCGCCCTCAGCGCGTCCTGAGTCCGCCGCAGCCTTTGTTTGGCAACGGCGCAGGAGACAGCGCTGCACCCACGGCTGCTGCGCCTGGCGCCTTGCAGAGCGCCCTCCAGCTCGGGGGTCCTTTCCCGGGTGACGTCCCTCCCCAACCGCGTCCCACGGCCCAGGAGGCAAGGAACTTCGCCCCTCCTACCACCCCATAGGTTATAGACGCCCCCTCCCCAGACCAGGCTCTCGGAGGAGCGTGCGCCTGCGGGAGCCACCCCTGGTCCGCTCTCCTAGCCCCGCTGACCCAGCAGGGCTTGGCGCCCCTGGACTCCTGCAGCCGGCGGGGTCTGGGGGCTTTACCCACGAGGAAGTCGGAGATGGCGAGGTTGAGCAGAAAGAAGTTGTTCTGGGTGCGGAGGCTTGAGTCGGCTACGAAGGCAAGCATGACCAGCGCGTTGCCCAGCACCGTGGCCACGATAAGCAGCGCCATGAGCGCGGCTAGCACCGCGGTCCAGGCGGCAGAGAAGCCGCGCGCCCCGCCCGCTGCTGCCGCCTCACCCGCCAGAGCCCCCGACGCGTTCAGCAGCCCGTCGGGCGGCGAGCGCTCCATGACCCCGCAGGCTCACGCGGCGCCGGGACGCGGGATAGTGCGCCGGCTGAGAGTAGGGCTGCAGGGTGGGGCCCCGGCCCGGGATCTTCGTCTTTGCGGGCTCTCTGCCCAGCTGGGTTCCCCGGGGAGTGCCCGGGGCATGGTCTGCGGGGCCCGGGCCCAGGCCGGGGCGAGCAGCGCCGAAGTGGCTGGGGCCGAAATCGGAGCCAAGCGGAGCGGGCGGCGAGGGAGGCAGCTGCAGCGGGAGCGGAGCTGGAACCCCAGCCGCCGCCGGCGCGTCGGTGCACCCCGAGCGCAGCGCGCGGCAGAGTGCGCCCCGCGCCCAGCCCGCCGCCCCCCGCGCCCCGCGCAGAGCCCCCGCCATTGGCTGGCGCCCTCGCCCCGCCCCCGCCCCGCCCCCGCCCCGCCCGGCGCGGGCAGCACCACGGACAGCGCCGCGTGCCCGCCCGGTCGGCTGTAGCCCCAGCCTGGGTGCGCACGGCGGCTGGCAGGCAGCCCGGCCGGGGGGCTGGGGCCAGCATGCGGTCGCATTTGGGGGTCGATATCTGGGCTGCTAGGCCCTCCAGATGCTCTCGGCACTGGTGACCTTTGCCCAGATATTGTTGGGAGCCGGGGCTCCTGCGGGGACCCGAGGTGGGGGTGGAGGAAAGGCCTGCGCCCCTCTCTGGGGAACTTGCCCCGCAGGGCCCCTCCTCCTTGTTTCATGTCTTGGGCAAGTGGGTTTCTGGGGGCTGAAGCATCGGAGGAGAAGGGGTGGGGAAGGGGGTCCTCCAGACCAGTGCCCTGGCCAGGACCTCGTTCCACCACCCCCTATGCACCGGACCCTGGGTGTCAGTCTCCCTGTGGACAGGGCCCAGAGCAGGGTCCAGGGTGACCTGCAAGGCGCGCACAGATGTGGAGTTACATAAGGGAATGGGAAGACAGCCGGAGCGGCCCCAGCCGGGAGAGGAGCATGCCCACCCAGAACTCAGGAGTTCCCTCGAGAGGGGGAGGGGGCAGCGGCAAGCAACTCGGAGCTGGACCACCGATGCCCCGGCGGACATCACGGCGGGACGTTTACTGCTGCAGCGGACAGGCCAGGTCACTGCGCTCCCAGCGCAGCCAGGGCAGCGAGGCTGCCTGCGTTAGCGGCCGCGGGAGGGGGTGGAGGAGGAGAGCTGGTGAGAGGCAGCGCCCCTCCCTCCGCACACGTGCTCAGATACTCCGGGTCAAGGGCAGAGTCAGCGAGAGGCTTACAGCAGACAGACAGACACGCCCACGCTCAGACACACAGACACCCACAGTCAGGGAAACAGCCACCCAGCTCAGGCAGGGACCCGCGACAGCAGACAGCAGACAGCAGGCAGGAGCAGTGCCCGGGGGAGAGGAAGCGCAGACGGAGCTCTGTCACTCAAAGAGGACAGAAGTGCAGGGGGGGGGCTGCTGGGGACGGGGGCTGCAGGAGGACCCCAGGTGCTGTATCTGAGCGCCCCCAATGTGACAGCACCTGCTTGGCCACGTGGAGACCTGCCCTCTCGCCCAGCCCCGAGTGGTGCTTCTGAACCTTGGGGAATGAGGTGGGGATCCTCTGTCCCCCTTGGTGGGTTGCAGAGGGGAGCCCCCAGACCCATGGCCCCAGCCAGCCCACTGCTCCTGGCTTCCAGGAGCCTGCCTGGGGTGGGACTCCAGCTCCCCACTGCCTGGCTGTCTCCTGGACCACTCCTCTTGCAGGGTCCGTGTTCCCTTGCCCCACCCCAATTTGCTCCTGGGCGGGGGCTGTGCCTGGACCAGGCGGCTCCCTATCAGTCAAGGTGCAGAATTCCCTGGAGCTGGACAGGGAGGGCTGCTGGCCCCCACGCCCCTTGTTGGAGCCTTCTGTGGCGTGGCGCTGGCAGGCTCCCTGCCGCACCCAGCCAGCAGCTCTCCCAGGCCCAGCTCACCCACCACTCCAGAGGCCGACTCCAGCCAGACATGCCGTATGGAGCCCCCAAGACCTCAGGAGGTGGGGTTGAATGAGGGTTAGGAAGGTCCCTTACAGGCTGGAGCCTCAGTGTCCCTTGTCAGGATGGGGAACATAAATGGCCTAGGGTTGAGGGACAGAGTCAACAAGAGTCTGTAAAGTCCTGGTAAATTCCCAGTCAGCCCCAGCTGTATCTGTCCTGGTGACTGTCATTATTCTGGAAACTCAAAGGAGGCTAACCAAGCCTCCTTGACAGAGTGACAAGTGGAGGTTTGGACCCAAAGCAGAACCAAGGACAGGGCACTGAAGTCCTACCTGCCACCCCCTCCTCCACCTTTCATCCACAACTTCCCTGCCTTCTGTCCATCCCAAGAGCCAACAGGGCCAGACCACTGGGGCAGAGGGCACTTCCCTGGTGGCCTCTATGCCAGCAGCTGGGTAGGGACAATTCGGCCCTGCTGCCCCACCGTTGTTCTGGGGAATGTCTGTCCCACACTGAGGGTAGACAGGGTGTCCACATCCCTCAGGCCATCTTACCACATGTCCACAGGGAGTCTAAGAAGGGGGCTGAGCTCAGGGAGCAAAGTCCTCTCAAAGGGCACACAGCTAGCGTCAGAGGTGGACTCTCTCAGATGCTGGTGCTGAGGACCCAGCTGTGTGACCTCGGGGTGACTTACCAAGTTTCTGTGAGCCTGGACATCTTCCTGTCAATGGAGTCCAACAGGAGCAGGCAAGGCTGAGGCTGGCCAGAGGGTTGGTAATGGTGGTGGCTGGCAGTGGCGAGCGCCCCCCTACCAGCCAGGCTCTGGCCAGCACCTGTGTTCATGACCTTGTGAGGCCCAGATGCCCTAAAGGTGGGCAGGGCAGGTGTCCCCTACGCAAAGCCTGTAGCCCACCTGCCTGGGAGCACCAGGCCTTGAGCCCACTCTCTCAGCAGACACACCCACAGACAGACTCCTGGCGCAGCCCTGAGGGGAGGCCGTGAGGCCCGCAGATGCACCAGCGAGGCTGCGGCCAGTGGGGCAGCTCCCCACGGGGCGTCCTGCTCTGGAGAGGTCAGCCCCGTCTTGCTCTTGGTGTAGAGAAAAAATGGCCAGCTGCAACGGTGAATTTAGGGCCAGTGGCCAGTGTCCTGGCAGGAGGGTCAGGGACCTGGGAGGAAAGGTCCTGGAGACAGAGACCAAGAGCTCTGGGTCGGAGCCATGGTGCTGGCATGTGGCTGTGGGCACAAACATATGGCTTTGTGTCATGTCCAAACACACATCAGAATGCACCAAGGGGTGGCATCAGCCAGCCCAGGAAACGCCATGGCCTGGACGCAGTGCCACCCCAAAGGCTGCAGGTGGGCCCTGGAGTCCAGACTCCCACCTGCCGAGTCCCACCACTTCTGCTGCCCCTGAGTGTCTGACCACCAGCCCGAGTCCAGTGCTGAGCTTCCAAAGGGCTCCATCCTCCAGGAGAACCCCTGGTGGCCCCCCGTCTGCACTGGCCACGCTGGCCTGGTTCTCATCAGGCTGAGTGCCTGTTCCAGGTGTGGGCTTGCCCCTGCTGCCACGGAGCCTGCCCCCCGGTGCTGAGGCACATAGAGCTCTGCTCCGCAGGCCGGAGACCCACACAGAATAGATCCAGCCACGGGCCCACTTTCTAGTGAAAGAGGGACAGGAGCCGGGCGCGGTGGCGCACATTTTAATCCCAGTGACATGGGAGGCTGAGGCAGGAGGATCATGAGTTCAAAGCCAGCCTCAGCAACAGCAAGGTACTAAGCAACTCAGTGAGACCCTGTCTCTAAATAAAATACAGAAGAGGGCTGGGGACGCGGCCCAGTGGTCAAGTGCCCCCCCCCCAGAAAAGAGGTGCAGGCGTGTCCTGTGGCGGGGGGGCCAGGTGTGCCACTGGCCATGGCACCTGCAGCAGCTGGCCCCATAGGATGCAGGGAGTGCCCCAACAGACACAAGGCTTGGGGACAACACCTGTGAGGGTGGGCACTATCTGAGAGGAGGCAGATCACGAATCACAGAGCTCTCTTCTTCTTTTGAGGTACTGGGGACTGAGCCCAGGGCCTCCACCACTGAGCTACTTTTTATGTTTTATTTTAAGAGAAGGTCTTCCTAAATTGCCGAGGCTGGCCTGGAACTTCGATCCTCCTGCCTCGGTCTCCCATTGCTGGGATGACACATGCAGCCACCACACCAGGCAATCAGAGACCTTCCTCTGACGAGAGACTTGGCGTAAGTGCCCGGGGTCCAGTAGTGACGCAGGAGAGCCCACTCCGCGTGCCTCTCGGTGCCTGCTGGGGAATTTGTTCTGAAACTCTGGGCTCTGCAGGGTTAGAGGTGCTTGTCCCCCGAGGAGACACACACTCATGGGTGGGGGTGGGGAGACAGAAAGGGTCCACCTTGCAGGCATTTTGAGTTCTTTGGGCCCAGGGACCAGCAGACAAGAAGACGAGGGGTATGTGGCCGTGACCAGCAGGAGGAGGAGGGCTGCAGCCTCACCGTGGGCAGGGCAGGAGCACGTGTGGAACCCAGGGGCCTGCGTGGGCGCCAGAGCCCTCTGGCCTGGTTGTTTCTGTGCATGGACAGGTACGGCCTGCAGAGGCACAGGGCCAGAAGGTAGCCCCTCAGGTAGGAGCACAAGCCCCCACCTGCAGGGGTGACAGCGAGGAAAGGGGTGAGGCCTGGGGTCGCTGCCCTGCTCCCGGACCGTCCCTTCACAGGTCCTCAGCAAGCTCTCCACCTCCAGGCCGTCTCGCGTCTGTCTCTGGGAGACTCACGTGGACCCGGGCCCGGTTCTGACAGTTAAGGGGTCAGGGAGTCTCCACTGAGATAGAACCCCCAGCAGAGAGCCAGAGAGGGGCAGGCAGAGGAGCACAGGACCAGAGGGCAGCAGGAGGGAGTCCGGCGGCTCTTCTCCACGTGGCGAGGCCTGTGCGGGCCGGGTGGGAGGTGGGGCAGCTCAGGCCCTGGTGCCTCTCCCCAGGGCGAGGTGGGGGCTCCAGGGGCTTGAGAGGCCAGAACAGGTGGAGAAGCGGGCAGGCCAGCTGAGGACCTGCTGGGCCCTGGCGTGTGATCCGCAGGAGCTGAGAAGAGAGGGCGCCCCACTCCACGGCTTTAGGCTGAGACCCTACACAGGGGTTGGGGCGAGTGGCCCCGAGCACATGGGCCAGGGGACGCTCCTCTGTGGGTGTGCGGAGGCTGCACAGGACCTGCGCGTGGAGGGAGAGGCTGCGGGGCCTGGGGGAGCCCTCGGGTTGACCCAGGCACTGGCGCCCGCCCAGGGCGACTCTCTGCTCGAGATGTCAGAGAAGACCTTTCTGCCTCCAGCGAGGGCAAGCCCAGTGCTGTGGCCCGCAGAGCTCTGCCCTGCTTGTAGGACGCAGCCACTAATGGGAAATAATGAGGGAGCAGGGCCTGCGGTGAGCCAGCTGCCCTGCCGTGCCGGCCAGGCGTGGGGGTCTGGGCCTGCGCCTGCCCCTCTGCGGAGGAGCTGCTGTTTGCTCTCTTTCTGCAGAAGCTCATTTGAATATGGGAATGCAGATTTTTTCTTTTTTTGTTCCTTGTCTTCTCCCCAGCCCCCCCTCCCCCCGTGACATTCTGAGCCAGCTCTGGGTGCATCCTGACGAGCTCAGGGCCCGGGTGTGATGAAAATGGTGTCTGAGGCCACTGATTTGGAATGAACAACTGGGTCTGACTCTCCTTGCCTTTGAGGAGAACCAGGCCCAAGACCCAAGTGTTGGGAAGGAGCAGGGGACAGGGGACGCAGTGGGGTTTTTGCAGGTGACAGAAACCAACTCAAGAGGGGCTGGGGTTGTGGCTCAGCGGCAGAGCACTCGCCTCGCACATGCGCGGCCTGGGTTCGATCCTCAGCACCACGTAAACATAAATGCATTGCATTGTGTACAACTAAAGTAAATAAATAAATATTAAAAAAAAAAAAAAAAAAGAAAGAAAGAAACCAACTCAAGAAAGCCCTGAGGAAAAGAAGTTTTTTGTTTTTGTTTTTGTTTTTTTGGTACCAGGGACTGGACTCAGGGGCACTCGACCGCTGAGCCACGTCCCAGCCCTTTTTTGTATTTTATTTACAGACAAGGTCTCACTGAGTTGCTTAGCACCTTGCTAAGTTGCTGAGGCTGGCTTTGAACACATGATCCTCCTGCCTTAGCCTCCCAAGCTGCTGGGATTACTGCGCCTGGCAAAAAGAAGCTTTTATTGTGGCCCAGGACTGAGAAGCCTGAGGGTGATGAGCTTCAGACACAGCTGTATCTAGGTGCTCAAAGATCAGTTCCTCCCAGCTCACCTTTCTCCGTGGTTGCGTCCTTCCCAGGTGGGGAGCTTGTCCCTGAGCTCTCCCCCTGAAGCTCCAGGCTGCTCCCTGTCCCTCTCTCCACACCCAGCAGGGAGAGGAAGCTGCCAAGAGACCCTGAGCCCCTCACACTGGCCTGGCCGTGGCAGTCTGGTGGCTGGGCTGCAGCAGTGTGGATGGGCGTCACTTGGGTCTCATGCCTGCCGAGCGGGTCGAAGGAGCAAGGGTGGGAGGGTGGAGCAGGTGCAGCCACGGCCCTCCAAAAACCAGTGGGTCCTACCCCTGAGGCCTTTCACTGCTGGCCCCTGCAGAGCTTGTGCACCCTCCTGCAGGCGTGGCCTGGGCACACGCTGCTGGCCATGCCATGGGGGTAGCTGCCGCAGAGATGGCCTTGTCTCTGAGCGCCTCTTCACCTGGCTTCTGTGAGCTCAGGACAGGGAGATGGGGGACCAAGGGCGGGCAGAGAGCAAGGGCGAGAGCAGGGCCGGGCGCAGCCTGGCTCACCCGGGCCACTGAGCCTGGGGTCCAGGCAGCCTGCCTCGGAGGCCCTGGCCACTCCAGGAAGGACGCTCACAGTCCCCTCTGGGCCTGCTCCCTGCTGCTGACGTGGCCAGCCTAAAGGGCAGGGTCACCGCAGCCCACAGTCTGGGGCAGTGGCCCAGAACATGGGGCTCCGGTCACGCGTTGTCTCTCGACCTATCTCTCGGGGGTCTCCACTCAGGGGAGGAGAGGCTGCTGGTAGGGGACTGCACTGTCCAGGCGCAGCGTCTGGAGAGCTGGACTGAGTGGGCCGGAGCCTCCTGCGGCCAGTGCGCAGGAGGACAGGCGATGCCAGGAGGGCTCCCTGGAGGAGGACTTGAGGACCCAGTCGGTCCAGGGGGTGTGCAGACGCTCCCCAGAATCTGCTGGAGGACACAGAGGGACGACACCTGCCTTGCTGAGGTCCCTCTGGTGTGGGGCGTGCCTCAGGGCTGGCCAGTAGGTGTCCACTGGAGGAAGGAGGGCGCGGTCCCCTGCGGGCTCCCTCTGGAGCAACAGGCAGGCGGGGGGTCCTGCCTCTCCCCACGCCGCTCTGGACCCCGGTGGCGGGGTGGGTTGGCTGTCGCCGGGGGACGGGACGACTGGGAGACTGGAGAAGCTGGAACCCGGCTCTGCACCAGACCCGGCTGTCGGGGCCGCAGCCTCGGCCCCGACTCTCCACACCCTCCCGGGGGTGGCGGGACTCCCTGCCTGAGAGGCAGGCCCGATGCTCCGGGGGCCCTCTCTGGGGTCTCTGGACTAGGGCTTGCCCCTGCTGGGTCCTGATGGCAGAGGTCAGACCCCTGGGGGTCAGTGGACCTGGCCAGAGGTGGGGACAATCTGCTCTGGTCAAGGGCCCAACCCTGGGGAGAGGGAGTCGTGGCCCCTGGTGCTGGGTGCCCTGCTCTGCCCACCCCAGGCCCTGGCTGGCATCTGTGAGGAGCCCTCCCTGGCCTGGAGCTGGGCCCTGCCAGGTGGGGCCTGGGGGCTCCCTAGTCTGGACTCCTGGCTGGGGAAGGCTCAGGAGGCTCCAGCTCTCCCGACGGTGTCCCTGCTCTACACCAGCTGCCACCAGCGCCGCGGCACAGACCCCCAGCCTGACACTCCCCCGGCCTGGCCGTCCCCGTGCCCTCACTGGGCCTCCTCCCTTCGCAGCCTGGTGCTGGGGCTGAACCCAGGGCCTCTCTCAGCAGGCTGTGGCCTCAGTCCTTTTTAGGTCTTATTTTGAGACAGGGTCTGGCTGAGCTGCCCAGGCCGGCCTGGAGCTGGCGTCCTCCTGCCTCGGCTTCCGAAGCTGGAGCACAGGTGTGGCCCAGCACCAGGTCTCACCTGGCCTCCTGCTCCATGTGCTCTGCCATCAGGGCCCAGCTGCCTGCTTGGGCTTCCTGCAGTGACCAGCGGGGCCAGCACAGATGACAATGCCTGAGGTGGACTGGGCCTGTCAGCCTTGGTCCATCCTGCTGACCCCAGGCCAGGGGTGCAGGGCTGGGCAGGCTGGGCAGGCTGGGCAGGCTGGGCACGGGCAATGTGTGCCAGGCTGCTCCACTGCTGGGCAGGCAAGGCCTTCTCAGGCAGCTGAGGTCAGGGGGAGGCAGCCGCACCCTGCTGACCTCTGCCCCAGAGGAGGTCTGTTGAGGGCAAGGCCCAGTGCGCCTCTCTGGGGCTGCCCGGGGGCCTCCGACTGCCTGTTGCTGGCTCCCTTGTCTGGCTGCTGCCTCTGGTGGCTGTGGAGTGACACTGGGGGCCAACAGCCCCTGCCTGGGCCTGGCACCTGAGGGCTGGTAGGACGGAGGTGCCACCTCCTTCCTTGTGCCCGTGTCCCCACACCCATCCCGGACACACGCTCCTCAGGCTCGCCCACCCAGCGCCTGCCCCACAGCCCCGCCCCGAGCCTGGGGCTCCTCCAGCCTCTCCATGGCACTGGGCAAACGTGGCACTCAAGCTCCTCATGGAGGCCTGAACTGCCAGGCATTGGTGGCGCGCACAGGGGCTGCGGGGGGGGGGGGGGCACAGGAGGGCGGGCTCAGAGCTGCCCCTGGTGGGGGCAGCCTGGTCCTACGTGGGCAGTGCCCTCTGTTCACACCCAGGATGGCCTGTGTCCGGGGGCTCCTCAGGGATGGTGAAGGAGCCCGGCTGCACTCGGTCCTGGGCACACTGGGCACGTTAGGCGAGGCCCCTGGGCCCTGGGAGGAGGAAGGGGTCTGGGCAGCCCACAGGGGCAAGGTGTGCTCACCATGCGCAGGCCAGGGGTCGCTGGGTCTTGTCCGTGTGCCCCTGGGCGTGTCTATGTATTGTGCACGTGAGTGTGCTCACACGTGGGTGTCTGTGGTGTCCGAGGACAGCAGAGTGCGAGGTCACTAGGAGGAAGTTCACTGTCCTCTGGCCCTGTAGGGGCAGGCCCCACCCTCCAGACTCGAGGCTGCTGAGAGCCGAGCCCGGGTCCGAGCAGGAGTCCGGCCCTTGCTGGACCTGCGGCACTCGCCCGGACACACCCAGCTGGGCGGCAGGAATCCCGGACTCGGCCTCTTCCAGGGCTGCTCTGGGGTGTGGGCAGCAGGGCTGAAGGGGCAGCGGGAGCAGCACCCTGGTCTCACGTGGCCGAGGGTCTTGGCTCATGAACGGCCCCCAGCAGAGCTAGCGCTGCCACTCCCAGTGGGACCCCGCTGGCCACAGTGGTCTCCAGCCAATCCGGCTTGCTGGTCCTGACGAGGACAAGGGAGCCGGGGCTCCTGCCCAGGCCGAGCCCGCCTTCTTCAGAGGCACCTCCCCATGTCCTGGGGGGGCGTCTGTGCCACCAGGTGCTCACTGCCGCAGCGCGTCCCCCGCCCATCTTGCCACCGCCGCCCCGCCAGCCGCAGACCTCTCCTCGCCTCCTCCCAGACTCGCCTGTGCCGCTCCGCGCTCACAGCTGTCGGGACGAGCTCGGGCGGAAGAGCCGCGAGGTGGGGTGCGTTCCCGAGGTCGCTCCAGGCTCCACTCCATCCGCAGCGTGCTGGCCCTGGACGAGCCAGTGCCGGAAGTCGGCTTGAGCGGCTCGCCTGTGTGCCACGCCGCAGGGCAGCCCGGCCTGGGTGCCCTGGTGGGCAGGGACGGGCGTTCAGAGGCCGGCCTGCTGGCCGCGCAGCCTCCCGTGTGGGCGCCTTGGTGTGCGCCTGCCTGTCCATGGGCCGTGGCTCCCCTCCAGGCAGGCTGGTCCCGCAGCCCAGTGCGGGCATCAGAGCCTTGTCTCCCTGCCCGGCCTCCTCTCGGGCAGCCGCGGCCTCAGCTCCCTCCTGAGGCTAGTGAGCAGTGGAGGCGCTGGGCCAGCTCTGTGTCCCAGAGTAGCTGAGAAGGACTGGCCTGAAGGTCTCTGCAGCGCTGGCCCTAGGACTCCTGGCTGACGGTGGTCCCAGGCTTGGGCAGTGCCAGCAACATGCCCACCAGAAAGACCTTTTATCAAGCCTTCATCTCTTTCCCAGAGCAGACCCAGCCTGCTCGCCTGGGCTGTCATCGCACCTGGCGGGGATGGAGTCCCCTGGTTGGCTGCACATGACTCTAGACGGGCAGCACCAAAGGGCCTGCTTCCCACACCACATCCTCCTTCCTCTGCACAGCCACGGACCTGGCTGGGCCCACTGGGAAATGAGAATGTGGCCTCTTGTCCCAGACGGTGAGGAATTTCCAGGTGGCAACATCAGAGCAGTCAGCTGAGCTCGGGACTCACAGGGTGGGGCAGGTCATGAGGCTCCCAGCCAGGGACGGTGCCCAAGAGTCACCGCCCTCTCCACTGTAAGCCGCAGGGCAGGGGGTTCCTTGCCCTGTGCTGTGAGGTGGCTTGGCACACTCTCCCTGCTGCCTCCCCTCCCCTCCCCTGGTGCCTTTCCCGGAGGCCCCCATACCTGGCGTGTCGTACCTGTGGTCTCGGCCCACCTGTTGGAGCTCTGTGCTAGGGCCAGCAGCAGAAGCTGGGGGCTGTGACTGACCAGCCGCTCTGCTGGCCCGGGCTGCTCCCAGGAAGAACGACGAGTGCTCTTTGTCCCAGACACCACCCTGCTCCTCATCTCGGCTCCCAGGCTCGTCTGAACTCTCCCATCCTACCCCCCGCCGCAGCTTCAGCTTCCCTGGCACCGAGGCCTCGCCAGTGGCTCTGGCCAACGCACTTGGCTCTCGGCAAGCTAAATCTAACCCAGCCCAGCTGTCTCTCCTCCTGCTCCCGCACGCACCAGCGGTCCCCCGCACACGGATGTGTGCACACACCCTTCCTGCCCCACGTGGGCCCCAGGAAGGTGCAGAGAGGGGCCGGAGTGGCCGCAGTCCCTGGGGGCCCATGCTGTGCTGAAGGAGGACCCAGAGCCCCTCAGGGCCAGCGTGGGCTGGTGCTCAGTAGGTACCGGGGGGAGAAGCAGGATCCGCTTCCATCAGTGAGGGGGCCAGAAAGAGGGACACAGTCTGCTGGCCCAGCACCCACTGGGGCTCAGGGGACCGGGACTCGAGCCGAGCATTCTGCTTTGCATCCAGTGTGGCCTGACAGTGTGGTCACTCACACGCACCTCCAGAGGGCTCCACGTTTCTGGGACTGGGGGACGCCTGCAGCTGTGGGCAGGCCTGCCCGCTGGGCCCTGGTGGTGTCAGGGGTCTCCCTGGGTGAGGCCAGCAGGCAGGCCCTGTGGCCGGGAGCCATCCATAACCGCCTCTGAGCTTGTTTTAGATAGGGCGCAACGCACGCAACTAAAACGCCACTGTCCTGCCCAAAGTGGCGTGGGACGAAGCTGTGGCCTGCGACTTGCCAGGAGCAGTGCCTGGTGTATCTTTGGGGACAGTCCTCAAAGGAAGCTGACTCATGGGTGCTTCCTCCCTCCCTTCTGGCCAGGCGGCAGGAGGTGACACTGATGGTGGAAGGGAGTCCTGGAAGAGTGCCACCAGGCAGGACCTGGCCCTGAGGACGCGCAGCACCTCTGGCCTGGACGCCCCGGCTCGCGTCGAGAGAGGGGGAGAGAGAGAGAGAGAGAGAGAGAGAGAGAGAGAGAGAGAGAGAGAGAGAGAGAGAAGCACATTTCCACCTCACGGGAGCCTGTTATTCTGGGCTTTCTCAGAAATGGAGCTGTAACCCTGAAGGGCGAGTAGACAAGTTGGCCCCAAACTTCCATCCAGAAAGACCAGAGGCCGCTCCAGCTCCTGCAAGACACTCATGGAAGCCGGGCGCGGTGGCGCACGCCTGTAATCCCAGCACTTTGGGAGGCTGAGGCAGGAGGATCGTGAGTTCAAAGCCAGCCTCAGCAATGGCGAGGCACTTAGCAACTCAGTGAGACCCTGTCTCTAAATAAAATACAAAAAAGGGCTGGGGATGTGACCCAGTGGTCGAGTGCCCCTGAGTTCAATCCCTGGTACCACAAAAAAAAAAAAAAAAAAAAAAAGACACTCATGGAAAAGTCTCCTGGTCCCAGCAGGGGAGGGGCTGGGGTCCTGGGCTGGAGGAGGACACCTGCTTGCCCTCTTTCAAGTCTTTCCACCTCCTTGACTGTGGAGCCCGTTCCTCTAGAAACACTGAATAATGGCCAGTAAGTCCTTGGGACTCCAGAGGGCCTCTTTACCACCACTTTTCATGGGCGACTGGACATTCAGCCGAGACAGGGCATTTGAAGCTACTCAGCCCGGGGCTGAGCACATAGCCAGCCCTAAATCGATGCGAGGGCCACCATGGAGCTCAGAAGTGGTGGCCCACGTCCACCTTGAGAGCGTATTCTGGGGCCTTGCTGCCCGCCTCTCCTCACTCTCTGCTGGGGTGGCTGGCATCACGGAGCAGACTGGCCTCAACATCACCTGCAGGGGGTGGAGCGGGGTGGGAGCTAGCCCAGAAAGAGTTGGCTCTCGGAGCCGAAGCAGGGAGGAAGCTGTGGGGTAAAAAGTTTATAAGAGGAACACCATTTTTTTTCTTTTGGCAGAATTTAATGGGTGCAGATTGTTCAGGTCCCAAATACACGGGGGGAAATAAGAACAAGAAAAAGCCCTTCACTGCTGCTATTGATAACTTGTCTCTTCACGAGGCGGGTTCAAGCCTAAAAATACCCTCCTCCCGACGACAGGGAGCTGAGCTGTCACGCGCAGACGTGGAAGCTGGGTGGGAGGGATCTGCCCGAGCCACGTGAGGCTGGGCCAGGTCCCCGCGGCCAGGCCTCCTCTGGCTGTGTCCATAGAGAAGGTTCCAGGGCATGCCCCGGAGGGGCTGGTGAAGTGTGCTCTGAAAAGATCTGGGAGCACTGAGCCAGAGCCTGGGCAGGCCTCAGGAGCTGGCGGGGTGGGGCTGCAATGGGGGGCAGCGCCTTCCTGGACACCAAGACCTGCTTGGTCCACTGGGGCTGCTCCGGTACAGGCCCAGAGGAGGTGATGAATCCAGGCGAGAGCCTGAGGTGGCGGTAAGACAGATGTGGGGCAGAGGGCAGCAGGTTATGGGCAGGACTGCTCTGCTGTGAGCCTGACTCTGACAAGCTGCTTCTGCCTCAGAGCCTCAGTTTACCCATCCAGAATGGGGCTGTACTACCTTCTCTGCCTGCCGACAGGGGAGGGCAGGAGGCTGGACAATGCAGGCTTGTGTTCCTCAGACGCTGTGGCTGCCCACAGGGAGAGTGGGCACCAAGGGCCGGCTAGGAGCAGGCCCTGCGTAGAGCATGGTATCCACTGACTGATGACATATTTCTGTAGGGAAAAGGGACAGGTCCCCCTTCCTTGTCTAAGAGGACCGAGGGAGGATCCTGGGAACTTGGTCAGAGAGCCCCACACTCCGTCCTAAGGCTTGGCCCTCAGTGTCCTCTCAAGACCACAGAGGTCCGTTCACATGGTCACCCTCAAATTCAGAAGTTGGGACACTGATGGTCACTGGATGGTCATCCATGCTATGCTGGGGTGGGGCAGGGGGCTCTGGGACTTGGCTTAGTCTCAGAGCAGTTCAGGTGGGAGCCCAGCCCCCAAACAGACCACTACATGCGCAGAGGCCCCAAATGACCCCCCAGCCAGCAACTCCCAGGCCCTGCCAGTGGCTGACAGCGGGCCTGCTGTGGGCGGGCCAGGCAGCCCCAGCCAGGCGGGAACACCTGGGCATCTTGCTCAAGGGCAGGCGCTGGCATGTGGTGGGGCAGGGCTCCGATGCTCCAGCAGCCTCGGGCCGGGAGCTGGCCTGCAGGAAGTGCTGTGCCTGGTACTGGGGGCACCTCCTCACTGCAGGTCCAGGGATCACCTGGCCTGGCCGAGACGCCTCTGCAAAGTCCCAGTGACAATGCAGTGCCCACCAGTCTGGCTGCAGCGAAGGGAAACAGATGAAGAACGTGAATCATGGGGCACTCGGCTGCCGTTGTCCTCTGCCACCTTCACCCTGCTTGGCATTGTCCCCAGCTATCTCTGTCCCTTCCACTCCTTCCATCCATTCCTAGAGGATCTGCTTCTGGAATTGGCCTTTGACCTAGTGAAGACCTTGGTTCCCAGCCCCTCCACCTCCCACCACTGACTGAGGGGTGTTCACCTGGGCTGCCCCCCACCCAGTCCTGGCGACACAGCAACCAGTCCTTGGAGTCCAGCTATGACCTCAGTCAAGGTGCCGGAAAAAAACCCATCCCTGCACCAAGCCATCTGAGGTCGGAGCTCACCCTCCCCCACCGCTGGGCAGGATGACCAGGCTCAGCGGCATGGACTTGCCCGAGCCTAGGCTAGAGCTCCTGGTCGAGGGGTGGGCAGGCGGGTGAGCCCCTTAGGAGCGTGTCCCTTATACAAGAGTCAGTCTTAGAGACTTAGGGTAAGGGGCATGGAGGCTGGTGGGGGAGCTGCGGAGCCTGGTCAGCCTGGCCATCTCCGTGGCAACCAGCCTGTGCTTGTCCTGGCTTGGGGGCTGTGCCTGCACCCTTCCCTCTGCAGGCTGCAGTCTCTCTCTCTTTCTCTCTTCAGGGGTAACCATGGCAACGCCTTTGTTTCGGAGGCCCTCCCATCTCTCTTTTCAGAAGGGACGCAGGGGGCTCCTTCCTAGTCCCTGGCAGCCCAGCTGACAATGGACCCACCAGTGCACTGGGACAGCCCCTGCCTGGGATGTGGAGCCAGAGAGGCGGCCTGGGCCCTGCCTGGCCATCAAGGCCCCAGTATTTATAAGGGTGTGTGTCTGCCACAGGGCCACAGCCTCCAAGACCTGCCCTGCCTGGAGCCACCCTGGTCCTGCTAGGGGAGACCTGTGTGTGAGCCCCCCCTGCTTGAGGGAGTGGAGGAGGCGGCACTGAGCAGCGCCTTCAAAATGAGTTGTGGGATCACAGTTGACCCATCCAGTGTCTTGGGGTTGCAGGGGCCAGTACCCTTTCAGCTCCACCTCAAACTAGCTATAGCAGAAAATCACATGCCTCTGTTCAGGCAACTGGACGGCACAGACTACTGGGCTGCCTCCAGGCACTGGGTGCTGCTGGCCCATGCATCTCAAGTGCCACTCTGGCTCGGCGCCCACCTCCACCAGTTGCCCCAGATGCAATCCTTCTTTCACCTAACTGGGCTCTTCGGAGGTCTGTAGGCAGATGAGAGTCGCTTGGCTTCAGTCCCTCTGCGGTCTGAAGCCTCTGCCACTGCAGCCACCCTCAGGGCTGAGCCTCCTGGGCCAGGACAAGGCCACACGCCCACCCCTAAGAGGTTCATAGCCAGCCTAGTCAACCTCACTCTACTCATCTCGAACCGGACGCATGACTCAGGTGGGATGAGAGTGCGGGGACACCGTTTGCCAAGGACACTGGGTGCTTAGAGGCTCTGGAAAGACCACAATCTCCAGGTGTGTCTCTGGAGTTCTGGACGTCACTAAGGGCCACCGCAGGCCAGTGGGCGCCTGGAGGGGTTTACAGGGGAGCGAAACCGCCAGGGTGGCAGCTGGAGGGGTAAACTTGCGCCGAATTTTATTGAGCGAGGAGAGGCATGCAAAGGCAATATTCAGCGTTTGCCGGGTCCTTAGCATCTCTGGGAAATATCCCTTGGGTCGGTAACCGGGTCGGGCCCCGCAGTCCTTGGTCGGCTGAGTGCCCATGCCAAGACCACCCTACTCACTGTTCGCAAACCCGCCTCTCCCGAGGCCACGCCCTTCCTTCCTTCTCTCCCGCCCCTCTCGGAGCTATATTTGCATAACCACGCCTCTACCACGCGGTTACTGGCTGTTCTTGCCGTCAATCTCCTGCGAAGGCGGGACTTCGCGGGACGGAGGGAGAGGCCGCCCCGGCGACGTGATCAGTACAGTTCCGCCCCGGCGCGGCCTTCGGGCCGGGCGCTGATTGGGCCGGCGGCGGCCGACGCGGCGGCGCGGGGCGCGGCGAGTGGCGGCGCGGGCTGCCTGTCGGCGGGGCGGCGGGCCGCACTTCCGCCTCGGTGTCAGCGGCCGCAGGCGGGGGCGGGGCGGCGGCGGGCTCGGCGGCGGAGGCGGGCGGGCGCGGCGCCGGGGTGAGTGCGGCGGGCAGGGGCCGGGGCCGGGCCGGGGCCGGGCGGGGGCCGGGGTGAGTGCGGCCGCCGCGGACCCGGCCTAGGCCTCGGGCGCCGGGACGCGTGAGTTGGGCCGCGGCCTCGAACGGTGCGGCGGCCTCCGCCTCCCGCGGGCGCCGAGCCGCGGAGCCGCGTCCGCCCGGCCCGCCCGTCGCGGCCAGGGGCCCGAGCGGGCCCGGTGGAGCGGCTGGGCTCGGCGGCGGCCCCGCGGCCCCGGCCCGGCCTCCCGAGGCGCCGCCGGGCCGCCGCTCCCGGACCGCCGCTTTGTTTCCGCCGGGCGGGCCGGGAACTTTGTGCCGCGCGGGTCTCGGCCAGTCGGGTTTCTAAGGTCCTTCCCTCCGCAGCGGAGTTTGGGACGCAGGAATGCGTCGTCCTTAGACTGAGTTCTGAGCTCAGACCAAGACCGGCAGGTGGTCCCAGGTGAGCCTGGCCCAGGCCCACCGGTACTCCTGAGGTCACCCTGCTGGGTGTACCTGGCCGGCAGGCAGGTGGTGGTGGTGCACAAGCGATGCCACCCTCTTCAGGGTTTTGTTATGCCCGAGGGCGGACGGGCACTGGACTGGGGACCAGCAGCTGTTGGGTCACACTCTTTCTAGGGACCTCCTTTGCACACTGGAGATGTGGTCTGCTTGGGTGGGGTTTGACAGACACTTATTGAATGCTACTTGCAGACCTGGGTGTGTGCTGTGTCGACCTGCCACCTGTTGAGGGGACAGCTCAAAAGTAGGGATGCCCTGTGCAGTACCAGATATTAGGGGCCAAGGGTTCTCATGGCCCCTGCTGCCTGGGCAGAGGAGGGCTTTCCTAACTGCAAGGGGGCATCTCCCTCTGGGCCTCGGTTCCCTCTGTGGCATGTGACATCTGCTTGGCTGGCTGCTTCAGCCTCAGGCACATAAGTGCTCCAAGGTGTTAGTTCCCTTTCTTTTGCTGGGACAAGAACCTAGAGAACCTGGAAGGTGGCACTTCCTCCCTTGCAGCACAGTGCCTGCCATGGTGTTGTCACTTAAAACATGACTAGACAAGGCTAGACAAGGGTGGCCGATCTGCCGTGAATTCACCTTCCTTGTTTGCCTTGCAGGTTCTTGTTAGGAACGACTCTTATCTGGGAGGATGATGGTATTTAACAACTATTGCTCCAGATCATTGTGAGCGCTTTGTGATTTCCTGTGTGCCTCACAGTAAGCTGCTGGACAGGCACTGGCATTATCCTTGGCTCATTTGTGAGGAAGCTAAGGAACAGAGAGGTTACGTAGCTTATTCTAGCCCACACAGCAGTACACTGTAGAACAGGGGTTTGAACCCAGGCAGCGTGGCTCTGGAGTTCAATTTTTTCCCCCATTGTGATACTGGGATCAAGCCATGGCCTTGTGCATATTAGGCAAGTGCTCTGCCACTGAACTACATCTCTACCCCTGAGTTCACATTCTTAAACAGCTCCCTATGCTGCTCTTTCAAACTGATTTTCATTTAATGGTTTCATTGAAAACATTTTGATCATACTGTTACTATGTCAGAACTTTGTTTCCTGCAGCACATGTAACAGATTTTGAGTGTTTATAAAACCATTTTGTTTCTTGTTAAATAAAGTCACTCTCCATCTGGCCCTCCAGGATCTTGCTGAAATGCCCACCTGCTGCCCAGTGCCTTTGTCACTAGTGAAGTTGTTGATGTTAGTCCTGGAAAGGGTCATCGGAGGGGCAGGTGTGCATGCAGTTTGAAGTGTGAGGTTTTCCTCTTGGATAGGTTCTGCATGATCTTCAGGAAGTCAGTGTTAAATTTTCTTCCCTCCTTCCAAGTGCATGCGGAGTGGTCAGACACTTGTTTTCCATCTTAACAAGCAGTGTTCTTTAATGTTTAAAAAGTGCCTTTTGACTCCCATCATGTCTTCTCCACAACTCTGGCAGTGCTAGCAAATGAGTCTTAGATGTTCCTTAAAACTTCCCAGCGGCTCAGGAGGCTGAGGCAGGAGGATCACAAATTCAAAGCCAGCCTCAGCAATTTAGCAAGGCCCTATCTCAAAATAAAAAGGGCTGGGGATGTGGCTCAGTGGTAAAGTGCCCTTGGGTTCAATCCTGGGTACCAAAAACCAAACCAAAACAAAACAACTTGATTGACTTTCAAGTCTCCTTGCGTTCGGCTATTTGAAATCATGGTGTTTCTTATTTTGATGAGGATGCTTTCTCTGCAAAGAGGGAGTTTATTGAGAGAAGCTGGTGTCAGTCATCTGGCTGTGGCAGCAGGCTGTACCTGGGGTAGATGCACTGGTGACTTTGCTAGGATGGAGTGTTGATGATTCCTGAGTTGCAGCATCTTTCTCAGTGGTGTGGGGGGGACCTGGGGAAGCTCAGGCTGGGTGTCTGGGTCACATTTGCTTTTGCCTCTGTGACTTTGCTTGTGAAATGGGTTGTTGTGTTGTGTTTGAAACAAATCACCGTGGCATTAAGGACCATCAAGTGAGGGTCATGTGTAGGAAAAGACCCCTGATACCAAGGCTGTCCCAGTCGTCACTCTACTTCTGTTGGGTGGGTGCAGACTTCTGATTCAGTCTGCAGCACTGTCAAGGGTAAAGTTTCGTTTCAAAACTTAGTGTATTTTATGGTTAACTTATAACCTTATCAAGACTGAAAAGAAGTTAGTACTTGAATGTAACTACTGAAAATACTTAAATCCTAAGAGTATTTTAGGTTCTAATTTGACATAAATGTAGTTTCCATGTAAATAATTTGTTGCTGTAATTTTTTTAATATTTATTTTTTAGTTGTAGTTGGACACAATACCTTTATTTTACTTATTTATTTTTATGTAGTGCTGAGGATCAAACCCAGGGCCTTGTGCATGCTAGGGGAGTGCTCTACTGCTGAGCCACAGCCCCAGCCCTGTTGCTGTAATTTTTTTTTTTTTTTTTTGCAAGGAAGTTTCATCTCTTGGTGTTACTGCTGGCTTGGGTTCAAGTTCCAGTGTGGAAGTGAGTCTCCCGTAGGCCCATACTCATTCACAAGCATTTTTAAATGGTTCATTGTGGTGTTTCCATGAACTCTATGACACTTCCCTTGCCTTCCAAGTTCAGAAAAGAACACAGGGTAACTTGACAGAATTTCAAAGCACGTAGGTCAGAGTGTTTGGTAGCACAAACACTGCTGTCTCTGAGTTGAGCTCAGTGTTGGAAATGACCTTCAGAAGGAATAGATTCAAGAATGCATGTGTATGGACTGTTGCTTGGGGCGTGCGTGTGTGTGTGTGTGTGTGTGTGTGTGTGTGTGTTTGGTACAGGATTGAACCCAGGGGTGCTCTACCACTGAGCCATATCCACAGCCCTTTTAATTGTTTATTTTGAGACAGGGTCTTGCTGAGTTGCCCAGGCTGGCCTGCAACTTGTGTCCTCCTACCACAGTCTCCTGGGTTGTCTGGTGTTTTGTGTCTCTTTCTCTTTGCTTACCTTTCTCTCTCTCTCTCTCTCTCTCTCTCTCTCTCTCTCTCTCTCTCTCTCTCTTTTTTTTAGCAGCATACCTGTTTTGTTAACTTTGAGAAACATACTCTGGGCTCTGTAGCCCAAGCCTGAGAGATCCCTGGGGTAGGTGGAGAGGCTGCACACCTTTTGTGGACTGATAGTGCCTGGCCACAGCCTGGGTATCAGGCCTCTGCCTGCTGGCCTTGTTCTGGAGTCTGGGGCTCTGTCCCTGCTGCTGAGGCATGTCTAGGTGGGTCCCAGGGGCTTTTGGTTGGTCTCTGGGCACAGTCAGGCCCTGAGCTCAGACTCTCCCTGGGGGTGCCCGAGAGCAGTTGATCTAGGCTGGCGTGGGGTGCTCTTGGGGAAGATGGCGGGAGGACAGGGGTCTTGGGGTGGCTGTTCTGTAACATGCAGAGGCAGCGTGGAGGAAGGGCAGTGCTGGCATGCAGGCACACAGCTGTGTTTTACTGAATCAAGGAAAGCCTGGTCAAAGGCTCATGAGACAGGGCCAGCTGCAGCCTGGCACCTGGTGCCACTGTGCTTGACTAGTGGTGATGTCCACTGCTGCCTTAAAACTGAAGGGAATGTCTGATCTCGTGGCCAGGCCAGAACACCCTGGAGAAAGACAAGGAGCATCACTGATGGCAGCGGATGTCAGATGTGAGCTGGGGTATGGGGTCGTCCCAGAAACCGTGGGCGCTCTGGTAAGAAAGGTGCACTCACGCCTGTGCGTGCTCTGGCGCACCAGCCTGTGCCAGGGACCTGTGGCAAAACCAGTAGGTTTAATAGTTACCTGTGGCCCCAAGAGGTTTTAGGCAGGGTGGGGGAGACAGGAAGGAGGGAGAGGGGTCCTGGTGCTGTGGCACCGGCTGCCGCTCTGCAGCAGGCTGGCTGGGCCTTGGGGACAGCTCCTGAGTCAGTGTGGAAGGGCGTTCAAGCCTGGCTTCTCATCCGGAAGCCGGGAACTAACTGTGAGGTGCCTGGCCAGGCCGACCCGCAAGCCTAGGCTCCCTGTAGCTGTGTGGCCATGGCTTGTCTGCAGGGAGTCCCAGGCGTGCTGGGACCTCCTGTTGGGTCAGAACCCTTTTTGGATCAAGGCCTCTTTGATAAATTGATGAATAGTCTGAGTCATCTTTCTGAGCCTGTCAGAATTCAGCAGTTTTTCTTTTTTCTTGACTGGGGGTGGCGAGTGGTGGTGGAGATTTGTGGGTCTCCCTGGCCTTGGTCTGAACACCACCCCTGAAGTGGTCAGGAAGTATAGCTGGGAGGGACTTGGGCAGGGCTGATGTCAGGATGATAAATTCTCAACGCAGTGAAACCGGTTGGGGGACCAGCAGTGTGAGTTGGGCAAGATAACAGGAAGGGCCTGGGATGGAGGCCATGGAGAGGGAAGCTGACTGACGGGCAAAGGTCCAGCAGCCCTGCAGGACAGCGGCCTTTCACCTGGTCGCGGGCTTGGAGCTGCGCAGTGGCTGCTGGGGCAGAGGCGCACGAGCAGCCCCGGCGAGTGGCAGACTGCCCCGACTCTGACTGCTCTGCCTCAGTGAGGGGCTGTGGGGCCCCGTCCAGAGCTGTCGCCCACGCCCTCGGGCACATTTGAGCAGCTTTTCCCGTTGCGTGATGATGAGGTCAGCTACAGCAGACGCCGTTGAGTGCAGAGCCGGGTTCACCTGTGTAGACGGGACATGGGGACAGGCTCTGGCACCGGCTCTGCAGTACTGACAGTTTGATCAGGTCGGGGACAGCATTTGGGGGACTCTGGCCTGGACAGTGGGCTCGAGGCTCCCCTCAGGGCCGGCTGCTGCCCAGGAACCCTGCTGGGCTGGCCCTCTGCGAGGCCCGCTGCAGGTGTGGAGCGCGGTGGGCAGCGGGCTACCAACGCAGTGCGTCTCTTGCCTGTGAGCTCCCTGATAAAGTCCAAGTCCCTGTGTGGTGGCTGTCAGCCTGCCTGGCTGGTGCCTTCAGTTAGCAGGCAGCCACTTTTGTGTCCGCGCCTGTTCCTTAGTGCGGAGAGCTGGCACCTGGCCTGCAGTGGGCAGCCCACTTGGTGAGGAGCTGATGCGGCCCCGACTGGGAAGACCGCCTGGCACGGCCGGGCCGCGCGGAGGGCCTGGCGCACGTCCGTCCTTCCCTGAGGAAAGAGCAGTGTGATGGCACTTCTCCTGCCTTTGGACTTGACCCTGCGTGGCCGGCAGATAGGGACGGTGTTCAGCGAAGGCTGCTCTCGGGCCTCCCGCCCGCCAGGGCCCCGTGTGCTGGGCAGAGGCAGGATCTGTGCCAGCCACGCCCACTGGCTTTGAAGAGAGGTTGTGACCGAGCAGGGTGTTTAGGTGATCCTCAACTTACACAATTTCTGTAAAAATCATCGCCAAACCTTCACAGGAATGGGCTTCCCCGGCCCCTCCCTCCCCGGCTGGCCACAGAGGGTGAGCTGCGGTGAGCGCCAGGCCAGTTTGGGAGTGAGAAATGAAAGTGGCTGCCTGACCGTCCTCTGTCACATCCTGCCACATGCATTGGGCCTGGGGCGGTCAGTGTGGCGTGTGCGGCAGCCCTGCTGCCACCTCCTGGCACAAGCCTGTATGTCAGTGGGACTGGGAAGTCCCCTGCTCCAGCTGCTGCCCGGCTTTATTTCCTCCTGCCCTTTGGGGCCACTAGGCCATATGTGGCTGACCTCAGCCCCCAGCGGGAGTCCCTGTGGGGGTGAGCCGTGCTGTGAGGCTGGTGGCTCTTTAGGAGCAGCTGGTGCGGGATGTGCCCAGGGCGAGCACAGGTGTGCTTGTGTCGGCACAGAGTGCCCTGGGTGCTGCTCGTGGACTCTAAAGTTATGGAATAGAATGTACTCTATTTGGAATGATTTATTTTTCTTTTTTATTATTTTTTTTGGTGCTGGGGATCAAACCCAGAGCTTTGTGCATGCAAGGCAAGCACTCTACCAACTGAGCTAATAATTCAAATTTAAATTTAGAATTGATATCTAGCTTCAAATATGACTTTGGCATGTTCCCATTGTCTGTCTTCTGCCTGACGTGAGGCCCTCCAGGTTGCCTCGCTGGCCTGTCTTTGCTAGAGTGCACCTCACAGGATCGGGCTTCCGAGGGCTCGGCAATGGTGGCCACCGGCCCTGGCTCTGTTTTTTGTTACTGGGGATTGAACCCAGGGTGCTTAACCACTAAGCCATACCTCCAGCCCTTTTTATTTTTATTTATTTATTTATTTTGTGGTACCAGGGATTGAACTCAGGGGCACTCGACCACTGGGCCACATCCCCAGCCCTTTTTTGTATTTTATTTAGAGACAGGGTCTCACTGAGTTGCTAAGTGCCTCGCCATTGCTGAGGCTGGCTTTGAACTCGCGATCCTCCTGCCTCAGCCTCCCAAAGTGCTGGGATTACAGGCGTGCGCCACCGCGCCCGGCCCTTTTTTTATTTTTTGAGACGAGGTCTCACTAAGTTGCTGATGCTGGCTTTGAACTTGTAATCCTCCTGTCTCAGCCTCTGAGCTGCTGGGATTACAGGCGTGGCCCCCACATCCGCTGGCCCCTGGCTCTTGCTCAGCCACTGGCCGACTTCTTGATCTGATTCTCTAAGGACAGTGTGAGGATGCCTCTGTCAGGCTGCAGTATGAACATTCATAAGGTGCTGGGACATTGGGGGCTTGGTTGGGTCACATCCTGGTGGGACAGGGACAGCAGAGAGGCACCTTCATGAGGGTGCAATGGGAACTCTCTGCAGAGGGGTGGGCATTCTGTGGGGGAGAAGGGACAGTGTGGGTGCAGCTACAGCGATGGTGGGCTTGGTCCATGTGGAAGGAAGAAGCCCCTCCTGGCCTAGAGCTGCCCCTGGAGAGGCACAAGGGGGGAGGACACCCTTGCAAGTATCCTGAGTTTTTCTGTGGACCTAGGAAAGGAAGATGCTGACCAGAAAGAGCTGACTAAAGAAAGAGGACCCCTCACAGCTCTTTCCCGAGGGCTGTCCTGCGGGCTGTCTCTGAAAGGCAGTAGAGCCCACCCGCACCCCAGAGCCGGCTCAGCTCCGCCAGCTGCTCGCCCCACGTCCTCAGCTTCGCAGCCTGTGCCGAGGAGCTGGCCTGTCCTTCCTGGCAGCAGAGCCTCGACTCCGGTGCTTGACCACTGAGACCCGGCCCCGGCCCCGGCCTCCTCTGGTGTTCGGGGTCAGGAATCAGAGATACCCCAGAGCAGTGAGCTTGTGGGCAGTGGAGGCCTGTGTGCTGAACCAGGCCTTCGGGAAGTCCAGGCGTGGTAGCCATGAAGAAGGACTGAGGACCAGCCCGGGTGGGCAGTCTCCTGCCACTCGGCTGGCCTCTAGGGACTCTTGGTCACTTCTCGGGGACCCCGCAGCAGAGGCTTCCCAGGAGCATGCCATGCTCCTGCCTGGGACCACGGGCTGCCCGTGTGCTGAGGGCGTGGGAGCTGCGGTGGTCTGGCCTGCACGGCTGTGGCAGTTGGTGGTCTGCAGTCTTCATGGGGCCTGGTGACGTGGAGAAGGTGTGGGACACCTGCTGCGGGTGCAGCCTCTGCTGGCAGCCTCAGGCAGAGCAAGTGGGCTGCCTGGGGAGCCTGGGGGGAAAGGCCTCCTGTGGTCCACGGTCCCTGCTGAGCCCTGTGGTCCACATGCCGCAGGCAATGCCAGTGTCGCCATCGTTGTCGTCAGCTGAGCCTGTTTGTTGTGTCTAATGTCGCATCTCACACCCTCATTTAAAAGTTTTCCATAGGTTTCGGTTGGTTTACCTTTGACATCAGGACTTTTTCAGTGCTGAGTTTCAACCCAAGGCCTCACACAGGCTAAGCTAATGCTTTACCACTGAGTCACATCCTAGTTCTTTCTTTCTTTCTTTCAGTTTTTCACATAGGATCTTGCTAAGTTGCCCAGGCTGGTCTGGAACTTGCCATCCTCCTGCCTTAGCCTCCTGAGACCCTGGGATGACAGGTGTGGCTACTGCCCCTGACAATGTGCTTCTCCTTGTTTGAATCCTGCTTTAGGTGTGATGTTTGTTGGTGTCTTTTTAGATAGCTGTTTGAAGGTGTAGTTGGCATGTAATAAGCTGCATGTTTGAGCACACAGTCAGATGTCATGCACCCATGATGTGGTTTAATGGGCTTCGCACGCAGTGTGGTGCACGGGTACAGGCTGGGGACGCCGCGGCTCGGCCAGGATGCTGGCCTTCTTCCTCTGGTCTGGCGCTCTTTCCTTAATGGCTCATTGGCTGGGAGAGTCTGCGCTGTGCTCCAAGGCTGCAGAGTGGGTGTTGCCGAGTGTTTCCTGGTGTGTTTGACTTGGTCCTGTCCTCAGCTTCCATATGTTGGCAGGCAAAGGGCCCAAACTCAGAGGCTGACATTCTTGGTAGGGTGGCAGGGAACACCCAGGTTTGAGGGCAAGGTGGCGGGCTCTGTGGGCCTGGGTGCTTTCCCAGCTGGCATTATCTGAGCCTCATCATTGACTCACTGATGTCCTTCTAAAGAGCAAAGTCCCCTCAGCTGCTACTTGGTTATTTTGACACAGTTTTCCATTTATTTATAGCCACTTGGTTCTGGCTTCTGATGACTTTGAGCAGAACTTCCTGATATGTGTTGGAGCCCTGATGGCCTCACTATAACTCATCTGCTCTCAAGCTACCTGCATCTTCCCAAATCAGTGGTTTATGTTTTCTTATACAGTGTGGATGATGATTTTCAAATGTACCTCTTAAAATAGCAATCACCTGTTGACCTGTCACCTGCCAGTCTTCCGGCAGGGAGTGCTTCCTTTTCCCGATGCTGTTGAAAAAGTTGTGTATCAGTTGTGAGATGGCATGCTTGTGTCTTTTCTCAGATGTAATTGAGATTGATTTCAAGAGTGCTGAATAGCTATTTTGTTTTGAAGCTGCATCCTTTCTAGAAGCTAAGTATGCCACAATGTTTCTCCCCTCAGATCTCCAGTGTCTGTTGGGTCCTCACCGAGAAGCTCGCAGGCTGAGCTGCTCCTGCTGTGGCCCAAGTTCAGCTAAGATGATCCAGTAGGAAGCCCACACCCCCAGGCGGTGACCCAGCCTGGCCGCTGAGGATGAACGGGGAGGAGGAGTTCTTTGATGCCGTCACAGGTGAGTTGAGCGAGAAAATGGCTCAGAGACCACGGTGTGTGTGCGGCCTCTGTGGGACCTGGGGGGGGTCTGCTTTGGGAGGTGGTCTGGCATGTTCCAGGAGGCCTGAGGCCAGCTCTTAGGAAGCACGTGGTGTCTGTCTCAGACGTGGGGAGCCTTGACGTTGGGTCTCTGGAGGTAGCACGGCAGTGCAGTGGGGTGTGGAGTCTTTGGAAGAGCTTCCTGGTGGTCAGTGGTTTTCTTTGGAACTGGGAGGAGGCGGTCAGCCTTTCATGCTATTTATACTCAGTGACCCAAAGCCACTGCGTCTTGGGCACGCTAGCTCTGCGCCGCTCAGAGTGCGCCTCCGAACCGCCTCTGCTCGCCAGCGGCTCTCCTGGGCCCTCAGGTCAGCTGTGCTTTTGGAATGGCGGGCCGTGCTCAGCCTGTGCCCCGAGGCCTTGTGTTCATCCCCTCCCTCTGTCCCTTGGGGTCAGCGGGAATGTCACCTTGTCCTTTCTGTGAATGACCACTGCCAGTGGGGAGGGACTTCGACCTCAGCTAAGAGCACAAACACAGTGACAGGAGGACTGAGCAGGCCAGGCTGTGGCTGCGGTCCCTAAAGCTCTGTGAGGCTACCACCTGCAGGGGTCTCCCTGGTGGCAGCAGCTGCTCCAGCCTGGCCCAGGCCTTCGCGGGCGTCGTCCTCATGCGCACTGCGGCTCTGTGGAGGTAGGCTGTCAACCACACCTGCTCCTGCGCTTGGCAGCCCTTTTGTTTTTTGTTTTTAGACAGGGCCTCATTAAGTTGCTTAGGGCTTCACTGAGCCTTTGCTGAGGCTGGCCTTGAACTTGCAGTCCTCCTGCCTCAGCCTTCCAAGTCTCTGGGATGACAGGTATCTGCTTCCAAGTTTGGCTTGACTTGCTCTTATCTAAAACCCTTGGAAAAAGGGACACTGAGCTTCTTAACATCTTCCAAGGTGACACTGTGGTGATTTTTCTTGACTTTGTTGCTGAAGTTACCTGTTGCGTGTGCTCCAGGCCCTTCAGCCGTCTTCCTGAGCAAGTTCCTCTCTGTGGAGGGGTCACTGGACTGTCACACCTGCTGGCTGCCTGGCCCTACCCTGGGAAGCCATGCCTGTCACAGAGAAGCTGACTTGGTGTCCCTCGTCACCCAGGAGTCTCTTGGGAAGTCCCCACACCTGAGCATGCACATATCCAACACCCTCTGACTGCCTCTAGCTCTTCCATAGTCTGCCTCATGTCCCCAGAGACAGTGGCAGCCCCGTGTGAGACCGGACGGCCCCTCTCTCCCTGCGGCACAGCAGCTCAGAGGCGGCTCCACAGTGGTCTCCTCTGTGCAGCCCTCGTCGAGTGGCCCGTGACCTTGACTGCTTGAGAGGCAGGCTGATTTTCTTTTTTTTTTTTTTTTTTTTTTTTTTGGTACCAGGGATTGAACTCAGGGGCACTCGACCACTGGGCCACATCCCCAGCCCTTTTTTTTTTTTTGTATTTTATTAGAGACAGGGTTTCACTGAGTTGCTAAGTGTCTCGCCATTGCTGAGGCTGCCTTTGAACATGCAATCCTCCTGCCTCAGCCTCCCAAGTGCTGGGATCACAGGCGTGCGCCACCGCGCCCGGCCTTAATTATTCCAAATGTGCCACTTAAAAGCTGTGTAGAGGAGCTGGGCATGGTGGCACATACCTGTCATCCCAGCAGCTCAGGAGGCTGAGGCAGGAGGATCCCAGGTTTGAGGCCAGCCTCAGCAACTTAGCGAGACCCTGTCTCAAAAGAAAAAGTAGAAAGGACTGGGATGTGGCTCAGTGGCAGAGCCCCCGGGTTCAATTCCCAGTACCAAAACAAGGAAAGCCGATCACAGCGCCTCTGGACGGCTGGCCGCAGCTCAGAGCACTTGTGCGGCACCTGCAAGGGGAACAAAGCACGGACCCGTGGAGCGCAGGTGGTGTGCGGGGTGGGGCTCTGGGACGTGGCTCTCACCCCACAGCCGTCACATGACCCTCTGCTTGTCTCGCGCAGGCTTTGATTCTGATAACTCTTCTGGGGAATTTTCAGAGGCGAATCCGAAGGTCACTGGGAGGATTGACTTGGACTCCAGCAACAGCTCTAGGACTGGGAAAAGTGGGGAGAGGCCCCCTCGAGAGAATGGGGTTCAGAAGCACAGGTACGTGGTCTCCGAGCACTGTCGCAGAGCTGTCCCCGCGCGTCTGTCGTCCTTCCCAGAGCTCCCCTCAGGGCCTCGTGGCTCGCACAGGGTCCAGCTGGAGGGCAGCCCACCCCCAGGCTCGGGGTCTTGCTCCACATAGCTGCTGCCACTGGCCACCCCTGTGCACAGAGGCACGGTGTCGCTCTGCTTGGTCCTGGAGAGGAGAGGACAGCAGTGCTTGACCGTGGTCCCTCCCAGTGGGGTCCTCGCCCAGGACCTGCTCGGCCTGCCATGGCGTGGGCCTCGCGGACTTCCTCCTGTCCATGTCCTGCTGAGCTGCATTGGCCGGTGGCCCCAGGGGCAGCAGGGGCGTGGTCAGCTGGCTGTGGCAGGACCATGCTCCACCCCTGCCAACGCGCTCGTGACACAGTGGTTCTGAGGCCAGCGGCCTCAACAGCCGGCTGCAGTGTCTCGGGAGAGGCAAGGCCTTGGGTGGGACCCGCCGTGGCAGTGGGTCTTGAGGCGCTGAGCGCAGGGCCCTCCAGCCTCACCCCGACCTCTCCTCCGAGCGAGCCCCGGTGCCTCGCTCTCTTCATCCTCCATCTGTGTGCGCGGGCCGTCAGCGGGGCGCCTCTGCGGAGCCGTGGCCTGTCAGAGCAGCGCCCTCTGGACCCCACCTGCCCTCTGCCCTTCTCCAGCAGTTGCCCCAGCTCCCTGCGCTGACACCTTGGCCTCTTTGGACGCACCCTGGGTCTCTGCGTGCCAGTCCACCGGGGCACCTCCTCCACCCGCGTCTCTCCCTGCCACGGGCGGCGGCACTCTCGGAGTCAGCCCTGAGCCACCACTTCACCTCTGCCCGCAGCTCACGCCCCTTGGTCCTTTCTGGGGCTGGGGTTTTGGCTCAGAGGTAGAGGCTCGCCTAGCACGTGCGCGGCCTGGGTTCGATCCTCAGCACCGCATTGTGTACAACTAAAAGCAAATAAAAAAACATTTAAAAAAAAAAAAGAAGAAGAAGAACAGCACCCCTTTGCCTGTGGACTGTCTTTCCCGGACACTGGTGCTCTCAGGACGAGGGCCAGCCTCCTCCACCCCGTCCTCAGCTGGCCGCACACTGCTGCAGCTCTGCTCCTCGGGCCCCACACACAGGGGCCTGTTTTGCGGTCTTGGGTGCATGCAGCCCTGCCCTTGCCTGGCTGGTGTGCACCTGCTCCTGGCTTGGGCCCTCCCCTCCTCTTCATGGCTCAGTTCCTGTTCTTCATCCCCACCTCATGCGGGTCCTGCCCTGGGCATGCCCTGTCCTGTGCAGCACATGCCGTGCCGAGGCCTCTGGTGGAGAGCTCGGGAGGCGGCGAGGTGGGTGTGGGCCAAGCCTGCTTCTAGCGGCCGGCCACGGTGCTCCACTGCCAAGGTTTCCTTTTCCATGTGCCTCACAGCCGCCCCCTCCTTCCTCTTGCCCCTTGAGATGAGCAGTCTGCCCCGAAACAGCTGCCTGATGTGCCACCTCCAGGCCACCCTGGGTGAGGCCTGGGCTGCTCTTGCCCCGAGGGCTGGGTGCCCTTTGGGGTTCCTCGGCCTGTGGGGGCCGGGGGCGGTGGCAGGGCCCCTGGGCTTGCTCCCTGGCACCTCCTTCATGCCCCCACTCCACGGCACCCTGCCAGTAACATGCGTGGCTCCCCTGACATTCAAAGGCAGGTCGTTACTTGGTACCCCCACAGGTGGAGATGGGCACAGTGCAGCTCACATCCCAAGAGGGTCACCCGTGAGCAAGAGCTGGGGTTAAAGACAGGTGCAGATGTGACAGCCAGGCCATCTGGCTGGAAGACATTTGGGAAGCCGGGACCTTAGCGTGTGTTGAAGGTGGCGAGGCAGCTGGTTTCTGGAAAGTTTCTTAACACCTTCCACGCTTGCTGGCCTCACTTCTGTTCCTTACCCTGCAGCCGCCCCTTGGGGATGGGCTAGAGACCCGGAGTGGGCAGCAGAGCTGCCGACAGGGGTCCCCAGTTGTCACCCACCCCCAGCCTTGGGAAGGAAGTCACAGCCTGCTCCTGCAGCGTCAGGGTCAAGACTCTAAAGGTGACATGACCACTCCCCGAAGAGTTCCAGCACCGCAAGGCAGGAAGCTCCCGAGAGACTCGGGTGGCAGCTGGGGTTCCTCCCTGGGCATGCCAGTGCTCGGGGCTCCTGTTCAGGTCTGAGTGTGAGGTCTAGGGGTGTCGCGGAGCCGCCGCCCTGGGAAAGGGCCCTCCCACCAGTAACGAGCGGCATTTGTGGTCTTCTCGCAGGACGGCGCTGCCCGCCCCCATGTTCTCCCGCAGCGACTTCAGCGTGTGGAGCATCCTGAAGAAGTGCATCGGCCTGGTGAGCGCCGCCTGGGCGAGTGGGCGCTGGGTGGTGGCACTGCCGTGGTTGGGAGAGAGCACTGTTTACAGGCAGCACGAGATGGGGGCTGAACCGGAGAGGGAGGAGGGGAAGGGAGGGTGCTGCCGTTTATGGACAGCGGAGTGACAGTTCCGCTGGGGCCAGGTGACGCAAGACGTCTCGCGCAGCAGTGTGTGACGTGCCAGCCCACCACTGCAGACCCGCTGTGTGGGACGGGGCGGGGGCTGCTGGGGGCTCTTCCATCAGAGAGGGTTCTCCAGGTCGCCCGCAGCCTTCGTCAGGGTCTCAGGATTCCTAACAGAAAAACTAAGAACTGGTGGGACAGTCAGAGCATCCGCACGCTGTGGACTTCGCTATGGCCTTGGCTGTCTGTCAGAGTCCCACGTGTGCTGGGGTCTCTGGTTTGCCCCTACGTGAGCATCACCTGGTGACTGGGAGACCGAGGCCACAGGCCAGGGGTGCAGGCGTCCTCAGGTTCTTAAGATGTGACTCAGTTCTTGAGATGTGTGGGTTTCTTCTGCTGTTGTCCATCTTAATCCTTTTTCCTCCAGAGGAAGCTTCATCTTTGTACCCAGGTTTTTATTTGGAAGTAACGTCAGGCTCACAGAAAGTTCCAGAGTGGCACAGCATCCCCCACCCCTCGCAGCCCCGGCACTGGCTTGGAGGAGCAGCTGCCGCGCAGGGGGCGGAGCGAGCACTGCCCCTTCCTGGCCTGGACCCTCTCTGGGATCCCTGGTGGCATCTGGCCATCACATCTCCTTGGTGCCCTTCACCGCGCTGGCAGGCTGCTGGCCGCCGTTGGCAGAATGTTCTCAGGTTAGGTTTGTTGGCACTTTCTCCTGACGAGGCTGAGGTGCTGCATTTCCAGCAAGAACACACAGGCCAGGGGCCCTCGGTCCCTGTCTGAGGCTGTGTCACCCACGCCTCTTCCTGGGGATGTCGACCTTGAACGCTGCACAGTTGCTGTGATACTATCTGGTTCTCCCCTGGTGATCATCTAGGGCCATTTGTTTCATTTTAATGTTTAGAGATTGCTTTTATGCGTTTAATTCAGTTTTAAAATATGGGTTCAAAGTTAGATGTATTTAATGAGGTATACGTAGTAGTCTGTTTTCTGTTACCAGTAACACAATACCACCGGCTAGGAGAGTCGTAGAGAAGAGGCTTATTTTTGCTCAAGCTTGTGAAGGTTCCAGGTTGAGGGCTGCGTCTGGTGAGAGTCGTCACGTGGCAGCAGACACACGTGTGTGTGTGTGTGTGTGTGTGTGTGTGTGTGCGCGCGTGCACGAGCATCTCTGTCTCTTCTGGTCTCCCCCTGGGTCTTGTTGCTGATCTGCGGTGGGACCCGGGGTGCTCCGCCACTGAACCCCACCCCACTCTCTCCAGCTCTGGTTTTGAGAAGGTCTCCCTCAGTGGCTGAGGCTGGCCTGGAGCTTGTGATCCTTTCACCTCAGCCTCCACGGTGCGGGGATGACAGTGTGGCCCCTCGCCTGGCTCCCTGTCCCCACCTGGCTGCCTAGATGTAGTCATGGGGCTCACCATGATGACCCTGCCCAGAGACCCCATCGCAACACATGGGACGGCCGCATGAGGCCCACATCAGTGAAGCCTTGGGGACACTCTGACCATCCCTGCAGCTGGACTGGCCCTGCCCACAGGGTGCCTCTCCCTGTGCCGCGCACTTCTGTGGGCCCAGACCTTCAGTCTCTCCCATGCCCAGGCTTCCTCCACCTCTGCTCTCGCCCAGAAAACCCGTCGCTGTAGTTTGGTACTGCCTCATGCCCCCACAAGGAATGTGGCCCTGCTGGGGGACACCTGGGGCATTTCTGGCCTTCAGCTGATCCAGCAGATCTCTGTGACTGGCCCTGAACGTGGGTCTGCAGAGGTGCTGGACAGATTCCCAGCAATGGGGTTGCTGGCCACAGGACGGTGCCTGTGGGGTTCTGCTGCGTGCAGCCTGCTTACCACCCACCCTCCACCTGAGCAGGGCCCGCCTTCTCCTGCCTGGGGCTCTCCGCCTTCTCCTGCCCAGCACCAGCCCCCTGGCCATGCCCTGGGGTCTGGCTGTGGCGGGTTCTGAGGTGCGCAGCAGGGGCGTGAGCCTGGCCAGGCGCAGCCGTGCCGTCCTGCACGTCACACCTGCTCTTTCAGGTCGCTGCCACTTGCTGCTAAGGTGGGGAGTGCAGGGTCACTGTGCTGGTCCTCCTGCCTTCCTGTGCGGGCCACTCCCTCGTGTGGCCTCAGCGACCCTGTGCACCAGAGTGGACTCTGCCTTAACTCTAGCCCAGCCCTCCTGAGTGTCCCCAAGCTCCCAGGGTTCACCGGTGCCCACAGGTCCTCCTGCCCCTGCCCTGGGCGGGGTCTTCCTGGGCCAGGCTGCAAGCAAAGCCCTGCCCTTTCCCAGGTTCCACCTGACAGAGGCCTTTCTTGGTGGCACTGTCCCAAGCACAGTGCCTGCCCCAGGTGTTCTGAGCAGTCGGGCCACTCGTGAGCCACAGCTCGTCCTTGTCCCTGGAGCCTCTGTGGGCCTCAGCCTGCCCGTGCTCAGGCCCCTGCGGAGCCTGTCCTGAAAGCCCTCACTGTCAGAGCCCCTGCCTGGACCTGGCTCACGTGTGCCCCCGTGGGCACCCTGTCCCCTCGCATGCCCAGCCTCACCCTGCCTGGGCTGCCTGGAAGCACAAGAGACAGCCGCGGGCCACGCCGTGGAAGGGCTCGGCAGCAGGCAGGCCTTTCTCCACCTTCTGGAGGCGCTGGGGCTGGGGCGAGTCTCTTCCTGGACAGGGTCTCGCTGAGCTGCCTGTGCTGGTCCTGAGCTCCCGGGCTCAGGCGGCCCTCCCCCTCGGCCTGGCGAGCGCAGCAGCAGGGTGGGCTCTGGTGACGTGGGCAGCTCGGCACTGGCACCACTCATCTGGAAGTGGGGCTGGGAGGGACCACAGGGGTGGGGGCAGCAGTCTGGGAGCATCTCTGCAAGCACCACTGTGGCGTGGGACGGAGAGGGTCCGTGGGCCTGGGAGTGGAGAGGACTCGGGGCCACCGCGTGGGAAGACCTCCAGTGTTGGACAGGTGCCGTGTGGGGCCTGATGGAAGCCAAGGCTCATGGACAGGTGGCCGGCATGCAGGCAGCTGACCGTGCGTCTTCCCGACCCCACCTCCAGGAGCTGTCCAAGATCACGATGCCCATCGCCTTCAACGAGCCCCTGAGCTTCCTGCAGCGGATCACGGAGTACATGGAGCACGTGTACCTCATCCACAGGGCCTCCTGCCAGCCCCAGCCCCTGGAGAGGATGCAGGTGGGCAGTCCGCGGAGGCCACAGCACTTGTCCTGTGGCCTGTCTGCAGTGGCCTTGGCCCTGGGAGCCCTCTGGTGCCCTCCTGCCAGGAGGCTGCCTGGTGGAGCCGGCTCTTGTGGTCCTCTCAGCACCACGGCCTCGCGTGTGTGTGTGCGTGTGCGACTGTGTGGGCACGTGTGTCTGAGCACGTGTGTCTTATGCATGTGTGCGTGGGCACAACTGTGTGTGTGCGAGCCCTTGTGTGGGACAGGCTGTGCCAGTGTCTGCAGGGAGCCCAGCTGTGGGGGTGGAGAAAGCACGGTCCTTGACGTGACTTTGAGGAAGTGATGGGTGACAAATGGCACTTCCTAGGAAGTGCTGTAATCCTAAAGCATGTTTCTAGCAGAAGGCTGGGCAGTCACAGGCGGCGGGGCGCTGCCTTCCTGCTGGTCACTCTGACCCTGTCCTGTGCGTTTTTTTGCAGTGTGTAGCTGCTTTTGCAGTCTCGGCTGTGGCTTCCCAGTGGGAGAGGACCGGCAAGCCATTCAACCCGCTCTTGGGAGAGACGTATGAACTGATCAGGTACGAGGAGCCCTTCGTGAACACTCAAGGGTGGGCTCTTCGGTGATGGACGACCAGCACCGGTGTCTGGGCCCATGAGGGGAGGTCGGAGGGCTAGGGATGCCATGGGCAAGCTGTTTCCTACCCAGAGTGCTGCGGTGGCGAGGTGAGGCCTTACCCTTGTGAGGCAAGACCAGGCTGAACCAGAGGGTCGTGGTGGCGGGCCGTGGAGGAGCATGCTCGCGGAGAGGCGGGGAGCGTGCTCGCGGAGAGGCGGGGAGCGTGCTCGCGGAGAGGGGGGAGCGTGCTCGCGGAGAGGGGGGGAGCGTGCTCGCGGAGAGGGGGGAGCGTGCTCGTGGAGAGGCGGGGAGCGTGCTCGCGGAGAGGCGGGGAGAGTGCTCGCGGAGAGGCGGGAGCGGGGAGCGTGCTCGTGGAGAGGCGTGGAGAGTGCTCGTGGAGAGGCGTGGAGAGTGCTCGCGGAGAGGCGTGGAGAGTGCTCGCGGAGAGGCGTGGAGAGTGCTCGTGGAGAGGCGTGGAGAGTGCTCGTGGAGAGGCGTGGAGAGTGCTCGCGGAGAGGCGGGGAGCGTGCTCGTGGGAGGGGGGGAGCGTGCTCGTGGAGAGGCGTGGAGAGTGCTCGTGGAGAGGCGGGGAGCGTGCTCGTGGAGAGGGGGGCAGCGTGCTCGTGGAGAGGGGGGGAGCGTGCTCGTGGAGAGGCGTGGAGAGTGCTCGTGGAGAGGCGGGGAGCGTGCTCGTGGAGAGGCGGGGAGCGGGGAGCGTGCTCGCGGAGAGGCGGGGATCGTGCTCGTGGAGAGGCGTGGAGAGTGCTCGCGGAGAGGCGGGGAGCGGGGAGCGTGCTCGTGGAGAGGCGTGGAGAGTGCTCGTGGAGAGGCGGGGAGCGTGCTCGTGCTCGTGGAGAGGGGGGGAGCGTGCTCGTGGAGAGGGGGGGAGCGTGCTCGTGGAGAGGCGGGGAGCGTGCTCGTGGAGAGGCGGGGAGCGTGCTCGTGGAGAGGGGGGGAGCGTGCTCGTGGAGAGAGGGGGAGCGTGCTCGTGGAGAGGCGGGGAGAGTGCTCGTGGAGAGGCGGGGAGCGTGCTCGTGGAGAGGCGGGGAGCGTGCTCTCGGAGAGGCGGGGAGAGTGCTCGTGGAGAGGCGGGGAGCGGGGAGCGTGCTCGTGGAGAGGCGGGGAGCGTGCTCGTGGAGAGGCGGGGAGCGTGCTCGTGGAGAGGCGGGGAGCGTGCTCGCCTCAGCCAGGCAGAGCCAGGCACCGTGAGCAGACCAGGCCATTTCACAGCAGCACTTTGTGGACACTGTCAGAGAGGAGTCCAAGCCACATGCAGTGGCGTACACGTGTCCTCCCAGTGACTTGGGAGGCTGAGGCAGGAGGACCACAAGTTGAAGCCAGCCTGGGCCACTTAGTAAGATACTGTCTCAAAACAAACCCAAAGAGGGCTAGGGATGCAGCTCAGTGGTCCGGCACCTGTCTCGGGGGGGAAAAGGAGAGAAGTGAGTCCAACCCGAAGAGTAACTGCAGAGGCTGCTCGTGGTGCAGCCCCGCTGACCACTGCCGGCCACCCAGGGCCTGGGAGTGGCTGGGCCACCCTGGCCAGTGGGGATGCAGGCAGGGTCTGGTCCGCACCAGCTGAGACCCCTTCCTGGGGAGTTGTTTCTGGGCAGTGTCCCTGCCCTCCTGGGATTCTCCAGGTCACACCCCTCTTTTACTCTCGCCCTTGTGCCTAGTGCATCCCGAGACTGGACACAGGTCCTGACTCCAGCCCAGAGGCCAGGCTGGGCCTCTAGAGGGCTGCTGGCTGGGCTGCTGTCCACACTGCAGCCTCAGGCTGTGGGAAGCTGTCCTGTGCCCCCGTGAGGGTGCCCACGCCAGCGCACCGCCCAGGGGAGGCTGTGCCAGGGCACTGCGCCTCGTCCCGGCCGAGACTCGGCGGCTGTGTGTGCTCCCTCGTGGGGCCTTCTGTGGGCAGGGGCCTTCTTGGTCTGCCGCGCTCCGAGGCACCGTGGGTGAGTGCCTACAGGATGCTGAGGGGGTCTGAAAGGGGAAGAGGAGCTGTCCTCTTTTCTGCGTGTGGTGTGCCTAGCAAGTGCGACTGCCCTGGTCGGGGAGGACGTTGGAGGACAGGGTGGCACCCAGTCAGGCCGTCCTCACCACGGAGCATGGTAGCCGTGGGCCATGGGCTGCGGGCTGCGCACAGTGGTACTGCCCGGAGCCTGGGCACCAGTGGGGGCCTGCGTCCTGCTTTGGTTCTCTCTCCCATGGAGAGGGGACTCTGCTAAAGCAGCTAGCCTCTTATTTGGGGTCTGGGTTGATTGATGATCCCGTGGATATTTTATTGTCTATTTTTTAACTATAAGAGCATACTCTTCATAGAAAGTGTGCAACCTTGAAAAACGTAGAAAACATGAGTCAGATGAAATGCATGAGAGACCGTTGCTGTCGCCATTTTGGTAGGTTTCCCCTTGTGCGTGAAGGGCGTTGCTCGAGCTGGGGCCTGTCTGTGCCAGCACTGGCCTCAACCATGTGGGGGACGGCCGGCGTCAGCCCAGGCTCTGCTGAGCGTCTGCTGGACACTGCGGCTGTAGTTGGGGAGCATGGTGGAGCCAGGGCTGGGGCTCTGCTCTGCTCCCAGCCCATTCAGGGGGTCAGCTCCTGGCCTTCCCCTTGCTCTGCTGCTGTGGGGACTGTCAGAAGCTTGTGGTGGGTTTTGTTTGTTTGTTTGTTTGTTTTTGATATTCTTTTAGTCGTAGGTGGACGCGATATCTTTACTTATTTCTGTGTTTTTGTGTGGTGCTGAGGATGGAGCCCAGCGCCTCACATGTGCGAGGCACGCTTACCGCTGAGCGCAGCCCAGCCGCAGGAGCTTGTGCTCTGATCCGCCGTTGGCCAGCACTGGTGCTGGAGCTGCTGCTCACCAGGCCCACTGCCTCCCAGAGAGCGGGGCTGGTCAGAGAGCATGGTGACACAGAGGCCCAGCAGGGACGGCTGTCCAGCGTCCCAGCAGGAGGGGCTGCAGGGAGGAGGGAGGGCCTCCCGGAGGCACCACGCACGGCATCTTTCTGCCTTGAGTCACGGGGAGCAGCTCCCTTTCTAGATCCTCCCGAGCAGCCAGGGCCAGTCGCGGGCTCAGGCCTCCAGTCACGTGCTCGGGGCTGGGTTCCAGATGCTGGCGGTGTGGCTGCTGGAGTCATTAAGACACCTTGGAAAGACAAGCCAGAACAGGGACGCGGCTCGCACAATAGCGACTAAGCTCTGGGTGGGAAGAGCGAGAGCGGGCGCCGTGCAGCGCACGCACGCACGGGCCAGCCTTCCGGGCGCCATCTGGGGCGGGCTGGGGGTCACAGCCTGAGAGCACCAGCTCTTCCGGCTCCAGCACACGTGCCCCTGGGCAGTGTCTCCCCCACGCCTCGGGGGCCGAGCAGCCCCGCTCAGCAGCAGCACAGACCCTGTCCTGCTCCAGTGCTCCTGTCCCTCAGAGCCTCAGTGAGGCTAAAAATACACCTGCTTTTCTTAGACAAGTATTCATCTTGTAAATTACAGACTTTGGTAGGCAACCTTTTAAAACCTAATTTTTCACCTTTCCTTCCTCTGTAATGATTGGGAATTCTGATTCCAGATAACTTAGTAATTATGTGGTTTAGCTTTTATAATTTTTAATGACTACAACTGTAGGTGTATCCACAGTTCCGGAACAATTAAACACTGACATTTTTGTTGAATAAGAGAGTCTGCTCAAAGCCCTGCTTCCTGGCCAAGAACATTTTGGGGTGCGAGACATTTCATCACTGCAGTTCCAGGAATTTGATAACTGGACCGGGCAGGACCCCCTTCAGGGCCGCAGTCAGCCTTGGCTTTGCTGCCGCGGGCGCCCCTGCAGGGCTGAAGTGAGCATTCTGGATCATGCTGGGCTGCAGTGGAGGCCACTGTGAGGCACAGGTGTCCCCTGGGGACGGGTGGCAGGAGGGTGGCAGGCCTCCATGCCAGCGCTTGTTGTGCAAGCTGGCCGGGTGTGCTCAGGAGTGACGCTCCGTGGCTGTCAGGCAAACTGTGCCACCTGGGCAGCACCTGCTTTGTGTTTCTGCTGCCTGTCACAGCCTGGGGGCTCCTGGCACCAGACCAGACTGGAGGTAGCAGGGTGGACCTGCTGGGCAGTGGGGTTGCAGGGCCCTGAGCCTGACAGGGAGGGGAGCTGTCCTTCCTTTGAGTCTGTCGTCATTAATACGACTCTTTTCCTCTGTCCCTTTCCTTCCTCCTCTTGTGTTTGGACCTAGGGAAGACTTGGGGTTCAGATTCATATCTGAGCAAGTCAGCCACCACCCTCCCGTCAGCGCTTTTTATTCAGAAGGCCTCAGCCAGGACTTTGTGTTCCACGGCTCCATCTACCCGAAGCTCAAGTTCTGGGGCAAGAGCGTGGAGGCGGAGCCCCGGGGGACCATCACCCTGGAGCTTCTCAAGTGAGTGACGGGAGCGGGCCGGAGGAGGCAGCGCCTCGCCCTGGCCTCCTTCCTGGAGGCGCTGCCGTCCCTGGCCGAGCAGGCTGCCGGCGCTGCGCCGCCTCTCCGACGATGGCGCCCGCCCTCTCCCACGCCCTGAGCTGCCCTCGCTCCTGCTTGGTCCTCCTTCAGCCTGCAGCCTGAGCCAGCACGGCTCCGCACCTCGCCTGCAGCGCCCTCCGGGCTGCACCTGGGCCAGCGCCTGCGTCCAGTTGGCAGGGACCTCCTGGTCAGGAACTCCTCCCAGGGCTGCTCAGGCGTGGCGCTGGCCTCCCTCGGGGGACCCCTGGGGAGACGTGCTGAGGCAGAAGCTGCTCCACATGCTGTTTTCTTTGGGGGTGAGGCATACAGAGTTGAAAAGTGGCAGGCCCGTTGGGTCAGTGCGTCAGGTCCACCTGGGAAATTCATGGGGTTCCGCACAGGTGTGGTGCCCCACCCTGCTTGGAGCCGGCGTGGCCCTCGGGCGGGGCTCCGTGCGGCAGCTGTCCGCCCGTCACACAGGAGGGGGCGTTCTCTTGGGGAGGGCCGTTTTGGAGGAGGAAGAGTCAGAGGAAGGGAGTGGAGAGTGTGGACAGCACACTCGCCCTGCGTCCCTGCCTGGCTGTGCCCCCGTGTGGCCGGCTGCTCCTCAGGACGCAGTACACGGTGTGTTTGTGAAACGGCTTTTCTGTTGACAACGTCGCAGGAAAGCCAGTGCTCTTGTCTCAGTCTTCTTTTATTGCTGATTAACTTGTCTTGACATTTAAGTAGAAAGCTTTGTCGATGCTACAAAGGAAAGGAGGGGTGAGTTCCACCACACGCTGAGTGCGGGCGGGGCCGGAGGGACTTCAAAGCCCCGGCCAGCTCGCGGCAGGCTTGGCGTGGCGCTCTGGCTGTCTGGTCAGGCGTCCAGGTTGCGCAGGGTCCAGGCGTCGCTGCCCTTGACCTGCTCACTTCTGTGTTCCAGACATGACGAAGCCTACACCTGGACCAACCCCACCTGCTGTGTGCATAATGTCATCATCGGGAAGCTGTGGATCGAGCAGTACGGAACGGTGGAGATTCTGAACCACAGGTGACAGCCCGGGCCCTGCCGAGCCCCGCCTTCCCTTCACTCTGCTTATGAGGCTCCCTGCTGCAGGGCCCCGTTTGCCCGTGGCTGGCTAGGTGGGTCCTGGCCAGCACTGAGGTCAATGCGAGTGTGCCACATGGGTTGAGTGTGTGGTTGATTTATTTGAGACATTAAACTGAAGAGTGGTGTCATCACTGGGTGAAAACAGTGACCACCTGCATCACCCAGGACCCAGGCTATACTACCTTACACTGCAAACTCATGACTCACTGTCTTTGTAAGTATGAGATATAATCTCTAATCATAAAATTCACTGAGTTTAAATGAGCACTTAGGTGATACTTTAGTAAGTTCACTAGATCACACAACCATCACCCAAGACAGTGTTATAGCTTCTCTTTCAGTCCAGAAAGCCTCCTGTGGTGCTGAGCATCACATGGCCCCTTGCTCTGTCGCGGCCGGCCTTCTCAGGACTCTTCACATCGTAAATGCGCGCGCCCATGCTTGTTTTCCCCACAGGACTGGAGACAAGTGCATACTGAACTTCAGACCGTGCGGGCTGTTTGGAAAAGAACTTCACAGAGTGGAAGGGCATATTCAAGACAAAAAGTAGGTCTGGGAGGGCTGGGGATATAGCTCAGTTGGTAGAGGGTTTGCCTCGCATGCACAAGGCCCTGGGTTCTATCCCCAGCACCTCAAAGGAAAAAAAAAAGTAGGCCTGGGAGGCTGGTGATGTGATGTGAGTGTGCGCCGTGGCCGCGGTACCACCCCAGACACCTGTCACGGCAGACACTGTTCAGGAAGGGAAAACAAAGACGATCTTTTTTTTAGTTGTCCATAGACCTTCATTTTATTTATTTATTTGTATGTGGTGCTGGGAATCAGACCCAGTGCCTTCCACACGTGAGGCCAGCTCTCCACCACCGAGCCCCAGCCCAGCCCGTGTACAGACGACCCTGAGAGTAGCTTCTGTTGATGGAGAGTGGAGCCCATCCCTTCTGGAGGGAAAGATAGCCAGTGACCTGAGAAGCGAGAGCTGCCTCTCGGGAGAGAAGCTGCAGTTCCGACTCTGGCCCTGCTGCAGCCTGCGCCAGGCCCTGGGAGGATGGTGGTGGCCTGTGCGGTGCCATTGGCAAGGGGCTGGTCCGTCCTCTAAACCAGGACCTCTACAAGTTTTTGCAAGCAAACAAATGGTTGGTAGTGTCAGAACAGATTTTTCATGTTTTTTTTTTTTTTTTTTTGCCCACTCTGTGTTAATTTCTTTATGTGTTGGGTTTCAGATTTACCAGTTTTTTTCAGCAAGGAATTTGGGCCATATAATGTCAAGAGATCATCCCAGCTCCTAAACTCTAGTTTCCAGCTTAAAACAGCACTTCTGCTCCACCTTCTCCTGGGTGCCAGAGGCCACCTGTTTAACCGGCTGTAAAGTGCCGTCAGACTTAAGACAGGCAGTGTCCCCCGCGGCATGTGGCAGGACCCAGCCCGTGGACTGGAGCGGGTGGTGGTCCTGTGGCTGGGAGTGAGTGGCCAGCATTGCGGGCAGTCTCCTAGGGAGCTGCCCAAGGCTGCTGTGTCTGTGGCAGCCGTGGGCCGCGAGGCCAGGGCTGACGCCTGTGGTGCCTGAGCGCGCAGCTGGGGCTGGGTTCGGGGCTCTCCGCCTGCGGCTTGCGTTCTGGTGCTGTGATGAAGCACCTGAGAAGCTCACCCTGGGAGGGGAGATGGCTTGGCTACTGATGTCAGGCTCCGTCCACGGCTGCTTGGCCCAGTTGGTTCCAGGCTGTGGGCGGCACGCCACGGTGGCAGGCGCAGCAGAGAGAGAGCTGCTGAGTCCTGGTGACCAGGATGGGGGAGGGGAGGCTGGGGACTGGGGCGCCCTTCAAGGACACGCCCCTGTGCCTGCTGCCCCCAGCTAGGCCCTGCTTCCGCCAGTATCCACACCGGCCAACAGCCCACGGAGCCATGAAATCATCGGTGGGTCAGTCCCTGGATGGGGTGGGACCCCTCAAATCCCGTCACCTCCTAAAGGCCTTGCCCCTGCATTGAGGACCTCGCCTTTGACACATGAGCTTTTGGGGGAACTTTAGGATCCACGTCAGAAAGCCATCCTAAATCCGAGGACACGTCCTCTAGAGAGGGGGCTGTCTGCAGCTGTGGCAGCTCTGCAGGGTGCCCCTGAGACAGGCATGCTCTCCTGGTGGCATGAACTTGGCACAGCCACCACGTGCTCTTCCCAGGCAGAGGGAAACAGGAAGGGTCTGGTATTGGAGAGCCCCAGGGTTGTCCTGAGGTGAGGTGACAGGCAGTGGCCAAGGAGGAAGCAAGTGCTGTTGGTGAGGTCGATGGAAGGTCTGAAGGCCACGCAGCATGGAGATGTCCAGTGTGTTTGAAAAATGATCACAGGGCTCAGGAGCGTGGCTCAGCAGGAGAGCACTCACCTGCACGCATCCCCACCGCGGAAGAGAAAGCTGGGCACGTGCGGCTCTGCACTCGAGAAGGGTGTCCCTGCCTGTCTCCTACAGCCTGAGGCCCCTTTAGCTTCCTGTGGCTTTACCCTCTTTTCTGCTTTGGTGCAGGGTTAGGAAGAGTTCTCTCAAGTGACATGAGTGGTGTCCCAAAAGCCAGTCTTCACCTTCGCGTTCACACCCGGTGGTGCCCCAGGCCGGCACAGGCAGGGCCGTGCTCCCGGGCTGAGGGGCGAGCCGTGCTCAGCAGAGCGGCTGCTGGCGGCTCTGACCAGGCTTCCAACCCTTTGCCACAGCAGGAAGAAGCTCTTCATCATCTATGGCAAGTGGACAGAGTGCTTGTGGGGCATCGACCCCAGTTCCTACGAGTCCTTCAAGAAGCAGGAGAGGCGAGGGGACCACCAGAGGAAGGCCAGGCTGGTGAGTGGCTGCTCTGGGCAGACCCTGGGCGGGCGGCGCCTGGTGGCGAGGGCCACACTGCTTCCCTGGAGCTCCAGGGTCGGCCTCGCCTCGGCTTGCCCCCAAGGGAGCGTGGTGCCCTCGAGGCCCGGCCAGGAGGGGACGAGCGTGGCCTCTGTTGAGCTGGGAGTGCTTGTCCATCTGGGCACTGGGCAGTGGGGCCCCCGTGTCCCGCGGTCGGGCTGCTCTCCTGAGCGTGGCGTGGGTCTCCTCGCTGGCTGGCGCACCCACTGGCACCTCCGGAAGCCGGTGTCTGGGCGCTCTGGGCTCAGGGCCTGCTCCAGCGCGTCCCCTAAGCCTGCTCGGAAAGTCAGGGAGCCACATATCCGCTCCTCCCATCCCGGGAAGTCAGAGAGCATCGCCAAGGATCCCAGAGCTCGGGAAGCGTGATCTGAAGACAGGCCGCTCCCGAGCTGAGAGCCAGGCGGGCGGTTCGGAAGGGTGGCCTGGAAGGGGAGTCTCCCAAGTGCTGACCACCGGTACAGTGGGTGCCCAGCTGCATCCAGTGACCTCTGTCCTCTCCACCCAGGACCCACGGGCTCTGACGACGACGCAGCAGGTCTTTCCCGGGGAGGGGTGGGCGCGGGGCTCCATCTAGAGCTGCCAGCTGCCGTGCGCTCAGCCCCGGGACGCCTCCTGCCTGCGGCACAGCAGCATCCAGGGAAGCCCCTGGCACTGCTGCGCAAGCCCCAGCTGGGCAGCTGCCCACAGGCCAGCTCACACGCAGAGGAGAGCACAGCAGGCTGCTGCCACCCGCCTTCTCTCCGGGAGGAGGAGAAGCCCAGTGGGGCCCGGCCTCTGAGAGCCGGAGCCCGAGGCCTCTGCACATGCTGGAGGGTGGGTGGGTGGTGTCACCAACTAAGGAGGAAATAGGACTTTAAAAGCAATAGGGGCTGGGGGCCGGGGTTGTGGCTCTGGGTAGAGCGCTTGCCTCGCATGTGTGAGGCACTGGGTTCAATCCCCGGCACCACATAAAACTAAAAAAGAAACCAAACAAATAAAATAAAGGCATTGTGTCCATCTACAACTAAAAAAACATTGAGGAAAGAAAATAGGGGCTGGGGTTGTGACTCAGCGGTAAAGCGCTTGCCTCGCATGTGTGAGCTTCTGGGTTTGATCCTCAGCACCACATGAAATAAATAAACAAAATAAAGGTATCGTGTCCATCTACAACTAAAAAAAATTTAAAGATATTCACTTATATATATTTTAAACACATATTACTAGAAATTGAATCCAGAGGTGCTCTACAACTGAGCTATACCAGTTTTTCATTTTATTTTGAAACTGGATCTTGCTGAGTTGCTGAGGCTGGCCTCAAACTTGTGATCCTCTTGCCTTAGCCTCCTGAGTAGTTAGGATTATAGATGTGCATCATGATGCCCAGCTTGATTTTCTTCTTAGTTAAAAAAGAAAAGAAAAAAGACCCTTGTTTTTCATAGGGACTTGGGAGCAGGTCTCAAAGTGCTCTGGCCAGTGGCTGCACCCCGAGGAGGTTCTACTGAGGTGTCCCGTATTGCAGGACGCCGGACCCGAGAAAGCCAGCGAGGTGGCTGGAGACGCGGCTGACGACGTGCCCGAGGCCCAGGAGACGGTGCAGGTCATTCCCGGCAGCAGGCTGCTCTGGAGGATCAACAGCCGGCCCCCCAACTCGGCCCAGGTCTGTGCCTATGCCCTGCACCCTGCTCGAGGGCAGGCCTGCCACTGCCGGTCAGCCGCTCCCCCTCCCCTGCCCAGTGGCCATGCCCTCCAGCTGGCTGTCCCGAGCGGGCAGGGCGCTGCATCACACCACTGCACCATCTCCACAGCCGGCCTTCCCAGCGGCCGTGCCCCAGCCGGTGCCCATGGTGCAGCCAAAGGGGCTGCCTCACTGCAGAGCCCACCCGAGACCTGGTGCCTGGCAGCCTGCAGCGCTGGCGTCTTCACGACAGCTCGCAGTGTGGCAACCTTAGCGCACACTGGCCAGTCCCCCCCAAGCAAAATCCCCGCCCCGCCCTCTGAGGGCCGCAGTGACTGCCTCTCACCAGAAGGGGCTCCAGGGCCGGATGCAGCCCAGCGGGTGGAGGGCTTGACTCACAGGCATAAGGCCCAGGCTCCATCCGCAGCACCAGAAATATACAGGGCTGGGGGCTCCAGACTTGTTTGGAGAGACTGTTTTGCTGGTCTGTCTCTGAGACCAGGTCTGGCGGTGTTGCTCAGGCTGGTCTTGGATCCCTGGGCTCAGGGGACCCTCTGCCTGGCTCCTGGGTGGCTGCAGGCGCAGTGTGCAGTTCCCTCACCAGTGTGGACGCTCACATGCACTGTGATGTTTGCTCCTGGAGATTTTACTATGATTCACTCCATGATAAATCATACTGTTACGTATGATAACACATGATATGAATGATAAAACATAACATTCTAGACAAGCAAAAAAATCTATATAACACACTATGTTTTTTTTTTTTTTAAATAGTTATTTATTTGCTTTAGTTGTACACAATGGGTTTATTTGTACGTGGTGCTGAGGATCGAACCCGGGCCGCGCACGTGCTAGGCGAGCGCTCTACCGCTGAGCCACAATCCCAGCCCCGACACTATGTTACTCTTAATATCTATTATAAGTTACATATGTGTGGAGCCGTGTGCTGTTTAGCATTTCTGTCTTGGCATCGTGGCCTGTGCACATCACAGCATGTGTGAGGTAAGAAAAGGGAGGCAGGGCAGCCCGGGCAGCGTGCTGGTGGAGCACCTGCGGAGAGGGGGGCGTGGCGAGCTGCGCTCCGCAGCCTCTGTGGCTGTGTGGGAGAGCAGGGCCAGCTCAGCAGCTCTGTTTTCAGCTGTGTTTTAGAGAAATAGTTTGTTTCAGAGGGAAATTCTTTAAGAATGATAATTGGTGAAGGGCTGGGGCTATAGCTCAGTTGGTAGAGTGCTTGACTCGCATGCATAAAGCCCTGGGTTCAATCCCCAGCACCACACACATGAAAAACGGATAATGATAATAATAATTGGTGAACACCTGTAATCTCTGCAACTTGGGAGGCTGAGGCAGGAGGATCACAAGTTCCAGGCTAGCCTCTTTTTTTTTTTTTTTTTTTTTTTTAAGTATTGTGGATTGAACCCAGGGCCTCATGCATGCAAAGCAGGCACTCTACCACTGAACTATATCCCCAGACCCAAGAACCTGACTCAAAATATAAAAAGGGCTAGGGGTGTAACTCAATAAAGCATCTATGGGTTCAGTCCCCAGTACCCAAAATGACAACCCTTGTTCCTTCATCCTTTGGTTCAGTGGTGCTGGTTGAGTGCCTCCTGTCTGCCAGTGGGATCAGGGTGCTGGGAGCAGACTCAAGAAGAGCAGGAGAGGCTCTTGGCACCAGCCGGGCTGGTGGCAGGCAGTGGGCACTTGGCTGCGAACCACATGGCCCATTAAAAGTGCTAGGGAGACACATGCCACAGCAGACAGGCTGCAGTGGAGGGGAGGGAGGCAGAAGGGACAGTCTGGAGCAGAGTGTGCCCAGGGGCTGTGGGGGTCAGGTGCAGGGGACTCTGATGACCCTCGCTTCTGCGGAGTGACGTGGGTGCCCTGGGAGTTGTTTGAGCAGGGGATGGCCAGAGGGTATCTGCAGTCCTGTGGCCCTTGAGCCACTGGATGCGACAGGAAGAGAGGAGGAGGCCCCGGAGGGGCGAGCGCAGGCACCGCGAGCCGTGGCCGCAGCCTGGCCTCCCTGAGCAGAGTGCTGCTGTCCTCACGTGGCGTCTGCGCCGGGTCGGCCTGAAGCCCTGCGCCAGAGCAATGAGGCTGGGCTCCCTGGGCACGGCAGGCACTGTGCCCCTCAGATGGGGTGGGCACAGGGCTGGGCACTCACTTCCCCATGGAATGGAGAGGAGGAGCCCGGGGAGGGCCCTGGCAGAGCATTTCAGAGAGCCGTGCTGCGTGGCTGCTTGCGGCGGGCGGAGGGTCTGTGGCTCAGACCTCGGCTACGCGAGTGGCGCTCACCGCCGCGCCGCACCTCCGCAGATGTACAACTTCACCAGCTTCACTGTGAGCCTCAACGAGCTGGAGTCTGGCATGGAGAAGACCCTGCCGCCCACGGATTGCCGCCTGCGTCCCGACATCCGCGGCATGGAGAACGGCAACATGGGTGCGCGCTGGGCTGGCTCGCAGTGCTGGCGTGGGGGCGGGCAGCTGCGGTTCCTTGCAGGTCCACGCGGGCCACCCTCACTGTCACCGTGTGCAGCCCCTGCCACCCGCAGCGCGGTGCCTGCCAGGCCTCGGGTGCCCACTGCGACCGCGCTTGCTCCTGTCTGCCAGTGCAGGCCGAGGGCAGCAGGCCTCCCCACGGGGCACCTGTCCAGCGCGTGCCTGGCCTTAGCTGTGACCATGGTGCTTCAGCAGAGAGCCTGCCCTGTGAGGGTGCGGCGGGCCACTTCCACCCCCGTGCAGAGCGGGCAGCGGTGCCTGTGCTCAGGACGCGCACGCTTGGCGGGGGCTGGCGGCCACCAGCCGTCTGCGCTCCTGCTTGGGCTCCCGGTGGGGAGCTGCTAGGCACCACAGACCACGCTTCCGTGGTGACAGGCTTCCGTGGTGACAGGCGGGCGGGCGGAGGCAGCCCCCTGGGAGGTGTCCTCCAAAGGTTGGGCGGAAGGTTCTGGCATCTGATGTGGCTGGGAGGGCGGAGCCAGCCGGCCCGCAGCTGGAGGCCGTTTGCTTGGACCTAGATCTGGCCAGCCAGGAGAAGGAGCGGCTGGAGGAGAAGCAGAGGGAGGCCCGCAGGGAGCGCGCCAGAGAAGAGGCCGAGTGGCGGACCAGGTGAGGCGCTCCTGGGCCAGCCCTGCACGCCGCGGGGGGCTGTAGCAGGTCCACGGCTGCATAAAGGCAGTGACCCCCACCCCTGCCCGAGCTGGCCTCGGCATGCAGGTGAGGCCTGAGTCCCGGGTGCACACCTACCTGTAGTCACCCACTGGGGCACGGAGGCCACCGCAGACCTGGGCCTGCACCTGTGTCACAGCTCCATGCAGCGCTCTGGTCACACATGGCCGATGGAAAGACAGAACGTGGCCCAGATTCACGGCTCCCTGGAGCAGAAGGTCGGCGAGGGTTGGTGGCGCCCTGCGCTGGCGCCCGTGGCCATGCCCCAGTGTGGCCCTGCAGCACAGCTCCAGACTGGTGGGCGTGAGGCTCCCTGCCTGCGCTGGCCCTCTGCCGCGCTGACGGGGTGGCCAGGGGCCTTGTGCACAGGGTGTGGAGAGCGGTCACCTTGCTTCCCCCTGGTGGTCCTGTGTGAATGTGGCCTGTCTCCCAGGACTTGGGCGCATGGTGACTGGGCACAAGGGAGACGTGCATGCGGAAGTCTTGGTCCCTTGCAGACACCCCTGGACCTGGGGGCAGCTCATTCTCACCAGGCTTCTTGTCTCTGAGGCAGGGCTCCCTGAGTGGCCAGCCACCACCTCCCTCCACCCCAGTGGCTTGGCCACAGGCGCCACCACTGGGTGCCATTCTTTTTCTTTTCTTTTTAGCACAGGGGATTGAGCTCAGGGGAGCTCCACCCCTGGGCTGTGTGGAACTTACATCCTCCTGCCTCAGGCCAGGCAGCAGGGACGGGTGTGGCCGCTGAGCCGGAGGCTTTGTTCTTGGTGGTCTTTGTCTTCAAGGCCCCTTAGCCACCACCCTAATCATGAGGTTGGGGTTGTTGGAGCCTATTCTTGATGCCTAGGCATCCAGTTTAGTCTCATGTTTTTATTTTTGGAATTTGCCTTGCTCCAGGGAAGAGCAGTTGGAAGTCACCCTCCTTTATTGTTTTTTAAATATTAAGAATATAAAAAACTTGTTGTGAGAATAATGGCGACTTTGTCCTTGGAACATAGCAGCTTCTGTCCCCTGAGCTCCCTCAGTGATGGCTCTGCCTGAGATTCTGTGGGGTGGGATGTTGGCGGAGCCAAGCCCAAGGCTCCGGGGCTGTGGCAGGGTAGAGCCCCCACCCCTTCTCTCTGCTCACCAGGGACGCTCTGAGGATGGCCTGGGGGCGGGCTTTGTGTGGGACAGGGACTCTGTGGCAGGAGCTTCCCTGAGCTGCTGCGGAGGCAGAGGTGGCAGGCCTGCGACTCCTTGCTTGTGTCTGCAGGTGGTTCTACCCGGGCAACAACCCCCACACAGGCACTCCCGACTGGCTCTACGCGGGGGACTACTTCGAGCGGAACTTCTCAGACTGCCCCGACATCTACTGAGGCCCCGCGGCCCCGCCCAGAGGCCTGCAGGCGGACCCAGGGGCACTCTGAGCATCGCCGGCAGAGCCCCGCTTCTCTGGCCCAGGTGGTGGAGGTGACCTCATCCCTGACCAAGGACCTGACCCACTTCACTGTCGCAGTCCCTCACGGAGCGCCACCGAGGCCTCAGGAGGAAGCCCGCCTTCCCGTCCCTGCGGTGTGCGGCTGGCTGGGCCGGCAGCAGGGCAGCGGGCGTCCGCAAGGCCAGGGCACCGGCTTCTGAGGGCTTCGCACCCTCTGAACAGAGGGGCAGGTGGGCCCTGATGCTGTCAGGATCGCAGTGGGGGGACTCCCAGAGCGGCCAGGCCGCGAGGCGAACGCTGTCAGAGTCTGTATTTTTTACCAATCTTGAGAAACGTAAAGATTAATTTTGAAATATTTAAGTTAAAGCTACTTGAATGGTATTTGCTGAAGAGCAGAACCGCGCGGCGAGCCCTGAGCCAGGTGGGGGCGCTCCAGGGACCAGCTGCCTCTGGCCAGTGCTCCTCTGTCCCGAGCTTGGCGAGCACCGTGCCCTCGCCCACCCCTCTGCGGGGTCACCCTTCACCACCCCCTGTGCCCACCGCAGCCTGGTGTCCCCGCGTCCCCAGCATGCATGTTGCAGTGTAAGTGAGTCGCATTGGGTTGTGCCTGGGGTCAGAGCAGGACCTGCTCACCTGTGTCATTAAAGTCCTTTAGCCACAGCAGGCGTGTCCGTCTCTGCGTCCTCTGTCAGGGCGGCTCCTTCGTGTGGCAGTGTGGGCATCTGGGGCCACAGCAGAGCTGTCTGCATCAGAGGCAGCTGCTGTGTGTGCGCACGCCCTGCACGCGCACACCCTGGCCCCGCGTGAGTGAGGTCCCTGAGTCGGGTGCCTCTGCACAGAGGTGGCGCCCAGTGCACCCCGGCTTCAGAGCTGCCTTTGCCATTGGTACACTTCTAAAAGCCAGCACGGGCTTTGAAAGCTTGGCTTTGTAGCTCTGGAACCCGGAGGTGAGTGTCTCTGCCCCCCCCCACCTCCTCCAGGGCCTCATGCGCACAAGGCAGTGCTGAGCATGGGCCACGCTCCAGCCTGGGCCCACCTGTGTGGCACCACTGCAGAGCCCAGCAGAGCCACTTGGTGGCTTTCAGGTGCATCCAGGGCGTAATGACCTTGACCTCATTCCAGAGGGGAGTCCAGGGTGCCCAGAACAGGCACCTGTGTGCTCTGGTGGGGGGTTGCTTGGTGGGGGGCTGCTTGGTGGAGGGCTGCTTGGTGGAGGGCTGCTTGGTGGGGGGGCTGCTTGGTGGGGGGCTGCTTGGTGGGGGGTTGCTTGGTGGGGGGCTGCTTGGTGGGGGTTGCTTGGTGGGGGGGCTGCTTGGTGGGGGGTTGCTTGGTGGGGGGCTGCTTGGTGGGGGGTTGCTTGGTGGAGGGTTGCTTGGTGGAGGGTGGCTTTTGCTTTCTCAGACCTTGGTTGCGCCTGGGCTCGTGCCCAGGAGGCAGAGAGCCAGGGAGGTGGAAGGGCACCGCTCTGGGCACACTTGGAGTGACGGCTTGAGAAGCTCAGCAGGGCCTCACCAGTGGCTCCGTCCCTTTCTGCAACCCCTGTGGTGGGTCGCACCTCATGCCCTTCCAAGGCCAGCTCTTGGTACCTCAGAGGCCATCAGCCACACAGACACCCCTCTTCAGTCCCTGTGAGCATGTGCCCGAGTCAGGAGCCAAAGGGGAAAGGGAGGTGCTGATGGGAAAGAGCCGCGAGCCGGGCCTGGGCCCGCCTGTCTCCCAGCGACTCCGAGACCAGCAGGGGGAGTTCCAGGCCAGGCTGGGCACCTTAGACCCTGTCTCAAAAGTTTTAGAAATTCTAGAAAGGGCTGGGGGCGTAGCTCAGTGGTAGAGCAGCCCTGGGTTCAGTCTCAGGACTGCCGAGACCAAAACAGACAAGGTGACTGTGTGCCAAGCAGGCAGTCGCTGCGGGCGACCTCAGGACCGGCACACACGCCTGCGGCACGGCGCCCGGCTGGCCACGGGCTCCTCGGAACACAGGAGATGCGCTCTGAAAGCCGAGCTCCTGGGCGCACCTCTGCCTGGGAGTGTGGCCTTGGCACAGCTGGCACCCGTAGAGCAGCTGGGCGGCTCAGGCTTCCTGGGAGCGGGCAGGGCTGCAGCAGGCTCTCCTGCAGCCCCCACGGCTCTGACGGTGCTCCTGGCTGAGGGTGGAGCTCAGTGACGAGTCCACGGGCTCAGGCACGTTTGCTGCGACGTTAGAGATCTGTTCTTATTTTTGTGGTACTGGGAATTGAACCCAGGGTGCTTTACCACCCACCTATACCCCTAGACTTTTAAAATTTTGAGACAGGACCTCCCTAAGTTGGCCTCCAACTTGCAATCCTCCTGCCTCAGCCTCCCAAGTAGGTGGGACTCCAGGTATGTGCCACACCTAACTGCACAGAAGTCCTTAACAGGTGGGTGGTGTCCTCCACACGACCTCTGCTCTGGCACTGTCTCCGGATGGAGCCGGGAGCAGGTGGCACCCGCGTCCGCATCCTCCTGCGGGGTGTTCTCTGGTCATGAGGAGCACTGAGACACAGGCCGGGTCCCTGGTGGCCTCCCAGCCTCTCGCCTCTCCAGGTCGCCACCAGAACCAGCCCCTCCAAATGCTGCTCGTCCCCGGAGGGGTATGTGTGCCGGGGGGCTCTGCCACCAAGCACTGGCAGGACCCGGCTGCCGCAGGGACAGGCGCTCTCGGGAGCCACCGGCGGGCCTGTGTGCATCCACGGCTCTCACGTGAGGATGGGAGCGAGCCTGGGCCTGGAAGGCACGCCCGAGGGTCCTCTCGGCCACTCTTGATCTGCGGGGCTCTGTCCCCAGAGCTCATGGTGGCCCTCTGCAGGCTGGGCGTGAGGCTCCGCAGAGGGAAGCGGCACCGAGCACTCTCCCGGGACTCGGGGACAGCCGTCCCGCCAAGGCGCCGGTCTCAGGACCAGCTCTCCTGGCCAGACCCCAGGCTGCCAGTGTCCAGCCGGCCTCCTCACCGCGCCGTGCGCACCTGGCCTCTCCAGCACCTTCCGCCCGCGCGCGCGCGGTGTGAAAGCGTCAGGCGGAAGAGGCGCTGGCCAACGGACTCGGCTTCGCGGCCTTTGGTCAGGGCCGGCCCCCGCGTCGATGGGATCCTGGCGCCGTCGATGCCCACCTGTGTTGGCAGGGCCAGTCATTCTTGGTGGTGTCTTTTGAGGACTGTGGGCAGATCTGTGAGGATAAATGTCAGCTCCTGGTTCTGAAATGTCAGCTCTAGTCTGGAAATGGGAGCAGCTGACATTCACAGGGAGCCGCCGCGCTGCCTCTGGCCCCCGCCTTCCTGGGAGGGTTGCAGAGGGCTGCCAGCAAGTCCTCGTGCCCGCGTCAGGTGTTTGGACCACGTGTCCCTCAGGACTGTCCAGCAAGTGGTCGTTTCTCGGGACTGTTTGTCAACTGGATTGTGCCTCTGGGGCCCAAGGCGGCTGTAGGAGCCGGGAGCGCCTGGAACGTGGGTCCACTTGGCTGCAGAGTGCCGCTGCCTGGCTCGGCCGCCCAGGAGGTGAGCCAAGGCGGGCAGCTGTCCACTGGTCACCAGGCTCTGGGCGGAGGGGCCGAGGGTCCTGGAGGCTTTGCTCTAGAACACACTTGCTGTGTCGCGCTGTCCTCTGCAGAGCACCTCACTGCCGTCACAGGGCCTCGAGGGTCTCACGCCCCAGCTGCCCCTAGTCGGACCCTGTGGTGAGCCCCACGGTGGCCCTTGTACACAGGCCTTGCCAGCCCCGCCACCCAGCCTGGCTTTGGTCCCAGGGGTTCTGCCCTGCCACAGCCCAGCTGTGGGACGGTGCGTTTGGGTCTGCTGTGAGCGCGTGAGCTGGCCAGGCGCTCCGCCACGCCGCCATCCCTGATGCCCAGGTGGGGTGCTCTGCATCCGGGGCAGTCCTGGAGAGGCCGCTGCAGGCCTCTGCGTGCAGGTGTCCGTGCGACGCCTGTTCCCATCTCTCTGGAGGAGCACCTAGGCAGCACTCGCCGCGTCGGCCACGTGGGCCTTGGGTGTCTCGCCACGAAGAGGCATCAGGGGTGCACAGGAGGCAGCAGTCCCGGCCTGTCCCAGATGGCCGCAGGGAAGGGGCCCGCACGCCTGGCAGGGGCCGCGTGGAGACCCCACCCACACCAGTGCTGACAGGAAGTGGAGGGCGGCCCTCAGCGCACTTTGGAAGGTGGCGGGCAGCTCCTTAGGAAGCCAACACACTCCGGCCCGTGAGTCCAGGCCAGCACTGGGTCACCCACGAGCGCAAGAAGCCCGCACAGAGTTGCTTACGGGGCTTCATGACCACTGCAGAGGCCCAGAGCAGTCAGGACACCCTCCGCAGGTGGCCCAGGCGCGGGGTGCTAGTCCTTCTAGGAGACACACCTCCGGGCCGCGAGTCGCGCGGGGAGGAAGCCAGCGAGAGGAGGCGGGACCAGGAGACACTGAGAGACCTGGGGGCTGGGCACGCGGCCACTCCTGTCATCCCAGGGACCCGAGAGGTGACTGGGAGGATGCAAGGTCCAGGCCGGCCTGGGCAAACCAGCCAGGCCCTGGCTCATAATAAAAAGGGCTGAGGATGTAGCTCAGCGCTTGCCTAGCACGCTGATGCCCTGGGTTCGATCCCCAGTACCACCAAAAAACCGACCAACACGGAGAGGACTGATCCCTTGGTGGGATGGGGAGGCGCTCGCTCGGTGGGGACCGAGGCGGGGCTTGCTGTCAGGAGCGCAGGGCCCTGGAACGTGCAGGCTGCGCGGCTTCCTCCAGGTGTCCCTCGGAGTCCAGGTACAGGAGCTTGATGACCAATGTGACGGGAGCGAGGAAGGGAGCTCTGGGTGGGTGACAGGAGGCCCTCCCTCGTGGTGGAGGAGGTGTCCCGCGGGGGTCCCTGGCTAGCCTCGTGCGGGCCGGCGAGGAGGCAGAGGGCAGCCCTGCAGACACGAGCCCGTGGGCCGCAGCCCTAGGACTGCCTGGAGGTGAGTTCTGCTCTGCGTGCGCTGCTCTGTCCGGACACTGTTCCAGCAGCACCAGCTAAGTGTGGATGTGGGTGACAGCCCCACGTCCCAGGGAGGTGGCGCTGCCAGAGTGCTCAGCTGGGGAGGCGGTGTCGGGAGGGGGTGGGGACCAACTGCCGTTCTGCTCCGTCCTGCTGGGAGCCTGACATCGCTCTGGACACTCAAGTCTGTTAAGAAAAATGCTAAGAAAAAGCCCGCCCCGCGGAGCCATCTCCAGGTCCCAGCGGGGCCCCACGCCTGCCCTTTCCCCTGCTTGTAGCCATCCTAAAGGGTGAGGACCCTGCCCATGCTTCCCTGGTGAGCCACCTCCTGTGCCTGTGGCTGCCCCCCGTGCGGGGCTCGGAGCTGCAGGCTTGCTCTTTGCAGTTGGGGCTGGGTTTTGTTGTCTGTTGTTTGTTTTGAGGTTCTGGGGATCAGACCCAGGACCGTGCACATGCTGGGCACGTGCTCTGCCCCTGGGCAGTGCCCCAGCCCCAGCTTATATTCTTGCCAAACGGGACTAGCAGGAACTTCCTGGGAGAATCCGATGGATGGGTCTGACCCTGCAGCTGCAAGGACGTGCTGGCAGAGCTGCTCCTGCAGAAGCTGAGCACGCTTCGCAGACGCCATCGTCCAGCGCCGGCAGCTGCCCATGCTGCCTCCTGGCAGAGGCCCCGCGCTCGGCGGTGCAGGAGTCCTGACAGCACTGTGCCGGCAGGGGGCGCCGAGTGCCCGCACCACAGCTGTGCTGCCAGGCCCTCTGCCAGGCCTGGACAGTCGCCCTCCTGGGGGCCGGACCCTGACACAGCCTCCTTAATGTCCGTCCACCCCTCGCTGGCTTCCTCGCGGCAGTGTCCACAGGAGGAAAGGGGAAAACCACTTGAAGCGTGTGTGATGTGTTCTGCTTCTTGAAGCCCTGGCCACAGGCTTCCCGCCCCTGGGGAGCGGACCCTGGCCCTGGTGGCCAGGCCCTGAGGAGGCCAGTGGGCTCTGAATCCCGCAGAGTGGCATTAGCTATGGCCGCTGGTGGCACATTTTAGTTCTGTGACTTGAACAAGTGGCACTTGCCTGCTGACCGCTTGCCTGGAGGGCCAGGCCGGGCACCCCTCTCGTCCCTGCTCTGCACAGCAGGAGCACGCTCTGGTCAGCGATGGGGCGCCAGCCCCTTGGGTCTCTGGACACTTGTAGATTCTTAAAAATCAGAGGCTGGGGTTGTGGCTCAGTGGTGGACGGCTCACACGGCAGGTCCTGGGTCGCATCCCCAGCACCACACACACAATTGTGGAGGACCCCCAAAGAACATGTGCTTACGTAGACTTCATCTGTTGATATTTACCATATTAGAGATTAAGAGGAAGAGGGCTGAGGTTGTGGCTCAGTGGAGGAGCGCTTGCCTAGCATGTGTGAGGCACTGGGTTTGATCCCCAGCACCACGTAAAAAAATAGATAAATAAAATAAAGGTATTGTGTCCATAACTAAAAATACTTTTAAAAATAAGAGGAAGACATTAAAGATATCAACTGATTCTCCGAGCCGCTGGGATTCCGTTGCTGGGGTATAGCTCAGTGGCAGACTGCTCGTCTGGGGTGAGTGAAGCCCCGGGTTGGAGACATTCAGCACTGCAAGCAGCACAAAACCACAGACCCACCACCGCAGTGAAGCCAGGTGTGGCAGCACAGGCTGCAATCCCAGGGACACAGGAGGCTGAGGCAAGAGGATTACAAATTTGAGGCCAGCCTCAGCAATTTAGGGAGCCTCAGCCCTAAGCAAATTAAGGAGACCCTGTCTCAAAATACAAAATAAGGGCTGGGGATGTGGCTCAGTGGCAAAGCACCCCTGGGTTCAATCCCAAGTACAATAATAACAATAATCACAATGATGAAAACAGCTGCTTTCTCAGACAAAAACTAGTGACCACTTAGATCAATCGGATTCTGACTCAGAGTTGGAACACTGTAGTAGTGAAGGGCACAAAGCAAATGACGGAGTTGGCCAAGACCAGAGGGAGAGGTGCGGCTCCAGGCATCAGGACAGCTGGGCGCGGTGGACACAGCCCAGCCATGTCCAGCGGCAGCACTTTTCAGGAGAGCTGGAGCACATCGAGTCACACAAGCACACACAGAAGGGAGCCACGGGCTCAGGACGCCCTAGGTAAAGGGAGGACGGGCCGCTGGGGGCACTGGGCCCACTGGGCACGGATTTTTTTTAAACAGGGTCTCCCCGATTTGCTAAAGCGGCCTCAGTCTCGAGTCGCTGGGGTTCCGTTGCGGGATTGCAGGCGCGCACCACCTTGCCCAGCGTGCCGCTTTTTAATTCCCCACAACGGTCAAGAGCTGGAGTACGATGCAGGTGGCTCTGAGAGGTGGCGGAGGCTCGGCCGCTTCGCGTCCTGCGACCCTAGTGCGGCTTGACACTCCCGGCCGCCGCTCCTCCAGGGCGCCCGGGCTGCGCGCCTCGGGGCGCCTCGGGGCTGCCGGGACGCCGGCCGCTGTGCCCGGCGCTCTCAGGCTGCCGCGGCTCAGGCCACGGTGCGGCCGTTGTGACACCCCCGCGACTCGTAGGTCCAAGGCCCTGGAACGTCGCTGAGGACGCACGAGGGTCGGACTGGCTTCCTGCGGGCCTGGCGCGGTGGCTCCGCAGGCTCCGCGGCGGCCGCTACCGGCGCCTGCCCCAGGCCCGCACAGCGGGGCGCACCGTGCCCGCCCGCTCCCGGCCGAGGCTCTCCCAGGGTGAGGACGCGGCGCCCAGGGTTCGCGGCCCGCTGTTCCCGGCGCCGCCGCCAGGGGCCGCCGCCGCTCCCCTATGACACAGCAACAATAGGGGCCTCTCTGGCCCGCCCGCCCAGGTCCCGCGCTTCCGCCGGAAGGGAGCCGCCGGCGCGGGGCCGAGCCGGAGCGGGCTGGGAAAACGGATGGCCGCGTGGGCCAATCGCGGGCGGGATAGGGACAGCCGCGGAGCTGACGGGGCCCAATCGGCGGCCAGAGCGCTGGCGGGGCGGGCCGAGCGCGGGCTTCCGGCGGGGCCCGGCAGGCGCCGAAGAGGAAGAGCGAACCCGGACGGCGCCTCTTAGTTAAGGGTGGGCGCAGCCAGGTGCGGGGCGGGCCGGGCGCGGGCGGCGGGCGGCGGGCGGCGGGCGGCGGGCACAACGCGCTGCCCCTCTTGACTCGGCTCCGGCAAGCGAGGGCTCTGTGGGCCGCCGCGAAGCCGGGCGAGGGTGGCCGGACAGGCCTGCCGCCGAGAGGGCATCCCTGCCCGGCGAGAGGGCAGGACGCGGGCAGCCGCGCGGTACCCCGAGGCGGTGCCCCGCGGAGACGGCCAGCGGGTCTCCCCGCCCGGCCCGACGCGGCGTGGCCCGCGAGTGCGGGCGGTGACGTCGCGGGGCGCGCGGGCCGAAGGGGCGGCGCGGCTTGGGTGCACTTGAGATGCCGAGAAGCCGCAGGCCCGGCCTGGGGCTTGGCCCGTTGGCCGGGCGCGGTGGGGCTGGCCGACACCGAGGTGGTGGGGGCAGCTTTCTGGGACCGTGCCCGCCCGCAGCTCGCTGGGCCTGGTGCCCGTCTCTGCTCTTTAGGATGACGACCTCAGGCGCTCTGTTCCCAAGCCTGGTGCCAGGCTCTCGGGGGTCCTCCAACAAGTACTTGGTGGAGTTCCGGGCGGGGAAGATGTCGCTGAAGGGCACCACCGTCACTCCGGACAAGCGGAAAGGGCTCGTGTACATCCAGCAGACAGACGACTCGCTCATCCACTTCTGCTGGAAGGACCGGACGTCCGGGACCGTGGAGGACGTGAGTGCCGCGGCCGGAGGCCGAGGCCAGGCCGTGGGGTGCGGTGGGGTCCGCTGTCCGGGGCTGCTTCGGGCCACGCTGCGTTCGGTGCGCAGCGACGCGCCCAGACCTTGTCCCTGGCTGCCACCAGCTGCCCGGCCCGGGGCTTTGTTCTTCAGGCCGCTCTTTGTTGCAGGCGGAGCAGGCCCGGCTGCCCTGCCGTCCTGGCCGCCTGGTCCCGCCCCCCCCTCAGCACCTGCCCTTGCCCCTGAAACCCGCGCCCCGTGGGCTCGGAGCGGCTGCCCTCTTGGACTGGGTGCAGGGATTCCTGAGGACTGGGTCCAGGCGGGGCAGGGACGGGACTGACCGGCTCCTTGTGGTCACCAGGACTTGATCATCTTCCCTGATGACTGTGAGTTCAAGCGCGTGCCTCAGTGCCCCAGCGGGAGGGTCTACGTGCTCAAGTTCAAGGCTGGGTCCAAGCGGCTCTTCTTCTGGATGCAGGTACTCAGCAGGGCTGCGTCCTGCCTGCTCCCATGGTGGCGGTGGCCAGGTTAGGCGCTGGTGGCCCTGTGGTCGAGTGGTGTCCGCACTCCGCCGGCTGGTGCTGGCCTGGTGGTCTGGGTGAAGTTCAGCGCGTGGTGCCCTGGGGACAGTGAGGGCCTCTCCGAGCCCCAAGGCGGTGGGCAGTCCAGCTGGACCTCTGCTCACTGGGCATCGTGACTGCCCACGGCCACGCCCCTCCCGCCCTCCACGGGTGCTGCCCCCCGCCCCTTAGAGCCGCCCGGGGCGCCTTCCCTGCTGTTCCCCTGTCCCTTCTTGCAGTGCTGGTGGGAGCCCGGGGCCCCAGAGCCGTGAGCTGCCGGAGCTGCCCCGCCCTCTTGCTCTTAGTTTGAGGCAGGCTCTCGCCAGCTGCCCCGGCTGGCCTGGGAGCTGGCCCCTTGCTGCGCCTGCCTGCGGGTGGTGGTGCTGGGCTCCCTGCTGCTGCTGCTCTGCTGGAGAAGAAGGGCCGCCCCGCCTCCTGCGCTTGCAGCTGCAGTGCGTGTCCTGCCAGGGAGCCACTGCTCGCTCTGCCACTGCTGGTGGCCTAGCAGAGTCCCTTTCTTGTGCTCCTGCAGCAGAGCTGCACAGGGTGACCTGGACTTGGGCTCCTCCAGGCCTGCGGCCTGCTCCCTAGGCCAGGCCCTGGAGGGCCTGTGTGCTCTTGTGGCTTGGACAGACCTTGGTGGCCACGTCCCTTTGCACTGTCTGGAGCTGCAGGTGAGGGGACGGGCTCCCACTGCTTAGCTGCGCCTGGGGGCCAGGAACAGCTGGGCACCGCAGGAGGACCACAAGTGGGGCTTGCGCCACACCAGTGCGGACTTTTATCCAGAGCTTTGCCAAGAAGTCCTGCCAGGTTCCTGTTGCTGTCTTTATTCCCGACTTGACTTATAAAGCGCCCTCTTGCCCTTTGTCTCTGGGATAGCGTCTGTCCCCTGTGCCCTGCAAGGTCTGCAGCAGGTGCTGGGAGATGGCTCCCTTGAAGGGCAAGGCCAGGGCTCTGAAGGCCCAGCTGGAGGCATCCCCTGCGAGGGGAAGACACCATGGAGAGTCAAAGCTGAGAATGAGGCTGCCGGTGGCACTAAGTGCCATCAGAGCCGTGGTGTCCCTTGTTTAGTGGCCCCTGCAGTGCTCGACAGTTGTGTGCACAGGTGGCAGAGCGCGAGGCCCTGCTCAGGAGGTGCTGCTGCTCTTGGGGACATCTCGTCCCCTAAGCTGTGGCAGAGGGCTGCTGTCCTGCAGGGTTGGGAGCAGGCAGTGCCACACGGCTCCTCCCGGCTGCTCAGCTGCGGTGCCTCTGTCCCCCCAGGAGCCCAAGACCGACCAGGACGAGGAGCACTGCCGGAAAGTCAACGAGTACCTGAACAACCCCCCGATGCCCGGGGCTCTGGGGGCGAGTGGGAGTGGGGGCCACGAGCTCTCCGCGCTGGGCGGTAAGGCACCGTGGGCAGCCGTGCTTCCAAGTGGACCAGGAGGTGCTGGGAGAAGCTGGGCTGGGGACTGCCCGGTGTCGTGGGTGCCAGGCGGGCCTGGGACAAGGCTGCAGGAGGCCCGCCTGAGCCCTGTGTCTTGCAGGCGAGGGCGGCCTGCAGAGCCTGCTGGGGAACATGAGCCACAGCCAGCTCATGCAGCTCATCGGACCCGCCGGCCTCGGAGGACTGGGTAGGCCCGGCTCCCGGGGTGCGCTGGCCTCAGAGCCAGCTGCTGCCAGCTTCAGGCTCCCGCCCTCTCCCCAGGGCACTTTGCAGGGGGCATGCGAGGCCCTCCAGGCCACCAGGGAGGACCCCGGCTGGGTACACGGGAACCTGGACTGCTGGACTCGGGTGGGACAGAAGTGGTCACTGCTGGCCTAGTCACTGCCAGGCCTTCCTGTCTTAGGGGGCTGGGGTCAGGAGTTCTGAGCCTACATCTCCTTGCTCCCTGTAGGTGGGCTTGGGGCTCTGACCGGGCCAGGCCTGGCCAGCTTACTGGGCAGTGGCGGGCCTCCTGCGAGCAGCTCTTCGTCCAGGTGAGCCCGTGGCACCCTGCCTGCCATGCAGTTGCCATCGTTAATGTTGGTCACTCCTTTCAGAAAACAGGGTGGACAGATAGGCCGGCGGGCAGCCTCCTGCCAGGGCTGGGCCTTGGGAGCAGGGCCCCGTGTTGCTGCCGGCGGGGCTGCGCCGTTCAGCACTGTGTGGCTCTCCCCAGCTCCCGGAGCCAGTCGGCCGCGGCCACCCCGTCCTCCACCACCTCTTCCGCCCGTGCCACCCCAGCCCCTTCTGCCCCAGCGGCCGCCTCGGCGACCAGCCCCAGCCCGGCACCCAGCTCAGGTAACGGAACCAGCGCGGCAGCCAGCCCGACGCAGCCCATCCAGCTGAGCGACCTCCAGAGCATTCTGGCCACCATGAATGTGCCCGCTGGGCCGGGAGGCAGCCAGCAAGGTAAGGCCACTGTGGCTCTAGGTCTGCCGCGCCTCGTCCCCACCCTGGCTTGTGACTGCCTGTGGCCTGGAGAGGAGCAGCCTGCCTGCCCCTCTGCTGCCCTCTGTGTGGTGCCTGGCTGGCTCTGGGCTACTGAGCACTGTGTGCTTGTGCCCTAGTGGACCTGGCCAGCGTGCTGACGCCAGAGATCATGGCGCCCATCCTGGCCAACGCAGACGTCCAGGAGCGCCTGCTGCCGTACCTGCCCTCGGGCGAGTCGCTGCCCCAGACGGCAGAGGAGATCCAGAACACACTGACCTCGCCCCAGTTCCAGCAGGTGGGCAGGGGCCAGGCCCTGCACCCAAGGAGGGAGGGACGCAGTGCCTGGCACCGCAGCACTGCCAGCAAGCGCGGTGGCCCCACACTCAGCTTGGATTCTTCTCGCAGGCGCTGGGCATGTTCAGCGCGGCCTTGGCCTCGGGGCAGCTGGGGCCCCTCATGTGCCAGTTCGGCCTTCCTGCTGAGGCCGTGGAGGCCGCCAACAAGGGTGGTGAGTTCCTCTCCTCCCTCCTCCGCCTTGGAAGAGCCAGTTTCTTGTCCCCCTCGCCTGTCCCCTGTCCCCTTTGGGCGTCACACCGGGGTGAGGGTTCAGTCGCCTGTTTAAACACATTTCAGATGTGGAAGCGTTTGCCAAAGCCATGCAGAACAACGCCAAGTCAGAGCAGGAGGGCGACGCCAAGGACAAGAGGGACGAGGAGGAGGACATGAGCCTGGACTGAGGGCCAGGGTGCGGCCAGAGGCCCTGCAGTGGCGGGCGGGGGCGGGGCCTGGCACCCACCGCTCCTCTTGAGACTTGCTGATGAAATAAAGGTCTTTCTTTTACCTGCCACCTCTGTCTCTGTGCCCTGGGGAGCCCTCCCGCGCCTGGCGTGACGCCTCACTGGAGTTTTAGTGTTGAGCCAACAAACGTTTAATTTTTGTGGTTTTACAGACCCACACCCCTGGGCACGGGCAGGACACCCACACAGGTCCCACGCGGACAGGCGGGAGGGCAGGGAGGCCTGGGTGGCCGGGGCAGCTGCACTACCAGGTGGGGCAGCCTCTGGCCCCGACTGCCCCCTGGATCCCTGCAGAGCCCGTCACAGCAATGGGAAGCCGGTTCACCCTCAGCTTCCTCACGCAGCCGCGGTAGGTGCGGGACCCAGACTCTGTCGCCGTGGGCTCTGGGGTAGGCGCAGAAGGGCGAGGAAGGCTGGTTGGCGTGGCAGGAGGTCCTGCGGTTGCCGCGCAGCCTCCGCCCCCGCCCTGGCAGGAAGGGCCCCCACTTGGCTGAGGCCACACTCACCAGGCAGGCCCCCGAGGTGCAGAGGTGCCAGGGCGCTGGCCCGGGTGGCCGGCGAGGGGCCCACGGTGTGGTTGCTCTGTGTGTCCACCTCCAGCCGTAGCACGCTCCCGCCCTTGATGGCTGCAGGGCCAGCTGTGGGTCACGCCCCGCCCCACCCCGCCCTGCAGGGCCAGCCATGCATAGCCTCTCCAGCTCCCACCCTTGATGGCTGCAGGGCCAGCTGTGGGTCACGCCCCACCCCGCCCTGCAGGGCCAGCCATGCATAGGCTCTCCAGCTCCCGCCCTTGATGGCTGCAGGGCCAGCTGTGGGTCCCGCCCCGCCTCGCCCTGCAGTGCCAGCCGCGCATAGCCCAGGTGAGGGTCCCACTCACCTGCCAGTCGGTGCCACTTCCCGTCACACAGTACTGTGGGGCGTGTCACCCATGTGGCAAACTCCCCTGCCCCATCGTCTGCACGCAGCAGGACCTGGGGTAAGGGACAGGTCAGGCGCTGCCACCAGAGTCCCCCAGAGTGTCACTGCAGCTCTGAAGCAGCCCTGCTCACCTGCTCCTTGGACACCTGCAGCTGCAGGTAGGGGGCGTTCTGGGTGCGGCCCAGGTGGAAGACCAGGCCAGTGGCCGCCAGGGGCCGCACCTCCAGCTCCAGACTCACGTCGGGCAGGGTGGCCTCCGGGCCTTCTGTAGGGAGGGCCGCAGTGGGAGGAGGGCCCCCGCAGAGCCTCCCGGCCCCCCCAGGGCCTTCCCGTCGTCCCCACAGACCTAGAGTGAGGACTCCACCACCAGGGAAGAACAGGCCGTCCTCCAGGGGGCCTGAGGTACAGGGCGTGACCCCCACTGTCTGTGTGGGGCCCCCCAGGGGCCGCCCGTTCAGCCGCAGTCCTTTCACGCAGCCGCTGAGCCCCGTGGCCACCTGCGAGGAGGCAGCAGCTGGGGTCAGGCCCCAGGCTGAGGGCAGAGGACAGTGGTAGGGGGGCAGGACGGGGAAGGCAGAGTTCTCACAGGGAGCTCGGAGCGGGGGCTTCCTGCCGGGAGGCCCCCCACAAAGAGGGTGTACGGCTGGGGGCTGGTCGCCCTTTGGGGGCGGCCCTTCTGGCTCCTGGCCCGGGTCCCGTCCACCAGCAGCTGGATCCGACTCTCGTCCCAGCGCACGGACACCTGGGGGCAGAGAGGTCAGAGATGCCCCCGGCCCTCCCAGGTCCCCCTCGGGGCTCCCTCACCGTGTGCCACTGGCCTTCCTGCAGACGCTGGCGGCTCTGGACGCGGAGCTGGAGCCCAGGGCCTCCTGTCTGTGCGACCAAGTGTCCGTGGCTCAGGAAGAGCGCCAGGGAGGGGCCGCCGGCCGTCAAGGGCACCGCGAAGAGCAGCAGGCCCCGGGGGGCGTCAGGGCGGACGAGCACGGAGACGTGGGCCCTGGAAGCCAGCCTGCGTCAGCCGCACCCTGGCAGCCCCCCACGCCACCCCAGCCGCACCCTGGCAGCCCCCCACGCCACCCCAGCCGCACCTTGGCAGCCCCCCACGCCACCCCAGATGGCCGCCCTTACCTCTGGGGGACCAGGACGCCTGCAAACTCCAGGTGACTAGGCAGGGGACCCCCAAACTGGTAGGCATCCTGGATGGCTCGGAGACGCAGGGGTGGTGTGCAGGTGGAGTCCTGGCTGGGCCGCCGGCCGGGTGGAGAGGCCTGGGGACAGGGACAGGGATGCAGGGCCGCCTGCCGGGCGCCAGCCCCCCCCCCCCCCCCCCCCCCCCCCGCTCCTCCCGCACGCTGCCGTGCTGGTGCCCCACCTTCCGCAATGCGGCCCGCAGTCCTCGCAGCCCCGGCCCCAGGGCCTGGGGGCGGGGGGCTGGCTCACAGCCGGTGCTCACGTTGACCCCGCCCAGGTTCTGCTGCAGGTCCAGCACGCGCTGCGGCCCCCGGAGCCTGTGCGGGCAGGCGGTCAGCAGGGGGCGGCTGGGTGACCCCGGCTCCGCCCTGGCCCGCTGCTCACCGCTTCACAAAGACGTTGCTGACGCAGCCGCTGAAGTTGTGGAAGGGGCCGGACTCGGGCAGGCCCCCCAGCAGCAGCCGTGGGGAGCCCTCGGGCAGGGGCTGCGGCCCTGGGGCCGGTCCCCGGTGCAGTTTCGTCTGCTGCAGCTGGTCGTCCACGTAGAGCGAGAGCCTGGGGGACGCAGTGTGGGGTCTCCAGCCTGTCCACCCCCGGTCCCGGCCCCAGGGAGGCGGAGGCGGAGGCGGGGCGGGCAGGCGCGCTCACCCTGTGGCGTTGCTGTAGAAGGCCACGTAGTGGCTGGCTCCGTCGGCGAAGACCCCTCGCGATTTCGCCTCTGTTCTCAGAAGCCGAAGCATCACGTGGCCCTGCTGCAGGGACACCTGGCAGACCCCGTCCTGCAGACAGTGGCCAGGTGAGCCAGCCGCCAGTGCCCAGACTCCCCTCCGGCCACTCAGGTCCCCGCCTGTGCCCACAGCAGGTGGGAGCAGAGGACCGGGCGAGCTCACCGGGGACGCGCGGTGGTAGAGCAGGCCATTGCTCTGCACGCTGCGGAAGCCGAAGCCAGAGTAGATGTCGCCAGTGAGGGGCGCCACGGCAGGGAGCGCCAGGGGCAGGAAGCCGTGGCCGTGGAGCGCCACCGTGCGTCCCACCTGTGGAGGGCTTGCTGAGTGCCCGCCGGGCCCGGAGCCAGGCTGCCCACTGGGGAAGGGCGCTCACCAGCAGGTCCGCGGTGCAGCCGAAGCTGACGCCAGAGGTGCCCAGCCTCTTGAGGTCCACGTACTTGCCCAGGGCCTTGATGCCCTTCACGCAGCCGCGGACAGAGCCTCCGGAGGGGAAGAGCCGGAGCAGGCTGCGGGACAGCAGGGTCAGGCGTCTCCGGGGCCCCAGCAGCGCCCGCCGCGTCCCCCCAGGCCGAGCGCCGTGCTCACCTGGGGGGCAGCTGCTCCGGGGGCACCCCCCCCAGGTAGTAGGCGTCGGCCAGCTCCAGGGAGTTGTCCTGCTCCACGCTGAACACCGTGGCCCTCTCCACACGCACCAGCACGCGCTTGCGGTTGCCCGCCAGCAGGAACACCTGGATCTGGAGGGGGCGGTGGCTGTGAGCAGGCCCTCACCGGCTGCCCGACCCCTCGGCCCAGGCCTTACCGCCTTGCTGGCCGCAGTCAGGGGCGGCGGGGGCTGCAGCGGGGCCGCCTCCTTCAGCCCTGCGCCGAAGTCGTAGAGGAGCACGAGGCTGCCCTCGCGCATGGCCAGGCACAGGAACTGGTCCTGGAGGACAGCGAGGGGTCAGCACAGGGCCAGGGGCCCGGGGGCCAGGGCTGGGGCGGGGCTGGGGCGGCCGTGCCTGGTGCTCCAGGTAGAAGATGATCCCGCTGGAGGACACCAGGCGCAGCTCCTGGTCGAAGCGCTTGGTGCTGCTTGGCTGCCGCTCAAAGCCGATGCGGGCGAAGCCCGTGCCGTCCAGGTAGGAGCCGTCTGTGAGCCATGGGTCCCCAGTGGACTTGGAGCTGCAGGTCAGAGTCAGGGTCAGTGGAAGGCTGGCGGGCAGGGGCAGGGAGACCAGGCCACACATACCGGGCACACGGCTTGTCCACAGCTGTGTTGAGCAGAAAGGTCCTCTCGAAGTTGTAGAGACTGACCACCTCCTCGTTCAGGGTGTCCATCTCAATGCAGCCCCGGTAACCAGGGAAGTGCAGCGGTGCAGGGGGCTGTGGGCACAGCACCGTCAGAGAAACTCCCGACCCAGGGACACTGAGGGGAGCTCAGTGTGATGGGTTGAGGCTAGACACTGAGAAGTACTTCCTAGGGCAAGAAAGGCGAGAGCTGCTGGCTAGCTCCCTGCGGCCGGGCCAGGCTCACCGTGAAGTTGCTTGGGTACCCTCCCACGTAGAAGACAAAGTCATCAGGCCGCAGGCTGAGGAGGCCTTCTACCCCAGGAGCCACCGTGTCCCCCTTGGTCTCGTGGACCATGTGGTTCTCCACCGTGACAGACATATGGCCAAATTGGAGGGTCCTGAGGACAGAGGGAGGTGTGAGGAGCGGGCCTGGCACAGCGGCTGGAGGCCCTGGCCTCCCTGGGGACCCCACCTGTGCACGCTGACGGCTGCGAACTGCTCCCCGATGCTCTGGTCCACGCTGAGGCTCGCAGGCCCCGCCGGCCCCAGCCGGTACACCCAGTGCACCTTCTGCTGGCGCAGGGACACGCCCATGTAGTCCCCAGTGGCCTGCGGTGGCAGTGGGAGGACAGTTGGGGCAGGGACCACGCTCTGCCTGCTGCCAACCTGGTGCCAGCTCAGTCTCGCCCGCCCGCCCTGCCCAGTACCTGGCGGCTGCCCATGTACAATACAAAGCGGTCCCCAGCGTCCTGCCCCGGCGGTGCCGGCTCCGAGTCCTGCAGGTAGAACTTGAGGGCGGTGTAGGCAGCGAGGTCAGCGAGGTCCCGCGGGGCGCGCAGTTGCACCCACGAGTGCCCATTGAACTTCATGGGCACCTTGACCTGTAGGCGCAGGAACGTCAGCGGCCAGCACTGGCCTCTCGGCCACCCGCTGTGCCCAGGGCTCCTGCCCACCTTGCTGGCGGCTCCCCGGGCCTGCGCAATGAGCTCCCGCACGCGGGCCGATGTTGGCAGACAGAGCCAGGCTGGCGTTGTGCACTCCTCGGCCCTCCAGGTCACCCAGCTTGGCCAGCAGCTGCGGGAGGGTCTTCTCCAGGGTGGACACTGGGGGCAGGGCAGGGCAGAGTTAGAGTCTGGCCCTCCTGCCCCCACCCCGGGCGTTCCAGGACTGTGGCTGGCTCACCTGAGCGGCCCGTGTCAAGCACCACCCGGCCCAGGTCCTGGGCCTGCAGGCCCCCAAACTGGCCCTGCCACTGCTCCACATTCCTCTGCATGTCCTTGAGCTGAGCCTGCACACGGGCGGCCATGTCCTGGGCTTCTCTGGCCACAGCCTTGGCGTGGCTGATCTTCTCCGCAGTCCCGTCTGCAGAGGGCACACTTGGCAGGAGCCGGCTGGGCACTTTCTGGGCTCCGCTTTCCCAAGGCCCTCTGCTCGAGGGTCCCCGCACCCTGCAGCTCAGACTCCGCCTTGCCCTGACCCAGGGTGCTCGCCCTCCAGGTCCCCTCACCTGGCCACAGCCCCTCCCAGCCCCGCCCAGGCCCCGAGCTCACTGGGCCTGGGACCTGCCGACAGGATAGACTGCCCCGTGCCTCCGCACTAGCGGCCACAGGCCCTCGCCCGGCCCGCGCCACCCCACATTGGCCTCTGTGCCCACAGGCTGACCGCTGTTTCCGGCCCCAGGATGTCCTTCCCACGAGGCCCCAACACCCCTGCCTGAGCACGTGGGCATGAAGCTGTGTGGGCGGGGGCAGGGCGGGCTGCCACGCACCTGCACCCATGGCCAGCATGGCCTGTGCTGCCTGGATTCGAGCTGCGAGCTGGCCCTTCTTGGCCTGGACGTCCTGGAGCTGGGTCCTGGCGCCTTGCAGGGTGACCCGTGCTGTGGGACAGGCAGCTCAACACTGGGGAGCCTCTCCCACGGCCCAGGACCTAGCCACGCGTACACAGGGACAGCCACCAGACGTGGGGCCCTCAGCTGCAATCCCCTCTGGCTGCGCCTCCTTGGCCCATGCGCAGCCCAGAGGACAGCAGGCGGCGCGGCCCTGAGGTGGACATGCAGCAGGTGGAGCAGAGTCCACACACAGGGTGGCCGCGGCCAGCCCCGAATCCACCGGAGCAACCTGCAGACCCCCGCAGACGCGGCCCAGAAGCCAGGGGCTCTGAGAGCCCGGCGTCCGCCTCAGACCCCAGCACTCACCGAGGCCCAGCCTCTGCTGCTGCCCGCGCGCAGCCTCTTCCAGGGCACTGCTGTTGGTCAGCAGCTGCTGGGCTTGGGCTGCCAGGCCCCGCTGCACCACCACCTGCAGACACAAGCACAGCTGCAGGCCCCGCTGCAGGGGAGGGGGAGGCTCAGGGGCTCCTGCCGAGCCAAGTGGGGGGGCTGGGGACGCACCTCCCACGCACGGCTCGCCTGTTGCTGGGCCTGGCCCGCGGCCCCCTCCGCAGCCTGCACGGCTTGCAGGATGCTGCTGTAGGCGTTGCTGGCCTCCACGGCCCTCTGGATGAAGCGGTCCTGGTTGACACCGAGGATGATGCTGGTGGGGTCAGAGGGCATCCCGGTGAACCCTCTGCCCACCAGGCATGCCCCTCCTGCTGCTTCCTGCGGGCTGAGGAAGGCCTGGCTTCCCCCAGGGAGATCTGGCTGCAGCCCCAGGTGGGCCTGGGGCTCTCCCCACTGGGCCACGCACCTGGACAGGTTGTGGGCCAGCTGGTCTAGCTGCTGTGCATGGGCCTCGGCGGCCTCCACCAAGTCCACCTTGCTTCCGGCTGGGGAGAAAGTCCGCATCTTCTGCAGTAGTGGCGTCCGCGCCCCGTCCAGGCTGGCGGCCAGGTGCTCCAGCTCCTAGGGGGGTGGGCTTAGTGGGGCCCTCCTGAGACCTCTGCATTGCCACCTGCCCAAGGGCCACACCCTCACACAAGGGAGCCCCACACTAGCCACAGGCCACAGCCCTGTGGGGAGCTGGCCAGGAGGGGGCCACGAGGGGCGCGGGCAGTGCTTACCTCCTCGGCCTGGTCCATGCCCTGCAGAAGCTCAGAGACACGGGCGAGGGCGTGGCTGGCAGCCTGAAGAGTGTCCTGCAAGGTGGCGTTGTCCCGGGACAGCTCCTGCTTCCACTGCTGCAAAAGAAGTAGGGGGAGGACAGGATTAAGACGTGAGGGGGGAGGGCTGAGGGGGGAGGTCTGAGGGGGAGGGGGCTGCTGGGGGAAGGGCTGAAGGGGGAGGTCTGGGGGGAGGTCTGAGGGGGTAGGGGGCTGAGGAGGGAAGGGCTGAGGGGGAGGGGGCTGCTAGGGGAAGGGCTGAGGGGGGAGGTCTGAGGGGGAGGGGGCTGCTGGGGGAAGGGCTGAGGGGGGAGGTCTGAGGGGGAGGGGGCTGCTGGGGGAAGGGCTGAGGGGGTAGGGGGCTGAGGAGGGAAGGGCTGAGGGGGAGGGGGCTGCTGGGGGAAGGGCTGAGGGCTGCTGGGGGAGGGGGCTGGGGAAGGGGCTTGAGGAGGGGCTGGGGGAGGGCAGGGGGCCGAGCTCTCACCAAGGCCTCCTCCAGGCGTGCCTGGTTGTGGCTGTTGAGCTCTTCGGCCTCCCGTGTGGTGTCCACAGCCCGGTTCAGGGCCTCACGCAGGTCCATGAGGCTGGCCTCGTGCTGGGCCAGCTGATCGCGGGTGCGCGTGGCCAGTGCCTGGTTCTCCTCCCAGCGGCTGGTCAGCTGGTCCTGCACGCGGGCCAGTACTGGCCAACACAGGGGTTTGAAGGCGGTCACTCTGGCAGCCAGCCTCCTTCATGACCCTTGGTCCTCACCTGGTCCCTGCCTAGTGCCAGTCCACACTGACCTCAGCCCCACGGCCCCCAGGCCACGTCCCTGCCCCTTCCCAGCCCTGCCTGACAGGGGCCAGCACCACTTACGCCTCTGGGCCTCAGCCAGCTCAGCCTCTGCCACTGCCCGGGGGGCCTCCAGGTCCCGTGCCCGCATCTCCTGGAGTAGCCGTTCCGCCTCTGCCAGTGTCCGGCGCAGCTGTTCTCCCGACGGGGCTGAGGCATTGGCTGGTGACAGGTGGCCCATCTGGGACGCCAACTCTACAGGAGAGGGGCTGTCAGGGCCTGCAGCTGGCCTGTCGCCCTGCAGACTTCTGCCAGGCTTCCAGGTCTGAGACTCCTGGCCGGCCACCAGTGGTCCCCTGGAGATCCCTCATGGCTCCCAGAGGCCACGGCTACTCTTCTGCCATGCCCGTCCCCCTCACGGCAGCTGAGCCTGTGTCCTCAGCTGCCTTCCCCACCCCTCGCCAAAGCCGATTCCTCGTCGCTGACAGCGGGCAGCTGAAGTCCACTTCTTCCAACCTCTGGCCGGGCAGCTCCCGTCACGGGGCGCAGGGGCCCTGCTCTTCTCGGTCGCAGATCTCAGCGTGGCCAGTTTGCAGGTGTGCCTATCAGCCCCGGTTTCCCCAGGGAGGGGGTGGGGTCGGCCCCTCCCCCTCCTGACGCTCCGCTGTCCCCTCCAGAGGGGCCATTTCCCCATCCAAAGTCCCCTCACGGCCCCGCGAGGCCACCAGCCCGAGCCGCCAGCCTGGCTCCAGCCTACCCTTCAGGGCGTGGTCCAGAGCCTGGAGGGTCCCCAGCAGCACCTGCCCCCGGCTGAGGGTGGCTTCAGTGGCGCCCAGCAGCTGGCCCGCCCGGTCTCTGGCCCCTGCAGCCTGTGGATGACATCTCCTCAGCCCACGGCCCTGCCTGGACAGTTGGAGGGCCCCAGGGACTCCCAGGAGGTGGCCCCAGGGTCCTGCCTGGCCATCCAGCTGCTGCGCGTCCTGCCCCAGGCTTGCACTCTGCTGCTCCAGGGCCTGCAGCTGCCGTGTCACCTCCTGGCGGGAGCCCAGCGGGCTCTGGAGCTGGCTCTGTGGGGAGCAGGAAGTGGGCGCCCGCTCCGCGGAGCAGGGGGCCGTGGAGGGTGCGTGAAGTACCTGCAGGTCGGCGATGGAGGCGTTCAGCCTGTGCAGCCGCGCCCAGGCCACTGAGCTGGCGTTGAGTCCCCGGAGCTGCTCTCGGAGACGGGGCAGGAGGGCGCCAGCCCGCTCCAAGTCATCCAGGAGCAGGACCACACAGTGGTCACACACTGTGGCAGCAAGGGGCCAGGGGTCAGGGGTCAGCACGGTGAGCAGGGGTCAGCCAGGGGTACGAGTCAACACAGGGCCCAGGACGGGGGGAAGTCTGGGGTTATGGCAAGGTCATGGGGTCATCCTGAGAAGGGGTCAGCACCCGAGTGAGGAACAAGGGTCAGAAAAACCTAGGGTCAGGGGTCAACATGGGGTCTGCCAGGGAAGTGGGGACTGGGGTGTCAGTGACGAGAGTGCTCCTCGGGTCAGCAAGAGCCTCGGAGTTGGGACAAGAGCCTCGGCTGGGCTAAAGGTGTCCAGGTAATAGGGATCCAAGGTTAGCAGGGCCCCAGGGTCAACTGGAGGCCATCATCGGGGTCGGAAGGACCTGGGTGGTTGCCGGGCTCAGCAAGCCTAAGGACAGGATGGGGTCCCTCTTGTGGCGAGGGTGGCATGAGGTTGGCACTCCCCGCCTGCTGGGTGGGACAGAGACAGGGCAGAGGCGCACTGGGGCTCACCTTCACAGTGGACGCCGGGGCCCCCAGGCCCGCCAGGCACGGGCACCTGGTGCTGCTGGCTGCAGGTGTCACAGTGCTCCCCACTGAGCCCCGGGGGGCAGGAGCAGCGGCCTGTGTGCAGGTCACAGTGGCCCCCGGGGCACTGGCAGCCTGTGGAGAGGTCAGGGTGAGCAGGATCCCTGGCTGCAGGGGCCTGGCCACGCACGTGCCCTCCAGGGGCCCCTGGCCATACTCACGCCTGCAGCCCTGCTCCGGGCGCCCCCAGTGACCAGGGGCACACTCGTGGCACCGGCGTCCCCCGGCCCCAGGTTGGCACTGGCACTGTCCAGTCTGGGGGTGACACCAGGAGCCCTCTGCGGCTGGTCCACAGGCACACGGCTGGCAGCCCCCACAGCCTTCAAAGCCAAAGTGTCCTTCCTGTGGGCACAGGCTGTGGTCACAGCCCTGTGTGGCCCTGGGACCCTCCCTCCAGCCTGGGACCCAGCTCCAGCAGCAGAACCTGACAGTGGTCGCAGCGCCGCCCGGCCACGCCCATCTTGCAGAGGCAGCGCCCAGTCTGGGGGTCACAGGTCTCTGTCCCACACGGGGAGCAGTCGCACCCTGCAGAAGGGGCGGCTATGACAGCCGTACTGCCACTGCCGCCCTGCTGACTGGTCCCGGCTGCTCAGACCCGCCAGCCGCCAGCTCGCGGCTGGCCTGGCCCTCCTCCCACAGCCCTGCCTAGGCCGCCCCGATGGACACAGGGGAACTGCGGGGTCGGGATCTGACTGTGCAGCTGACCGCGAGGGGCCTGCCCGTGGGGTGGAGGGACCCTGCCGGCCCAGCGAGGCTCGGTGCCGCTGCGGCCTGCCCGGCACACCCAGCGCCCCACCCCGTGCCTACGGGTGCAGTTGCCGGGCAGCAGGGCGTTGCCGTAGAATCCCGGGGCGCAGTGCTCGCAGTGGGGCCCCGTGGTGTGGTGCAGGCAGCCACGGCAGGCCCCCGTCAGGGGGTCGCAGTCGCTGACGATCACGTTGGGGTCACCGTTGCCACTGCAGTCACAGGGCTGGCACACGCTGCCCAGCACCAGAGGGTTCCCGAAGAAGCCAGGTGCGCATCTAGGGTGGGGGCTGGTCAGTGTCAACGGCCCCACAGCTGCCGCCGGGGTCTACGCGTGGCCCATCCACCCGCCCAGCTCACCGCTCGCAGGAGGCCCCGGCATAACCGGGTCTGCAGAGGCACTGGGTGCGGCCACCTCGCAGGACGCAGCCCTCTGCGAAGCTGCAAGGACAACCAGTCACTCACCATGCGCCTGCCCCTCCGCCCTGGGCAGCAGTCCCCTACCTCGGGTGCCCACCCACTGCCCTGGGCCTCCAGGGGCAGCATGAGCCTCACCAGTGGGGACAGCGGGGATCTGAACGGGGCTGCGGAGGAGTCAGGCTGGGGCACTTACTTGTTGGAAGGTACTGCCAGGGGACAGGGACAGCTCACACAGGGGGCTGTGGGGTCCCCGGAGCTGCTGCTCACGAAGCCAGCCTGGCAGCGCTCACAGTGGTCCCCCTCGGTGTTGTGCTGGCAGCCCTGGGGCAAGGGGGACGGTCAGCGAGACGGGGGAGGCTCCAGTCCACCCCAACCTGCCCCGGGCCCTTCTCCCTGCACTGTCTGTCCCCAAGGCCCGGGGTCTCCCCTGCCTGCCCTTCTGTGCCCTTGGTCCCTTCTCTCCCTGGGGCCTACTCACCACACAGATGCCAGAGCCAGGGAGGCAGTGGTCTGAATGGCCATGGCACTGACAGGGCACGCAGCGGCCCAGGAAGAGGCCTTTGATGTCTCGGTAGTAGCCGGGGGCGCATTCCTGGGGGAGCGCAGGGGGCGTTGGAAATGGGCAGGAGCGGGGCAGGCGGGCAGGGCAGGCGGGGAGCACGGCATGGGCACCACGGGGCAGAGGCTGGGCCTGGCAGCTGGAGGCAGGGCCAGGGTCTGGCTGCTGGGCCCCAGACCCAAGGACACACCCAGTGCCAGGCAGATGCACTGGCTCAGGGACAGCTGGGCACTGGGGCTGGTGGCCAGACCTCCGTGGGGGCTAGAGCTACCTCTTTCCACCCCAAGCGTCTCTGTCTGGGGGGCGGTCAGCAGCACGGACAGGGAGAATGCCCCAGGAAAGGGGGTGGAGGGTCAGCCGCTTGGCCCGGCACCGCGCCCACTGACTCACCTGGCACGAGTCCCCACGGTAGTTGGCGGGGCACATGCACAGCTCCACACTGCTGGCCGGAGGCCCCCTGCCTGCCTCGCTGGCCACCTCCAGCACCACCCTTCCCAGGGAGATGGCCGAGGAGGTCTGGGAGAAGAGGGCGCGTATCTGCAGCTGCTCGAGGCCGGCCAGCACCATCATGAGCTCTTCCCGGGACACGGCGCTGTGGCTCTCCAGGTGCCGGAAGTTTCCCTGCAGCACAGAGGACTTCAGTGGGCCACACCCAGTGGGCAGAACAGAGCCTGGGACAGACGCTCGTGTGGGGACAGGCGTGCGCACGAGTTACGGGGACAGGAAGGAGGCTCCACAGGACGCTCTGTGACCTCTGCCCTGGACCCTAGCTCACACCACACCCAGCCTGCAGGTGGGTCAGGTGTGTGGCGTGCACAGAAAGGAGTGTGCGCTTCCAGAGAGGATGAGGCCAGTACTTTCTGACCTCACCTCTGTCCTCTCAACGGGACACAAAACCATCAACTGCGTGTGAGAAACGGGCCCACGGGAGAGCACGAGGGGTGTTCGTGGGACAGAGCCTCAGAGCAGGAAAGGAGGAGCCGATGGCCACGGAGCAGTGGGAGCGGCAGGACAGCGTCGCGTGGTGGCCCTCATGGAGAGTGGGGGCAGGGCCTGGGCCGCGGGTCCCGTGGGGCTCTGGCCACTTCCACCCACCTCCACCAGCCGCAGCTGCCCGCGGTGAACATGGCCGGGTGCAGGGTACGCCGGCTCCAGGAACGTGATGCTCATCTGGTTGCCCTGGGAGACACGTGGGCGGGGTCAGGGCCAGCAGCTGGCCGCCCCGTCCTGCTCGCCTGGCCGCGTCCAGCCCGTCAGTACCTGCAGCACCACGTCTGGCCTGCTCTCTGTGGGGATGAAGACGTCACCGCGCGCGGGGTCTCGGAGTGCAGCTCATAGCGGAGGGTCCCACCGTAGGATGACACCTGGCAGGACAGTGGGGACCACCTGACTAGACCCTGGCCAAGGTCCTGCAGCAGGGCCAGGCCGTCCTCACGGTACCTGCCATGGACTGTGCCCCTTCTGGCCTCTCTCCTGCACCAGGCCAGCTTCTAGTGCCCCTCACAAAGGGGGGACATCCTTGAACAAGACCTCACCCGCTCCCAGTCCTCCAGAGGAAACGGCCACCCTTGCATCGCCACCCCCTGGCCCGATGCCCCTGCTCACCCGGTCCCCCAGGTAGGAGCGGGGGGCCTGCCAGTACAGCTCGGGGAAGGCGTGGTCCGCGTGCCGCAGGTCTGCGTGGAGCAGCTCGGCCTCTGCCCGCCACTCGTGGGGCACCACCTGCCGGTCGCTGCCCAGCAGCGTCCAGCCCTCCATGTCCACCAACTGTGGGCGGGCACACGGTGGGTCACACAGGTGGGTGCCCACGGCAGGCCCACCCTGCGTTCCAGTCTCCCGGGGGAGGGCATGCTCTCCCCAGGGAGGTGCCGGCCTGTCCTGGTGCCCAGCTGGCTACCTCGTGGCGGGCATGGGCGGAGCCCCTGCAGCGCTCTGTGGCCCCGAAGCAGAAGCAGCGGGTGCAGCCCTTGGGGTTGGCAGCCTCCAGGGAGAAGGTCCCGAGGCGACACTGGTCACACCTGGCGCCTTGCACGTTCTCCTGGGGCAGAGGAGGGGCAACACGGTCAGTGGTCCTGGCACTGGTGTTGCTGTCACCCCTCATCCCCCAAAACTTCCAGGAAGCGCCCGGCACCTGAGAAGGTCGCCGAGGCCAACCTCTCAGCCAGGAGGTGCGGGATGGGCCAGGGGCTGCTCACCTTGCAGTGGCAGCGGCCCGTGAGGGGGTCACATATGCTGGGGGCCGTGCCTGCTTCGTGGCACCGGCAGGGGAGGCAGTGGGGGTACCCGTGGAAGCCGGGGGCACAGGAGTCACAGCGGCGCCCTGCCACGTTGGGTCTGCACCTGCCGGTGGGCAGAAGCCAGCTGAGCCGCCTTTCACCCTGCTCACCGTGCAAGAGCCCATGGGGTCCCCATCTGCACAGTGTCCCCAAGAGCTGAAGGGGGCAGGACACATGCAAGGCCCCACTCTCGCGAGATTGCGGAGGAAGTACGGAAGGCGCCAATGCCCAAACATGTCCAAAGCCAAAGCCCGTAGTCCACCGCAATTTAAGCCATCTCCCCAAACAGGGCTCCTGCACCACTGGTAAGGGTGAAGGTCATTCCTGGCCCAAGACCACCCGAGGCCATGCGGGCCCAGTCCCAGGCTCACTTGCACTGGCCACTGTCCACGTCACAGGTGGGGTCGGTGAGCTCCTGGACGCCGGGCCCTGAGCAGTTACACTCCTCACAGCCAACCAGTGGGTGGCAGCCGAAGGTCTGGGGCTGGCAGACCAGGCAGTCAGGGGGAACCGTGCGTGGGGGGCAGATGCACTGGCCCGTGAGCTCATCACACAGGCGGGCGCCACAGTCGCAGGCTGCAGGCGACACAGCCAGCTGACCCCTCTGCCCCACTCAGGCCGACTGCAGTCCTCAAGGACCGTTCTAGTCCTGCCTGCCTGCGGCCTGCACCTGGGCAGCCTCTGACACACAGGAAGCGCTAGCATCCATGTCCAGTGCCAGGGGCTACAGACCACCTGCCAGTCCCTGGAACCTCTGGACAGCTCTGCAAGGTGGCATCTGTGTGCTGGAGGTCCCCAGGCAGGAGGTGGCAGCAGTGATCTGCCAGGCACCAGAGTGATCTGCCGACCACCATGCCTGCACGCCCCTACTCCCCCGGGAAGTGGCCCCGTGCGCCCCTACTCCCCCAGGAAGTGCCCCCGTGCGCCCCTACTCCACCGGGAAGTCCCCTTGGGATCTAGGCTTAGTCTCCCCCAGACTGCGGTACTCACGTCTGCAGTTGGGGAAGCCCCAGTAACCAGTGGCGCAGCGGGAGCAGTCGCGGCCAATAACATGCGCCCGGCAGGGACACTGACCCCCAAAGCGCTCACAGGTGGGGCCCGTGGCTCCTGCCTCATGGCAGCCACAAGGCCGGGCCCCGTTATTGTAGAAGAGGGAGAGGGAGGTGGCGGCGTTGCGGCAGAACGGGGGTGAGCTGCTGGGGCTAAATTGAAGGACAGGCGGTGAGGCCAGCTCCCAGCCTAGACCCACCCTGGGCCCCGGTCCTGCCCCACCTGATGTGGTAGCTGTGGGCTGCACAGTGGCTGATGAAGTCATAGGACTTGTCCAGGGGCTCCTCTTGGAGGTAGCTGGGGCTGTAGGCCTCCTCGGGGACCACGAGGATGTAATCCTAGGGAGAGGCCTGGTCACCTTCCCACAGGCCCGGTCACCTTCCCACAGGCCCAGTGAGGGTCGGCTGGGGAGTGTAGCTGAGCCAGCAGCAGAAGTATGCAAGGGGCTGCCCCTGAGCCGGCCAGGGCCAGAGCTGGGGTCCCACAGGCAGCCCAGACCGTCTCGGCCACTCTGGAGAAGGTGGCCAGGGGGCACAGCTTTGAGGCGTGTGCAGGGCGGCGGGCCGAGGGCCTCGCGCCTGGGTCTTCACTCGTTCTTCTTCCTCCCTTTCCCATCGTCCAGGCCCGTCTGGGAAGGCTACTCAGACAGGGGACAGTGGGACACCGTCTCAACTCCCAGGGCGCCCCTGGGCTCACGTGGTGGGCTCCAGAGACAGCGGCTACCCCACCTGGCACCTGGAATTAGGGGCCCCCTGGGCTCACGTGGTGGGCTCCAGAGACAGCGCCTACCCCACCTGGCACCTGGAATTGGGCCTCCTGGGCTCACGTGGTGGGCTCCAGAGACAGCGGCTACCCCACCTGGCACCTGGAATTAGGGGCCCCCCTGGGCTCACGTGGTGGGCTCCAGAGACAGCGGCTACCCCACCTGGCACCTGGAATTAGGGGCCCCTCTGGGCTCACGTGGTGGGCTCCAGAGACAGCGGCTACCCCACCTGGCACCTGGAATTAGGGGCCCCTCTGGGCTCACGTGGTGGGCTCCAGAGACAGCAGCTACCCCACCTGGCACCTGGAATTGGGCCCCCTGGGCTCACGTGGTGGGCTCCAGAGACAGCGGCTACCCCACCTGGCACCTGGAATTGGGCCCCCTGGGCTCACGTGGTGGGCTCCAGAGACAGCGGCTACCCCACCTGGCACCTGGAATTGGGCCCCCTGGGCTCACGTGGTGGGCCCCAGAGACAGCAGCTACCCCACCTGGCACCTGGAATTGGGCCCCCTGGGCTCACGTGGTGGGCTCCAGAGACAGCGGCTACCCCACCTGGCACCTGGAATTGGGCCCCCTGGGCTCACGTGGTGGGCTCCAGAGACAGCGGCTACCCCACCTGGCACCTGGAATTAGGGGCCCCCTGGGCTCACGTGGTGGGCTCCAGAGACAGCGGCTACCCCACCTGGCACCTGGAATTGGGCCCCCTGGGCTCACGTGGTGGGCTCCAGAGACAGCGGCTACCCCACCTGGCACCTGGAATTAGGGGCCCCTCTGGGCTCACGTGGTGGGCCCCAGAGACAGCGGCTACCCCACCTGGCACCTGGAATTGGGCCCCCTGGGCTCACGTGGTGGGCTCCAGAGACAGCAGCTACCCCACCTGGCACCTAGAATTGGGCCCCCTGGGCTCACGTGGTGGGCTCCAGAGACAGCGGCTACCCCACCTGGCACCTGGAATTAGGGGCCCCTCTGGGCTCACGTGGTGGGCCCCAGAGACAGCGGCTACCCCACCTGGCACCTGGAATTGGGCCCCCTGGGCTCACGTGGTGGGCCCCAGAGACAGCAGCTACCCCACCTGGCACCTGGAATTGGGCCCCCTGGGCTCACGTGGTGGGCTCCAGAGACAGCGGCTCACCCCACCTGGCACCTGGAATTGGGCCCCCTGGGCCACGTGGTGGGCCCAGAGACAGCAGCTACCCCACCTGGCACCTGGAATTGGGCCCCCTGGGCTCACGTGGTGGGCCCCAGAGACAGCCTGGAATTGGGCCCCCTGGGCTCAGCTACCCCACCTGGCACCTGGAATTGGGCCCCCTGGGCTCACGTGGTGGGCTCCAGAGACAGCAGCTACCCCACCTGGCACCTGGAATTGGGCCCCCTGGGCTCACGTGGTGGGCTCCAGAGACAGCAGCTACCCCACCTGGCACCTGGAATTGGGCCCCCTGGGCTCACGTGGTGGGCTCCAGAGACAGCAGCTACCCCACCTGGCACCTGGAATTGGGCCCCCTGGGCTCACGTGGTGGGCTCCAGAGACAGCAGCTACCCCACCTGGCACCTGGAATTGGGCCTCCTGGGCTCACGTGGTGGGCTCCAGAGACAGCGGCTACCCCACCTGGCACCTGGAATTGGGCCCCCTGGGCTCACGTGGTGGGCTCCAGAGACAGCGGCTACCCCACCTGGCACCTGGAATTAGGGGCCCCCTGGGCTCACGTGGTGGGCTCCAGAGACAGCGGCTACCCCACCTGGCACCTGGAATTGGGCCCCCTGGGCTCACGTGGTGGGCTCCAGTGACAGCGGCTACCCCACCTGGCACCTGGAATTAGGGGCGCCCCTGGGCTCACGTGGTGGGCCCCAGAGACAGCGGCTACCCCACCTGGCACCTGGAATTAGGGGCCCCTCTGGGCTCACGTGGTGGGCTCCAGAGACAGCAGCTACCCCACCTGGCACCTGGAATTGGGCCCCCTGGGCTCACGTGGTGGGCTCCAGAGACAGCGGCTACCCCACCTGGCACCTGGAATTGGGCCCCCTGGGCTCACGTGGTGGGCTCCAGAGACAGCGGCTACCCCACCTGGCACCTGGAATTGGGCCCTCTGGGCTCACGTGGTGGGCTCCAGAGACAGCGGCTACCCCACCTGGCACCTGGAATTAGGGGCCCCCCTGGGCTCACGTGGTGGGCTCCAGAGACAGCGGCTACCCCACCTGGCACCTGGAATTGGGCCCCCTGGGCTCACGTGGTGGGCTCCAGAGACAGCGGCTACCCCACCTGGCACCTGGAATTGGGCCCCCTGGGCTCACGTGGTGGGCTCCAGAGACAGCGGCTACCCCACCTGGCACCTGGAATTGGGCCCCCTGGGCTCACGTGGTGGGCTCCAGAGACAGCGGCTACCCCACCTGGCACCTGGAATTGGGCCTCCTGGGCTCACGTGGTGGGCTCCAGAGACAGCGGCTACCCCACCTGGCACCTGGAATTGGGCCTCCTGGGCTCACGTGGTGGGCTCCAGAGACAGCAGCTACCCCACCTGGCACCTGGAATTGGGCCCTCTGGGCTCACGTGGTGGGCTCCAGAGACAGCGGCTACCCCACCTGGCACCTGGAATTGGGCCCCCTGGGCTCACGTGGTGAGCTCTAGAGACAGCGGCTACCCCACCTGGCACCTGGAATTGGGCCCCTGGGCTCACGTGGTGGGCTCCAGAGACAGCGGCTACCCCACCTGGCACCTGGAATTAGGGGCCCCCCTGGGCTCACGTGGTGGGCCCCAGAGACAGCGGCTACCCCACCTGGCACCTGGAATTGGGCCCCCTGGGCTCACGTGGTGGGCCCCAGAGACAGCGGCTACCCCACCTGGCACCTGGAATTAGGGGCCCCCCTGGGCTCACGTGGTGGGCCCCAGAGACAGCGGCTACCCCACCTGGCACCTAGAATTGGGCCCCTGGGCTCACGTGGTGGGCTCCAGAGACAGCGGCTACCCCACCTGGCACCTGGAATTGGGCCCCCTGGGCTCACGTGGTGGGCTCCAGAGACAGCGGCTACCCCACCTGGCACCTGGAATTGGGCCCCCTGGGCTCACGTGGTGGGCTCCAGAGACAGCGGCTACCCCACCTGGCACCTGGAATTGGGCCCCCTGGGCTCACGTGGTGGGCTCCAGAGACAGCGGCTACCCCACCTGGCACCTGGAATTAGGCCTCCTGGGCTCACGTGGTGGGCTCCAGAGACAGCGGCTACCCCACCTGGCACCTGGAATTGGGCCCCCTGGGCTCACGTGGTGGGCTCCAGAGACAGCGGCTACCCCACCTGGCACCTGGAATTGGGCCCCCTGGGCTCACGTGGTGGGCTCCAGAGACAGCGGCTACCCCACCTGGCACCTGGAATTAGGGGCCCCCCTGGGCTCACGTGGTGGGCTCCAGAGACAGCGGCTACCCCACCTGGCACCTGGAATTGGGCCCCCTGGGCTCACGTGGTGGGCTCCAGAGACAGCGGCTACCCCACCTGGCACCTGGAATTGGGCACCCCTGGGCTCACGTGGTGGGCTCCAGAGACAGCGGCTACCCCACCTGGCACCTGGAATTGGGCCCTCTGGGCTCACGTGGTGGGCTCCAGAGACAGCGGCTACCCCACCTGGCACCTGGAATTGGGCCTCCTGGGCTCACGTGGTGGGCTCCAGAGACAGCGGCTACCCCACCTGGCACCTGGAATTGGGCCCCCTGGGCTCACGTGGTGGGCTCCAGAGACAGCGGCTACCCCACCTGGCACCTGGAATTGGGCCCTCTGGGCTCACGTGGTGGGCTCCAGAGACAGCGGCTACCCCACCTGGCACCTGGAATTAGGGGCCTCCTGGGCTCACGTGGTGGGCTCCAGAGACAGCGGCTTACCCCACCTGGCACCTGGAATTGGGCCCCCTGGGCTCACGTGGTGGGCTCCAGAGATAGCGGCTACCCCACCTGGCACCTGGAATTAGGGGCCTCCTGGGCTCACGTGGTGGGCTCCAGAGACAGCGGCTACCCCACCTGGCACCTGGAATTGGGCCCCTGGGCTCACGTGGTGGGCTCCAGAGACAGCGGCTACCCCACCTGGCACCTGGAATTGGGCCCCTGGGCTCACGTGGTGGGCTCCAGAGACAGCGGCTACCCCACCTGGCACCTGGAATTAGGCCTCCTGGGCTCACGTGGTGGGCTCCAGAGACAGCGGCTACCCCACCTGGCACCTGGAATTAGGGCCCCCTGGGCTCACGTGGTAGGCTCCAGAGACAGCAGCTACCCCACCTGGCACCTGGAATTGGGCCCCCTGGGCTCACGTGGTGGGCTCCAGAGACAGCAGCTACCCCACCTGGCACCTGGAATTGGGCCCCTCTGGGCTCACGTGGTGGGCCCCAGAGACAGCAGCTACCCCACCTGGCACCTGGAATTAGGGCCCCCTGGGCTCACGTGGTGGGCTCCAGAGACAGCGGCTACCCCACCTGGCACCTGGAATTAGGGGCCTCCTGGGCTCACGTGGTGGGCTCCAGAGACAGCGGCTACCCCACCTGGCACCTGGAATTAGGGGCCCCCTGGGCTCACGTGGTAGGCTCCAGAGACAGCGGCTACCCCACCTGGCACCTGGAATTAGGGGCCCCCTGGGCTCACGTGGTGGGCTCCAGAGACAGCGGCTACCCCACCTGGCACCTGGAATTGGGCCCCCTGGGCTCACGTGGTGGGCTCCAGAGACAGCGGCTACCCCACCTGGCACCTGGAATTGGGCCCCTGGGCTCACGTGGTGGGCTCCAGAGACAGCGGCTACCCCACCTGGCACCTGGAATTAGGCCTCCTGGGCTCACGTGGTGGGCTCCAGAGACAGCGGCTACCCCACCTGGCACCTGGAATTAGGGCCCCCTGGGCTCACGTGGTAGGCTCCAGAGACAGCAGCTACCCCACCTGGCACCTGGAATTGGGCCCCCTGGGCTCACGTGGTGGGCTCCAGAGACAGCAGCTACCCCACCTGGCACCTGGAATTGGGCCCCTCTGGGCTCACGTGGTGGGCCCCAGAGACAGCAGCTACCCCACCTGGCACCTGGAATTAGGGCCCCCTGGGCTCACGTGGTGGGCTCCAGAGACAGCGGCTACCCCACCTGGCACCTGGAATTAGGGGCCCCCTGGGCTCACGTGGTGGGCTCCAGAGACAGCGGCTACCCCACCTGGCACCTGGAATTAGGGGCCCCCTGGGCTCACGTGGTAGGCTCCAGAGACAGCGGCTACCCCACCTGGCACCTGGAATTAGGGGCCCCCTGGGCTCACGTGGTGGGCTCCAGAGACAGCGGCTACCCCACCTGGCACCTGGAATCGGGCCCCCTGGGCTCACGTGGTGGGCTCCAGAGACAGCGGCTACCCCACCTGGCACCTGGAATCGGGCCCCCTGGGCTCACGTGGTGGGCTCCAGAGACAGCGGCTACCCCACCTGGCACCTGGAATCGGGCCCCCTGGGCTCACGTGGTGGGCTCCAGAGACAGCGGCTACCCCACCTGGCACCTGGAATCGGGCCCCCTGGGCTCACGTGGTGGGCTCCAGAGACAGCGGCTACCCCACCTGGCACCTGGAATCGGGCCCACTGGGCTCACGTGGTGGGCTCCAGAGACAGCGGCTACCCCACCTGGCACCTGGAATCGGGCCCCCTGGGCTCACGTGGTGGGCTCCAGAGACAGCGGCTACCCCACCTGGCACCTGGAATCGGGCCCCCTGGGCTCACGTGGTGGGCTCCAGAGACAGCGGCTACCCCACCTGGCACCTGGAATTGGGCCCCTGGGCTCACGTGGTGGGCTCCAGAGACAGCGGCTACCCCACCTGGCACCTGGAATTAGGCCTCCTGGGCTCACGTGGTGGGCTCCAGAGACAGCGGCTACCCCACCTGGCACCTGGAATTAGGGGCCCCCCTGGGCTCACGTGGTGGGCCCCAGAGACAGCGGCTACCCCACCTGGCACCTGGAATTGGGCCCCCTGGGCTCACGTGGTGGGCTCCAGAGACAGCGGCTACCCCACCTGGCACCTGGAATCGGGCCCCCTGGGCTCACGTGGTGGGCTCCAGAGACAGCGGCTACCCCACCTGGCACCTGGAATCGGGCCCCCTGGGCTCACGTGGTGGGCTCCAGAGACAGCGGCTACCCCACCTGGCACCTGGAATCGGGCCCCCTGGGCTCACGTGGTGGGGCTCCAGAGACAGCGGCTACCCCACCTGGCACCTGGAATCGGGCCCCCTGGGCTCACGTGGTGGGCTCCAGAGACAGCGGCTACCCCACCTGGCACCTGGAATTGGGCCTCCTGGGCTCACGTGGTGGGCTCCAGAGACAGCGGCTACCCCACCTGGCACCTGGAATTGGGCCCTCTGGGCTCACGTGGTGGGCTCCAGAGACAGCGGCTACCCCACCTGGCACCTGGAATTGGGCCCCCTGGGCTCACGTGGTGGGCTCCAGAGACAGCGGCTACCCCACCTGGCACCTGGAATTGGGCCCCTGGGCTCACGTGGTGGGCTCCAGAGACAGCGGCTACCCCACCTGGCACCTGGAATTGGGCCCCTGGGCTCACGTGGTGGGCTCCAGAGACAGCGGCTACCCCACCTGGCACCTGGAATTGGGCCCCTGGGCTCACGTGGTGGGCTCCAGAGACAGCGGCTACCCCACCTGGCACCTGGAATTGGGCCTCCTGGGCTCACGTGGTGGGCTCCAGAGACAGCGGCTACCCCACCTGGCACCTGGAATTGGGCCCCTGGGCTCACGTGGTGGGCTCCAGAGACAGCGGCTACCCCACCTGGCACCTGGAATTGGGCCCCCCGGGCTCACGTGGTGGGCTCCAGAGACAGCAGCTACCCCACCTGGCACCTGGAATTGGGCCCCCTGGGCTCACGTGGTGGGCTCCAGAGACAGCGGCTACCCCACCTGGCACCTGGAATTGGGCCCCCTGGGCTCACGTGGTGGGCTCCAGAGACAGCGGCTACCCCACCTGGCACCTGGAATTGGCCCCCTGGGCTCACGTGGTGGGCTCCAGAGACAGCGGCTACCCCACCTGGCACCTGGAATTGGGCCCCCTGGGCTCACGTGGTGGGCTCCAGAGACAGCGGCTACCCCACCTGGCACCTGGAATTGGGCCTCCTGGGCTCACGTGGTGGGCTCCAGAGACAGCGGCTACCCCACCTGGCACCTGGAATTAGGGGCCCCCTGGGCTCACGTGGTGGGCTCCAGAGACAGCGGCTACCCCACCTGGCACCTGGAATTGGGCCTCCTGGGCTCACGTGGTGGGCTCCAGAGACAGCGGCTACCCCACCTGGCACCTGGAATTGGGCCCCCTGGGCTCACGTGGTGGGCTCCAGAGACAGCGGCTACCCCACCTGGCACCTGGAATTGGGCCCCTGGGCTCACGTGGTGGGCTCCAGAGACAGCAGCTACCCCACCTGGCACCTGGAATTGGGCCCCCTGGGCTGAGCCATGTCCTGGGACTCACCAGCCAGAGCCACCGGCCCTCGGGCACGCGCACGGTCACGGTGAGCTCGGGGTCAGTCACGTCCAGCACAGCCTGGCCCTCACACAGCACCAGCGTGCGGCACCCATAGCCGTGGGGGCAGAAGCTGGCATTGGCATGGCCTACAGGGGAGGCAGCGTCAGGGTCAGCCCAGCCCCACCGCCCTGTGGTGGCCCTGGGCACTAGGGCACACCGGGGAGGAGGCACCAGGAGGAAGCCACTGCTGGAGAGGCTCGCTGCGGGTGCTTAGCCGTGCGTCCTCACGACCCGCACCACTGCCCCGGGCAGGCCCCCAAACACCCCTCCAGGTGCGACAGAAGCCAGCTAGGAATTCTGACGTGGGGACAAGGCTTTCCTGGGAAAAGGTGACCGTGGGGCCACCACCCACCAGGGCCCTGGAGCCCCTGGCTTGAGGACTGACAGCAGGACATGGACTTGTCGACCTGCCACGAGGGGCCCGCGGCCTGGCCACGTCACACGTGCACTCTGCCCGCAGCCACTCACCCTGCCAGACGCGGCCCCCGTTCACGAGGACCTCCACGGGGAAGGCGGGGTGGGCCGGCTGGTAGCTGTGCAGCAGGAAGGCGTAGCGGCCCAGGGCGGGCACCTGGGTGGTGAGGACCACGGTGCCCTGCAGGGGAGGCTCCAGTGAGCGGGCAGCCCGGACGGCCCGCCGTGGGGTGCTCAGAGACAGGGCCGAGCGCGCAGCCCTGGCCCCACGGGCCGTGGCCCAGCCTGAGCCCTCACCTGGGGGTGGCGCAGCAAGGTGGGCTCTGTGTCGGGGTCCACAGCAGTGGGGGGGCCGAGGCTGGGGTCCAGCTGGGGGTGCCCTGGGAGTCAGCTCCTGGGAGTGGGTCAGAGGGAGGCCGGGAGGCAGCGGCAGCACCTGGCAGTCCCTGAGGACGATGGCCTGCGGCGGCTTCGGGAAGCGGGAGGGCAGGCAGGCGGCACTGGGGAGCACTGTGGGTGAGTCCCGGCGGCCCAGCCACAGGCCCCCGCCGGCCTCTCCGTCCCTGGAGACCCCCTACCTGCCGGGGCCGAAGGCGCCATGGCTGCTCACGCAGCGCACCCGCGGCTCTAGGAGCTCCATGCTGAACCCCTCCAGGGGCACCAGGCTTACGCCGTGCTGTGGGCAGAGGGAGGGGTGGCCGTGCCCTGTGCGGGCGAAGGTGGGGTGCAGGGTGGCCTGCCACCCAGCCAGACCCACGGCTGCACCCAGCTCGGGCGACCAGCGAACCCTGCCCTCCACAGGACCCCAGCCCTGGACAGGCACGGAGGGACAGCTCTGGTGCCTCGTGCCCTCTGGCTCCTTATCTTGGGCTCCCTCAGTGCCCAGGGGCGGGGCGGGGCGGGCCCCTTTCTACAACCCGGCATGGGCAAGCTTCACTAAGCAGGCCCAGGCCGACGCTTCCCCACGTGGCCCTCAGAGCGTCAGTACCCGGATCTCGAAGCTCTTTCCCCATCAACACGTGTGCTTAAAACCTGGTACAGGAAGCTGGCCCTGGGGCCGGGGCGAGGGGCCCTTACCAGGAAGAAGCGCGCCTGCTCAGCCGTGAGCCGGACACTGGCCTCGGAGCCCAGGCGGAAGGTGGCCAAGTGGTGCTGAGCGTCCAAAGCGGGGCCACGGCACAGGGTGCTGGGGGAGAGGGCGGTCAGCGGGGGGCAGCCCCGGCCAAGCCCTCACCACAGCCTGACTTGCTCCCAGCCCACCTGTATGGGCAGGGGTGGAGGGCAAGTGTGCCCTGCTGGGGGGCCTGCTGGGGGCTGTGCAAGGCCACGCCCACCTCCTGGCGGGCATCCTCGTTGGCATACTCCACTACCAGAACGTAGCGGCCTGGCCGCGGCACCGCTACTTGAAGCTGGACATCCACCTGGGGGAGGACAGCATGACCAGCGGCCCACAGTCCCTGTGCTTCCCACTTCTGCCTTGCGGACTGCTGCCCACCCAGGGCCTGCTGATCACGGCCAGTGCCTGTGCTGGGCAGCGGAGGCCGACGCTGACCCCAGTCTGCGGGCAGGAGGCTGGGTGAGCGCCTTGTCTACACAAGGTCACGCAGCAGGAGCCGCAGGCCTCCCCGGGCCGGGCAGTAGGTGTGCACGCCGGCTCCACTGCCCTGCACCTGCGGCCTGCCGCTGAGACAGGACCTGTACCCAAGGCCAAGGTCCTCTGGTGCCCACCCCCCGTGGGCCCTGGACACGCACATCACTGCCCAGGCAGGCGGCCAGTGGTGGGTGCGAAGGGCTGAGCTGCTCCCTGGGGCAGGGCCGGGGCAGGCTGTTGTCCTGGCGACACAGGGCCTCCAGCCCGGCCGCTGAGGGGAAGCCATCCAGGGGAAGGTAGGCGTGGAGGAGGCAGCTGCAGGGAAGAGGCTGAGGTCTGCACCAGGTCCACGGGAAGCCACCCTGGAGGCCACCTGGGCACAGGGAGGGTCTGGGCAGCCCCCACCCCAGTCCCGAGGGGACCCTCACTTCTGGCCAGAGTGCCAAGCGGAGGGGCGGTAGGTGCAGGCCTCGGTCACGCGCAGCTGCAGGAGGGCCGCCTCGTAGTAGGCGCTGGGCAGCAGGGCCACGTAGTCCTGGTGGACGCAGGAGGTGGGCAAGGGGCTCTGTGGCCCAGGGCCCACCCATTCCCTGCCACAGCCCCCACCTCACCAGAAGCACCCCTTCAGCCTCCACCAGCAGGGCCCAGATGCCAGGGTTCAGCACAAAGGGCTCCCCGAACCCCCTCTGGGGCACAGTGACGAAGGCGGGCTCAGTGCTGGGCAGGAAGGTCACCAGCTGGCTCTGCTCTGTGCCTGGGGGAGGAGGCTCCTGGGCTCAGCCCTCAGCTGCCCAAGCTGTATCTACATGGTGCAGGGCAGGCTGGGCCCACCCCATGTGGACAGAGGAGGGGCTGGGGCAGGGGCTGGGGCTGGGGCTGGAGCAGAGGCAGGGGCAGGGGCTGGGGCTGGAGCAGGGGCAGGGGCAGGGGCAGGGGCTGGGGCTGGAGCTGGAGCAGGGGCAGGGGCAGGGGCTGGGGCAGGGGCTGAGGCTGGGGCTGGGGCTGGGGCTGGGCAGGGGCAGGGGCTGGGGCAGGGGCTGGGGCAGGGGCTGGGGATGGGGCTGGGACTGGGGCAGGGGCTGGGGCAGGGGCTGGGGCAGGGGCTGGGCAGGGGCAGGGGCTGGAGCAGGGGCTGGGGCTGGAGCAGGGACAGGGGCTGAGGCTGGGGCTGGGCAGGGGCAGGGGCTGGGGCTGGGCAGGGGCTGGGGCTGGGCAGAGGCAGGGGCTGCAGCTGTCTACTCACAGTTGATGCAGGCCACAACCTTGCCCTCCTCGCGCACAGAGACCCGCCCGCTCACACTCGTGGGCCCACGGTTGACATAGCGGAAGACCAGCCGGAAGAGGTCAGGGGAGGTCACATTCAGCTTGGCCACGATCCTGGGCTACGGGGGGGGGGTGTGGAAGAGCGACCTCACCTCCCTGGCCGCTGCCAGCCGGTGTCCTGTGCTGAGGGGCTGCCGGGTCTGCCTGCCCCGTGGGCACATGGCTGGCTCTGCTCCTCTGCCACACGCTGGAAGAGGGCGGCCTACCTGGATGGCCGTCATGTGCGCATAGCCCCTCCAGCTGAAGCTCTCAAACTCCAGGGGGTTGAAGCCAAAACGCAAGGCATGGCCCTCGGGTGTGGCTGCGTCCTCCAGCTCCTGCCGCAGGTGGAGCAGGTCGGGCAGGTAGTGGTCGCTTGCTGGCCTGGCCACAGCACAGGGGTCTGAGTGTTCAGACTCGCACAACCAACCAGATCCCCAGGGACAGCTGACCCCGCGAGCCTGAGGTGAGGGACATGAAGAATCCCAGCACGAGACGCCTCCCACCCACAGCCCAGGTGGCCTGGGCACCTACTCGCTGCAGGTGAGGCCCTGGGTGTTGGGGCGGCACCGGCAGGCGCCCGTCTTCGGCTCACAGCCCTGGCCCAGCGCACCGCCAACGTCACACCGGCAGCCTGTGATAGCAAGAAGTGGGGTCGGGGATTCAGCTTCCACCCAGCCTTGGGGCCCACGGCCCCAGCTCAGGACCCACCCTGGCCACACGGGCAGTACCCCAGTCTTCACTGCGCTCAGCACAGAGCAGCCAGGGCTGAGACGCCCACTTTTATCTATGCCTGGGGGCTGCCTGGGGCGCACTAGTGCCGCCCGGGCTGCAGGACGGAGCACGGGCCACGTCGGGGAAACGGCTCCTCTTTGCATCCACCCCCAGCACTGGCCTGGCCAGCGATGCCAGTCCAACATGGGCCTCATTGTGTTCAGGCCCCAGCTGGGGTCCCTGACCCAGCTGCCCCTCCCTGGGCCTCAGCCTCCCAGCATGAACGGAGAGAGGACAGGGACCTGGTCTGAGAGACCCATAAGTGGGCACTCACTGCGGCAGCCAAAGTAGTCGGCCCCATCCAGCCCGAAGAAGCCGTCCTTGCAGGCCGCACAGCTCTGGCCGCACACGTGGGGCTTGCAGGAGCACTGGCCACTGCCCTGGGGCACGAGAGGGTGGGACCAGGATGGGAGGGTGCCAACCAACCCACCTGTGGCACCCTGGCACCACGACCGCAGACTTACCAGTTGGCACTCGACAGCTCCGCCCAGGGTGCCCCTGGGGTCACAGCGGCAGCCTGGGGGAGGGGGAGGCAGAGCAGGCCTGAGGGCCATGGGGAACAGGAGGACCCAGGCTCCACCGCCATCCCCTGCTCCCCTTCCCTGCCTCCAGGACAGACTCACGGGTGCAGCCCTCAGGGTTGGTGGGGCTCAGCCCCCAGAACCCTGGTTTGCAGCGATCGCAGCTGGGTCCCTCCACGTGAGCCCGGCATGTGCAGGCGGCCTGTGCCTGGAGACACCAAGACCAGATCGGGACAGGCCACCCTCCTACCCACCCCTCAGTCCTGGAGCCCAACTGGGGTGGGGAGCCCGAGGCCCTCACCTGGCCCTTCCCTGTGCCCAGCAGTCACCTGGAATGGGGACAAAGGACCAGAGGAGGAGCAAGTGGGCCTTGAAGTTGTCATGGCAACCGGCCAGAGTGGGGAGCCAGGGCCTCACCGGGTTTGGGACTTTCAGCCTGGCCTGGGCCCCCCGCCTTTTCCCAGCAAGGGCAGACGTGGGCTCACCTCAGGAAGGGTGGGGTCAGCAGGGGCCAGGCCAGCAGGGTGACAGGAGCCAGCTATGAAGAAATAACCAACCCCTAGTCAACGCTCAGTGAGGGACCCCCCAGGGCACAGGCCACCCAGGCCACCCAGGCCAGCCAGGACCCACGTCCCCACATCCCCACGGGAGCCATCAGGCATGCCTCTGTGGCCACCAGGGGCATGAAGACGTGCGCGCCCTGCTCTGGGTCAGCAGGGAGGGTGTGTGCCACCCACAGCACGTGCCTGTGGACACGCGGACGGGCCCGTGACACGTGAGGGCAAGTTTGTGCACGAGCCCCCGCGAGGCTCACGAGGAGACGCCCACACAGCACAGACCTGCCCCGTGGGAACGCCCGACACCCCCTCCGTGCACGGCGCACGCCACCATGGGCACCGTGAGCGGCACAGGGAGGCGCAGACACGGGCCTCTGCCCACCGCCACTTGCCTTCGCAGGAGGGGAAGTTGTAGGCGCCAGGCTCGCATGTGTCGCACCGCAGTCCCGTCACGCGGGGCCTGCAGCTGCACTGCCCACTCCGGGGGTCGCAGGCCGTGTGCAGGGAGCCGTCGGGGGAGCAGTGGCAGGCTGTGGACCAGGCCAGGCGCAGGCATGAGGGGCGTGGGCACAGCCCGGCCCCGCCCCGCCCATTCCCAGAGACTCACGGGTGCAGACGGGGAAGCCGTGGAAGCCGGGGCTGCACTCCTGGCAGGTGGCGCCCGTGTAGCCGGGGCGGCAGCGGCACAGACCACCTGCCCCGCAGTGCTGGTCCAGGGCCCCCCGGGGGTCACAGGTGCAGGCTGTGGGGTGCAGTGGGTCAGGCCCTGGCCCCGGGCGGCAACCCGGCCCCTTCCCTAGGCCCTCTGCTCACCATGGCAGTCGGGGTAACTGTGGTGGCCCCGCTGGCAGCGATCACAATGAGGGCCATCGAACCCAGGCCGGCACAGGCAGTGGCCAGCCTCGTTGCAGCCTTCAGGCAAGGTCCCTACGGCGCTGCAGCCACACACTGCGGGGCAGGGTGCGTCACAGGGGATCCTGAGCTGGCCAGCTGTGCCCTGCCCAGCCCTGACCCCCGGAGAGCGTCACTCACGCTGGCACAGAGGGAAGTGGAAGTAGCCAGGGGCACAGCGATCACACCCGGGCCCCTCGAAGCCCGCGCGGCACCTGCACTGGCCTGAGTCGGGGTCGCAGAGGCCATCGGCCACTCCGGGGCTGGAGCACTGGCAAGCTGCATGGAGGGCGGCCAGAAGTGACCAACCCCGGTCAGTGCTCAGGGAGGGACCCCAGCCACAGGCCCGGGACCTGCACTCACGCCGGCAGCCGGGGCCGTAGAACCCAGGGGCGCAGAGCTCACAGTGGGCTCCCTGGAAGTTGGGCTTGCACACGCAGCGTCCCACCCGCGGGTCCTTGCGGCAGGCGTTGCCCTGGGTCCCCGCGGCACTGCAGTCGCAGTCTAGAGGAAGCAGGTGCTCAGAGCCCGGCCCCAGAAGGCCAGTCTCCCCACAAGAATGAGAAACTCGAAGAAGGGGGCCCTGAAGAGGGGAGCTGGAGGGCATCGGGGCAAGTGCGCAGGCGCCACGCTGGCCTCACTGCACAGAGCCAGGCAACCTGGACCAGAGCACGTGAGGACAGCGCGGCCCACGCGGAGACGCGAGCCGTCAGGAGCAGCTCTGGAGGCTGGGAAGAGGGGGAGGGCAGGGTGCTCTGGCCCACGCGGCCAAGGGCCTTTGACACCAAAGGTTTGGGTTTTTGTTTCCCCGCTACTGGAGGTTGGACCTGGGGTGTGCTACCCCCGAGCTGCACCCCTGGCCCTTATTATCTCAAGAGAGGGTCTTGCTAAGCTGCTCAGGCAGGCCTGGCACTTGGGTCCTCCTGCCTCAGCCTCCCTAGTGGCTGGGATGACAGGTGCGTGCCACTGTGTCTGGCATGCCCGCCATTTAGTGTTACTGACAGAAATAACGGCTCCATATTTATTAAAAATGGAAGGGTGACCACTGGTCAGACCTGAACACGCAACCTGAGGCCCGCGGGGCGCAGGCGCCCTAGCAGACAGCATCACACAGACCAAAGCCAAGCACGTCTGTCACTTGAACTAGCAGAAGTCAGGGAAGGAAGAAAAGAGAAGAGGAGAGATGCAAGGGTCAGGACAGGTATGGCCGAGATGAGGGCAGCAAGGGTGTCACTGTGCCAGGAGAGTCCCTTTCCTTGGGTGGACGGCAGGAGAGCCAGGGACTCGGGCAGGTGGGAAACCTGACCCGGCCAGAAGGGCAGGAGCCGACGCTGACAGAGGAGGTGAGGCTGGAGGCGACCACCAGCCGGGCAGGACGCAAGGCCACTGGCTGGCAGGGACAGAGGGGCGGTGCGTGGTGGGGACACAGACAGCAGCCAGGAGACGAGCAGGCAGGCGCTCCTCAGAGCGGGATGAAGTGGCAGGTAAGCGGAGACTGTCAGGTAAGAGAATTCTGCGAAGTCGTAGCCACAGCAAGTCCGAGTTCACCATCAGAGGAACCAGCTCAAGGAGACCAAGAGTGCGCAGGCCGGGGGCCCACCCGAGCTGAGCCAGCCTCCCCAGCCCGCGGAAGCCGGTACCCCGTGGGAGCTCACCTCCCCCGAGGACCACGGAACGCCCCGGGGGGCGGGGGCTGCATGCCAGGCGGGCCACGAGGAACTCTGCGATGCCAAGACGCGCCATTAGGCCCTATCTGACCATCGTGCCCAAGAGCCAGAAGCAAGCCACAGCAAGAAAGGACAGGGGGGATCTCACCCCTGGAGTAACGGCCAGCACTCACAAACAACCTGCCCAAAGAGGAGGCGAAGTTGGACAGGGTGGACTCTACAGAGAGGTCCGTGATGAGGCACGGCACAGTGAGCCCGAGGCCGCGCGCGGGGGGACATCTGCAGCTTCAGCCAGCCTGTCCCCCAGCTCTCCCCACAGTCCTGGCCACACCACTGGACAGGGGCAGGGCGACCCAGGCCCCACCAACAGGGGCTCCCCAGCACAACCACCAAGCAAGGCTCCAGTCACCCCGAGGCCCCTGTGGGTCAGAGCCACCGTGGCTGAGGACCTCTGCTTTACACATCTTGTTGGTGATTGAGAGAGACTGAGACAGAAGTCAAGAAGCAATCAAACGGTGACAGGCCAGCCAGGACCAGAGGCCACACGTCTTCCTAGCCACCTGGAAGCCTTAAGCAAGAGGCTCAAGTTCAAGGTCAGCCTGGGCAACTCAGTGAGATCCTGTCTCAAAATAAAATCTACAAAGGTCTGGAGATGCGGCTCAGTGGTAGAGCACCCCTGGGTTCAACCCCCAGAGCCATAAAACAAACAAGCATACAAAACAGTAACACATCAAAGAGAGCAGGTGAGCCGGGCATGGTGGCGCACGCCTGCAGTCCCAGCACTTGGGAGGCTGAGGCACTTAGCAACCCAGTGAGACCCTGTCTCTAATAACATGCAAAAAAGGGCTGGGGATGTGGCCCAGTGGTCAAGTGCCCCTGAGTTCAATCCCCAGTACCAAAAAAAAAAAAAAAAAAAAAAAAAAGGGAGAGAGAGTAGATGAAAGGAACTAAATTTTAAAATTAATTAAAAACTTAAATTATTTCCAATTTTATTAGAAAGTACACCTTGGTTAGGTCTGATCAGACAGTAATAGGAATGAGAGGAAATTCTAAAATTACAACAAAATGCTATGCATAACTTTTATGCCATACAATCAAAAATCCAAATGAAATGAACAATTTCCCAAGAAACTATAAATGACCAAAAGATGATAGATGAAGCAGAAAACTTAATACATATAGCAACCACAGGAAAATTAAAACCTGGATCTAAGACCTCTGCTGGGAAGCAGGCACCGGGACCAGATAGTTTTACGGGTAATTTCTATCAAATTTTCCATGTTTGTTTACTTTTTTAACATATGGGGTCTCACCATGTTGCCCAGATTGGCCCCGAATGCCTGGGCTCGGTGACCTTCCTTCCTGTGCCTCCACAGAGCTGGGCCCCAGGTCAGTACACGGTGCCCAGCTCCCACTCTCAACAGTTAGACAATGCCTGTGGTTTTAAAAACCTGATTTGCAGCATTGGAAGGCATGGAATATCCCCAAGTGATTTGCAAAACCAGAAGAAGGTAGCACACACACAGGGAGAAGCAGAAGAGCCTTCCACAGGCTCATTGTGGGTGTGGACAAGAAAGCACTCACACTGCACCCGGGTCCACGCCAGGACAGGCGCTGACGTGATTCACTGAGCAATGAACAGAAGCAGGTGCTGGACCACCACAGGCAGCTGCGGAGCTGTGCGTGCCCTGTGTGGCAGCAGGGCCTTAACTCTGCACCAGGGGCCGGCGAGCCCAGTGCAGGCGCCCCGCCTGCTTCTGTGACTCCAGCCTCACTGGAAGGCAGCCCAGCCGGCTGGCCCCCAAGAGGTCTGCGGCTGGAAGCGACCCACAGAAGCAGAGCTGGGCCAGAGGCTGGTGGCCCTCTGAGACCAAGCCCTCGCTGCCCGGCCCCTTTCAAAGTTGGCGGACCCCGGTTCACACTATTGATGAAAAGCTGAGCATTACAATATGAAAAAGAAAGCTACCGAGAACCGGAAGACGGGGGAGAAGAGCTGACTCAGAGCAGCACCCCGAGGCCAGCAAGCCAGAGACCGAGAGCGACCCTGGCAGACGCGCCCAAAGCGCAGGGGTTCAGCGCACCGGAACAAGGAGAAACAGAGACCCACACAGCAACAGCACCACTCAACAGAAGAGGCAAGGGTCTGCAAGATCACACACGGCCACGCGGCTGGTAGAAACGCAAGGGCGCAGCTGTACTGGCAAACCAGCAAAAAGCCAGGCCCCCCGAGAAAGGCGAGGTCTCAGGGGCCACAGGTGGAGGCCACAGACCAGACACATCAGTCAGAGAAACGCAGCCAGGAGCCCGGGGCACGCTGGCGGCCACACCTGTGACCCTGAGGCTGGGAGGCTGAGGCCGGAGGGCCGCGCTCCAGGCCAGCCCGGCAACTCAGCCGGTCTCAAGACATGAAAGGGGGCCGGGGCTGGGGCTCAGCGGCAGAGCACTCGCCTAGCATGTGCGCGGCTGGGTTCGATCCTCAGCACCACATAGAAATAAATAAACAAAATAAAGGTACTGTGTCCAACTACAACTAAAAAATATTTAAAAAATTAAAAAAGACATCAAAAGGTCTGAGGCATGGCTCAGTGATAGAGGCTCAACCCCAGTACAGCGAAGAAAAGCCCGAGACGGCATAGGAGCAAGCCTCAGACCCGCCCACCGTCAAACACACCGCCTCCCGTCTCGTCCCCAGGGAGAAACTGGACACAGCACACCGCCAGCCCAGAGCCCACACCTGAGTCCACAAGGGGAGGTGTCTTTGCCAGCCGGGCTGCCGCGGCACAGCAGGGCTCTAGCCGGCAGCTGTGCCCATGGCCAGTGCCACTATTGGACTAGTGGACAGGCCACTGAGCCACAGCACCCTCCCAGGACTGCCCCACAGCATGGAGACTTGGCACTGAGTTCTGGCTGCCCGGATGCTCATCCACAGCATTAAAAAAGGAAAGGCAAGACCCCGAGCTTCCCAACTGAGGCCTTGGTTGAGGACGCGCCTGTGCACAGAAAGGAGGGTCTGCAGGTGGGAAAGCCCAGCGCTCTGCGCAGGGTCAAGGACGGTCAAGGTTGAGGACTCCCAGTACAGGGAGGGCCCACAGCAGTGGTGGTCCCTCCAGCTTTACCCAGATTTTGCAGGTTTTCTGTTACTATTATTTCACATTATTTGCATGAAAAGAAATAAAAGAGTTGGCGTGGTGGCGCACGCCTGTAATCCCAGCACTTGGGAGGCTGAGGCAGGAGGATTGTGAGTTCAAAGCCAGCCTCAGCAATGGCGAGGCACTTAGCAACTCAGTGAGACCCTGTCTCTAATAAAATAAAAGGGCTGGGGATGTGGCCAGTGGTCGAGTGCCCCTGAGTTCAATCCCGGGTACCAAAAAAAAGAAGTGACTGAAATGAAACTCAGTGCTTCCTGCAGGGCCTGGACGGAGGTAGTGCTGGCCCGCAGCCCCTTCGTGCCCATTGAGGAGGGGTCCTGGGGGACACTTACTCACGATCTGTCCAGCTGGTAGCACCTGCTCCCCAGTGTCACTGGGGGAGGCGGGCACGGCTGAGGGGAAGAGGCGTCAGGCGTCAGGCGGGCTGGAGCGACCCTCTGGTCCCAGCAGCCCAGCTCTCCCCACCCCGCCCCAGGGTCCAGCAGGCGGGACGTGGCTTCCCCTGGCGGCTCACGGAAACAGTGCGGGAAGCCTGTGAAACCCTCGGCGCACGCGTCACACCGCTCCCCCGTGAAGCTCGGCCGGCAGTAGCAGCGCGCCGGGTCAGGTCCTCGCAGGTCCCGTCGGTGAAGGCCGACTCGCAGCTGCAGCCTGGGCGGGCAGGCGAGGAGCTGGTGGGGCCCAGCCCCGCTGCAGGACAGTTTCCCTGCCCACCTGGGCACTGGGGATGGAGCTGTGACCAGGCCTCCCGGGGGTGTGAGGGCCCAGGGACACAGAGAGCCGAGACCCCTCCTGGGCAGCCCCAGGCCTGGGAGACCCCACTCACGGCGGCAGGCGTGGGGCGAGTCCAGGGAGTGGTCTGGGGAGCGGTAGAAGCCGGGCAGGCAGCGCTCACAGTTGATGCCGGTGGTGTGGTGCTGGGGGTGCAGGGCTGCTGAGTCCAGGCACGTGTCCCCCCCCACCCCGGGCCAGCCTACACAGCCCTCTCCCCTGGCCCACCTGGCAGTCGATGCAGACGCCCCCACCCTGGTACACGTTGTCCTGGTTCTGGCTGGCGTTGCGCCTGTCCACCTCGGGGTCATAATAGCAGTCGTGGGCATGGCCGTGGCAGTTACAGGCTGGAGGAGAGGGCCTGTGGTCAGCACGCCTTCATGATGATGGCCCCAGGGGCAGTCCCTCGAATCATGGCATCAGCAGCACGTGTGCGCGTGTCTGTGCATGGGCGAGCACACACGCATGCGTGCATGGTGCGTGGACACTCACACTGGCACTCGTTGGCGCTGTCGGAGGTGGCCGGCCTCCACGGCTGCTGGTTGAAGCCGGGGCAGCAGCGGTCACAGGAGCCCCCACAGGTGTTGTGCTGGCAGGCACACTGCAGCCTGCGGGGACACGGGCAGAGGGCTGGAGACGGGGCGGCAGCTTCTCAGGCCCTACCCTGAGGGGCCTTTGTCCCCTCTGGCCACTGGTGGCCTGCTGTGTGGACAAGGCTCTCCTGCAAACTCTTGCACAGACGCCACCTGCCCTGGTGGCTCTGCAGTCACCGGCTTGGGGACGGGCACAGGGTGAGACGAGACAGGGCACGGCACGCCCCAGTGGCAGCAGCTTTAGGGCCTTTGTGGAGGGTAAGTACTGGGAAGGGGCATGTTGGTGGGTGTGGTGGGGCCTGAGTCCAGGCCCAGCCCCAGCCCGGGCCTCCCTGAGCCAGCTCCAAGGGACAAGGACACGTCAGCTCCCCCGAGGCTTAGCTCTCACTTAGCAGGCAGCCCTGTGTCATCCAGACACCCCCACGTGTCCAGGAAGGACACCTCCCCAGGGGCAAGAGGCCAAGAACTGCTTCCTCCTGCAGCTGGGGGTGGACACCAGGTTGGAGGCCTGGAGTCCTGCCTGTTGTCCTAGTGGGCGAGGGGACAGCTGGTCAGAGATGAGGACTGAGATTGGAACCACTTCCTGCTCAGAGTGAACCTCCATGCCAAATGCTTGCCCCAGCCACGCCTCCGGCCACTCAGCTGGATAGGTGCAGGCCACACCATTCCTGAGCAGGACCCCAGAAGCCCATCTTTGCAGGTTTGAGACCCGGAATCTCAAATCATCTGGCTCTAGTCTACTCCATCACGGGGTCCACAGAGCATCAGGGGTCAATACCGCCTTCCCCCGGGGTCCAGAGTGTCTGGGCAGACCGCGTCCTCAAGGGAGGAGGCACTAGGACGAACAGCCCATCAGCCCAGGTGACCAACAAACAGTTGTCCTTGTGATGCCAGCCCCAAGGACACAGAGGCACAAGCCTGCTGCTGGGGTGTTGCTGTCAACCATCCATGGATCAAGGCAGCCCTGCACCAACAGGGGATCCTCCTGTGGTAAGCAGTGCCAGGTGGCAGCACCCCAGGGACTGGGGAGAGCTCCTGCAGAGCCACCGAGGGCTTCTCCTTGATCCAGGCAAATGACATGCATACAGGTGACATCCTGCCCGACACGCGGAGAGGACCCAGGCAACAGGCCGTGGCAGCAGCCAGAGCAGACCAGAGCAGCAGCTGGTAGGAACAAAGGGATCAGAGGCAGAAGGAAGCAGGGCGCGGGGTGAAGGCGGCGGGGACAGATGCTTGCGTGGCACATGCAAGGCCCTTGGGTTCCGTCCTGAGCACTGCAGGAGGAAGGCACTGCAGGAGGCGGATGAGAAAAAGAGCCACTTAGATTGGGCTGGGTTGTGGCTCAGCGGTAGAGCGCTCGCCTAGCACGTGCGCGGCCAGGCTTCGATCCTCAGCACCACGTACAAATAAACGCATTGTGTACAACTAAAGCAAATAAATAAATATTAAAAAAAAAGAGAGAGAGCCACTTAGAACTGGAAGAGAGTCGGGCAGGCCAGAGACAGCTGAGGGGAGGCTTGGTGACGTGGAGGAGGCGTAGAGGAGATCTGGGAGACAGAGGGGGAGGGACTGAGACCCTCCTGTCCGTGTCCAGTGGGAATCAGGAGGAGAGGCAGAGGGAGCCACCAGAGAGCGAGGCTGTGGACGGTCTCCACCCACGGAGACCCGGATTCCTGGAGGTGGGTCCTCCAGGAGCAGAGGCCCAGCCAACCAATCACACCTCGTCCTCGGCTTAAGGTCATCGCAGGACGGAGGGCAGCAGAGCCCACAGACACATCCCGAGGCAGAAGGCGACCCACAGAGACCGCCAACTCGAGTGACAGCGGACTCTCCAGCGGGGGAGACACCCGGATAGTGGCAGGTCCCTCCTCTGCGTGAGATGCACTCGCCAACCCCAAATTCCACACCACACTGCCATTCAAGAGTGAGGGCAAGCGGCCCTTCCCAGTCAGCTGACAGGTGCCACCAAGCAGAGGCGCCTGACGTCCTCGAGTGAAGGAAGGAAGGGTCCCAGGAGACCGAGGAGAGGCGGACCACGGGAGCAAACACCGGGGAAGCCGAGGGCAGGAATGAGGAGCAGGCGGTGAGCGGTCCCCGAGGTGCCCCTGGCAGCCGACAGCCCACTAAGTCGCACGCCCGTGACAGTGCAGGCTGGCACCGACAAGCAGAGCTGAGGGCCAGGTGCCTCCCGCAGGGAGGAGCAGGCAGGCACAGGCCCGTGGTGGCGGGACTCATGCGGGCGAGAGGCACCGCCAAGCCTGGAGGTGTGATGGGCCCGTGCCGGTGTGTGTGGGGGGCAGGGCCAGCTGGGCGAACGCCACCTCCCTGGAGGGAGGACGCGGCGGGAGCTGGCGGGACGCTGCTGAGTGACGGGCTGTGGAGGGTGCTGCTGGGCCCGGGCCCTGGGACAGACGCCCAGTCCGCACCACCCCAGCCCGCACTTGGGCTGAGCCCAGCGCTGGCGAGCAGGTGAGCCAGGGCCGAGCAATGCCCCTCCAGGGCTGGCAGGCGAGGGCAGGCCCCGCTGCTCGCTGCGCGGCGCCGGGCCCTCTCTCCTGAGGCCAGTGTGGCTGCCCAGAGCTCCACTCCCAGCTGCTCCGCCTGGCCGTCCACTTCTCAGAGCAGCTGCCAGGGCCTGCTCAGGGCAGCCCCGCAGTGTCCGCAGCGCGTCCCCAGGGCCCACGGCATCAGGAAGGCAGCCTGCCCGAGCCCTCCCGTGGGGGTGGCCGTGCTGCTCCTGCAGGCCAGTCGGCCGACTCTGGAAGGGGCTCAGCTCCGGCCAGTGTGACAGTGGGCTTCTGTCCTGCCTCGGCTCCACCTGCTGCCCCTGTGAGCTGGCACAGTGGACAGAGCTGCAGGACCCGGGCGGGGGCCGAGGGGAGTCCTGCTCCGAGCGCAGCGGGGGCCAGGGGCCTTGGAGGCAGCGCGAATGGCAGGAAGAGCCCACCTGCGCCCTGCTGGGGCTGCCTGGTGCTGGGTGGGGACATGGGGGCTCTGCCATGGGTGCCCACCCAGGCCCACTACAGCCCTGTGCAGCCCCGGCCCGCCATGCCGCCCTGCCATGCTCAGCCCACAGGGCGTGCAAGCTGGTCTGCATGTGGGCCAGCTGCCGCCCAGCACGGGTGCGCCTGCGCCAGGAACAGGCCTCACGTGTCGGGAGCTCAGCACACACTGCTGCGGAATGGAGGAAGACGCAGGAAGGGAGGAACTGACCCGGCCCAGGCTGCCCCGGCCCAGTGCCAGGCTCCAGTTGGCCATTTGGGCCACCAGGGAACTGCTCTCAGGTACAGATCTGCTGGCAGCTATCTGAAGACGCAGGCTCTGGGCCCTGCCAATTGGCTGTCTCTGGGGGTGTCCCAGAAACACACCTGTGCCCAGGTGAAGGCCAAAGTCAGCCAAGCTATGAAGGGCTCCCAAGAAGTGGAGGCCAAGGCAGGAGGCCAGAGCCTCAGCTGTCCTCAGCTCATGACTGCAAGGCACGTCAGGTGGCAGGTGCTCCCCAGCCTGGGCCTCGGCCCCTGCCCTTGGTTGAGGTGAGGCTCAGGGTGGGGCAGCAGAAAGTGTGTGTCCTGGAAGAACAGGGGAGCTGGGGGACTCCCAGAGTGAGTGAATAGCCTGTCCCTCAGGGACGCGGGTGTGCAGCCACGTGCAGGAGGGGAGCCCGCTCCTGCCTGAGCCAGCGCCTGGGAGGCCCCCGCGTGCAGAAGGGGACGCAGGCCCACGGGTAGCAGGCTGCAGGTCCTGTGGGGAGCCGCGGGGGCAACGGAGCCTGGCTCCTCCCCAGGTGGCGGGGGCTGGCGAGGACGGCTGGGAGCAGGCCTCACCTGAACGGGTCCGAGGGGTCTCTGGCGTCACAGAGGTCCGCGTGGCCGTGGCAGACGCACCGGCCGCCGATGCTGATGTCCTTGATGCTGTAGTAGTACTGCACGGGCCTGTGAGTGCGGGCCACCACCCCGCCCCCAGGACAGGGCTCCCCAGCAAACCCGCCCCTCCCACAGGGCCAGCCTGCTTCGGGGCCGGGGACACATGCTCACCCGGCGGGTGACGGTGGGGTCCCGCAGCGCCTTGCCCATGAGGTGGCCCAGCAGGGTGTTGGTGCGCAGGAAGCGCAGCCGGATGTTGGTGGCCTTGGTGAAGTCGCGCAGCAGCGGGGAGTAGGAGAAGTTCCTGGCTCCCGGGCGCCCGTTGACCAGGGACACCACGATCTGCAGGGGCGTGGGCTGTGAGTCGCGCGTGGCCGCAGGCCCGACACCCCCAGGTGACCAGTGAGGCCCGAGGCCTGGGCTGCCCCAGCCCACCTCGCCGTTCTCCAGGGGCACTATGCGCGAGTACTCTGTGGTGCAGGCGACGTGGTCGTCCCGGGCGATGCGCTCCAGCGTCTGGGGCCCAAAGCGCTCCAGGCAGTCCCTCTTGGAGGCTGCGGTCAGTGAACCAGAAGGTGAGGGCAGGAGCTGCCTGGCGCCCCCAGACCCTGGGCCCAGAGGACACTCCCTGGCCTCTCCGAGGTGGCGTGCTCTTCCTGGAGGGGCGCCTGCCCGCGCTCCACCGGCCAGCAGGGCTTATTGGAGAGAGAACTCCTGCCGGTGAGTGGAGCCCTCGCCCCACTGGAGAAGCTGGACGTGCACAGACCACACCCGTCCACTCCTGGTGCCCGTCCCTGTCCCCCCCGGAGCACGCTGGAGAACGTGTCCCCTTGGGATGACCACCTCAGCCCCTTTCTGAAGACTATACCCAGCTGCCCTTGCCCGGCTCACAGGCCAGGGAGTTTGGGGGACATGTGACCGGGCCTGTCCAATCGCAGCATTCCCATCTCGCCAACATGACTGGTCAGGGTGGCACAGGGCCAGGACAGCCAGTGACTGCAGCGTTCTCCTGACACAGGCAGCCCAGCTGGCAGGAAGTACGCCCGGAGCCACCAGGGCCACTTTGTCACCAGGGGGCCGTCTGAGCATAAGGCCAGTCCAGAGGAGCCAAGGGAGGCTCGGAGCCTCCTGGCGCCACCGGGCCTGCGGCAGCGCCCAGCGCCAGGATGTGCTCCCACCAGCTCCCCGTGGCTCGTGTCGACGGCCACACAGCGTCCAGAGCCCAGGGTCCTGGGACTCAGAGGAAGCATGGCAATGGCAGCCCCACCCAGGGCCCCCAGCCCCACAGCTCAGGGACACTCACAGGCAAAGAACTGCCAGGGTTGGTAGGAGTGGCCGAAGTCCGTGGACCGCTCCAGCACCCAGAGGTCCGGCCGCGGGGAGTTGGCGAACTTGATGAGCACGTAGGCCACGTGGAAGACCTGCAGCAGGGACGCGGGTGTCACCCCGGCCTGGCAGTGGGCAGGTGACAGCAGCCCCTCACCACTGAGGGGTCTGTGGGCTTGCCGGGGGAGGGCCTGCGGGGCCCACAGCCTTGGCTCTGGTCTTCCTGGCCAGGGCGCACTTCCCGGGGTGCCCCATGTGCATGCATGCACCCAGCCTGTGGTGGGGCCTCCTCAGCACCCTGGCAGGTCCTGGCCACAGCCCCAGCCCCACCTGGCACGCCCTCACAGAGCTCTCTGGGCCTCAGGGAAGCCCTCCAGGGCTCAGCTGACCTGTCCACCTTCTCCCTCACGCCTGCAGCCTGGGGAGCTGGAGCAGAGACAGGGGAGGGCCGCTGTCCAGCCGGGCTGGGCTCGGGGTGTCAGCGCCACGGAGACCCGCCCAGCAGCGTGGGGCAGTGCCCCCTGCACCCACTTCTCACTGCAGGGGTGACCTGATGGGCTGCTGCTGACCTGGACAGGGCAGGCAGAGCCCAGTCGCCCCTCAGGCAGCACAGGCTCCAGGTGGGCCAAGGCCCCAGGACCCCCAGAGTGCGGGTGCCGCCCCTGCCAGAGGCCTTGTGTGGCGAGGCAGGTAGGAGCCAAGGGCAGCCTCCCAGGTGGGGGCACAGGCCTGCTCACCCCTGCCAAGCCCTGAGGGGAAGACACCCCCCCAGCTGGGGGAGGGCTCTAGCCTCTGGGAAGACCCTACACCCGTCTACACCTCAACCTCAGTGCCCTGTGGGCCCAACCTACCTGCATTCCCTGGGCCCAAGGAGACTGGGTGTGTGCCAGGGCAGGGGGTCTGCAGGGAAGCAGGGAGGAGCCACAGCCCAGCCCCCAATAAGAGTTCCAGGGCAGCCGCGGCCCCACCTCCCCCTGAGCAGCGCCCCAGGCCGCACCCTGGGCCACTTGTCCCCTCCTGGTCAGCTGGCCTTGCATTTTTCCCAGCTGAGAGCACTTTCACAAATATTGACTGCAAGATGCTGATGGGCAGGGCAAGGGGGCACGGAAACCCCGGCCCATGCTGGGACGCACTCACAGATCCCGGCCTGCAAGCCGTCCGCCCCCACGTCTGTCAGACAGGCCCCGGGACAGCTGCCCGCCCTCCCGGCTGGCGGAAGACAGGAAAGGCTGTGCCTAAGTGCTGCCCTCTGTCCCCAACCTGGTCCCTGCCCCCAGGGCCATGGCAGCACCCTTGCTGTGACCTGGGAGGGGCACAGGCCCCTGGCCCCCTGGACGCAGCCCTGCCCTCCCCGCCTGCGCCACCCAGCCAGCGCCACTGACCTTTCCACTGCTGCATAGTTCTGGGCAGAAGGAAAAAAATGACTTTTAAAGCAAAAGCCAAACAAAAGCTGCCGGCTATTTTTAAAAATCTGGCTATTTGGGGCAGGCACGTCTCCAGGCAGCAGCCGGCAGCCTCTCCGTCATGCGCCCCCTGCCCCACCCCCGCCTGGCCTCAGAGGGCCAAGGCTCCTGGAGGAGGGCTTCTGTCCTGGTGACCCCCACCTGACGGGGTCAGTGAGAGCACGGGGTTAAAGCCGGGGCAAGCCGGGCGCGGTGGCGCACGCCTGTAATCCCAGCACTTTGGGAGGCTGAGGCAGGAGGATCACGAGTTCAAAGCCAGCCTCAGCAATAGTGAGGCACTTAGCAACTCAGTGAGACCCTGTCTCTAAATAAAATACAAAAAAGGTCTGGGGATGTGGCCCAGTGGTCGAGTGCCCCTGAGTTCAATCCCCGGTACCAAAAAAAAAAAAAAAAAAGCCCAGGCAGCGGGCCAGGGCAGGCCCCAGGGCTGTGTGGGCGTGGGAGGCACTGCCCTCTCTGGGCACGGGGCAGTGGGAAGCGTGCAGAGGAGGGAGCGGGGTGGGTGTCTTCCCAACAGTGTGAATGTTCAGGAGGCTCAGGAGGGGCGACACCTGTCCCTGGGTGGGTGGGCAGCAGCCAGCAGCCACCTGGCAGGGATGCAGATGGCCAGTCTGGACATCATGCAGTGAGGAGCGGGGCGGGGTCTCCACAGACCCTGGGGATGTGGGGGGCGGAAGGGGGACATCATGCTGACCAGCAGTCTCGGGAGCTCAGATACCATGTCACCAAGGGGCAGGCTGTGGTCAGAACCTCTGGGGAAGGGGACGGGCCTCGATTTGGCCTCCACAGTCCAAATCTGGCTGGCCCCTAGGGGCTGGGGGACCAAGGCCGGGCACAGGTGCTGGCTTTGGCACACATCCAAGCTGAGGGGGCCTGGCCCACCCAGTGGGTGACTCAGCAGGCAGCCTGTGACTCAGCCCCTCAGGAAGAAGGCCCATGCTGATTCCCAGGCGGGACTGGGTGGAGGCAGGAAGCCCCTCCTTGTCCCAATCTCGGTTAACGCCCTGGCCACTCCCCTCAGACTGAACTCCAGGGCACAGGCCTCCACAGGTCCTCAGGGTCTCCAGATGCCTACAGTGGCCTTGGATCTGCCTGGTCAGCCTCCAGCCTTGGCCTCCTCTCCCACGCCACCCCCGTCAGCAGAGACTGCTAGAACCTGGTAGCAGCATGGACAGGGCCAGGCAGCCAGGCCAGGGTCTGCTTGGGTCCCCAACTGGGTGAAGAAGAAGCACGGCCACCCCGGAGCTTATCAGGGGGCCGCAAAACAGGCCACAGCCGGACCCCACCCCCGAGAGAGGGGACAGAAACAGCCAGGGGGCTGCCCGGCAAGCCCCTGCCAAGGAGGGGAATGAGGACATGACCACGCTGAGGGCAGGCGCAGGCCCAGGAGCCGGCCCTGCTGGGGTGCCCGGGCCACGGGTGGACAAAGCAGGTGGACAGCCTGTCGGGGCCATCAGGGCCACGAGAGCCTGTTTGCGTTTGGATCTGAAAGGTGGCCCAGAGGCTCAGGTGGGGAGACCCCCAGCTGGTTATCAGGAGGTGGCCTCTCGGGAGGGCCTCAGGAGGAGGCCAGTCCCTGGGGTGTACCCTCGAAGGGGTCCCGTGAGGCCCAGTCTTCCCTCCCTCTGCGTGCCGTCTACTGGGAGCAGCCTCCTCTACCCTGTGCTCCTGCCAGGAAGCTCCGTGCTGCCCCAGGCCCAAGCCACGGGGCCAAGCCACGGGGCCAAGCCACGGGGTCAACCACAGGACACAAACTCTGGAACCATGAGCCCAAATAAACTTTCCATCCTTTTGACTTGATGGTCTTGGGTATTTAGTCACAGGGACAGAAAGTGCGCTGACAGGGCCCAGCCGGGACAGGGAACGCTGGGGATCCCAGACAGGCCAGCGGCCCGCGTGGCACCCACAGCTCAACAGAGCTGGGCCCAGGTGGACCAGTGGCCCTCCAACCCAGCCGAAGCAAGGCCCCTGCCCTCCTCCTGTGGCCCAGCCAGGTCAGGCCAGAGGGTCAGCCCAGGGCCACAGGAAGCGCGGTCTGCCCCAAGGGGACCCTGCAGCTGAGGCCAGACGGTTTAGTCTGTGCTGAGAGGTAGTGAGGCCAGCACCCTGGGCTTGTTTAAAAATGCAGAAAACAGGAAGCCTGGGGGCCTCCAAGGCCTGCAGCGCGTGAGTGGACCCGTGGGTGGGGCGGCTGGGCTGGGCGGGGCGGGGCCCGTTGGGATGGTGGCTTGGGGCTACCAAGGATCACTGAGGTAGCAGCAGGGGGCATAGGCTGAAGGGAAAGGCCTCAAGGGCCCCTTGGGCCAGGTCCTCCTTTGGGTGACAGGCAGAGGGAGGGGACAGGAAGGGACAGGAAACCCTCCTGAGGGAACAGGCAGAGGGAGGGGTGCTGCCTTGGGTTAGCCAGGGACCCCCACAGGGACCCAGCTGGAAGAGCCAGGGTCAGCCCAGCAGGCACTGTCCGGGCTGCTAGGCTCCGAAGCTGAAGTGCGGTCACAGCTACGCTTCCTGTCACTTCCCAGACAACGCACTGGTGGTCTCAGGGCACCGGCCGCACGGCCCAGCACCCTGCTGAGTCTGGGGGGCCATGCCAGTGGCCTGAGCCTTGGAACTGCCAGGCCATCAGCACCTGGGGCCAGGAGCCCAAGCCACCCACCTGAAGTGGGCAGGACAGGCTGGGCCTGAGGGCACCCCCCCCCCCCCCGGCAGCCCCTGCCACCAGGCCCGTGTCCTCACTCCTGGTGTGAATGGTCCAGAGGACCAGCCACTGTCCCATGGTCTCCTTCAGACAGCAGCCTGGGACCCTGCCACTCCACACGAGGCCTCCTCAGTGTCCCAGGCACCTGGGGAGGACACTCATGCTCACCGTCACCTTTGCTCCGCAGCAACCCTGTGTGGGGCACAGCGAACCCTCCCGTCCCCGTCTCTGCCTCCCGCCAGCAGGTCCCACGGTCGGGCAAGCCTCCCCTGGCATCCCCAGCCCTCACGTCCAGCCACCCTGCCCACTCCTGAGGGCCAGCCCTCAAGCCCCTCTGCCTGCTGGCCCCTTTTCACCTGCCACCTGGCCCCCCAGTCTGGTCTGCAGCTCTGGCAGGGACAAGCCTGCTCGTCCCCCTGAGCACCTGCAGGCAGCAAGGACAAAGCCAGCCACCCCACCAAGAAGGGGCCCAAGTGCTGTCCACTCCTTATCCGACCCCACCTGAGGACGGGGAGGGACTGCCGGGAAGAGTCCTTGCTGGCCTGGTCACCCAGCAGGGCATCTGGAGAGGGAGGGGCACAGGCCAGAGCCAGCACAGCTCACCTCTGCCCACTCTGCAGGAACTGGACCTGCTGGGCTGGCGTGTGGTGGAGGACAAGGACCTGGGACCCTGTGGCAGGGCCCAGAGACAGGGACGCTCAAGCCTGGACGCGCCGCCTCTTGGCCCGAGCCCTGAGAGCTGAGAGCCAGCTTGCCACTCCTGAGCACAGGGCTACATGGGGCATGGGCCAGTCACCTGACCACTCAGCCCGAGAAGCTTCCAGAAGAACAAGGAGATACACGAGGACCCCACTGCGCCCCAGGCAGGTCAGGCTGGTCTCAGGAAACTATTCTGAGTCACCAGGCACCAGCAGGGAGCCTCTTCCTGGGGCCACTCCCCTGCAGAAAGAGTCACCAAAGGTCCAGGCCCTCCAGGAGTCCTGTCCAGCCACCCAGGCAGCTCCCAGACTCTGTGGGACCACAGGGACCACCCCTCCCCCACATGAGAGCCCGTGGGCCCCGCCCACCAGGGTGTGACAGCCCGCGTCCCAGGCGTCCCAGGCCCGTGAGGTGCAGGAAGCTCGCCTGTGCCAGTGCCAGCCGCCCCCACCCCTTCCCGGGCATCCGCCAGTCCAGAACAAAGGCAGCAGCAGAGCCCAGCTTCCTGACCCAGCCCAGCCCAGCCCAGCCCAGGGCCAGCAGCATCTCCAAGGACGGGCCCAACCCCACAGTGCCGAACCCCAGGAAGAACTTCCCCCAGCAACAGAGCTGGAATCGGGTCTACAGCCCCACCAGCCCCAGAGATGGCTGGGGACAAGGCTGGTAGCCCCTGGGCCAGCCAAGACAGAGGCCTTGGTGGATGCATCTACCCAGAGAAGGGTGGACAGAAGGCTGGACGCAGGATGGAGGTGGGAGGGAGGGAGAGGGAGGCCTCTTCCCGAACACTTCCCTACACCCTGCACTTGGCGAAACTGAGGCCGAGGGTAAGACGCCAGGCAGCGAAGCCCTCTCCCTGCCAGGAGAGCTCTGGGGGCAGGTCTCTAGGTCCCTCGCAGAAGAAGAGAGGCTCAGAGAGAGCCTCAGGCCAGCGGGCATCAGAGCCCACCCACGGTCAGTGTTCCCACCCAAGCACTTGAGAAAGGGGCCACCTGCTCCACCCAGGTGGCCGTGGAGACCAGGCCCTCTCCTCCCCCGGCCGGCCAGGCTGGTCCCTGGGAGGAAGGGAAGGAAGAACCTCAGTCCCCGCAGGTGAGAGTCTACACACTGGACTGCCCACGGTCGTGCCAGAGATGCTGGGGCTCCTGAAGGCCCCTAGGGGACAGGGAGACCCGACAGTGAAACCAGAGAGACGAAGAGAAGTGGACCAGGCCAGGACCAGGCCAGGACCAGGACCAGGCCAGGACCAGGCCAGGACCAGGCCAGCCCCCCTCTTCCCTCCCCACCCCGCAGCTTGGACAGAACATGTCCCTCTGGAAACTCCAAGCCACTTGCTGGGAGTCCAGCGCGCGGGCTTCCAGGAGCAGAGAGCAGGTGCTGCCCTGGGGACTGCTGCACCTCCCAACACCCTCAGGTTGAAGTGGGGACACAGGCGCAGAAAGGAGCCAGACCCTGGGTCACACACCAGGACGGCAGCAAAGCAGGCCAGGACACAGGCTCTGGGCATGCGGTGGGGTCTGGAGGTCGGGCTTATGGCCACCTCCCACTTCCTATGCCAGGGAAGAACAGCTGCTGGCCCATGTCACAGGCCAGGACCCCAGGGCTGAGCCCCTGGGAAAAGCCACAGAGCAGGACACAACCATGTGCATCTGACTCAGCCCAGGAGCGAATCGGGGTCCCCAGGCCCTGACCCCCTCATGGGGCTGGCTCAACTCCAGGAAGCACCAGGCTCCACCCCTGCCTGCAGAGGGGACTGAGCCAGGCTGGGTCAGAGCCAGAGCCTGTGTGCTCACACCTGGCCCCCGCCACCAGGTATTCCAGGAATGTCCTCCTCAGCCAGGCCTCCCGCGTTCCTGCAGCCCCTCCCACAGCCGCCAGGAATTCCTCAGAGTAAACACCAGGGTGCCCGGAGCACCAGGAGGAGCACCCGGAGCACTTCCGCCCGCCTCCCTGCACCACACCTCCCCCACTCGGCCCTTCCTTCCCTGGGTCCAGGGACACCACAAAACAAAAGGTGCTCCGCTGGCCTTCACAGGAGCTGGCGGCCCTGGCAGGCCTGTCTGGGCCTAGCCACCAGCCCTGGGATGATGACCTCACTGTCAGGCCTGTACCCCAAGGCAAGCCTGTGGCCAGAGGAGCAGGAGGGAGCTGCACAGGCCCAGAGGGACCTACCTGGCCCAGGTCCAGGGTGACGTTGACCTCATTGTACTCCAGGCCTCGGGACAGCGGTGGGCTCTGCCACCAGCGCTCCGTGCCGTCAATGGCATTGCTCACAGGGTGTGCCTTGTTGCTGTGGGCAGCTGTGCAGATGTCGCAGTACTGGCCCTACAGGGAGAGAGGATGATCAGACGGACAAGGGCACCCGTGTCCCCTCCTGCCGTGATATGATCCCTGGGTCCCATCACAACAGCCTTCACCCCCAGCTTTCAGACCCTGTCCACAGGGCAGGGGGGTGCCCACTACTTCCTGGTCCAGGGATGCTGTTCACATGAGAGGTCACAGCACGACAGGAAGGCCAGGGAGGGAGGAGAGGAGGGGGAGACTGAGGAGGCGGCCCCAGAGCCCTCAAGCAGGCCGGTGGTCTGAGGAGGGGCGTGGGCAGGTGGTAGAGACCCACGAGTGAGGAAGAGCCCCAGGCAGAAAGTCCACCCGGCAGGGAGGGGTCTGGGGGCCGGGATGGACAGAGAGAGGCGCCTCCTGCTCCACCAACCTGTCCCCACCCCTGCCCCAGCTCTCACAGAGCCCTGGGGACTAGGGTCCTCCTCCCACTGCAGGGCAGCCTGTGCAGGTGTGGGGCCTTGGCAGGGGAAGCGTGGGCCTCACTGGGCCCAGTGAGTCATGGCGTCCACACCATGGAGCCTCGGTGTCCCCATCTGCAGAGCGGGGATGAAGGGGCACCTGCCTCTGGCTGCAACGGGATTAAGGGATCCTGCTCAGGGCTGGCAACTGTTCCAGTCCCGGTCTAACCACCTGCTGGGGGCCTGTCCTCTGGGAGGAGGAAGCTCCAGGAGGGGCCTGTCCGGCTGTCCCTGGTGGGGGAGGGGCAGGGCCCTGGCTGCAGGCCAGTGGAACCCACCCCCACAAGGAAACCAGACCTGCTGTCCCTGTGCGCACAAAGGCAGCCCTGGAGCCTCACGCCCGACGGGGCCCAGCCTGGGAAGGTGGACGACTGTCCTCCCAGGCTCCAGGCGGGCGCTGGGGGAGGTGGGCAGACTGGCCCCGCTGGAGAGGTGGCCTGCACGCTGGACCACCCAAGTGCTGACCCACACCCCGCCAGGCACCACGGCTCTGCTCCACCCTGCGACTTCCCGGGCTAGTCCCCACGGGAGGCCCTAAATCCCTTGAGGCCCAGAGTGCTGGACCTCACTCCTCCTGTGGCCCAGTCCACCCTCCAGAGCTGCCGCACGGAGCAGCTAGGGCAGCGGAGGGCCTGCATACCACCAAGCTTAAACGGTGACCCCAAAACTGGAACCCAGGACTCCGGGGCCTGCTGAGCCAGGGCTGAGCAGAGGCCCAGGGCCTCGCTGAGAGCATCGGGCAGCACAGCTGGCTGATCCAGGGACGCTGGGCCCAGGGTCAAAGGCTGAGGGTCTTCCAGGAGCCCCGGAGGCACCGGCTCGGCCCTGCCAGGCAGCAGGGGTGGCCAGGAGGGCCAGGGAGGGGGGGTCTGGTCCACTCAGCGCAATCCACAGAGGAGCTCTGGGTAGCCAGGGCCTCCATGATGGCCTCTCTGCTGGGCTGGCTCACAGTGGACAGCTGGGAAAGCAGGCTCCCTCAGCTCTGCCGCAGAGGGTCCGCAGAGGGTCCCGCTGGGGACAGCGCTAGGGAACAGCTGATGAGGACTCCCCAGGCCAGCCTGGACTCCTGATGCCTTCCTGAGAGAGGGAGGGTGGGAGCCGTGCTGCCCACTCCCTGCCCGGCTCCCAACAGGGGTGCCCAGGCCTCCCTTGTGTCCCATCTCCTGCACCATCCCTGCCTCCACGGGACTGCCACCCCACACGGGGCAGGCTGGGCTCCTAGGATGGAGGAGCAGCTGTGGCTTCGTGTCCTCTACCCCTGCTCCGCCCACCTGCCTGGGACACCCAGCCAGGTCCTGTGGGCAAGGCCCCATCACTGGCCCAGTCAGAGGCAGGGAATCTGAGACCTCTGTGCTCAGAAAAGAAGGTGGCTGAGGTCACAGGGGTCCGGTCAACCACACAGCCTTGAGCAGTGTCACTAGCGGCTCAGTGCCGCAGACTCCAAAGCAGCTCCCGCCTCTGCATGCCCCGAACGGGGTGAGGCGCAGCCTTCCAGACCCAGGTCTGTCGAGTGGCCACCGTGTGCCTGTTTCCCAGGCCTTAGGCCAGCTCCCAGCCTCGGGCAAGGTGTGCCGTCACCCACAGACGGTGCCGAGGAGCTGAGTCTCAGGAGGAAACACAGCTAAGGAGAGGTGGGGAGAGGCTCTGGCCCAGACCACTGGGCCTTGAAGCACTGTGCAGAGGCGCTAGCAGCCACGAGGGGACAGATACACACAGGTGGTCCCCAGCCAGGCAGCACTGCTGGCGGCAGGACAGGTGGTCTGGGATCTGGAAGCGACTGGGGCCTCCCACCACCCTCTAACGCAGAGGGCTGAGCTAGGCTTGGAGAATGCATGTGGCCCAGGAGCGCAGGGGAGGCTGGCCACCTCTCAGCGCCTTCTTCCTCAGGGGTGGGGTCCCGGGGCCTCCTCCCCACCTCAGCTAATCCACTCCCAGCTGCTCTCCCCCTCCCCAGCCTCTCCTTCCAGAGGGTGGACGCAGGTCCCTGGGTGAGGCTACGGGTGCATCCGGCATCCGACTCAGGGTGCGCTGTGCAGGAGTTCCTGGAGCAGACTTTGCGCCCCCTGGGGCTGACCCCAGCCCCAACCTGAATCCGGAAGACCTGTGCGACCCTGCTGTATGGCTGGAGTCCAGCCACAGGGCCAGAAACTGAACCCACCAAAGAATCCCGGCCTGGGGAAAAACCTCCAGAGCTCTTCAGGGATTGACCCACCACCTGCTGGGAAGAGGCTCCGGCAGTGCCGGCACGTGTTCCACTCCCAGGGAAAGCTTCGCCTTGCCTCCCCCACCCTGGAAGTCTCACCGGGGTCCTCGACCCCCGGGCAGGGAGGCTTCACCCCTAGGCTGAGGGCAGCGAGGGCCCCAACACGGGAGCAGGGCGCCTGCCCCTCCCGCCCTCATCCCGTCCCCATCCGGAGGCGGCAGGTCCCAGCCTGTCCCGGGGGAAGGCGGAGCCGCCGGCCCCCTCCCCACAGGCAGCCAGCGCCAGGCCAAGTCCCGCCCTCTCCGGGATCCCGGACTTGGGCTGCCAGGGACTGGGCACCAGCACCCTCCCTCCCGGCTCACCGCCACCCAACTGAACCGTCCCCCCAGCCCCCAAGTTCACAGGGGACACTTTATTGGTCCTTCCGGAGGGACGCGCAGTTTCCCGGCCGAACCTGAGTGGCCGGGTTGGGGTCCCTCTCGGTCCCCAAGATGCTAAACCAGGAGTCCGGGCGGCAGTCGGTACCCCGACTCTTGCCCGCCCATGGCGCTCCCCAAGGAGTGGGGCTGAGTTCCGGATCCAAGCCCGGTGCGTCCCTGTCCCGAAAGCCTCGGACGGTGTCCCCACTCCCCCGCCCCGCGCTCACTTGGATGGTCTGGTTGGGGTCCCCGCCGGCCACGGGGCCCCCCACGAGCTTGCAGTAGAGATCCTCGGTGGGGCGCGGGGGGCCGCGCGCCGGGGCCTCCTCGCCGCAGGTCGCGGACGCGGCGATGCGGGCGCCCTCGGCCAGGTTGAAGTAGGGCGGGTGCAGGCTGAAGTCGCCGTCCTCTGGGGCCCGTGCCCGCGCCGCGCCCAGCAGCACCAATCCGGCCAGCAGCAGCGGCGCGGGGCCCCGGGGGCCGCCTGCGCCCGGTGCGCTCCGGGTGCGGAACCGCGCGTCCCGCGGAGCCATCTTCCGGCTCCGGGCAGTGCTCGGAGCTCCAGGGACAGCGCACCCGGCGGGAGCCCGGCGGGTCTGGAGCGCGGTGGCCGGCCCGGCTCGCTCCGCCCGCAGACGTCAGGCCCCGCCCCGGCCCGCCCGGGAGCCCGAGCCCCGTGCCCGGGGGAGAGGGCCGCCGGGAGAGGGGGCAGGGGGAGGGGCGGCCGGCGGCCTTAACCCTTCAGACCCCGGCCCCGCCGGCCTACCGGAAGGGGCACCTGCTGGCGGGGGTCCAGGCCCTAGGATCTGGTGCCCCAGCGCCTCCCTGCTCTGAGGTCGTGGTTCCGGATCCCAGATGGGACCCTCCTGGGGCGCCCCAGCCCCAGCGCGGGCCAGCCTCTCCCCGCCAGCACCCCCCTTTGTTTCCCTGACTTCAGCCCCCTCAGCATCTGGGCCCCCTGCCAGTGACCCCATTCTCCCAGTGTGCGGGGAAGGTGCATCCTGCTACCTGGGGGGCCATGGGTGGGTGCCCTGGAAGGATGCTGATCTGCGGGGGACAGTGAGAGTCAGTTGGAAACCCCCTCCTTCCTGGGGCGGCCAGTCTAGAGTGAGGCCCTGGCTGCTGCCTGCCCCAGCTGAGCTTCACACTGAAACAGGGGACTGGGAAGGAGGAGGTGGACGGGACGCTCAGGCGGCCCCCAGTTGAGTGTGGCCGTGTACCTGGAGCACCTGTACCTCTCTGGGGACCCTGGCCACGCTCAGGGCCACGCCCCTGCCCATGCCTGCCGCTGAAGGAGACCAGGCCAAGGGCTCAGGGCGGCCTGGCTTCTGCCTCTGGGTGGTGGTGGCCACTGGGTCTCCTCCCCTTGGGTTCCTGGGCCAGACTGGCCTTGAGGGAAGCCCTCAGGGGTGGGGGTGGGGATGCAGCTGCTGGGCAGGCAGCTCCCATCTCTGAGCCAGGCCAGCTGGCCCTGGCCTCTCATGGGTGGTGGGGCTCCCTGGACCATCTCGGGGTGCTGGTGGACTTGTGAGGTGCTGGCCAGCACGTCCTGGTGGGGATCCTGAGCTGGCAGCTGTATCAGGTTGCACCACCGTCCGCAGTGTCCTGGCCACCCTTGGCCACCTACAACTCTCAAATCCCCAGGTGCTGGGTGGCCCCTTCTCCCAGCTGGGACAGCTGGGAGCCTCCCACTCCGGGCTCCTCCCTCACCTGCCTGTTCTCCCACCTGGGGGATGGGGCGAGGAGGCGGGGCCTCCAGCCCAAGCTGGGAGTGGAGGAGGGGCCAGCAGAGGGTGGGCGGGAGGCCTCTGGAGTCCTGGCGGCCTGGCTCAGGAGCTGATTTCTGATCCCCAGCAAGGGACAGCTGGGACAGTAGCTGGTACCCAGATGGGGGTTGGCTGGCCCCACCCTCAGTGCTGCCCAGCAGTCCTCCTCCTCACCACCCACAGGCCCCTCTTGACAGCTGGGGCTCTAACAGCTTGGGGGACTAGAGGTTGACCACCCCCAGGCCAAGATCTGGCGAGGCTCCTGAGAACCTGCATTCTTCCCAACCATCCCCAGAGATTTGGACAGGCAGAGGTTGGGCTCAGAGCCTCCCGAGCCTCCTAGTGGCCAGGCCAGGCCTCTGCCATCCCAGGGCACTGGCTAGGCAGGAGGGAGGGCAGGCTGCCTGGGAATGTGCTGAGTCAGCCTGCCCCGCGGCACCTGGAGGGTCAGCCTAGCCGCTGCTTCCCAGCAGACAGCTGCCCCAGCAGCTGGTGGCCGGCAGCGGTGGGGGAGTGGCAGAAGGTAGTGTGATAAGAGGGCTGGTGAGGTGGCACGCGCTGCCCCCACCTGTGCCCTCCTTCCAGTGTGCCTGGGCTTCGGCGGGGCAGTGGGGAGGTGGAGGGTCTGTCCCAGGGGCAGCTACAGGCCCAGACCGGGAGGGGAGGGCAGGGTCTCGCCCCCCACCTGCTCAGCTGCCCGATCATCACCAAGGGGCCCGGGACTGTCCTGCTTCCTCCCACTCATGGGCAACTGCCACCTTCCTCCTTACGAATGTGCGGGCCGGAAGGACCCGGGTGGGCCAGGAGCACGCGGTAGGCAAGAGGCCCTCTGTTCACCCGCCAGGCCCAGTGGGCCCCTTCCTCTGCAGTCAGGCGGTGCCTGGTGTGTTCTGTCCCAGCTCCACAGAGAGAGCGCCCGTCTAGGGGGACAAGGGGAGGGGCGGGGAAAGGGCGTGGCACTGGACCTGGGGGAGGCAAGGTCAGTGGCAGCCCTGGAGGGGAGGGGGGTCTGGTGGGTCCCCCCCAGCCCTGGGTTAGGGGCCCCTCGGCCACGTGAGCCTGTCGCCTGAGCCCCCCACCCACCCTCCAAGGGCTTCCTCAGCCCTGAGTGGCCCCACCTGGGGCAGCTGTGGGGGATCAGGCAGGGCCCAGGCCACCCCACTCAACCCTTGACCTCTGGGGCCCTGGCGCCCTCCATGGCATGGCCAGGTGTCGCAGCTGCAGAGGAAGGCTCAGCCCTGAGGCCAACCTGTCCAGCTGGGAGAGAGGCCTCGCTGGCTCCAGGACGGGAAGGCTGGCTCCTGCAGGAGGAGGGCTGGGGATGCCAGAGGCCACACCCCCTTTCTCAGGGCTGCCCTGATGCCCTTCCAGGGAGCCAGTGGTGAGGACGTCTGCCCTGTCCATGGGGCAGAGAGGCCAGGAGAGGACAGTGGTGGGGCACGTTCTGGAGGCTGCCATGGGCACGGTCCTGCATTGTCCTCTGGGAGGAGGACCTCAGCCGGGCGGTCTCATCAGGGGTCTCCAGCCCAGCAGAGCAGTGCTTCCCCCTCGGTGGCCCCAGCCCGACCCGACCCCGACCCGGGGCTGGGGGCTCTGGGCTGAGGCTCGCCAGGAGTGGAGGCCGTGACCTGCCCACCCTCTCCGGGGCGCCACTCCATCCTCGGCCTCTGCCTGCAGGGAGTGTCCAGCACACAGGGCACGTGACCTTCATGGCCCCAGGACTCTTCAGAGCCTTCCGCGGACTCCGCACGCAGCTTGGCCGCCATTTCAGTTTTTGCAGTGGAGGAAGCCGGGACCCTGGCTCAGCCACCTGTCTGGCACGGGCAGAGAGCCTGCCCAGGGAGGCCTCTGGGCACACTGCCCCACCACCGGGCTGCAGAGGGCCTCAGCTAGGGAGAGGGGCTCCCAGCAGGACCCTCGCCAGGCCCTCACCCCATTCTGTCCATTCTGACACTCGCCCCCCACCCCGGTGCCCGCCGGCCCTCGGCCTGAGCGACAGACCCCCCGGCAGTGAGGAGGCCTGGGGACCCCCAGCGCCAACAGAGCGCGGCTGTGCCTTCCAGGGAGGGGCTGCTCCCTGGACCCCAGCCCCAGGTCGGGGTATTAGTGGGGGATCTAGTCCTTCCAGCCCCCCGGAAAGGGCAACAGCCCTGCTGGCCCTCCCCAGCACACTGCGGTGGCTCCCTCCCGTGCCCGGCGCCCACACACTTCTACAGCGTCTTGTTTTATCCTGTTTAACCTTTGGTCCCCCCGCAGCCCTCCCCTTGCCACCTCCCTTCTCCAGACTAGGTTGACATGTGGGCGACACGGGTACGGAGGGGCTCCGGCGCAGCAGGAGGCCAGTGGCACCCAGGGACCCCGTGTCCAGCCCCGGGGGCTGGCCTGTGCCCTCCTCCGGCGGGACCCAGGCTCCAGCAGGCCCCTCCCCCATCCTGGGGGCCTGGCCAAATCTGGTTCCCACAGGGGCTGGCGGGGAGGGCTCTGCTTCTCCAAGAGGTGCCCAGAGGCAGCCTTATATGGCCGGGAGGCCTCGAAGCCCAGGAGCAATGTCACCCCCCAGCAAGGCCCAGCGGGCAGAGCCTGAGCCCAGCCCCGGCAGGGCCAGGGCTTGGTGAGCTGATGGCTTCCAACGTCCCACGATCCCTGGCCTCTTGGGCAAAGGTCACGGGTTGATAGCTGGCCTGGCAGTTCCCCTCGCCAATTTTAGGAAGGAAGGAAGGAAAGGGACACGGGCAGCTCCGGGAGGTCCCTCTTCACAGGGAGCAGGCCCCCCGCCCGCACGGAGCGAGAGCGTCCCAGCACCACCGCCAGGTGCCACTGATGCCCACGCACGGGGCTTCACCCTCTGCCTGGGCTGAGCAGCCGCTGCTCAGTGCCAGGCCCCCACGTGCAGCCCCCACGTGTGGCTCTCCCCTGACTCATTCCCAGGGTCTCACTCGGGCTGCCCTCTGTCCCCTGTCTGTCTGTCTCTCTCTCAGTCTCTACCCTGCCTGGTCCCTCGTCCACTGCCCCAGAGCTGCAAGCTCAGCGGCAGGGTCCTGGTCCTGGGCGGCCCCTGCAGGGCTGGGCTGGGCCCCAGAGTGACAGGCCCCCACTCTGCAGCTGCCGCAGGGCCCTGGGACAGATGAGGGACAGATGAGGAGTGAGGAAGTGTGCCCCACCCCCGAACACCCGCTGTCCCCGCTGTGCTGGGCCACTGCCCCCAGCAGAGGAGGTGAGGGTGCTGCCCCGCCCCTGCCCCTTGCAGCTGGGCTCAGGTGACAGCAGGGATCTGTGCCCAGTGTACAGAGGGGGAACCTGAGGCTCCGGAGGCACTGGGCCCCAGGGGACTGAGAGGTGCTCAGGTCGGTGGGGGGCAGGGCGGGCTGCCGGCTGCCTGGGCCCATCACAGCCGTGCCCCGCAGGCCCTGCCCTGGCCTATTGTGCTTCAGGCCAGATGTCCCTGGGCTGACCTCCCCCTGCCACCCCGCTGGGCAGCAGATGCACTTCTGTGGCCTCGAGCACAGTCAGATGCCCCGACACAAGGCAGGGGCAGGGGCAGGCCCAGACCCCTCCCACCTCAGTGACCCAGGGTGAGAGTCACCTGCCCTGTGTGCAGCTGGGGTCCCTCTGGCCTGGTCTCTGCTTCAGGCCCATATCTGTCATAGCTAGCTGCTCAGAGGCAAGTTGCGCTGTTGTTGGCTAGCAAACCTAGCCCTGTGGCCCCAAACGTCCACGTGCTTCGTGGGACCCCAAGACCCACAAGGCCTGCCCCTGCCCCAGAGCCCACGTCTGGCCTCCCGATAGCCTCGGCACCCTGCTCACTATCCCAGGACCACAGGGCCTTTGCACTGGCTGCACCCTCCAGCAGGAACACTCCTCTTCACCCTGCTTCAGGCCCCACTCCAGGTCCCAGGGCCCCTGTGTGGTGTTTTTTTGTTTGTTTGTTTGTTTTTAGTATTTTTTAGTTGTAGATGGGCACAATATCTTTATTTTTATTCTTTATTTTTACGTGGTGCTGAGGATCCAACCCAGGGCCTCACGCATGTGAGGCAGATGCTCCTCCACTGAGCTACAGCCCAGCCCTCCGTGTGTTCCTTTGTTCAGCAAGTTTATGTCATCGTATTGCAGGTGGCATGAGGCCTACCCCAGGGCTGGTACCGCGGCAGGAACACCGAGCTCCCTGCCTCACGGTGGGACGGTGACCAGGGACCACGGCTCCGGGGCCTGCCTGTGCTGCGCAGCTGGCCCTTCTGTCTCATCCCTCCCCAGCGAGGGGCTGTCACTGCCCCAGCTCAGCGGCCTGTCCTTGGGGACCAGGGGTGAGATGCCCTGACTCACACCAGCACCGTGAGGCAGGGGTGGCTCTGTGTGTCCCCAGCCCAGGACTGAGCAGCTGCTGGATAATGGTGGCCAAATGACCCCACGTCTGTCCCAGCACCTCCACACTGACCTGAAGACCAGTGCCAGAGGCCTGTGGTGGGGTCAGCCCGGGGGCGAGGGCTGGGTGCCCAGGCTCCATCCTCCCTCTGGCTACCTGAGGCCCACAGGGAGGCCATCACTCTGGGGCCACCGAGCAGAGTCACAGAGGCAGACTGTAGCCAGCATGGGCAGGACGCGGAGGACCGGGACCTCGGCACACCTGGCAGATGCAGCTGCTCCAGGCATCAAGCACAGAGTCCCACAGGCCCACTCCTGGTGGGCTGCCTGAGAGATGACACCCATGGCAGCGAAGCAGCCCACCCGGCCCTGGCCAGCGCCTGGTAGAGGGTCAGGGCAGCAGACGGAGCACAGGCAGCCGCAGCTGCAGCCGCGTCTGCTGACAGGAGAGCTCGAGGCCAGCTCTGTGCAGTGGCTGCTGGGACCAGGGGTGGGCAGCTCTGGGCACCCGGTGGCCACTGGCCCTCTAAGGTGTCAGGGAGATTCAGCTGGGCCTGGACCAGTGCCCAGGCTGGGTCTCGGAGCCAAGTGGGGCCTTAGAAGCTGGCTTAGGGGTAGGTGCCCAAGAGGCCACCAGGCAGTTGGCAGAAGCAGGGCTACCTCCTGGTGCCTGTGGGCCACCCACACGGCTGGCTGAGACCAGCTGGACCCTGTCCCCATGCACGGAGAGACGTGCACCCACGCTCAGGGTCACAGTGAGCCCAGGACACCCAACCCCAAGCACGAGGCTGACTCAGCCTGGAGAGCGGCTGGGGCGCAGGAGGAAAGCGAGGCCAGCCCTCCCGCCCTGCCCCTGCCAGCCCATCGGGCCCGTGCTGCCACGCGGGCCTGGGCCTGCCTAGGAAGGCCCCTGCCTCGGCCCCTCCGCAGGAGGCCTGACAGGGACTCGCCTAGGACCACCAGTGCTCAGACCACCAAGAGACACCCTGGTCACTCCCCTCCCCTGACCAGCCTCAGGACGGAGGCTCCAGGAGACCCCCCTGGGGAGTGTGCCGGGGCCACGGGCCTCAGGCCGGGAGGTGCCCCCAGAAGGCTCCGGCTCACTGTGGCAGGCTGGGATAAAGGGCGGCCAGCGGAGGTGGACCCTGGGGCTCAGCTGGGCCCTGCCCGGGGGTGGGGAGGCTCGGCTCCAGGCCTCTGTTTGCCCCAAGTTTCAACATTAACAAAATATTTGTCCTGTGGCTCTTCTGGGGAGATGTTTCCAGGGAATGTAAACACAAGGAGGCTTAGAATGTTCCCGCCAGCTGTGGAGGGTGATGGGGTCCATTAGGAGCCCGGGCTCCTTCTTGCAGGGTGTCAGGTGTCCCGAGCAGCCAGGGCAGGGCTGGGTGACCTCGTTGCTTGCTGGCCCCCGCTCCCAGCTCCATCTGGGCCTGCTGTGTGGTGTGAGACCGGACACCAGCGCCCCTGGGTGAGCAGCACAGCCCTCTGCGTGCATCTCCTGAAGTGATGGTCAGTCCCTTGAGTAGCTGCGCTCAACCACCCAGCCTCATGGATGAGAGGTTGAGGGTCAGAGAGGCCAGCCGCACTGGGTAACACGGCTCTGTCCCCACCAGGTGACACCCCTGGTCAGGAGAGCTCTGCCTGCCACCTCACAGGGCTGAGAAGTCCCTGACCTTGTCGGCCACAATTCCCATCCACGTCCTCCAGGAGGGACGCGTGCCCGTGCTCTCCGGTCAGAGCTGACCCCGATGCCCTCAGCAAGGCCCCGGCTCCAGCTCCGCAGTAGAACTCTGAGGCCCTGGAGCGAGGTCATGGGGACCCCAGGGGCTGGCACAGACCGAGGGTCTCCATCTCCACCGGAGGTGCTGGCCCACCAGCCTGCGGGAGGCCCTGCTCCCGGGACCCCCAGGCCCGGTGCAGGCTCGGCTGCCTGTGATGGTGTGGCCAGTGCCCTCAGGGCCTGGACATAGGAGGAGCTCAGACAGCACTTTTGAATGTCCAGAGGGGGTCCCAGCCCTGGTGAAGTGTTCCTTGGAGCTGGGGACAGTGGCCAGGCAGCAGGGGCTGCACAAAGCCCCGGCCAGGAGGTGGAGGGGCAGGAATGGGCCTGGCCTAGGCTCAACCCAAGCTCAGCTCAGGCCCTTCCTGGCCAAGCCTGGGGAAGTCTTGGGGTGTCAACCATGGAGTGAGGACCTTGGTGTCCCGGCCACATAGCCACTGAGGCCCCATGAGGGTAGGCACAGCACCACAGGAAACGCGGGCCCAGGGCACAGGCGGTGGAGGTGCTGGAGCAGGTGACCTGGGCCGCACGTGCTCGTGGACTTGCAGTGTGGCCCCTGGGCCCGGCAGCAGGGCCAGGTGGCGTGGCAGTGGCTAGGCCAGGAGTGCAGCCCTGTCCCCTTCAGGGCCCCTGCTTTCCATCCCCTGCTGACCAGTCTGGCCCCTGGCAGAGAGCTGGCACTGGTGCTGGCAGGGGACACCATGGTCCTCAAGCTCAGTCCACTGTGCCTAGGGCCCAGGGTGGCCTCTGACCCACAGCAGGCCCCGGCAGGAGGGCCGACAGAGAGGGCCCAGGGCCCGCTCAGGGGCTGGTCCTCTGGTCCTGCTGAGGGAGGCAGCAGCAGGGTGGCCGGCCCAGGGCCCTGGCGGTCGGGCGGGCGGGGCGGGGCAAGCCCAGGCGGCTCCCCTGGGCGGATCCGGATTCCTCACCCTCCTCCTTGTTTCAAGGGTGGCAGACCTTTGCCTGGGGACGGAGATGTTTTGGCAGCTGCAGACACAGCGGCTGGCCGTGCTCAGGCCCTGGGGGCAGGCGGGCGCAGAGCAGGTCTCTGGTGCCTTCCTACTCCCTGGGTGCTCCAGCGTGGGGAAGTGGGGGTCCCCAAAGTCCTGACCCCTCCCACAGGCCATCCTCCAGGCTCCGCACAGCTTGGGCCTCCCTGCCTCCTAATTCCTGCCTGGGGGAGCAACTGCCTCCCCCTCAGCCTCAGCTTCCTGCTCTGCAAAACGGCTAAAGACTCTCCCTCCCACAGGGCTGTCCGGGAGCCCCGCGGGGCCTTGGCCAGGTGCCAGGCTGCGGGTGCTGTGCCGGGGCCCATTCCCTGAAGCCCTGGCCGGGCAGGGCCACCCTTCCTCAGGCCCGGGTCTGCTCGCTGACGAGGACGCTCTGCACATTCCTGGGGGGCGGGAAGATCCAGACCCCACGTGAGGAAAGTCGGAACCTCAGCGGGATTTCCCTGGTCCCGCCGCCCCGCGGCCTGCTCCTTAGACGCTCCCCGCCCAGCCTCCCCTCTCATGCTGAGAACGGAGCCCCAGCCCTGGGGGCAGCAGTGGGCACCCCGCGCAGAGCTGGGGGAGGCCACGCAGGACGCCGTGGCTTCTGGCGCGTGGCCTCCTGCCAGAGCGGCTCCTGAGGCTGGCGCAGGGGCCTCCCCGCGGCTCCACCGCGCTGCCAGGAGGTCCGCTCCAGCCTACTCCTCCCTTGTCCCTTGCTCCTCCTGGGAGCAGGCGACTGATCCGGCCAGGGAGACCCCGATGCAGCCTCTGTCTTGGGCCCAGAGCCGGGACAGCCAGTCTGAAGCCACCTCCTGGAGGCAGGCAGCCCTCTTCCTGGGGAGCAGCCGCGAGAGGGGTGGACACGCGAGTGGCCCTTCCCTGTGTCTGCCCTGCTCCGGGGTGGACACCGAGTGGCCTTTGCACAGCTTGCTAAGGTACCCCTGGTGACGCCCCGCCCCTTCCTGGGGGATCCTTCCTTCTGCCTCAGGGTCACGCAGAAGAGCCGCCCTCCTGATGGGGAGGGCGGTGGGGAGACTGGGGAGACTGCTGCCGCAGGCCACTGAGCGGCTCCGCCTTGGGGTGGGGTCGGCTAGGAACAGGTTGGAGGTCAGGCCTGGCCTGGGGTGTGGTCCTGCCACTTTCTCCCCTAGACCTGACCCGTAGGTGGGGCCGGTTGGTGGCCCCTGGCCAGCGTGGGAGCCCTCGGGTGTGCTGGGACGGGAGGCTTCCTTCCTTTCCTGTTGCTGGCCCCAAGCCTGTGGGCAGCCCCCAGGGAAGAGGTGGGGACAGGACATGGTGGGTGGTGTGGCCTCACAGGCTCTCTGCTGGGCCAGCTGTGCTGGGAGGGTGCAGGGGGACCTGCCCCGCGGCCAGGCAGCCCTGAAGCGCCCAGGCAGCACGGTCCTCTTCCCCTGTGAGCTGGGAAGCAGACCCAGTAAAGGGCACTAAGATAGAAAGTGAAGTGCAGTCGGGTGGGAGGGAGGCCGACCCAGCCCTCCACCTCCCTCAACGCATCTGAGGCTGTTGTGGGTCCCTGAGCACTGGCCAGTGGGGCCTGACCCTCCGTAGGCGCTTCCCAGTGGGCCCGCCAGGGCTCTCCCAGGCTGGGGAGGGGCCTGATGTCAGAGACAAGAGACCTGCCCTTCACGCCTGCGGTGGTGGCCCCAGGCTCTGCCCAGCGGGCACTGCCAGTTCTCTCCTCGCCCCCTGGGTCTCAGCTCCAAGGCTGGGGCTGCTGGCCCTTTGCCCAGGGGCAGGCTTGCTGAGGTGGGGTGGGGCTGCAGCTTCTGCTCGGACCCACCCAGGCAAAAGGCCTGCTCCTGACCCTGGCCTGCCACTCACCCTGACCCCCCACCCAGGCCTGGAAAGAGGACTGCCTTGTCCTGGGCTGGTCCTCTTCTGTGAACAGTGTACAGCACATTTTGAGGGGCCTGGGTCCCCTTTGGCCCCGACACAGCTGCTCTGTGGACGAGGAAAGAGGTTCTCCAAAGACTGCCTCAGCGTATCTGTGTGAGAGGGGCCTACAGGATGGGACTTAGCAAGGGGGCAGGGTCTGCTGCCCCCAGACATCCAGGCAGCCTGAAGGGGAGCCTGGATGAGGTAGGGGCAGTTACTGGCTTCCAGAGTTACCAACCCAGGCAGGGTTCAAATCCAGCCATGTGACCTCGGACATACTGATGATGATCATGATGATGATAGTGATGACATGTTAATGACGGTGATGATGATGGTGATGATGATGATGGTGATGGTGGTGATGATGGTGGTGATGATGGTGATGGTGGTGATGATGATGGTGATGATGGTGATGGTGATGATGGTGATGGTGATGATGGTGATGATGATGGTGATGGTGATGATGATGGTGATGATGGTGATGGTGATGATGATGGTGATGATGGTGATGATGATGATGATGGTGATGATGGTGATGATGGTGATGGTGATGATGATGGTGGTGATGATGGTGATGGTGATGGTGGTGATGATGGGTGATGATGGTGATGGTGATGGTGATGATGGTGATGGTGGTGATGGTGATGGTGGTGATGATGGTGATGATGGTGATGGTGATGATGGTGATGATGGTGATGGTGATGGTGATGATGGTGATGGTGGTGATGGTGATGGTGGTGATGATGGTGATGATGGTGATGGTGATGATGGTGATGATGGTGGTGATGATGGTGATGATGATGGTGATGGTGGTGATGGTGATGGTGGTGATGATGATGGTGATGATGATGGTGATGATGGTGATGGTGATGATGGTGATGATGATGGTGATGATGGTGATGATGGTGATGGTGATGGTGGTGATGATGATGGTGATGATGGTGATGGTGATGATGGTGATGGTGATGATGGTGATGATGATGGTGATGATGGTGATGGTGGTGGTGGTGATGATGGTGGTGATGATGGTGATGGTGATGATGGTGATGATGATGGTGATGATGGTGATGGTGATGGTGATGATGGTGATGGTGGTGATGGTGATGGTGGTGATGGTGATGGTGATGATGGTGATGGTGGTGATGGTGATGGTGGTGATGATGGTGATGATGGTGATGGTAATGGTGATGGTGGTGATGGTGATGATGATGGTGGTGATGGTGATGGTGGTGATGATGGTGATGATGGTGATGGTGATGGTGGTGATGGTGATGGTGGTGATGATGGTGATGATGATGGTGATGATGGTGATGATGATGGTGATGATGGTGATGGTGATGGTGATGATGATGGTGATGATGGTGATGGTGATGGTGGTGATGATGGTGATGATGGTGATGGTGATGGTGATGATGGTGATGGTGGTGATGGTGATGGTGGTGATGATGGTGATGATGGTGATGGTGATGATGGTGATGATGGTGATGGTGATGGTGATGATGGTGATGGTGGTGATGGTGATGGTGGTGATGATGGTGATGATGGTGATGGTGATGATGGTGATGATGGTGGTGATGATGGTGATGATGATGGTGATGGTGGTGATGGTGATGGTGGTGATGATGATGGTGATGATGATGGTGATGATGGTGATGGTGATGATGGTGATGATGATGGTGATGATGGTGATGATGGTGATGGTGATGGTGGTGATGATGATGGTGATGATGGTGATGGTGATGATGGTGATGGTGATGATGGTGATGATGATGGTGATGATGGTGATGGTGGTGGTGGTGATGATGGTGATGATGGTGATGGTGATGATGGTGATGATGATGGTGATGATGGTGATGGTGATGGTGATGATGGTGATGGTGGTGATGGTGATGGTGGTGATGGTGATGGTGATGATGGTGATGGTGGTGATGGTGATGGTGGTGATGATGGTGATGATGGTGATGGTAATGGTGATGGTGGTGATGGTGATGATGATGGTGGTGATGGTGATGGTGGTGATGATGGTGATGATGGTGATGGTGATGGTGGTGATGGTGATGGTGGTGATGATGGTGATGGTAATGGTGATGGTGGTGATGGTGATGATGATGGTGTTGATGGTGATGGTGGTGATGATGATGGTGATGATGGTGATGGTGATGGTGATGATGGTGATGGTGATGGTGATGGTGGTGATGATGATGGTGATGATGGTGATAGTGATGATGATGGTGATGATGGTGATGGTGATGGTGGTGATGATGATGGTGATGATGGTGATGGTGATGATGATGGTGAATGCTACTACACTGAGTACCTTCTGAGTGCCTCACCTGTTTAGAGCATTGGAAATTTGTTAGCCTGGTTGAATGCAGATATCCCCAACCCTGCTGCGTGGCTGTATTGCAACCACCCACTTTACACCTGGGAGGAAGAGGCAGCTCAATAATTTGTCCTAGGTTGCACAGCTAAAGAGGCAGAGGAGGGTGCCACGCCAGATCATGATGACAAAGTGACACTGGCAGCCAAGGTTATATAGGGTGCTTGGGGTACATCAGGGACAGGAGCATGTTCTGGTGGTCATGGGGACACACGGGGACCCTGACCAAGATTGCCCTGCAAAGGCAGCCCCTACCCTAGCCCCCAGATGCTCTGGGATTCTGTAGAAAGGGCTCAGCCAGACGATGTTCTCAAATACTGGGTCCTCCGGCCTCCCACTCCCTCTTCCCACTTGGCCTCTGGCCCTGTCCCACCCCAGAGGCTCCACAGCCACTCTGTCACCAACCTGCTGCACAAGGCAGAGAAGAGGGCTGGGAGCAGACAGTGACCCTTGCCCTTGCACCAGTGTGGCTCTCCGGTGCCTCCAAGTGGCCACTGGGGACAGTGCAGGGGAAGGCCTGGACACCCTCAGGGTCCCCCCAGCTGCGGGGCAGCAGTGGCTGAGTGTCCCCGAAGCCCCGCTGATGGAGACTCATGGTGCTGCCCTTTGGCAGGACACGGACCCCCTGTTCCAGAAAAGGGCTCATGCCGATTTCATGGGCTCCAGAGGGGAGAGCTGCTGTCACTTTAAAGAACGTGGCCTTGTCAACCGCAGGCCGGGAGACGCGTGAGTGCCTCTGGGTGTGCCTGTGGGAGCGAGTCCTGCAGCCCACAGCACCACCAGGTGTTTTTCTTTACGAATATGGAGGCGAAATTGACCTACAATAAATCCCACGTAGTTAAAGTACACCACTTGTAAGTCTTGCTGGGCATGCGCAGCCATGGGGCACCACCGCCACCACCGCCACCCCGCCACCACCTCCATCACCGCCACCACCGCCACCCCGCCACCACCTCCATCACTGCCACCACCGCCACCCTTCGTGATGCATAGTTTCATTGCAAGGCCACCCCGTGGGACTCCCCTCAATACCAGTTAGCTTGCACTTTCTGGTGTGATGTCAATGGAGTCACACGCATGCTATCTCTGGGAGGGACAGGGTGTCCTGTGTCTTCCCACTCTGTCACCTAGAGAGTCGTCCAGGAACGGGTAGATCTGTGGCATCTTTTACCACTTGCTGCAGGATGCCCCTGCTTTGTCCATCCGCCCGCCTGTCAAGGGACATCTGTTCTGTTTTCGTTGGAGGCTATTAAATACAGCTCCTTGAACATTTCAGTGCAATCTGCGAGGACGAGTCTCCTGTCTTGGGTACGTGCCTGGGTGGAGTGGCTGTGTCCAGCGTAGGAGTGTGTCTAGCCCTTTAAGAAACTTCCACGTGGGGCTGGGGTTGTGGCTCAGTGGCAGAGCGCCCGCCTCGCACGTGCACGGCCGGGTTCGATCCTCAGCACCACGTAAACATAAGCGCATTGCATTGTGTACAACTAAAGCAGATAAATAAATATTAAAAAAAAAAAAAAGAAACTTCCGCGTTAGTCGGCTTTTCATCCCTGCGACCAAGAGACCTGGCAAGAGCAACTGAGAGGAGGAAAGGTGTCTTTTGTCCCAGAGGTTGGCTGGCTCCAAGGCAGAAACACCCTGGCGGGAGGCGTGGCGGAGAGAAGCCATCAGCTGGAGGCTGCTGGGAAGGGGGGAGCGGCTGGAGAGGAGAGGAGCCCTCCAGGCAGCCCAGTGTTAGGGCTCATATGGTAGGTGTCCCCAGAGCCATGGAGTCGGCCGTCTGTGGACTGAGACCTCTGAGACCGTGAGCCCCAGGAAGCTTTTCCTCCTCTAGAATTGTTCTTGGCAGATCTTTTGGTCAGAGCAGTCAAAGAGCTGCCCACACCACCCCACGGCCCCCCTCCTCCAGCCGTCCCCCAGCAAGGTCCACGTCACCAAGGACCAGCCTGCAAGGAGGTCGGAGCCTGTGACCCGGGCACCTCCCAGACGCCCACCTCTGAGCACCGGAGGCTTTGGGGAGCACTCCAGTTCGCGCCTCACGCCGCCTGTCTCCCAAGGGGCTGGGCCGTTGTACGCACCCTCGGGCAGGGAACCGAAGCCTGGCCAAGGCAGAGTGTAAATGTGGCGCTCCTGGGTAAAGGGTAGGATTTCAAGGTGACAGCAGAGAGCGGCAGCCTAGTGCAGAAGCTCCGAGGGCCCTGGGCAGCCACACGGGCACAAGCCCGAGGCCTGCACTGAGAGCACCCTCCTTCTTTTTTTTTTTTTTTTTTTTTTTGGTACCAGGGATTGAACTCAGGGACACTCAACCACTGAGCCACATCCACAGCCCTATTTGGTATTTTATTTAGAGACAGGGTCTCACTGAGTTGCTTAGCATCTCACTTTTGCTGAGGCTGGCTTTGAACTTGTGATCCTCCTGCCTCAGCCTCCTGAGCTGCTGGGATTACAGGCGTGTGGCACCGTGCCTGGCTCGATTGACTTTAAAATAAAATTATTTATTTGTTTTAGTTGTACGCAATGTGTTTATTTTTACGTGGTGCTGAGGACTGAACCCAGGCTGCGCACGTGCTAGGTGAGCGCTCTACCGCTGAGCCACAACCCCAGCCCCCCCTTGACTTTTTAATGGTCAGTCAGCGTCACATTCTCGGGATAAACTCAGACATGATGCGTGATTCTCCTGTGTGCTGTTGGACTCGATTTCCTATAATCTGTGTGATGGTCAATCTGAATTGTCAACTTGATCAGATGGAGAGACGCCTAGGACAGTCCTGGGATCAAGAGACTCAGGGTGTGTGCGAGGGTGTTTCCAGAGACAGTGGGCATATGGCTGCAAGCTGAGGGGTGGCACAGATGTGGGTGGCGGTGTTTAACGGGCTGGGCGGAAAGGAGCAGAGGCTGAAGGCAGAAGCATGGGCTGGAGCTGGGTTCCTGGGCGGTGTGGTCAGGGCCCGCCACCTGAGGACACTGGGTTCCTGGGTGGTGTGGTCAGGCCGGCCACGTGAGGACACTGGGTTCCTGGGTGGTGTGGTCAGGCCGGCCACCTGAGGACACTGGGTTCCTGGGCGGTGTGGTCAGGCCGGCCACCTGAGGACACTGGGTTCCTGGGCGGTGTGGTCCAGGCCGGCCACCTGAGACACTGGGTTCCTGAGTGGTGTGGTCCAGGCCGGCCACCTGAGGACACTGGGTTCCTGAGTGGTGTGGTCCAGGCCGGCCACCTGAGGACACTGGGTTCCTGAGTGGTGTGGTCAGGCCGGCCACCTGAGGACACTGGGTTCCTGGGTGGTGTGGTCAGGCCGGCCACGTGAGGACACTGGGTTCCTGGGGTGGTGTGGTCAGGGCCCGCCACCTGAGGACACTGGGTTCCTGGGTGGTGTGGTCAGGCCGGCCACCTGAGGACACTGGGTTCCTGGGTGGTGTGGTCAGGGCCCGCCACCTGAGGACACTGGGTTCCTGGGTGGTGTGGTCAGGCCGGCCACCTGAGGACACTGGGTTCCTGGGTGGTGTGGTCAGGGCCCGCCACCTGAGGACACTGGGTTCCTGGGCGGGGTGTGGTCAGGGCCCGCCACCTGAGGACACTGGGTTCCTGGGTGGGTGTGGTCAGGCCGGCCACCTGAGGACACTGGGTTCCTGGGTGGTGTGGTCAGGGCCCGCCACCTGAGGACACTGGGTTCCTGGGCGGTGTGGTCCAGGCCGGCCACCTGAGGACACTGGGTTCCTAGGCGGTGTGGTCCAGGCCGGCCACCTGAGACACTGGGTTCCTGAGTGGTGTGGTCCAGGCCGGCCACCTGAGGACACTGGGTTCCTGAGTGGTGTGGTCAGGGCCCGCCACCTGAGGACACTGGGTTCCTGGGTGGTGTGGTCAGGCCGGCCACGTGAGGACACTGGGTTCCTGGGTGGTGTGGTCAGGCCGGCCACCTGAGGACACTGGGTTCCTGAGTGGTGTGGTCAGGCCGGCCACGTGAGGACACTGGGTTCCTGAGTGGTGTGGTCAGGCCGGCCACGTGAGGACACTGGGTTCCTGAGTGGTGTGGTCAGGCCGGCCACCTGAGGACACTGGGTTCCTGGGTGGTGTGGTCAGGCCGGCCACGTGAGGACACTGGGTTCCTGGGTGGTGTGGTCAGGCCGGCCACGTGAGGACACTGGGTTCCTGGGTGGTGTGGTCAGGGCCCGCCACCTGAGGACACTGGGTTCCTGGGCGGTGTGGTCAGGCCGGCCACGTGAGGACACTGGGTTCCTGGGCGGTGTGGTCAGGGCCCGCCACCTGAGGACACTGGGTTCCTGGGTGGTGTGGTCAGGCTGGCCACGTGAGGACACTGGGTTCCTGGGTGGTGTGGTCAGGCCGGCCACGTGAGGACACTGGGTTCCTGGGTGGTGTGGTCAGGCCGGCCACGTGAGGACACTGGGTTCCTGGGCCGTGTGGTCCAGGCTGGCCACCTGAGGACACTGGGTTCCTGGGCCGTGTGGTCCAGGCTGGCCACCTGAGGACACTGGGTTCCTGAGTGGTGTGGTCAGGCTGGCCACCTGAGGACACTGGGTTCCTGAGTGGTGTGGTCAGGCTGGCCACCTGAGGACACTGGGTTCCTGGGCCATGTGGTCCAGGCTGGCCACCTGAGGACACTGGGTTCCTGAGTGGTGTGGTCAGGCTGGCCACCTGAGGACACTGGGTTCCTGAGTGGTGTGGTCAGGCTGGCCACCTGAGGACACTGGGTTCCTGGGCCGTGTGGTCCAGGCTGGCCACCTGAGGACACTGGGTTCCTGGGTGGTGTGGTCAGGGCCCGCCACCTGAGGACACTGGGTTCCTGGGTGGTGTGGTCAGGCTGGCCACCTGAGGACACTGGGTTCCTGAGTGGTGTGGTCAGGCCGGCCACGTGAGGACACTGGGTTCCTGGGCGGTGTGGTCAGGGCCCGCCACCTGAGGACACTGGGTTCCTGGGCGGTGTGGTCAGGGCCCGCCACCTGAGGACACTGGGTTCCTGAGTGGTGTGGTCAGGGCCCGCCACCTGAGGACACTGGGTTCCTGGGTGGTGTGGTCAGGGCCCGCCACCTGAGGACACTGGGTTCCTGGGTGGTGTGGTCAGGGCCCGCCACCTGAGGACACTGGGTTCCTGGGTGGTGTTGTCCTGGTGCCCCATCTGAGGACACTGGGTACCTGGGCGGTGTGGTCCAGCCCCCCACCTGAGGACACTGGGTTCCTGGGCGGCGTGGTCCAGCCCCCCACCTGAGGACTCAACTGGACTCCGTCTGCCACTGCTCAGAAGTGGCCTCTGACTGATGACTCCCCAGGGAGCTCCCAGCCCTTCATCTCAGCCGGGGCCGCATTGTTGGTCCCTCTCTTTCTGGGCTCCAGTGTTGGGGTCTGAACAGCTCCTGGTTCCCTGGCTCCCGCCTGGGGCGCTGCCCAGCTTGCGATGGCGTCGGCCTCGCCTCCAGCTCCCCTTCGCGATCACACACGTACACAGGTCCCGTGGTCTGTTTCTCGGTCTCCCTGCCCAGTACAGATTTGGTTTTGGGGATGGTCCTGGGAAGCAGAATTGTGGGAGGGCTCCCCAGCTGGCTTGTGGTGTCTGGCTTGGCTCTAAGCAGGTGGCACTGATGTTCCCGGTGTGAACTGGTAACAGACGCCCGTGAGTGCCCGGTTCTGGGATGCGCCCTTCGAGAGAGGCGAGGGTTGAGCACCCACGTTTGCCTGACTCAGCCGAGCATTTCTGGAAAAGGGGGGGTGTTGAGGTGAGGCTGCTGCTCCCGCTGCCCTGCCCTGAGGGACAGAGAAGGGCAAGCGGAGAGTCAGTGTCCCAGACACGCTGGCCCAAGGCACCTCAGTGTGCCCTGAGGGTGACTTGGTGGCCACTGGCTGAGGTTGCTGAAGACCAAGCCCAAGCCCTCATCCTGCCGAGTTTCTGCGCAAGGTCAGCTCTCAGCCTCGGAGCACGTCTGCAAAGTGAGGGCGCTGCTCGGAAAGAAGGGACCCTGTGACTCGGGGTGCAGGGGGGCCGGAGGCCCCCGCGGTGCTCCCTTCTGAGGAATCAGCCTTCTGCCCTCAGCACAGGGCACCCCACGTCCGCTGTCTGCGGACTGGCCGCCCTGAGGGACCTGAGCTGCTCTGCTGTGGAAGCAGGAGTGGCCTTCCGTGGCAGGGGCTACTCGGGACCCTCCTCCCCACCTCCCTCTGCCTCTAGGCCTCCGCTACATCCAGATCTCAGTGGGTCCCGAGAGGTCAGGAGTGCCGCGTGGCGCACACCTGGGCCACTCTTGAGCTTTCTTTTTTGGTACTGGAGATTGATTCAAAGGTTACCACAGAGCTCCATCTCCAGCCCTTTCTAAAAATTTTAAGTTCTGAGACAGGGTTGTGATAAGTTTTTTTAAGGCCTTGCTAAGTTGCTGAGGTTGGCCTTGAACTTGCAATCCTCCAAGTTGCCGGGATTACAAACCCAAGCCACGGCATCCGGCAACTCCTTGAGTTTTCTGATCCATACAAGCAGAGGTCTGGGGGACATGTGTGGGAGTGAATTTTAAGGGTGTGGGCTAAGGTGGAAGGAACATACAATTAGATCAGGCTGAATTTATTGATATGAGCCCATTAAGCAGAGATTCTAGATTTTTTTTTTTTTTTTTTTTTTTTTTTGTACCAGGGATTGAACTCAGGGGCCCTCGACCACTGGCCACATCCCCAGCCCTATTTTGTATTGTATTAGAGACAGGGTCTCACTGAGTTGCTAAGTGCCTGGCCATTGCTGAGGCTGGCTTTGAACTCGCGATCCTCCTGCCTCAGCCTCCCAAGTGCTGGGATTACAGGCTGCGCCACCGCGCCCCGCTCTTCTTGCCATTAACTCTATGTAGGTACTTTTCAGCTCAGATTTTCATACTTAGTGGAGGTTTTTTTTTTTTTTTTCTTTCAGAGCTCAGCTATTTATTGAGCATGTTACAAAAGAGATTTAAACTGGGCATGGTGGGCACGCCTGCAATCCTGTTAGGGTGAGACTACAATAAATCACCCAGGCGATCTTTTTTTTTTTTTTTTTGGTTGTACTGGGGATTGAACTCAGGGGCACTCGACCACTGGGCCACATCCCCAGCCCTTTTTTGTATTTTATTTAGAGACAGGGTCTCACTGAGTTGCTAAGTGCCTCGCCATTGCTGAGGCTGGCTTTGAACTCGCGATCCTCCTGCCTCAGCCTCCCAAAGTGCTGGGATTACAGGCGTGCGCCACCACGCCCGGCTTCCCAGGCGATCTTAAAGCAGGAATGGAACCTTTATTCACCAACCGGCGGTCCGCATCCACCAGCTGGCGGGCCAAGGGGCAGCTTGCTAGTCCATACCCTTCGACCCCATTCCAGGGTTTGAGTCCACCTTTTATAGTCCAAAACCACATTAGTCATAAGTGGCTGTTGCTATGATTCAGAGCCATAAACAAACATCATAAGATCTAAAATCATAAGCAGAATGGGGAGAGGATCAAAAAGACCCTAGTTGAGTATAAGTTAAAGAATGGTTACTGGAGCTGGGCACAGTGGCGCATGCCTGTAATCCTAGCACTTGGGAGGCTGAGACAGGAGGATCACGAGTTCAAAGCCAGCCATCAGCAATGGTGAGACCTGTCTCTAATAAAATACAATAAAAAGGGCTGGGGATGTGGCCCAGTGGTCAAGTGCCCCTGAGTTCAATCCCTGGTACCAAAAAAAAAAAAAAAGAATGGTTACTGGGCTGGGTTTGTGGCTCAGTAATGTGTGAGGCTCTGGGTTCAATTCTCAGCACCTCATATAAATAAATGAATAAAATAAAGGTGCATCAAGAACTAAAAAAAAAAAAAAAAAAAAAAAAAAAGAATGGTTACTAATGCCTAGACAATCAAACTCTGAATTTCTGACAGGATACATTGTCCAAGAAAAATGGGAACCAAAGAGAGAAAAATTTTACATTGTATAAGAATTGCCATTTTTGTGACTTGCCACCATGCTATGCTAAGCGACTGTTGATGGGTACAGAGGTGGGGCTTTCCCTGGGGAAGCACTTCTTACATGATGTGGAGTCTCAGGGTAAAGTGGAGTCTGTTTGGTCTTTGCCCATATAACCTGGCTCATAACATCACCTCCTTTTCTAGAAACCATCAGACCCTTGATTGATCTTTTAAATTAGGTAAGGGATTGTAATGGCCAAGCATGTACATTAACTTGATTGACAAAATATGTTGTTTTCGCAGCTCGGGCCTTATAGCATAGTCTGAGCAAGAGAAAAAACATGATTAACATCTTTTGGACCCAAACCAGCCTCCACTTTGTATTTGACCCAATTACCTATCAATCTCTAATTTTAGGAACTCCTTACTGCTATAGAGAAAGGGATTGCTTCAAGCTGGGGAGAGGGGTGTGACATGTGTTAGGACAAGCAGTTTGGAGCTCCTTTGTTAGAAATCAGGTCAGTCGAGGGGTCCATGGTAAAAGTCTGGTTTGGAAAGAGCAGGTGGTAGATTTACTTGGGAATGGGTGCTTCTATGAAAGAAATAAAAAAACCACACGAGTACTGAAATGAGATTAATACAAAATAAACGCTGTAGCATCTGGAGCATGTCAAGGGCTATCATGAACATGATAGAAATCAGCACTCTCTTACCAGGAGGTGGAAGAGCTGAGACACTGTCCACAGCAAGGCCTAGTAAAGCCCAACAAAGCCTTTTTTTGGGGAAGGTAGATCTTTAACTTTGCCAGAGTTATCAGAAATGTAGACACAACATTTAGCTAAGTTACTTAATGTCATCTGATTTTTTGAAATATTTATTTACTTTAGTTGTACACAATGCAATGCATTTATGTTTATGTGGTGCTGAGGATTGAACCCGGGCCGCGCACGTGCAAGGTGAGCGCTCTGCCGCTGAGCCACAACCCCAGCCCCTGTCATCTGATTTTTGCAGAATATCCTTTTATTGGCATGACCTCTGGGTTCAGTAGAGACCCCTTTATCTTTGTTACTTAGGGCTAGATAATAATAATTATTATTTTAGTTGTCAATGTACCTTTATTTCTCATCTATCTGTATGTGGTGCTGAGAATTGAGCCCAGAGCCTCACACATGCCCAGCACTCCACCACTGAGCCCCAACCCCAGCCCAGGGATAGCAAACACTGATTAAGCCTACCTGTGTAGGAGGTTAGGAAGATCTGTAGGTTTTTTTTTTTTTTTTTTTTTTTTATATTTATTTATTTGCTTTTAGTTGTACACAATGCGTTTATTTGTATGTGGTGCTGAGGATCGAACCCGGGTCGCGCACGTGCTAGGCAAGCGCTCTACCGCTGAGCCACAATCCCAGCCCCAGAAGATCTGTAGGTTTTAAACTGACTAAAAACTTTTGACTCTGGCAGTTTCTATGCATAGTTATCAGGCATTCCTGCCTAAGAATTTCTCTTCTGTCACATTCAGTCTTACTTATTCTTGGAGTGGGGGGGTTAACACAAGTGTACATCTTTTTAAAAAATATTTTGATTGTTGATGGGTCTTTATTTTTTATTTATTGATATGTGGTGCTGAGGATCAAACCCAGTGCCTCACACATGCTAGGCAAGTGCTCTACCACTGAGCCCCAATCCCAGCCCCATAAGTATACATCTTTTTTTTTTTCTTCTTCTTCTTTTTTTGGTACTGGAGATTGAACTCAGGGGCACTCGACCACTGGGACACATCCCCAGCCCTTTTTAAAAAATTTTTTTTTAAAATTTAATTTAATTTGTTATACATGCTTTTAGAGTGCAGTTCCTTTCATATTACATATAAAGAGCACAGTTTTACAAGTCAATTGTTTTACACAAAATATTTTCATACCATTTGAGTCTTTATACATGCACTTAGTATACTGATGTCCAATTATATACTCTGCCATTGTTTCTATCCCCTCCCCCTTTCCCTCCCCTCCCCCCTTTGTTCTATTTAACATTCCTTCATTCCTCTCATCCCCCCTCCCTTGCCACTATAATTCAGTATCATCATAGCAAAGGAATTAATTGACCTTTGGTTTTCTGGGATTGGCTGACTTCACTTAGCATTATTTTCTCCAACTCCATCCATTTACTTCCAAATGCCATGATTTTATTCTCTTTTAGTGCTGAGTAGTGTTCCATTGTGTATATATACCAAAGTTTCCCTATTCATTCATCTATTGGTGGACATTGGGGTTGTTTCCTCAATCTAGCTATCATGAACTGTGCTGCTATAAACATTGATGTGGCTGTGTCCCTGTAGTATGCTATTTTTAAGTTCTTTGGGTATAAAACCAAGGAGTGGGATAGCTGGGTCAAATGGTGGTTCTATCGGCTGCACCAATTTGTAGCCCCACCAGAAATGTATGAGTGTGCCCTTTGCCAGCATTTATTGTTGTTTGTGTTTTTGATAGCTGCCATTCTGACTGGCATGAGATGAAATCTCAGAATAGTTTTGATTTGCATTTCTCTAATTGCTAGAGATGTTGAACATTTTTTCATATATTTTTTGATTGATTGCATATCTTCTTCTGAGAAGTGTCTGTTCAGTTCCTTAGCCCATTTATTTATTTGGTTGTTTGTTTTTTTGGTGTAAAGGTTTTTGAGAGCTTTAAATATCCTTGAAGTTAATGTTCTGTCTGATGTGCATGTGGTAAAGATTTGCTCCCATTCTGTAGGTTCTCTGTTCACCTCACTGATTGTTTCTTTTGCTGAGAAGAAGCTTTTTAGTTTGAATCCATCCCATTTATTAATGTTTGGTTTTAGTTCTTTAGTTCTATAGGGGTCTTATTGAGGAAGTTGGGGCCTAATCCAACATGTTGGAGATTTGGGCCTACTTTTTCCTCTATTAGGTGCAAGGTCTCTGATTTAATTCCTAGGTCCTTGATCCACTTTGAGTTTTGTGCATGGAGATAAAGGTTTAATTTCATTTTATTACATAAGGATTTCCAGTTTTCCCAACACCATTTGTTGAAGAGGCTGTCTTTTCTCCAATATATGTTTTTGGCACCTTTGTCTAATATAAGATAACTGTAGATGTGTGGGTTAGTCTCTGTGTCTTCTATTCTGTACCATTGGTCTACTGGTCTATTTTGGTGCCAATACTATGCTGTTTTAGTTACTATTGCTTTGTAATACAATTTAGGGTCTGGAATAGTAATGCCACCAGCTTCACTCTTCTTGCTAAGAATTGCTTTGGCTATTCTGGGTCTCTTATTTTTCCAGATGAATTTCATGATTTCTTTTTCTATTTCTATGAGGAATGACATTGGGATTTTGATTGGGATTGCATTGAAATTGTATAGTGCTTTTGGTAGAATAGTCATTTTGACAATATTAGTTCTACCTATCCATGAACAAGGTAAATCTTTCCATTTTCTAAGATCTTCTTTAATTTCTTTCTTTAGTGTGCTGTAGCTTTCATTGTACAGGTCTTTCACTTCTTTTGTTAGGTTAACTCCCAAGTATTTTTTTTTTTTTTTGACATTATAGTAAATGGGGAGCATTTCCTAGTTTCTCTTTCTGAGGATTTGTTGCTGATGTATAGAAATGCCTTAGATTTATGGGTATTGATTTTCTATCCAGCCATTTTGCTGAATTCGTTTATTGGATCCAGAAGAGCTTTTTGTATTTTATTAGAGACAGGGTCTCACTGAGTTGCTAAGTGCCTCGCCATTGCTGAGGCTGGCTTTGAACTCAAGATCCTCCTGCCTCAGCCTCCCAAGTGCTGGCATTACAGGTGTGCGCCACCATGCCCAGCTACAAGTGTACATCTTAAGTTACATTAAAATAACTACTGTTTTTTTCAAATGCCCAGGAAGGACTGTGATTTGGTTCTAACTGTTTTTTCTAGGTGTTTAAGACCAAGATGGTCAGACGGACCTTGCTCCTATCTATACCTAGAGTCAGCTGAGTTCCCTTGTGGGGGTCACTCTCGGGGAACTCGTGAGCAGTCTCTTGGCTCCGCTAGTGCCAGCTGCTCTAGGATGGGTCAAGGTCTCACTGATCACGTGGCTTTCCTGGAAGAGTCAGGGATGTCTCCCTTTCCAACCACCCTCCTCTTTTGCAGCAAGTGCAGTGATTGGCTTTCCATTCTCCAGTGGTCTCATTAATCTCCCTGATCGGGAGGTGATGTGGCCCAGAGTTGCAAAGCTCTTTCCCTTTTCCCTGGGTTCAAGCTGACTCAGAGGAGAAGAGCCAAATATTGGTTTTCTTGGCCCCTTTATTTTAACCTTAATCTTTAAGCCTTGGCCTTAAATATCCAGCAAGTCAGTCTTATCAGTCTTAAAGTAAGAGTACTGGGCTTTAACTTTAATGTGTATAACTTCACAAATTATTTTTACCTCCTTTATTTACTATTTGTCTATAGATGATGGCTTAATTTCTCAAATGAACCCAGATTGTATGTTCTTTTTTTTTTTTAAAATATTGGTTTTTAGTTGTAGATGGACACAACATTTTTATTTATTTATTTTTATGTGGTGCTGAGGATCGAACCCAGCACCCCACAGTTGCGAGGTAGGTGCTCTACCACTGAGCTATAGCCCCAGCCCAAGTTTGTGTGTTCTTGAAGCAGTACCTCTGCAAAATATTAACAGGCAGCAGTTATAAGGAAAATACAAAATGAAACTAACAAGAGTAAAAACATATTTAGTTTGTGTAATAGCTATCTTGAATTTGGATGAGTTATACATTATACCCTCTTGGAGATCACAATAATCTTTTTTTTTTGTTTTTTGTTTTTTGTACCTGGAATTGAACTCAGGGGCACTTGGCCACTGGACCATATCCCCAGCCCTTTTTTGTATTTTTATTAGAAACAGGGTCTCACTGAGTTAAGTGCCTCGCCATTGCTGAGGCTGGCTTTGAATTGGCGATCGTCCTGCCTCAGCCTCTCAAGTGCTGGGATTACAGGCGTGCGCCACCACACCTGGCGAGATCACAGTAATCTTTACAATAAAATCAATCTTTTGAATACAACTTTAAATGAACTGAAATATGGCCTAATTTGGAGCCATTTTAACATGTAGTATGGTGGGAGAACAGAAAGGAAGTATAAGGCAGGAGGATCACAAGTTCAAGGCCAGCCTGGGTGGCCCTTTCTCAAAATAAACAAACAAATACAAAATTGAAATAAATAAATAGAAAAGGGCTACAGATATAGCTCAGTGGCAAGGCACCCCAGGTTCAATGCTCGATACTTCAAAAAACAGAACAAAACAAAAGAGGTTTAGTCAAAAAAGACCAAGGCCATGTTGCGTGAGTACTACACTACACACCTGTAATCCCAGACACTGGGAGGCTGAGGCAGGAGGATCACTACTCTGAGGCCAGCCTGGGTAACTTAGTGAAACCCCATCTTAAGATTAAAAAGGGCAGGGGAGGGAGCTGGGATGTAGCTCAGTGATTGAGTACCCTGGAGGTCAATCTCCAGCACCAAAAATAAAAACAAAAACAAATAACAACAAATCCCACCAGGCCTGTGTCGTTGTGGCCTCTCTCAGCTCTACTTCTCTTCAGCTGGACAGCAGTGGTGATGGGCAGCAGCTCCTGCCGCTGGAGCAGTCTAGTCCACTGCAGACCGGGCTTCCCATGTTGATGTGGAATAGTGACTTTGCATACAAGCCAGCCCAGGAAGCCTCTACATTGACCCTGGCTGCTCCAAAAAGGGATTTTATTTTATTTTATTTTTTGGTACCAGGGATTGAACTCAGGGGCACTCGACCACTGGGCCACATCCCCAGCCCTATTTTGTATTTTATTTAGAGACAGGGTCTCACTGAGTTGCTAAGTGCCTCGCCATTGCTGAGGCTGGCTTTGAACTTGCGATCCTCCTGTCTCAGCCTCCCAAAGTGCTGGGATTACAGGCGTGCGCCACCACGCCCGGCTTAGTTTTATTTTTAAAAATATTTTTTAGTTGTAGATGGACACAATACCTTTCACTTTATTTATTTATTTTTATGTCATGCTGAGGATCGAACCCAGGGTGTTGTGCTTGCTAGGTGAGCACTCTACCTCTAAGCCACAACCCCAGCCCAGGGCACTGATCTTATCCTTATTTTTTTGTTGTACTGAGGATTGAACCCAGAGGTGCTCTACCACTTGGCTACACCCCCAATCTTCATTCCCCCCTTTTTAAAAATAAATTTGAGCCAGGGTCTCACTTATTGCCCAGATTGGCCTGGAAGTTGCCCTCTTCCTGCCCCAGCCTCCCAAGTTGCTGGGGGGGTGGACAGGTATGCATCTGTGATGACATTGTGCTGGACTGATTTCCTCCTCTGCTGGTCACTTCATTGTCACACAGGAGGAGGACTTGAGCGGGTGCAGCTGAGCTGCAGATGGAGTCCACGGCCTGGGTGAGCGCGGGCTGGTGTCTGCGAGGCCTGGTGCTGGCCACGGCATGCAGTGGGAGCCTCGTCCCAACACGGCCTCAGTGTCACTGAGCTTCACAGTCGCAGCAAGGCAACCCAATCCATCACCTTACCTGGGACCTTCTTTACACTCTCCTCTTCTAGACCTTCTTACAAAGGAACATGTTACAGAAAGCGCTCACAGTGTCTTCAGCTGTATTTCTGACTTTTTTTTTTTTTTGGTACCAGGGATTGAACTCAGGGGCACTCGACCACTGGGCCACATCCCCAGACCTTTTTTGTATTTTATTAGAGACAGGGTCTCAAGTGCCTCCTCGCCATTGCTGAGGCTGGCTTTGAACTCGTGATCCTCCTGCCTCAGCCTCCCAAGTGCTGGCATTATAGGCGTGCGCCACCACGCAATAAATTTGAGCCAGGGTCTCACTTATTGCCCAGATTGGCCTGGAAGTTGCCCTCTTCCTGCCCCAGCCTCCCAAGTTGCTGGGGTGACAGGTATGCATCTGTGATGACATTGTGCTGGACTGATTTCCTCCTCTGCTGGTCACTTCATTGTCACACAGGAGGAGGACTTGAGCGGGTGCAGCTGAGCTGCAGATGGAGTCCACGGCCTGGGTGAGCGCGGGCTGGTGTCTGCGAGGCCTGGTGCTGGCCACGGCATGCAGTGGGAGCCTCGTCCCCAACACGGCCTCAGTGTCACTGAGCTTCACAGTCGCAGCAAGGCAACCCAATCCATCACCTTACCTGGGACCTTCTCTTTACACTCTCCTCTTCTAGACCTTCTTACAAAGGAACATGTTACAGAAAGCGCTCACAGTGTCTTCAGCTGTATTTCTGACTTTTTTTTTTTTTGGTACCAGGGATTGAACTCAGGGGCACTCGACCACTGGGCCACATCCCCAGACCTTTTTTGTATTTTATTAGAGACAGGGTCTCAAGTGCCTCACCATTGCTGAGGCTGGCTTTGAACTCGTGATCCTCCTGCCTCAGCCTCCCAAGTGCTGGCATTATAGGCGTGCGCCACCGCATCCGGTTGTATTTCTGACTTTTGTGTCAGCTCTGCATCAATGTCCAGAGACTGTCTTCTTTTCATCAATGGCCCTTTTCCTCTGCCTTTCTATGTGGCTGAGAGTCTTTTTAGTTTTTGACATGCTGGGGATCAAATCTTGGGACACTTTACCACTGAGCTACACCCTCAGCCCTTTCTTTTTTGAGATGGAGACTTGCTAAGTTGCTGGGGCTGGCCTCAAACTTGCCTTCCTTCTGCCTTGGCCTCCCCAGTTGCTGGAATTATAGGGGTGGGCCACTGTGTCCAGTGCCAGGCAGTCTTTTTGTGGATGCCAAACGACGTGCATTGTCTTGTGAAATGTGCAATGTGACTGCACCTCGTATTCTTTTTTTTTTGGTATGGGGATTGAATTTAGGGGCACTTGACTACTGAGTCACATCCCAAGCCCATTTTTTGTAGTTTATTTAGAGACAGGGTCTCACTGAGTTGCTTAGCACCTTGCCATTGCTGAGGCTGGCTTTGAACTTGCTAGGTAAGTGCTTTGCCACTGAGCTACAGCCCATCCCTCATTAAGCATTTTTTTTTCTGGAATGTTTACCTGGAAACTGTAGACCCTTTGAGGTCTTGCTTTTATGATTTGTTAGACAGGTATGATCATTTTCCATTGCTGAGGTTCCACCTAATTCTTGTGGGCTGAACTTTTCCTGTGTATTTGAAGGGGACAGGTCCAGTCCAGTCCAGTGGCCCACTGGATACTGTGCCCCTTAAGTTTAGGATTTTTTTTTTGGGGGGGGGGGGTACTGGGAACTGAACCCAGGGGTGCTTTGCCACTAAGCCACATCCCAGCTCTCTTTTGTATTTTATTTAGATAGGGTCTCACTGAGTTGCTGAGGCTAGCTTTGAACTGCATTCCTCCTGCCTCAACCTCCTGAGCTGCTGGGATTACAGGCATGTGCCATCATGCCCAACTAGGATGGTTCTTTCCCAGCCTCTGGAGAATGTACTGACAGCTCCTGGCTGACTCTGCAGTCCTCATTCTGCCACTCTCTTCTCTGGCACTCTAGCTGCCTCATCTGTGGCTGTTCGGCTACAGACACTTTCCTAATCCCCAGGCCTTGCTGGGCCAACCTACAGACATGGGCCAGGCCAGCTGCAGATTTGCAACAGCAAATAAACAAATCATCTCTGCACATGTGCTGGGCTTCTGGAAAGAGCACATGCTTCAGGGCCTGTATGAACCAAGACTTTCCTAAATGGCAGTGGCCTCACTCTGACTCCAAGCTGTAGTCCAGCGAAAGCACCAGCAGACAAACATCGTGAACACTTGGTTTCCAGGTGTGAGCAGGGGAACTTGCAGCTCAGATCCAACCAAGCCCAGATGCTAAACCCTCCCACAGTAGTAATGACGCTGCCATGGGCTGAGAGTTCCTGGTGCATTCCTTCAACACGAGGCCTTGCAGCCCTACTGCGTGCAGTGCCACAGGTGAGCAGCTCCAGGAAAGGACCTGCAGGATAGGACCTCAGATACACAGTTCCACGATGGGCAGATCAGCATGTGAAGGAAAGGAAGGCTCCGGGAGGGCCCTCAACAGTGTGACCTGAGGGACACTGGAGAGAAGCCCTGTGGGAGTTAAGGGGCAGGCAGGCCTTGGCCCTGGTTTCACAGTGTTTGGGGTGGGCGACTCTGGGATGCCACTTGCAGTTTGGGATTTTTCTATTTTATTCATTAATGGGCCCCTGGCACCAGGAGAGAGCCTGGCATAAGCACTTCCCAGTCAATACTGCTGCGGGGAAAGGTTTTTTTTTTTGAACCTGGGCACTTTATCACTGAGCTACACCCCCGGCTCCGCTCTTCTTTCTACTTTGGGACAGTGCCCAAACTGCCCAGGCTGGCCCTGCTCCCGCCTCGGCCTCCCGAGTAGCTGGGACCCCAGGCGAGTGCCACTGCACCCGGCAAGGAAACGGGTCCTCGGGGAGGCGATGATGGTGCGGGGCGAGGGGTGTGCGGCTAGTCCTGGCCGAGCTCCTTCAGCCCAGGCCTCGGTTTCCCCAGGGGCTGGCCCTTCCGCCCTGGGGATAGAGGCCCAGGCCGCCGCGAGACCCTCGCTCGGTTCGGGATACTCGAGCCGCCCTCGGCCCAGCCAGCCAGCGGGGTCCCACGGCGTCCTCGCCGGCGAACCCACGGCGAGCGGGGAGAGGCCGGAAGCGGAAGCGGTGCGTGTCCGACCGCGCCGGAAGGACGCAAGCGCAGACCCGGGACGGTGCTTGATCCGGAAGCACTGGCCCGGGCCCCGCCCACCGCCGATATCGCTGCCGGGGCACGCGCCACTTCCTTTCTGCTCTCGCGCTCGTGGTGGTGGCAGCAGGTCGGCCTCGCGGCGCGGCCTGCAGTCTAGGCCGGGGCCGGGGGCGTGCGGGGCGGGGGCCGAGGGCGTGCGGGGCGGGGGGGCCGGGGGCGTGCGGGGCCGGGGCGGGGCGTGCGGGGCTCGCGGGACAGGAGGCCGGGCGTGGCCGGGCAGCGCCGACCTCACGGCGCCGCACGTTGACTCCGCAGGCGCTTCGACATGCAGAACGACGCCGGCGAGTTCGTGGACCTGTACGTGCCGCGGAAATGGTGAGCGCCCTGGCCCGTCCCTGCCCCGCGGTCGGTGCCCCGCGGTCGGTGCCCCGCAGCCCCGCCTCGCTCACTCTGCGACCCGTTCCCCGCAGCTCCGCCAGCAACCGCATCATTGGTGCCAAGGACCACGCGTCCATCCAGATGAACGTGGCCGAGGTGAGCCTGGGTTTTGGAAGGCCTGTCCCGTGGGGACGGATCTGGAGGTTCAGGACGTTGTTCTGGGCTGGCTTTGTGCGTTGCTTTCCAAACCCCAGGTGAGTGGCGTTTCCGTGTCTTACAGGTGGACAAGGTCACCGGCAGGTTTAACGGCCAGTTCAAAACCTACGCTATCTGCGGGGCCATTCGCAGGATGGTGAGCTTTCCCTGGGCTTTGCTTGCCACGTCCCCCTGCTCCCTAGCACTGTGTGCTTTGGCCTGGACCTTTGAGTGTGTGCTGGTGGCTTCTGGTCCTCACGCTGGTGGATTGTTGGTGGAGTAGGTTTGCTGGCTGTCTTTCTTGGAGCCCAGGAAAAGGGCTAATCTGAGAAAGGATTCCGGGGGCTTTTAGCTAGGAGCTTGCTGCTGCCGCCAAATGTTGGTTTGACAAGGCATGCAGACCCTCCTGCCAGCTCAGGTAATAAGGTGGAGATATTCGCTGAGCGATTTTTTTTTTTTTTTTTTTTAAAGGGTGAGTCAGATGACTCCATTCTCCGATTGGCAAAGGCAGATGGCATCGTCTCAAAGTAAGGGGGTTGTTACCTGTGGGTGGAGTGGCCCAGGACTTTATATACTAGAGACATGGTTTAATACTGGCCTTCTTTCCTTGTAGGAATTTTTGACTGGAGAGAATTGTGGATGCTGAATATTTGTCATAAATAAATAGTGAAAAGTCACCTGTGTGGGTCTGTTCTGTCTCTTTGGGCCCTGGAACAGGCACTTTGCTGTGGATTGGTGATTAGGGTGGGTAATGTACATAATATGTAGTTAGCTGAGAGGAGAAACTGAAATGTGTTGCAAAACCAAGTTTTACTTCAACAAACAAATACATTATCCATTTGAAAACAATCTGTGACATAGACTTGAACATTCTGAGGTCAGATACTCTTACACACGTTCACATCCAGGATTGCTGCATGGTGTGGACATGACACTGCGTCTGGCTTTGTTTGGTCACAGCCCAGTCTTGGGCTAGAAGGTTACAGATTCAAGCTGTCATTTGGTTTAAGTACTGGCTTTTTTGTAGCAGCTTTGGGTACCGCATGGCGGTAGCTCTGGGCATTGTTGAAAAGGACACACAGAAGGAAGGGCTTCAGACATGCCAGTTTGGTCAATGACTAAATCTCACGACATAAATACACAAACTTAAGTTACTACTGTATTTACCAGCCATTTCCTTAACATCAGTGTCTATGGGGACACGTCCCCTGAGGGTAGATTGTAAACCAGAACAGTGCCTGGTTCGTCATCCCCTTAACAGGAGTACCATTGTGATACCACTGGTGTCAGAACAGCCTGCTTTTCAGAGTTGGTGGGGCCCAGGTCTGGTGTTTGCGGGGTGTAGTCTTGGTGGATAAGAGGTCTCTGGATTCTCCTTGGCCTTTTAGAAGACCGTGACAGCCAGCGTTCCTTTTCCTGAGCTGGGGTGGTCTGCTGTGCTGTGCCTTTGCTAGGGTGGGTGTGGAACTGGGTTCTTCCAGCAGTGGACGGACATCTCCTTTCTGCAAGAACACAGGCCATATGAACAGAATTCTTAGTCCCTGCTGGTGACAGGTGTGTAGGATAGACAGCTTGGTGGGCCCAGCCAGAATTGCCATTTTTGAGGCCGGCTGGGCTGTGAGGGGAAACGGCAGTCCTTGGTTGCTCAGTGTTCTTGTTGGGTGGTGGCCTGGGGAACTGGACTGCATGGCCAATGCAAGAATGTTGGACCTGGAGAAGCTGAAGATGGGCCTGCTGCCCTGAGCACAGACCTGCACAGAAGGGACAGTGATGGCCCTTTGGCACAGCAGACTGCACTGGCTGAGACGGCATCTACTTCCTGCCTAGGAAGAAAAGGCATTGACCTCCTGAGTCTGAGGACGTATGGGCTACTCTGTAGCAGGCAGTCCCTTCCTGCCTGAGGGTCAAGCATGGTTCCGAGGTACACCTTTGGCAGACCTCGTGGAAGGTACCCAATTGTTCCCTTAAAAAGTCCCACAGAACCAAACCCCAAACCGTAATAAATAACATTTTCACTGTCACAATATTGCTTAGAAAATCAAGAGCCAAGAGCCAGCAGTTTTCCTGAAGGTCCAGTGTCATGGATAGACAGGTTTTCCTGGCAAGAGGCACAGGGTGGGTCCTGGCATAGGATGGGCTGGGGTCTGCCAAGCCCTTTGGATATGTGACACAGCACTGGGGTTTCACAGTGACATGAGAGCTCAAAAACAGGTCTGTGTCAAAAAGATGAAAACAGACCAGGCATGTGCTCTTGGTGGCTCAACCTAGCACCAAGAGCTGCTGTGCAGGTGTGGGAAGTTCTGCAGGAAGCAGGTGGCCAGTGGGTGTGGATGCTGGGAGACGCTGTCTGGAAAAACCCAAGGCGTATACTCAGAAAGTTGGACATGGCAACTCAGGTATGTTGTGAGGTCTGCCACGCAAATCTCCAGTGCTGTGGCTGTGCAGGGTTGCAAGGCAAGGTGAAGGAGAGGCCAGAACTTGGATTCACTACCATGTGATGTAAACCACAGGTCCTGGTGTCAGGCCTGTCTCAGGCACATGAGAAACACGCCAAACCCCACACTGTCCATGTGATACTCCAGGAAAATTCTCAGAAACACCCTTGGAGGTGTGGTGCACTTTGGAATGAAAGTGACATGCTTTTCCAAGGAAACCCCAGAAGAAGAGAAGCTGCATGGGCTGGGAAGGGGCAGGTGGACGGGCTGCTGGCCTGTGCCTGGGTCAAGGGCTGTGCCTTCTGCCCAACAGCCTTTCTGAAGTACATGCCTGGCCTAGAGCTGCTGGGTGAGCCGTCTGTAGTGAGGTAAGACTTGGTTCTCGGGGAGATACAAGGCCAGCTCCAAAGCTACGAGCACCGTGAACTCAAACCCAATGAGATCTCGCCTGTTGAATCGGAATCTTTCTTCCAGCTTCTGTGTGAAGGAGAGAAAGGTTCAACAGGTTAGCCCCAGGACTGTACCCCCACCTGAGCAGTGACATTGGGTGTCAGCCACCCTACTAGCCAAGCTGCTGACGGCCTCCCTCCAGCGTGGCCTTGCTCCTTGGGGTGAACTGTCCTGGGCCTCCGCAGCAGGGCCGCCCTACTCACGTCGATGAGCTGCTTCACTTCGTTCTTGCGGAGGTCACTGCTGATCTTGGCCGCGAGCAGCACGCAGGCCCCTGCACACAGCTTGCGGTTCTGCTTGTCGAGCTTGCCCTGCAGCACCAGCTTCTCAAAGTACACGTAGGCCATGGACACGGTGCCGGGCTCCAGGCTGCACTCCTCTGACAGGTTCCGCATCTCCCGCTTCAAACTGGTGGGAGAGAACGTGGCCAAGGCAGAGGCTCTGATGCTGCCGAGGCCGCCGCCATGGCTTGCGCCGCGCACCCTTGGGGTCATGCTGGGAGCAGGCCGGGGCATCTGCCTGGCCCTCCTTACCTCCGGATTTTGCTTAATGTCAGTTTGATGTGAGGGAACTTCTCCTTGAAGGTCTCATTCATGTCCTTCTTGAGGTCTGAGGGCTTCACGTACTCTATCACTGTGGTCTGCAACAGAAGTGGAGCGGGCTAGGGCCAGCCCACCTGGAGGGCAGATCTGCACGGCCTGGTCTGCACACATGGACATGAGGCGCTTCACAGAGGCACCTGACCTCTGAGAATGAAATGGCTGAAGAGCCCATCTGTCCGTGGTGGGGAGGCCCTGGCAGCCAGTCTCTGTGGGCTGGCCCAGCTGACCGAGCACGCTGCCCATGTCTGGCCAGGTCCCTGTCCTGCTGGTGTTCTGGGGTGGGGTGGGTCCCCGTGGGCTGGCTCGGGTACCAGGAGAGGCTCGCCTACAGCCCACCCACGTGCCCTGAGCCATGGTGGGGCGAGGCGGGCAGCTTGCAGGCCACAGGTGGCAGGTGCTCACCATGTAGGAGGCGAAGATGAGGACCCGCTTGTGCTTTCCACAGGGCCACTGCGGGTCGTCCAGGAGGTTGGGGTTGTACTCCAGGGCATCTCCCACGTCACTCCCTGTAAGCAGAGGCAGCTCCTGAGCCACAGAGCCTGTGTGGAAGCCCTCCAGTCCAGAGGGGAGGTGTCACAGCCAAGCACCTCGGCGCTGGGAGGGGCTCCAGGCCACAGTTCCCTCCCTGCCCCCAGCCCAGGCTAAAGGGACATTGAGAGGTCAGGTCCCTCCCGGAAGCAGCCTGGCCTGGGCAAAGCCAGAGCTGTGTGCTGTCTGGAGCCTCTTCTCTCCCCAGAGGCCGCAGCTGACCCTGCTCCGCAGCCAGGCTCTGCCGTGAGCTCCGGCCGTGAATGTGGCCTACTGGTGCTGGGCCGCCCTGTGCCATGGGAAGACAGGCGGTATACCTAGCTCGGTGCCAGCTGGCGCCGACTTGGTGGTGGCAGGTTTGTGTCTTGACCCTGGCAGAGCCCGGGGGATGCTGGGCCGAGGCTGGGGCAAGGAGCCGTGGCTGTCACTCTTGTGTGCGACCAGGGCGTTGGTAGGGTACAGGAACTTTGCGTAGGAGACAACCTGGAAAAGCAGTCACATGGGGGTTCAGCCCTGCTTCCCAAGAGCAGAAGCTGCAAATGGGCTGCGCTCCACACTGCGGGAAGGGCCAGCTGCAGTGCACCTGAGCGGCCACAGAGAAGGACCCGCCCAGAGCCAGGGAGTAGCTGTGGCTCCGTGGCACTGCTCACCTACAGCTGCTCTCATGCCACGGGCCTCCCCCACTTAGTCTGGGTCTGTAGTGGCGTGACAGCCCCCGCCTCTGAAGACCCTGGGCCTCAGCCCACAGGCCCAGAGGAAGGCCACGCCCAGGCTGTAGAGGCAGCACGGCACGTGCTGGCCGACCCCAGGTCATCTTTCAGGGCTGGCTAAGAGGGCTGCTGCTGACAGCTATGGCGGGCCCATTTCCCCAGGGCGGGGTGGCCCACTCCCCACACTCTGCCTTCCCGTGTCCCTCTGTGGGGGCTGGCTGCAGGGCTGCTCCTGCCCACCCAGCCCTGACCGCTGGCCGCTGGCCGGCCCTGGGGCTCTTGCCTTTCCATCTGCTCCCAGTTCAACACCTTCCAACTCAAAGACCATCTCAGAAGAAACGGAAACGCCCCGCCAGACGGATGCCTCTGCTTCTGGCTGTCCACCCTCAGGTCACTGCAAAGCACAGGAGGGGAGGGGCTGTGGCCCTGCTGCCCGTGGCTGGTGGTGGGTGGGAGCGGGTGCTGGCAGCTCAGCACACCTGCCCACCTGTACGGTGGCGCTCACACCCCTCTGGTAGAAGAAAAGTGCACAGGTATGTGGGAGGCGTGGCGGGAGGCTTTCACTGTCAGGCCGTCACAGAAGATGCCTGTCGAACACCTGGGTGCTGGTGCAGTGACCCAGCGCTGCACGGCCCTCACTGAGCCCTGTGCCTTCTGGGTGTGGACAGCCCTTCCCCTGCACCCACAGCCCTCAGCCTGGACCCTGGGAACTGGCGCCCCCACTGGGGCACGAGTTTTTCTGTTGCCCAATGTTTCCAAGCCAGAGCTCCGCGAAGCTGCCCCACCCACCAGCCACTTCCTTTTTCCCTGAAGTGTGCTTGGGACACAATTGCCTGGGCTAGTCACAAGGAGGCACAACTGTCTGCAGGAGGGACAGGAACCTCACAGGCCGTTTACGTAAAGAAGCCGAGCCTGGGGGGGTCACGCTTGTGATCCCAGCAGCTCAGGAGTCTGAGGCAGGAGGATCGCAAGTTCAAAGCCAGCCTCAGCAAAAGCGAGGCATTATAAGCAACTCGGTGAGACCCTGTCTCTAAATAAAATACAAAATGGGGCTGGAGATGTGGCTCAGTGGTTGAGTGCCCCTGAGTTCAATCCCTGGTATACTTAAAAAAAAAAAGAAGAAGAAGAAAAGGGCAGGTTGAGCAGAAACCAAGACCCCCAGAAAATGAGGACCCGAAACTGCCAGAGTTCCTGAGCTCTGGAAGCAGTGGACGTGCTGACCCTGAGTCTGTACAGAGCTTCCGGGGCCCAGCTGGCACCAACGCTGCCCACACCAGGCTGGGGGTCCAGACTTGACCAGAGGCGAATGCTGGGGGTGCTCACCTGATCCGCAGGCCTTCTCCATAGGGCAGGACCGAGAAGGCCGCACACAGGGACCGCTTGGCACAGATGAGCACGATCCTGTGGGGAGGGCGGGGTCAGAGCCGGGCAGTGCCATGTCCAGGGTCGCAGGCACTTCCAATGGAAAACGGTTCTGCCTGAATTCATGTGATGGGAAGGCGCCAGCCGCCCAGGGGGGCTCAGCCCAGGAAGCTGGGGCATTGGTCAGCAGCTCTGGCCACCTCAGCACCGGGCCGAGCTCTGTTCCCTAGGATGTGCTGAACAGGGGCACCCCTCCCTGGGTGCCACTGCAGGTGTGTGGGCCTGACAGCAACAGGCAGCCTGGGGACACAGCTCTCAGGAAAGGCCAGCCTCCTTTGTGAAGGCAGGAGGTCCGCGTGGAGCCAGCAGGGGTCCCGGGAAGAGTGGAGCTGAATGGCAGCAGAAGCGCCCGCAACACCGGCTCCAGGCAACACACAGCTGCCCCTCAGCTTCTGGACCTTGGCACGGCGCCACCCTGCTGGGGTCCGCAGCTCTGCATTCTGGCCTGCCTGGGAGCTGCCCTGGGCAGTGTCTCCTGGAGGAAGCCTCCATCCAAGGCTGTGGTCACCCTTGGGAGTGCGGCAAGGCGGCCTCCAGGGGGAGGGGGAACTCGTTGGGATCCTCTGGGTTGGGGTGAGGGGCAGGAAATGGGACCCCCCCAGGGCAGGCTGTACACATCCTCCTAGGACCAGCCTGGAACTCTTTGGGCAGCTGGGAATGAGTTTTTAGTTCAGCCTGCCCATGTGCTTCCAGACATGACCAGGCCTCCTCTGTGCCCACAGCCCGTGGCTGAGCCCATCTCTGCACTTCCAGGTTCCCGCCAGCTCTGCCCTGAAGCTTGCGTCTGCTGCTGCTCTTCCCCAGGGACTGCGGTGGGGCTCACGGGCCAGGTGGGAGGCCTGCTCGTGCTCTGTGGGAACAGGGGAAGGTGTCTGCTTCTAAGTGGTCATGGGACGGCTGTCGGCACAGGGACAGGAACCTGGACTGCTGCAGGTGGCCTCCGGGGACCACAGGCTGGACCTGGCCACCCCGAGCTGGGCCCTGGAGCGTCACCTGCTGTTCCTGGTGTCGTACTGCCTCATGTTCTTGATGAAGTGGGTCTTCTTCAGCCCTTTGTGTCTTGGTGATCCAGATGCGTGTTTGGTCCTGCAGGTAACCAGAAGGTCACTCCTGTCCTCTGGGGACCCTCTACCCCAGGGTTGGCGGGGTGCCTACCTCTGAACCGAGGCACATCCCACTGCATCTTCCAGAAACTCCAGGGAGCAGCGCTGGGAGGTGACTCGCCGCCTGTGAGGAAGACAGTGCGGCCTCAGGCCACGGCCCGGGCCTGCGGGGTCACCGTGACGGCTCCCTAAGCAGAACCAGTGCCCCAGCTGTGTGCGGCCTGTCCTGTGGGGTCAGGAGAGACCAGGCCGCTCACCTCTGGGCTGAGAGGCCTGGAGAGCCTGAGAGGAGGAGGGCGCAGTCTCTGTGTTCCTTGCTAGGGGCGAGTGGCCCTGCTGGGCCGGCTCTGTAAACAGACCAAGCCACATTGGTCTTCCCTGCCCCTGGAGGGGGCTAAGGGCACAGGGGCTCCAACAGGCTCAACCCAAGGGGCCCACCTGGGGCTGGGGGGCCTCCTCCTCCTCATAGCAGGGCAGGCCCCACAGCCAGGGTGCAGCCCAGAGCCGCCACCAGGCACAACACAGCCCTTCTCAGTCAGCGGCTCCGGCAGGAGCCACACCCCACCTGGCTCAGGGACCTCACAGGGGCTGTTCCTCGGCTTGGACATTCTTTTGCAGCTCTGCTGGTAGCCACGTCCTCTGGACTCAGGGTTCAGCCGTACACTGCCCCTAGCGCTGCTGGCCTGCACCATGTGGTGGGCACAGGAGGTGCTGGTGGCAGCGTTAGGGTGGCTCTCCCTGCCTGCTGTCTCCCAGCGGGCGGCCTCACAGGAGCAGCTGCCCCAGGGCATGTGCCGTCTGCCCCGGGCAGTCTGAGCCAGGGCTCCGCTGAGAGGACGAGGGGCCAGCACTGAGGCTGCACCAAGCTGGCACCGCCCCTCCTGAGGTCCTGTCCTGGCTCTCAAGCACCAGGTGACACAGGAGGGGCTTTACTTTTTAGCTTTCTTCTTCTTCTTCTTTTTTTTGTGGTGCGGGGGATTGAACCCAGGGCCTTGTGCATGCAAGGCAAGCACTCCACCAAATGAGCTACAATCCTAGCCCTATTCTTCCATTTTTAAACAAGAGGTATAAATATATCTTAAAAGAAAATCTAGCAAATATAGAGAAACAGACATTTAAACGCCTTTTCACCCAATCACTCATGATCCTCCTCCCCAAGGCCAGTGTGCTACTGCCCTGACTCGGGGTCACTGCAACTCCCAGGGACACGCTGTGACCGTGCTGCAGCCAGTTCCCCATGCAGATTGCACACCTGGTGTCAGGTGCACTCCCAGTGTGCGCTGGCTTGTCCTACCTTGAAAGAGCCCTGGGACTGGCAGGCCCATGTCCTGGGGCATCGGGCCCACTGAGTGCCACTACTCACATGCCAGCCATCAGCCCTCCTGCCCAGCCACTCCCCAAGGAGGTCCCTAGGAGAACTGCTGTCCCAGGAATGCTCCTTGAGCCAGATGTTCTAGGCTCTGCCCAAGGGGAAAGCTAAGACCCCCAAACAGAAACTGAAGACCCACATGTGAGCCACACCCCTCCTGCCTGGACTTCAGGACCCCCCGGCATTTTCCGTAAGTGAGGGCTGAGCACACACTTGCTGAGTGACCGACCACAGGAGCGACTCCTCCTAGGACCTGGCACCTGCTGGCCCCAGGTGCACAGGACCAAGCTGGAGTCCTCCTTCCGGACATGGGCACAGGAGCACCCAGTGATCACATGGCTCTCAGGCCCGTGCGGCAGACAGCAGAGCTGGGACTCAAACCCAGGTCCACCTGAGACTGCAACGCCCTGCTCTTGTCCTCGTACCAGGAGCCATGGCAGACACGCCCGGCACCCAGGGCGTTGCAGAAATGCAGCTTATGATCCCCACAGCATGGCAGCATAAGGAAAAGCGTACAGTCAAGATCATGACAACAGTGAGGGCGGTGACGGGGTGGTGGTGACACTGGTCCTGGTGATGACGGTCTTGGTGGTGATGGGTTGTTAATGATGGTCTGGTGATGACTGTGTTGGTGGTGATGGTACTGGTGAGGGTACTGGTTATTGTGGTATTGCTGGTGACTACTGTGGTGTTGATGGTGATGTGTTGTTGGTGATGACAGTACTGGCAGTGAGGTGACAGAATGCCACTACGGGCTTGCTCAGTGCTGGACGTGACACCTGCTATGCCTGTGCCTTACTTGCTCAAACTTCCTGCTGCCCGAGGAGGTGTGCAGCATCACATCTTTCTTCAGGGTTCTGTGGCCGCTGGGGGCGGAGGGCTTACTGAGCTAGAAGGCCATGCGGGGATGGCTGCAACAGCTCTGGTAGCACCCAATGCCTCTGCGGCCTAAGGGGCTGCCCACATCTGTCTTCCCAGAGGTGCTGATGGAGAGCTCTGTGCAAGACCAAAGGCTTCACACCGACACCGGCACTCCTGCATGTGTGCCCACGATACAGAGGACCCAGCCCGTCTGTCCGCAGTCCCCAGCCAGAGGGGAAACTCAAAAGGCAAGTCTCTGACTAGACGAGGATCCATGCAGACCTCAAGCCAGCTGCAAGGGGACAGGTGCTGCTGGGCAAAAAGCACATGAGCACAAGAAAACCGGCCTCTGGTCACAAAAGGGACATCTGGTTTCATGCAAGACTCAAGCTACAGAAAGGCGGAGCCCCACAGGGGTGTCTGCACTGTTTGCAGGCTGCAGCCCTGTGGCCCTCAGTGACGGCACCGCAGAGCTGAGCACATCCAGGAGAAATGACCCTTAATACGCTCTGGGGTGCTGGGGGCTGAACTGTGCTCCCCTCAACTACAGAACGTGACTGCATTTAGAAACAGGGTCTCTAAGGAGACGATGAAGGTGAACCAGTCACTGGAGCTAGCCCTGATCCAACCTGAAGGGCGTCCTCATAAGAAAAGACCAGGGCCGGGCGTGGTGGCCACGCCTGTAATCCCAGTGGCTCAGGAGGCTGAGGCAGGAGGATCACAAGTTCAAAGCCAAACTCAGCAATTTAGGGAGGTGCTAATCAACTCAGTGAGACCCTGTCTAATAAAATACAAAATAGGGCTGGGAAGTGGCTTAGTGGTCGACCAGAGTGTCCCTGAGTTCAATCCCTGGCACTCAAAAAAAAAAAAAAAAAAAGATCAGGACACAGGCATAACAAGAGGGAGGGGTGGCCACAGGCTAGGGAGGAAGACCCAGGAAACACCGACGCGCCCACACTGTGATCTCGGCTTCCAGAGTCCAGACGAGAGGGACGGATGCCTGTCGTCCAAGCCACCAGGAGGAGGCACTCTGTCACAGCAGCCCGAGTGACTGACCCAGCAGGCATGCAGCCACCTGGGGAAGCTGGCTGGAGACAGTCTGCGAGGTCACCTAGCCTCAGCCCATCACCTGCACAGGTTTCAGAGCAGCCTGAGCACCTCTGTGCACGGTGGCTGGGTGTCAAGAGCCGGCAGAGCTGGCCCCGCCTCTGCCGCTGCTCCAGAGCGGCTGGTGTGCTCTGTCGCCCGTGCCCGGGCCTGGGACTGCCTGCAGGCTGCTGCGTGTGGACTCTCCAGCAGGTGGGCTGTGTCCACCTGTCAGCAGGAGCCCTTCCCTCAGCCAAGGCCGGGTCCTGGGGAAGGGAGAGGGTTCGTGGGAGCTGCAGCCTGCTGGGCGCCAGGCCAGCACCTTCCTCCAGCATCTCCCAGCAGGGCCCCGACCGGAGCAAGGCCTGGCATGCTCAGGCCACCTTCTGGTCCTGGCAGAGCCAGCTGGAGTGCAGGCCCACACCACACCCTCACCACACAGGAGCTGGGGTTAGGGACAGGGCCACCACCTCACACCGACTCTTGTGAGGCCGGGACGTCACTCACATCATGTGGCAAGGGCATGCAGGCTGGCACGAGGTCGCACAGAGAGTGGTGCAGGTCCTGGGGCCCGGCTGCCGCCTGCCCTGACCCACATGCATGGGCTGCCTTCCTCACTGTGCATGACGTGGGCCTCCTAAGTGACAGAGGCTTCCAGAAGACAGACCAGGACTGAGAACGGAAGCAGGCAGGAACGCAGGCAGCCATCCCCTGGTCACTCACAGAGGTCTGTGCGTCCGCCTGCTCTGGCTTGTGGGGGGCAGGGGCCAGCCTGGCCAGACAGCCCGGCAAGGGCCCCAGACACCTGGCCTGGGAATCCTGGCCAGGAGAGGCTGGGCCATCGGGATGGCCGAGGGGAGAGGGGCCCAGAGGCCTCTTCAGGACAGTGGGGGGCAGAGAGCCCAGCTGCAGGCCAGACCACGTCCGCAGACACCTAGAGGCACTGGGGTGCCACCTGAGCACTCCCTGATGATGGGCACCATGCTGGTGAGGGCCGGGCCTGCCCTGCCCTGAGATGCCCAGCCGACTGCGGGAGGCACAGGCTGGAGCTGGGGAAGCAGCCGCCAAGGCGAAGCGTGGCTCCGTTCCTGTGTGGCTTCCTCGAGGCTCATTCTCTCAGGTAATTACCCAGGTGACTCCAGCACGCCTGGGACCTCATTGGCAGCCTGCAGAAGTGGCAGCGGAAGCCCGAGCCCCTGGTGGCCCACAGAGGAGCTGTAGGCAGACACTGACCTCGCTGCCTGGCGGCTCCTCCTGCCACTGTCTGGTCACTCCAGGGATTCTCTGGGCAGCCTTTACAGCCGCGCCATCGGCCCCACGGACGCTTCTTTGTGACTCTCTGCAGGCGTCCACTGTGGGTCCAGTCCTCACGCCTCTGCCAGGCAGGCAGCGTCCCTGCCCTCAGTCTACAGGACAGACACAGAGCCGGCAGCAAGTGCCCGAGACCACAAGCCAGCAAGAGGGACGCGGGCCAGTGTCCAGGGCCCAGCACCGCAGCAGACCGCATCCCGCACACAGCGCAGCTGCTGCCCCAGCAGCCTGAATACCGCACTGGCCCCAGCGGAGCAGCACACCCCGGTCAGCAGGAGGGTGCGCACACGCACACGCGCACACACACGGGGCATCCACGTGCAGCGAGCCACGCGTCTCATGACGTCACACATCAGAGACTCAGTGGGGGATGGCCAAGGAAGGCCCAGGACATCTTCGGGGGGCTGTTCTCTGGAGCGGATAGAGGCCACGAGGGGCCTGCCCAGGTGAAGGACGGAGCTGCACTCACATGCCACGCGGTCACTGCGCCACACCCATCTGTTGTCACCTCGACTTAAGAAATGCTAAAACCACGCAAGCAAACCCAGCAGGTACTCGGGCTCTCTGCCACCTGGGCCAGCGGCGCGCCTCCTGCCCTGGCGCCGTGGCGGGTCCACAGCCGCTGCGCCCGCTCGCCCGGCGCTCCGCTCCGCCAGCACAGGGCCGAGCCCCGCTCTGGGCACTCCCTGCTCGCGGCAGCCGGAGGGGGAGGCGAGAGGGAGGCTCCGAGAGGGCGGGGGCCCACCCGTGTAGCAGGCGTGCCGACCACCCCCAGAATGTCCCCCGGATAAGGGGCGGCAACCCCCGCTGTCACCACACCTCCCCAGATGTGCTAAGCAGAGAAACCACTGCTCCCTACCCACGGCCACTCCGGCGGGACACGCTTCCTCACTGTGGCTAGACGCGCCCAGGAGAGGCCAAGGCAGGGCCACCCTTCTGAGACGCAGGACCATGTCACCGTTAGGAACCCAGGGAGTGGGGGCTGCTCAGCGTGGGCTGGACTCAGCTCAGGCCGGCACGTGAGGGGCTGCAGATGCGCTCCAGAGAGGGTGGGGCGCCCACCACGAGGCCACCGCCTGAGAAGTCTGCCTACCACGTGGGAGGCCCCTGCGCACACCTGTTGAATGAGCGGTGGTCCTGGGTGCCTGTCCCGCTGAGTCCGGGGCACAGCAGAAGCACCCAGTCCCAGCACTCCCCACGGAGGCCTGCAGTGCGTGGCCTTGTCAAAGGCCCGCAGTGGGACAGGAGGCCAGGCCCAGGGCTGCACCTCAGCTGCCCCTCCAGCTGTGTTCCAGCTGGGCAGCAGAAACCCCCGGTCAGCTGTGAACCAGCTGCAGGCATGGACTGCAGACGCTCCCGTGGCCCTGGCCTGCAGCGGCCACCCAGGCCTCTCCCCAGGGACTTGCTCCCGGAACACGGCTGCCTCTGGCCTCCAGGCTGCACCCAGCCACATCTGGCTGCGATTTCCAGAAGTTCATTTGCCTTTGGGGACACCCCTCACTTGTGAGAGGACACTAACCAGGGCTGTTTTGGGTTGAACTTAGTCCCCCCAGAAAGACACGCTGAAGCCCAAGCCCTGGTCCCTTGGCTGGAAACGGAGTCTTGGCACGCGTGATCAAGTGAAGACAGGACAACAACTGGTCTTCAGGAGAAGAGGACGAGGCGGGGAGAAGACACAGAGGGACGAGCAGCTGGGCAGCAGCGGGAGCCACAGGGAGCCGAGGAGGGGGCTGAGGAGGCAGGACGCCCACCCGCCTGCCCGCTCGGGGGCCCAGAGAGAGCTCTGCTCAGCCCTGGAGGCTGGAGCTGGGGGAGGGCCGCTGCTGCTGGGGAAGGCTGTGGTCTCTGGTCCTTTGTCACGCCCAGGGGACCCACGCAGGCCTTTCAAGAGGATCTGGAGAGGACCGTGGGGTGAGGTGGCTGTCAGGCAGGGCTCCTGAACAGATGCTCCCACCCGGCCAGGGAGCCCAGGGATGCAGCTTGCTCTTGGGCATGAAGTAGCCGTAATGCCAAAATCGAAGATAAGCAATGTTAGAAGTTCTATGAGGAAAACAAGGTTCTGGGGAATCTCTGGCGTAGCAGAAAATGCTGAGAGCCAAAGCATAAACGCAAACTCCTGGAAAACTGAGACATGAATGTGTCCTGGCAGCCTTGCTGTAGCAGGAGGTCCTGACTGCTGTCCTGCACCTTGCTGAGCTCTCGGCATCATCTACCTCAGGGAGGTAGTGTTTCATGTGAACCCATCTTACAGAGGAGGAGACTGAGGCTCAGAGAGGCCCCATTAGCTGCTGGAGATCACAGAACTACTGAAAGGTGGAGACAGGATTTGAACCTAGGTCCCCAGAGCTGTGTCTGATGCCACCCTTACAACATGCACTTTAGAGACGCCTCCAGGACTTCACGACTCTTTAAAGACAGTGGGTCCTGGAGCTCTGAACCAGTGGCCAGCAGCTCCCTTGCCTAGCAACAGGCCTGGGGGTACAGGAGGGCAGATGGTCTTCTCCTCGGGGCCGTTGCTCATCAGGGGAGAGGCCGTGAACTCAGCAGCAGAGCCCGAGGAGGGGAGACTGTGCCACTGTACGCCCAGCAGCAGGCAGGAAGCACATCCAAGTGGGGACTTGAAGGCAGGCTGAGGAGGGAGGGACGGTTTGCAGAAGGGCCCAGGCAAGACCAGAGGCGTCCCTCCACAGCACATCTGGCCTGCTGGGGGGAAGTGGCCACAGGACACACCCTCCAGGAGCCCCAGGGAGGTGAGCCTCCACCTGAATGCTGGAGTACGAGGAGGGGCAGCTCTTGGAGTGACCCCACTCTGGTGCGGGCCTCCCACCTGCTCCTGGCCTGGCCCATGGGGCTGTAGTGTGTTCACAGGGTGAGGGAACTCTTGGCTGAAGGGGACCGAAGGCTCCCACCCAGGAGTGCCCATGGCCAGAGGAGGGAAGGAGCGCTGTGCCAACCACTGAGCTGGGCCTGGCTGCAGGGGGCTGCCTTCTCTGGGGCCCTCACAGGCCTCCTGCTGGCCTGCAGAGTCACCGAGCAGGACTGGGCAGGCCGCGTGCGTGTGCTTAGCAGTCACACTCAGGGCAAGTCCATCTGCCGCCCCAGTTGGCCCCTCTAACTGTCCCCTGGCAGTGGCCAGGTCACCTGTGGGTGAAGCCTGGTGGAAAGGCTCTAGCCCTCAGCCTGGCCACAGTGGGGTGTGCCTCAGCAAGCCCAGGCCCATGCCCTGGCCTCTAGGACATGCTGGGTGAGAGGGTGGAGCTGGAAGTGGTGCTGGGTCCTAGACTCAATCCTCAGCCAAACGCCTCCATCCAAGGCCTGCCATGGGCCTGCTCAGTGACCTCCAAGTGGGAAGAGCTGTCTTTTCCTGAGTCCACCCGTGCCAACCCTGACCAGGAGCTCCCTGCACAGTCCAGGGACTGCCTGGGGCAGGGGGCTGCCCAGCAGGGGCTCTGGCCCGCAGTCAGTGAAGGGCCCAAAAGCAGCCTTTCAGAAGGGACCAGAGGCAGCCAGGCCTGACTCCTGCGGTCACTCCTCAGAGTGAGAGCTATAGGGTTCAGAAGGGGCCAGGGAGACAGGGTCACCTGGGGGCCAGAGTACTCTGGAAGAACATAGGGCATCAGGCAGCCAGGGCCATCTGGGCAGGGGCCAGAGCCTAGAGGAGCAGAGTTCAGGGGCAAACTGTCCTGGGATGTTCCCCAAAAGGAGTCAGGGCAGGTGCAGGCCCAGGGGTGCTGAACGAAGAGGCGTGGGGCGGAGTCCAGCAGCCACGGGCAGCAGGAGGGGAGGTCTGGACGGTGCAGAAGGCTCTGAGAGAACAAGTGTGGGGAGGACCCCAGCATGTGGGCTGGCATCACAAGCGGGACATGTGGCAGGGCATATAAGGGAGGTTTGGGGTCCCTATGCCCAGAGTACTGATAAGGTGGACTGGGGAAGGGGTGTGTGTCCAGAGCTGACAAGGCTCTGGAGGCTGACAAAGACGCAAGGAATCCTGAGACCCACGTTCTGGGTACCCCCAACGTACAGAAGACCCATAGCCAGGGCTGACAGCATTAAGAGCATGCTGACCCCATATGTCGGAGCTGACAAGGTCTGAGGAAACCCTGGACAGAGCCCTAGGGCACCCGAACTCTGTCCCTTGAATTGGGCTGACAGCCCAGATCATGGCCACCCCTGTGGCTGGGCTGTTGGGCCCAGGTCACCCTAACCTTGACCACTGCATTTTGGACTGACGGTGACAGATCCTTCCACCCCTGAGTCATAAGCAGCTGGGACCCAGGCCATCCTGACTTCTGTGTCCTGGGTTTAATATCTCCCAGGTCACCCTGACCCCTGCATCCTGGACTATTGGGCCCAGATCACCCTGACACCAATGTCCTGGGCTTGATGGACTCTCAGGTCACCCTGACACTGCGACCTGGGCTGATGGGGTCCAGATCACTCTCACCCCATGACCTGGGCTGATGGGGCTCGGGTCACCCTCAGCCGTGCATCCTGAGCTGACAGCTTAGGCCACCAGGGGCCCTCCGTCCTGGGCTGATGGCTCTGGCTGCCCCACTCACCTCTGGCGCTGCCCGTCCAGGGCGAGGCCGGCGGGCGCCGTCGTGGGGCTGAGCAGGCCCTGGGGCGCGGGCCTGGCCGGCAGCCCCGGGAGGCCGGCAGGCGGCGCGGGCGGCGGCGCGGGCGGCTCGCGGGCCTCGGCGGGCGGCGGCGGCGGGGGTGGCGGCTTCTCGCCTCCGGGGCCCAGGCTCGGGGGCCTTCCGTCCAGGGAGATGTTGTTGAGGAAGAAGAGCGCGGCCTGGCGGCGCCGCGAGTCCCCGCGCCTCCGAGGCGCGGGCGGCGGGGTTGCGGGCGGCGGGCGCGGGCCTGGCGGGGCCGGGGGCCGGGCCCGGGGCTCCACCCGCCGCGGCCGCGGCCATGCTCGAGTGCGCGCCGCCGCGCGCCGCGCGCCACCCATTGGCCGCGGCGCGCCCACTTGCAAATGTTTCGCCGTCGCGCCCGCCCATTGGCCGCGGCGCGCCCACATGCAAATAACTCGCCATTGCGCTCACCCATTGGCTAGAGTGGAGTCGTGGGCGGGCGTCGTGCCGCCCCGTTTCCCGGTCCTAGAGCCAATTTGGGCGCGTGGCCGGGGAGCTGGGCGCCGCGCGCAGGGACCGCGCGTTGGGCGGCCCGAGGTGCCGCGGGTTCGAACCCTAGCATCGACGGCCCTGGCCCCTGGCAGGGCGCGGCGTGCAGTTCAGTTTTCAGAAAGCGCGCATTGTAGGCGTCGGCTCCAGGGCGTGGACCACCCTCGGTGCACTTCCTCTTCTAGGCTGTGTGCTTCCTCTCGTGTCCCGCCCTGTGCTCCCTCGAGGGCCAGTGGTGCCACCTGGCTCCCCTCGCGGACTGAGGAGGAGACCGAGGGTCTGTGGGTAGCAGACAGCTGCCCGGGAAGGCAGCCGGGTCAGGCCACGCAGGGCCTCGGCCCCAGGCAGAGTCCCACACTGCCCTCACAGCACGGCGGCCCTGAGCCTCCGCTCCCCTGCAGCTGGACCCTGGCTTCAGAGCCGCGACGTCCCTCGGGTTTCGCCTCACATGGCCTTTGTCGGGGCTGGCTGTGCTGGACCACCTGCCCACCCTGGCCAGCTCCCTGCTGTGGGTCTCTCCTCTCCACAGGAGCGACCTCCGTGTTGCCAGGACGAGCCTGGCTCCGCGAGGGGACGCAGGTGCGGGAAGCCCAGCAACTGTCCTCGCGTAGCCATTCAGACATGTCACCTGTCTCCAGGCCCTGTGCCAGGTGCTGGGGGTGGGGTCGCACATGGGGCGCCTGGGTGAGGTGGAAGCATCCACCTGTCCTGCCGTCAAGGCCGCCTGGGTGAGGTGGAAGCATCCACCTGTCCTGCCGTCAAGGCCGCCTGGGTGAGGTGGAAGCATCCACCTGTCCTGCCGTCAAGGCCGCCTGGGTGAGGTGGAAGCATCCACCTGTCCTGCCGTCAAGGCCCTTCCCTGCTGTCACCCGGGCCTACTTGCCAGGGCGGGCACCCTGTGTCCTCTTTCCATCTCCCGCTGCCCTTCCACGCTGGCCTTCCAGGACTCTGCCAGGCCAGGTAGGGAAGGTGAGCAGCTCTGCCGTCTGGAAGGATGTGGGGTCGGTCCCAGGGGTGGTGGGGACATGCGTCCACCTGGTCGGGACGTTCTGAGATGGGGCTGCACGTGGAGGGTTGCAGCGTGGCCCCCAGGGCAGCGTTGGGGACTGCAGCACCACTGTGGGCTCCCGCCCGCTGCACCAGAGCTCGTTGGGCCAGCCCCAGAGCAGCTCACCCCTGGGTTTCATTCTCTGTAAGTGGGGTGCCAGCCTGTGCCTGGCTCCTCTAGGAGAGGGGGGGCTGGTACGTGGAGTGCGGAGCCCAGGGTGCGGCCCACAGCGGCCCTCCACCCTGGCTGCTCTCACGGGACCCCCTGGGGAGCGTCAGTGACCTGGGGGTGGGGAGAGGAGGTGTGGGCCACCCTCAGGGCACGCTGGGCTCTGTTCCTGTGCTGGTCTGCGTCTGCCTGGCACTGTGCTGAGCTTCGAGGAGGCGCCCAGAGGCCGGAGCGTGGCTTCCTCCCCGGACTGGCGTGCTCCTCACCTAACGGCAGTCACACCCCTGGTGGTGGCCAGAGGCTGAACCAGGCCCGCAGGCCAGAGTGGTTGGAGCACACAGCTTGCGCTTTATTTCATTTTGGATTAAGAACTGGAAGACTCCTGTTCCTCTCCCTCCCTCCCTCCTTCTTTCTCGCGCGTGTGCGCGTGCATACACACACACACACACACACACACACACACACACGCCTGGACTTCCCTTTTGGATCTCAGTCCCTTTGGCCTCCGAGGTCAGTAGGCAGACTGGCCGCAGTCAGCAAGGTGTGAGGCCTGCTAGTGAGGCCCAAGCCTCACCTCCTTGGTCATTGCTGCATGTCCCACCATCCCGACAGGCGTGAGTTTCAGACTCCCAGCTCCGTACGGGCATCCATATGCCCTTGACGCTGTGGTCACTCCTGCCTCATCCTGGCCAGAGCGCGCCCTCCTTACTCAGTTATGGTCACGGTTTTCTTTGGCCCCACCCTGGCGTCTTTCGGGTGTTATGTGTAGGGTTCTGTCTGGATGTCACTGAGGGTGTGGCAGGGAGTCCTGGCTACACACCCAGCCCTCAGGGGATTTCTAGTTGTTCCCTCTGCCTGACCCCCCGCGTGTCCACCTCAACATCACCCCATATCCCCACCTGTCTTCTTCTGCTTGACCTTTGGTCTGCTTCCTTAGAGTTCCGATTCCAGAGAACTTTCCACAGCACGTGAGTTCTGTGTCTGCTCACCACACTCCTGTTCATCCCTCAGACCCGCATTCGGGTTCAGATGTCGTCTTCCTTGTCCTTCCCAGGGATGGCCTCTCCCTCTTCTCCCCACACTGAACCCTGGCCCTGTGCCTTGGTCTAGTTGCCCCGCTGAGGCTCCCTGATGTCCAGCTGAGGTCTTGGACCCCGTCTCCGCCCCAGAAGAGGCAGTCCTCGTTCTGTGCAGGGGAGCTGTGCATCAACGCGTGGGAGTTGCCTAAAATGCTCTCAGGTCCTGGTTTGGTGGGGCTGGAGCAGGGCCCAGGAACTGAGTCTCAGCCTCCTCTGGAGGAGCCCGGAGACAGAGGCAAAAGCAGGAGAACCATCCTGGGTGCTGCCAGCGGCCCCCTGGCGCTGCTCTGTGGGTGTACTGGCAGCAGGAGTGGGGCCGGGGGCTCAGAGTGTGCCAGCAAGGAGGGGGCTCTGCCCAGGCGCGTGCCCTCTGTTGTTCCCAGCCCTTCCCAGAGGGCGCCTGGTCCCTTCGAGGGAGGGAGGCTGGCTCGGTTCTGCTCGTGCACCCCAGGGCAGCCCAGCCCCTCTTGGGCCACCTGCCCAGGTGGGTGGAGGCTGGAGGGACCCACCGCCCACCTCCTTCACTTGTTGTTTCTCTGAGCTCTCTGGGACCCTGTCTGGGAGGGCTCCACCAGCCATTGGTCGCCCTCTGTCCGCGTGGCTGGACTCCACTAGGGGGCGCCTGAGACCAAGCCCAGCTCCACACCTGGCGGGAGGCCGGATGAGTCCGCAGGCAGGGCCTGGGGGCCTGGAGTGGTCTGTTTCTCCGGAGGTGAAGGTGCCACCCAGAAAAGTTGGGGGTGGCGCTGGGCTGGGGCCCCAGCAGCCCCTGCCCCGCTTCCCTGTGCTGCTGCCCAGAGGGAGCAGGTGCCTGGCCACACGTGTGGGGCAGGTGGCAGGGCTTGCAGAGATGGTGGCGCACAGGTGGACGCCAGCCAGAGGCCATGCTCCATCTTGACAGCCGCTCTGGAAGGGCCACTTGCCAGGCCGTCTGCTGGTTGGTGGCGTGGCCTGTCCAGGCTGGTCAGGAGGAGAGTCTCTTCTGGGCAAGTGTGGTGCCCTCGGCCCCGCCTGGCTAGGTCTCCTCCAGGCCACTGTTGCTGCATGAGGGGCTGCAGTCCTTGGTGTCCCTTGGGCTCCTGGGACCCTCAGCTGTGGTCAGGGGCTCCTTTGGCTTCCTTCTCCCTCGGGGTGGCTTCTTGGAGGCTGTAGGAGGTGGACCAAATCAGGCAGAGGAGTGGCAGTGCCTTAGGTGGCCTGTGTGTCCTCTCCCAAGGTGACAGTGACTCTCTCACTAGGGGCATCGAGTGCAGCCTCTGTGAAGTGAGCTGGTCACCCTTTTCTGAACAGCCTTGGACTTCCGGACCAAGAGTGGTCTGGTGGGAGGGGCTGTGACCCTTGAGCCTCCCTTGATGCCCTGCAGAGGACGTGCCGGGCGACCAGGAGCACGAGAGTGAGGCGCTCTGTGTCCTGAGATGCTGGCCACGTCCCTCCACGGCCACTCTGTGCTGGGGCTGGGATCAGAGGGAGGGAAGTCTGGTCCTAGGTGGGTCCCAGCTGGGACCTGCCAGGAGGAGGGCCCTGGCATGGCTCTGAGGCAGGACACACTCAAGTCTGAGACCTGGCCCTGAGCACCAGCTCGGTGACCTTGGGCGCTGCCTGTCTTCTCTGAGCTTCAGTGTCCCTACCCTGTAACAGCCGTGTGACCCAGAAGCAATGCCCACGCCCTGACCTCCCTGCTCCAGGGCACAGGATGTAAGGCGTTCTGCCCTGTGTGGGCTGTTGGCGCCCTGCCCTGCAGGGTGGGTGCACACGTGGGGCACGCATGGCCCCTGGTGGCTGTCATGGGAGCCGTGGACTGTGCCCATGGAGTGCCTGCTGGGAGCCCCTGCCAACCGTCCCTCCCCTGGCCCAGCTGGGAGGGCAAGGGGGCTGGAGAGTGGGGGGTGACACCCTGGGACCTCGGCAGTTGGCATCTCAGCTGGGCAGTTTTCACACGTCCCCAGCAACAGAGCAGGAAGGGCCTGGAAATGAGGCAGGCGTGTGGCCTCGGCCAGGAGCCAGCACCGGCCGCCTTCCGGGCACCAGTGGTGCACTGTGGGGCCCCAGCCCAGCAGCCGAGTCCAGGCGCTGTGAGGACAGACACCAGGGCCGCACAGCGCTGGCTGAGTTGGCCAAAGCTCGGCCCTGTGCTCAGAGCAGGGAGTGGAGGCCGTGCTGGTGCCACAGCCCCACCCTGGGCAAACAGCCGGCAGCCCCAGACCTCCAGCGGGAGCAGACGCCCACGCCCAGGGGACGTGTCTGTCACTGCTGCACGCCCCAAGTGGACAGTGTGTCCAGGGGAACAGCGATTCCAGGGGTGCCAGGGGCCAGGGTGCCGTTCTTCTGGTGGTGAGGCTGTCCCCAGCTCTCTGTCAGGGCCTTCCACCTGTGTCCCCCCGAGACCCCACAGAGCTCCAGTGCCAGCGCCTCCCAGGTGAGGGACAGGCTCAGGATGCACCGCAAGGGCAGTGTTGGCAGGGCTCACGGAGGTCGGCCGGGGCCTCTTCCCAGGGCCTGTGCCGGCAGGTCCAGGGCTCGTTTCTGGCTCCTGGGTGCCATTCTCGGACTCCAGGAGGAGCAGCGGGAGGTGGCGGCCCCCAGCCCGCCCCACCCGCCCCTGGTGGTACCTGTGCCCTCTAGGCCCGAGGCCCGCTTCCTCTTCCGCTGCAGACCCTGCAGGCGCTGCTGGGCACTGGCCTTGGTGCTCGGGCCCTGGGCAGAGGGGAACACTCAGGCAAAGACCAGGGCTGCCAGTGCTGCCGCCAGGGCCTGCCCAGCGTGTGACAGGGACCCACCTCGCTGTCTGAGGTGTCTGGCTCGTCCAGTTCGTCGGATTCTGGCCTCTGTGCGGTGGCCTTGCTGGGCTCTGAAGGACACAGGGTGCGGGTCAGCCAGGCTGGGGGCTCTGGGCGCCTCCCGAGCCTGTCTGACGAACACGGGGCGAGGTCCTGACCTGCTGGCCAGAGGCAGCCTGAGGTCTGCCTGGGCTTGCTCCCCGGGAGGTCCACCTGCGTGAGGACCTGCCCGCTGCGGTGTCGTCCCCAGCGCGGCCTCTGCTGGCCTGGGGTCCGAATGCCCCTTCCTGCTGACCGGCTGCAGAGCCTGCCTAGGCCCTCAGCTCCCATCTGGCCGCAGGAGGGAGGACCTGAGCCCTAGACCCATGGTGCCGCCCAAGAGGCCGACGGGGCTGACACTGACCCCCTCACAGTGCCCTGTGTGCCCTGGACTCTCGTGGCCCTGAGTGCTCACTGTACCTGGGGCTCCGTCAGTGTCGGGCCTCTGTGGGTGGGGTGCTGGCTGTGGCCTTCCCCTGGCCTCACCTCCTGTCCCGCCGGCAGAGGGCAGGCTGGGCTGGGGCCCTGGGGGCGGGAGTGAGGGACCCTGGGGAGGCAGGCAAATGGCTTCAGTGTTCGGGGGCCTCCCTGCCCTGGCTCAGCCCTGGACACGGCCTGAGGGACAGCCCTTCTTTCCCAGGGTGAGCGAGGCAGCCAGGCCGCCCTTGGCGCTGTCTTGGCGAGTGGAGGCGGGGCGGCCTGGCTGCGGGGTGCTGGCTTCAGCGGGAGCGTGGAGACCGAGGGCTGGGCTGAGTCGCGGCCAGTGTTGGCCCCTTACCATGGGGGCGGGGGACTCTTTGGGCTCTGGCGCTCTGGTCTCCTTGGTGCCATTGCTGAGAGCCTGGGGGCTGCCAGTCAGGGGTCCAGACAGGGCGGGTGGCTCCGGGCTGGGAGTGTGGGCCAGCGCGGGGCTGAATGGCCCAGGTTGACCTGTGGACTTGGGGGCGTCTCGGCCCCGACTGCGGTCTGAGAGGTCCAGGGGCTTGTCTGGGGCGTAGTCCTGGGTGGCTGTGACCTCCTTGCTCCGGGGGCTGCTGGGGCCTGTGGGTCCTGGGTGCCACCTGCCAGGCAGGTCTGCGGGGGCCGGGGTCGTTCCGGGCAGCTCACTCTCTGGGATCTCGGAGTCCAAGCCGACCGGCGGGGAATGAGGCGCCTCCCCTGGTGTGGGCGGGCTCCTCAGCCTGGCGCTGGCCACCCGCCGTGCCCGCAGCTGCTGAGCCAGGAGCAGGTGCAGCGCGCCCTCCAGCCTCAGGTCCTGCAGGCCTACCAGGGTGCCGGGCAGGCCCAGCAGGCCCGGGGGCTCTTCCCAGGCCTCTGCCTCCCTGGCTTTCAGGCCCTGGGGCTGGGGGCTGCTATGGGGGGTCCGCAGGGGCAGGGGCAGGTGGCGGTTCAGGAGGCAGAGGCGGTCAGCCTGAAGGGAGCACTGCAGGGACTCGTAGGTCGAGGCGGAGGACTGGGAGGCCCGCAGGAAGCTGTGGGGGAAGAGGCCCAGTGACTGCGGCCCTCGGTCAGCAGTGACTGGCCGTGTGAGCCAGGCAAGGAGACTGAAGCCCGGGGTGAGGCAAGTGGCCCAGGGCAACAGGGACTGGCCAGGCCCCAGCCCTGTCTCTGGAGGCCGAGCCACTGGGAGGCTGTGCACCTGGCCAGAGGCGACTGGGGCCTGCACGCTGAGGCGCCCTCGGTCCTGGCGGGAGTCTAGCGCTCCCTTGCCTGGAGGCCCTGGTCCTCCTCTCCGCCCTCCATGCCCTGCTCGCTCTCTGACAGTGAGCCACGGCCTCTGTGTGGGCCCTTCTGCCCGTGCTGCCACCTCCAGCTCCCGTGCCCTGGGCGGTGCCCTCACGGCGACGTTGCACCAGGAAGGATGCCCAGAAGAGCCAGAGAAGGACAGGGCTCTTGGAGGGATCGTGGGGGACTTCCTGGGCTGCTGGTCACTACACAGGGTAGGTTCAGAGTTTGAGAACGGGAGCCACTCCCGGTGCTGGGGTGGGCCTCACCTGTCCAGGGGGAGGCTGCGCTTGTAAGGTGGGCTGGGTGGGCTGCTCCTGGTGGACGGCAGTGGGGGTGTCCCGTTGGCAGAGCTGCGGTCGGCTGGGCAGGTCTGCGACCCAGGGCGCACCACGGCCACGGTGGCGTGCAGCTGGTTGGCTATGCGCTGGGGGCTCTGCACGGGAGGGGGTCTGTTGGGCCAGGCTACTGGGCGCTGGCCTTGCCCTGAGTTTGGATGGTGCCCCACCTCGCCGTGCCCCACCTCGCCTTGCCCCACAACCAGTGAAGCCCAGGGTCCCTGCCTGGCACTGAGCCAGGCACGCTGGGTGTGAGGCTGCCACCCGTCCCCGGAGCAGAGCCAGCTGTGGCTGCAGGCCTCTGCTGGGCTGGCCCACTTACCACGTCTGGGGCCCGCGGCTCCGACAGGGTGGCCCCCGGGGAGATCTTGGCTACTGGAGATGCCCTGCAGCCCACCAACTGTTCTGTGGGGAGAAGCAGTGGCTCAGAGCTTGGGAGGTGCCAGGGGATGGTGCCTAGGCCTGCGCCGAGGGCTGCAGTCCCTGGTGCCCACCTCCCAGCCTCTCCCCCTGCAGTCCCTGGTGCCCACCTCCCAGCCCCTCTCCCCCTTCAGTCCCTGGTGCCCACCTCCCAGCCTCTCCCCCTGCAGTCCCTGGTGCCCACCTCCCAGCCCCTCTCCCCCTGCAGTCCCTGGTGCCCACCTCCCAGCCCCTCTCCCCCTGCAGACCCTGGTGCCCACCTCCCAGCCCCTCTCCCCCTGCAGACCCTGGTGCCCACCTCCCAGCCCCTCTCCCCCTTCAGTCCCTGGTGCCCACCTCCCAGCCTCTCCCCCTGTAGTCCCTGGTGCCCACCTCCCAGCCTCTCCCCCTGCAGTCCCTGGTGCCCACCTCCCAGCCCCTCTCCCCCTGCAGTCCCTGGTGCCCACCTCCCAGCCCCTCTCCCCCTGCAGACCCTGGTGCCCACCTCCCAGCCCCTCTCCCCCTGCAGACCCTGGTGCCCACCTCCCAGCCCCTCTCCCCCTGCAGACCCTGGTGCCCACCTCCCAGCCTCTCCCCCCACAGCACCTTCTCCTCTTGGGCCCAGGGGGTCCTCAGCCTCCTCGTGGCCTCCGGGAGGCTTCTCAGTGATGGCCTTCCAGCCACTGGGGGAGGGGAGCAGCAGGGGTGAGGGGGGGGTCCGAGGTGCCCTCCTTGGCCAGGGGCACGGGCCTGTCTCTGGAGCAGAGGCAGAGACAGGGTGGTGAGGTAGGCAGAGCCCAGAGAGGGCAAGAAGCACCAGGGCTCCTTGCTGGGGCCAGCTACTTCAGGGGACGCCCAGGCGACCCTGGAAGTGCAGCCTGATGTGGGGCGCTGGGGACCGGGGCGGGCACTCCTGACTCACTGCGGGCCCCGGAGCCGCTGCACCTCCTCCCTCAACATCCTGTTCTCCTCCTTCAGCCCGCTCGCCTCCTTGGCTGCAAAAGGCAGGGATCAGCAAGCAGCGGGGCAGCAACAGGACGCCCCTTCTCTGTCTGGGTTCCAGTCAGTCCCCAGCACTTGGCCCAGGACCCGCCATACAGCAGGTGCCACATAAAGGCGTGCTGCCTGGGCAGATGGTATGACGGCGCTGAGTAGACTGTGCCAGCCTTGGGGTTGGAAGTGACGAGATGGCCCTCTGCCTGTGTCTGGGGCTCGCACCAAGGAAGGGAGCTGTCCGTCAGTAGGACCAGTGGAACCTTCTCGGCCACCAGGGAAGGCTGGGCCCTGGGCGGCCGCTCAGCTCAGAGCGGAGTGCTCCTCTCAGTTTGTCTGCAGCAGTGCTGGCCGACCACCTTCCCTCCTCCCACCACCCCCCCGACCCTGGCCTCGCAGAGGGCACTTGTGCCCTGCCGGGCAGCAGGCTCACTGAGGACACAGATGCGCTGCAAGCTCTGTAGGTGCAAGCTCTCGAACTCCAGCTGCTTCTTCCTGGCCAGCTCCTGGGTGACCACGCAGCGGTCGCACAGGCCAGCCCGCAGCCTGTGGGTGGGGACAAGAGGCCACGCTGAGAGGGGACGAGGCCTCTTGCTGCCCACCTCATGGTCATGCCCCTGCCTTGCCAGCTCCCAGGCCTGTCTCCACCCGTGGGCTTGGTGTCCCATGTCAGCTGAGTTTAGGAAGGACTCTCAGCGCAGCTCGCGGAGGCTCTCCAAGTCCTGCGGGGAGAGGCTGGCTGCTGTGCCGCGCCCGCCCACCTGTTCTCCAGCGCCCGCAGGTTCTCCTTCAGCGCCCTCTGCTGCTCCCGGAGCTGGTGGTTCCTGGTGAAGAGCTCCTCCACCCGCTGAGCGTCCCTGTGGGACAGCGGGCGGCTGCGCTCAGCTCGGGCCAGTGGCCTGTTGGGAGGCCCTGCTCTGGGGCCCTCTGCAGGGGTCTGCCCTTGAAGTGGGCCTGCAAGGCCAGGCCTAGGCCTGCTCTCGTGTCCCCTGCCAACCTCTGGTTGGTCCACCTGCCACCTGCTCAGCTACGGCACGTGCAGGCCGAAGCCCAGTTAGAGACAGCCACCGTGAGGTGAGGCTGCGCCTTGCGGTCAGCGCTGTCGGAGAGCAGGGCCTGGGGAGAGGGCCTGGCCAGCCGCCTCAGGCCCGTGCCCTGTCCAGTCCCGGCTCCACCTCCCATGAGTCGTGTGACCTTGGCCAGGGCGTCCCCGCCCCATGCTTCCGCGCTGAGCAGGGGCTTTGGGTCCTGGGAGCGGGGCGCCTCGCCTGTCTCTGCCCCCGGGCGGACTCACCGGCAGCGTTCCGCGTTCAGCTCCAGAAGCTTGTTCTGCAGTCCTGAGAGCGAGCAGACGGGGGCGGTCAGGCCCAGCCCGCTGCCCCCTGCAGAGGAGGGGTCTGGGCAGGGTGCCAGGGCACTCCTGTCCCTGATGGCCGTGCGGCCCCTCCAGCACCCTGCCGCTGCCTGGAGGGCTCCTGGAGGCGGCTCCCTGTCTGTGCCCGCTGGGGCTGCCTGAGGCCTGGTCTGGGCCCAGCTTCTGCCCTGGCCCTGGGGACTGCGGTCTGGTGTCTAGAGGTGAGTAAGACCCCAGTGCTGGAAGTGGCTGCCTGGCAGAGGCCGAGGCCAAGAGGGGCTATTTTGGGGGGCTGTTAATGTGAAATTAGCAGGCTTTTGGGGAAGACCCCCCAAACCTCCTCACTACATCTCTGTGATCGAGTGTGGGTCCAGCCAGCCTGGGGCTGGGGTGGGCTGGGGGTCTTGCCTAGGCAGCCCCCCGCAGGTGCTCAGAAAGCAGCCAGCCCTTTGGACCTACGGTGGCCGTGAGCACTTTACAGGGGGGAGTTTCAGGGAGCGGCCGGCCTGGAGCTGGGCTGCGGTGGGCAGGGGCTGCAGCCTGACCCCGTGGAGGGACTGGATGGACGTGGGCATGCCCTGCAGGGAAGAGCTCAGTGTCCCGAACGCCCTGGACAGGCCTGGAGCCACATGCTCCTGGAAGTGGATGACCCTCTGGGAGAACATGGCATGAACACACGTGGAGACTGGGCACCGCAGGAGGCCCCGAGGTGTTGGTTGTGACCCTTGAATGTGCCCCTCTCCTGGGGCCACACTAGGGACACCCTGTGAGACTCTGGGCCCAGCTTGCTTTGCAGCCCGGGTTCTTGAGTTAAGACTCCACTTCTTGGGCCAGAGAGGCGGGACCCCAGGTTTGTCCCTGTGTGGAGGTGGTGCCTGGGGCTCCCTGGCCTGCTCTGCCCTCAGGACCATTTGCCCAGACGAGGGCAGCGAGGCCCTCTCTGCCCAGCCACTTACCCAGGACCTCCTTCTCATGAACGTCCCTCAGCCTGTTCAGCGACTCGGCGAAGCTCTCCATGGCTCCCGCCCTGGTCGCCGTGTGCTGGGCGCGTGGCGGCCGAGCTGTGCGCGCCCTCCGTCTTCAGCCTGCAGAGAGGACGTGGGAGAGGGTTGCTGTGGGACGGGCCTGTGGGCCGCAGAGCAGAACCTGCACGGTACTAGAGGACCCCGACCCCACGGCAGGTGAAGGGTGTGCAGCTGCAGGTCAGAGGGCTGCTCGCCCTGGGGGCCCCAGTGCCCCCGAGTGTCCAGTCCCCCAGGGCTGGCACTGTTCTACTCGTAAGCCCTGCCCAGAGCGGAGAGGCCCTGCTAACCAGCTGGGGGCTGGGGCCAGGCCACTTGGGGCCAGGGCCCACCCTGTGCCCCCGTCCCGAGGCCCTACCTCCTTTTCTTAGCTTCACCCCCAGTGCCGCAGCCGGGCAGGGCAGGCAGCCTGACCCATTCACAAATACACATGCAGACGCACCCACGACGCATGACGCACACCTGTAGACACACATGGCACACGACACACACCTGTAGACACACACACGACACACACAGATGTACACGGCACATGACACACACCTGTAGACACACAAACGACACGCACAGATGTACACGGCACATGACACACACCTGTAGACGCACACACAACACACACATGTAGACGCACACACAACACACACCTGTAGACGCACACACGACACACACAGATGTACACGGCACACGACACACACCTGTAGACACACACACGACACACACAGATGTACACGGCACACGACACACACTGTAGACGCACACACGACATACACATGTAGACGCACACACAACACACACCTGTAGACGCACACACGACATACACATGTAGACGCACACACAACACACACCTGTAGACACACACGACACGCACGTAGATGCACACAGCACACGACACACACCTGTAGACACACACACGACACGCACAGATGTACACGGCACATGACACACACCTGTAGACACACACACGACACGCACGTAGATGCACACAGCACACGACACACACCCTGTAGACGCACACACACAACACACACATGTAGACGCACACACAACACACACACATGTAGACGCACACACGACACACACATGTAGACGCACACACAACACACACACCTGTAGACGCACACACGACACACACAGATGTACACGGCACACGACACACACCTGTAGACACACACACGACACGCACGTAGATGCACACAGCACACGACACACACCTGTAGACGCACACACAACACACACATGTAGACGCACACACAACACACACATGTAGACGCACACACAACACACACCTGTAGACACACACACGACACACACAGATGTACACGGCACACAACACACACCTGTAGACACACACACGACACGCACAGATGTACACGGCACATGACACACACCTGTAGACACACACACGACACGCACGTAGATGCACACAGCACACGACACACACCTGTAGACACACACACAACACACACCTGTAGACGCACACACAACACACACCTGTAGACACACACACGACACACACAGATGTACACGGCACATGACACACACCTGTAGACACACACACGACACGCACGTAGATGCACACAGCACACGACACACACCTGTAGACGCACACACAACACACACCTGTAGACGCACACACAACACACACCTGTAGACACACACACGACACGCACAGATGTACACGGCACATGACACACACCTGTAGACACACACACGACACGCACGTAGATGCACACAGCACACGACACACACCTGTAGACGCACACACGACACACACCTGTAGACGCACACACAACACACACATGTAGACGCACACACAACACACACATGTAGACGCACACACGACACACACATAGATGCACATGACACACGACACACACCTGTAGACACACACACAACACACACAGATGTACATGGCACATGACACACACCTGTAGACACACACACACCAGACATACACAGATGTACATGGCACACGACACACACCTGTAGACACACACACGACATACACAGATGTACATGGCACACGACACACACCTGTAGACACACACACGACATACACAGATGTACATGGCACACGACACACACCTGTAGACGCACACACAACACACGACACACACCTGTAGACACACACACGACACACACCTGTAGACACACACACGACATACACAGATGTACATGGCACACGACACACACCTGTAGACGCACACAACACACGACACACACCTGTAGACACACACACGACACGCACATAGATGCACACAGCACACGACACACACCTGTAGACGCACACACAACACACACATGTAGACGCACACACGACACACACATAGATGCACACGACACACGACATGCACCTGTAGACACACACACACGACACACACCTGTAGACACACACACGGCACACACATACACACACACGACACACACATAGATGCACATGACACACGACACACACCTGTAGACGCACACACGACACACACCTGTAGACGCACACACGGCACACACATACACACACACGACACACACATAGATGCACATGACACATGACACACACCTGTAGACGCACACACGGCACACACATAGATGCACATGACACACGACACACACCTGTAGATGCACACACGACACACACCTGTAGACGCACACACGGCACACACATACACACACACGACAACACACATAGATGCATAGGACACATGACACACACCTGTAGACGCACACACGGCACACACATAGATGCACATGACACACGACACACACATGTAGATGCACACACGACACATGACACACACCTGTAGATGCACACATGACACACACATAGATGCACACGACACACACCTGTAGACGCACACACGACACACCTGTAGACACACACGACACATGACACACACACCTGTAGACGCACACACGACACACACATAGATGCACACGACACACGACACACACCTGTAGACACACACACGACACACACCTGTAGACACACACGACACACACCTGTAGACGCACACACGACACTCACATAGATGCACACAACGCACGACACACACCTGTAGACGCACACACGACACACACCTGTAGACACACAGATGACACATGACACACACACCTGTAGACGCACACATGACACATGAGTCACGACACACCTGTAGGCTCACACAACAGACATGCATATTGTGTACGTGTACAGGTGGGCGTGCACACATACAGGCACGCAGACACACGCCAACGTGCAGAAACGCGGGACTGCACGTGTAGCAAGGACCCACAGCGCACACGCACACAGGCACAGCAGCCCTTGTGCTGGAGCCCTCTGCAGAGGGGCCCTGACCACCTTCTGGTCCCACAGCCTGAGGCCAGATCAAGGGATTGGGGTCCTCACTGGCTGGGCCTGCAGTCCTGGGGTCTCAGCACACTTGTCCTCAGGCCCTTCGGGGACTTTCCAAGTTCCCAGTGGCCTGGACAGCTCACAGGTGGCAGGAAGAGTGAGCTTAGGGGGCTTGGCCACCGTCTCTGTCCACAGATTCCTCCCAGGCCTGGGAGGCTGGGTCACAGGTTGCGGGGCTGGGCCAGGCCTGGCCTGCAGTGTCCCTGGGAGCTCCGTGCTCTGGGTGAGCCCATTAGCCAGTGTTTGCTGCACACAGAGCCCTTCTGGGGACCGCCAGGGCCTGTCCTGTGGCTGCCCACTGCTGAGCGCCTGCAGAGCCGTCTGTGCAGGGTGGGTCTGGTCACGGACCTGGGCGGGCACTGTGTGTGGGGGTTGGGGTGTCTGAGGCCCAGCGCACCTCCCTGGACCTGGCTGACGTCTTGGCTGTTGATTTGACACAAGCCCCTGCAGCTGAGGCTGAGCCGGGCGGCCACCATGGGGTCGGGCTCCTGGCAGCCTGTTGTTTGGAGGAGGGGACGAGGCCTTGGCTCCCTCTCCAAGCCTCACCAGGAGCAGCACGGGGCCTGTCCTGGATACCGGGCCAGAGCCATACTCTTCCTCTCGGGACTTGCCTCCAAACCAGGGGAGGTGTCCCCTCCTGGTCCTTGGTCCAAGGAGACTGGGAATCTGCTGGGTGCAGCAAAGAGGCGGCCACCCTCCTGGGACTGGGGGTCTCCTGCTTGTCAGCCCTGGAGTCTCCCTGGTCTGTCTGCAGTGACCGTGGGCTTTCCTTCTGTATAGACCCAGGGTCTCACCACCTTGCCATCTCTGCAGTGGACACTCATGCCCAGGCCACCCCTGGTGCGTGGGCCTTTGGCCTCCCTGGCTCCCTGCTGCCCATCTGCAGGACACTAGCTCCCCCTCCATGGGGCTGCAGGGCTGCGATGCCTGCAAATCTCCATTCTCTGCTCAAACCTGCAGGTGGGCCTGTGCTGCCAGCTGTGCCGAGGCCTCACCGTGACCAAGTGCACCACGGAGGACGGTGGGCAGGCTTGCCTGCATTCAAAGACTCCCCCAAGACACCCACTCACTGGCTCAAAGCAGCACGGAGTGGGGGGCCCGGGAGCTCTGGGTCTGGACGGTGCAGCCTCTGGGAATGGGGAATGGGGGGCCCCTGCAGGAGCTGGGACCAGAGCTCGCCTGATGAGCCATGTCCTTGCAAGCTGAGGTGACAAACAGGACGCTGAGGTCCAGAGGCCACGGGGAGGCCAGGGATCAGGTCACATGGTCACCCAGCCGCATTCCCAGTGTGCCACGCATGCTGTCACCTTCCCCACAGCCGTTTCTCTCCAGTGGGGAAACTGAGGCTCAAAGAGGTCACCTTCCTGCCTTGCTCACGCAGGGACAGTGGAGCGGGCCTTGAACTTGCTCTGGGCTGCACGTCCTGCTCATTCGCAGTGCATTGGCCTGGGATGTCCCCAGGGGCTGTGAGCCTTGCTGTGCAGGCCTTACCTTGCTAAGGGTCCTGGGAGGGGAGACAGGGCCTGGGGTCTCTGGCTTAGGCCACCGGGAGGCGAGGCCCAGAGGCGGGAGGGCTGGGCTGCAGCACCTGAAATTCCACCCAGACTCGCCCGACTCACCCAGACCTGCTCTCCGCTGGCCTCCAGTGCCTGCCACGTGGGCTGGGCTGACGCCTACAAGGGAGCCACCCCAGGGAGCCTGCAGTGGCCGTGGGTCCACACGAGGCGGGACCGCCCCAGTGAGGTATCTCATGGCGTGAGAGGCCGCGTAGCGGGGCCCGGGCCTCCCCCAGGGCTCCTCCTGCGCTCTGGAGCCAGCAGGCGCCGCCTGGCTGTGCGTGACCCCCGTGGGTCTCCAGACGCTCTCCTGCACTCCCCAGGGGCAGCGGGCACGGGGGCCTGCAGGCAGGGCAGAGCAGTGGCCAGGCTCAGGGACGTGTCCTGCTGGGAGCCTCTTCTTCCTGGGGACCTGTGGCCACACTGGGGCTGGGCGGGACCCCCAGCCTCTGGGGATGGTGCCACGGGGACGGTTGCCTTCCCTGGTGGCGGGTGGCAGAGCCAGCCTGCTGGGCGTTGGCCACCTTCAGGGTGGCCTGGTCCCCAGCATTCACTCTCCTGGATTGTTGGGGGGTGGGCCCCACCTGGGGCGAAGTCTGTCACCCTGGTGCGTCGGGCAGCAGTGGGCGGCATGAGTGGCATGAACTCAGGCTGTGAACACTCAGGCCACGCCCGCAGCCTCGTGCCAGGGTCAGCCAGGAGGCCCTCCCGGAGGCTGGCCTGCATTTTGGGGCTTGCTGAGGGTGGCTGGGGGTGCAGAGAACTCTGAAGTGGGGGTGGGGTCTGCCCAGATGCCACAGCCTGGGGCGGGACCTTCCGGAGCTGCGCCCGCAGGCTGAGGATCTGGTCACGGCCTCTGAACCTGGGGGGCTGTGCCCTGGGGGAGCTCTAGGGGCTGTGCAGGGCAGATGGATGGGTGGGTGGAGGCCTGCTCTGTGCATGGGGGTCCCCCGCAGACCCAGGAGGCCTCTGTCCCTCTCACTCTGGGTCCCCAGCTGGGAGGTTTTGCAGGGACGGCGCCTCCCTGAGGAGCGATGAGGATGGAGGGCCAGCTCCGCGCTACCTGCTGGGGAAGACTGGGCCACGGGGGGCAGGTGCAAAGGTGACCACTGCCAGCTCCTCAGGCCCTGCCAGGCCTTGCTCTCTGCCCCGGCCCCTGTGCCTGCGAGGACACCGGCCCCTGAGGTGAGGTTCGTAGTCAAAGCTGGTGGGACCAGGTGGAGCCTGCTGGTGGGGTCTGTGCCTGATGCCCGGTGCCGGGGGACAGCTGGTGCCCGCTCCTTAAAACCCACGGCAGTGTGCCCGCTTCAGCAGAACCCAACAGAGCGCATCGGACAGGCTGGACCCTCCCTGTGCGGGGCCAGGACGCCCTCCACGTGCACCTCGATGCTGGGCAACCGCCGTCCCCACGTCCCTGTCAGGGAGGGCACACTCTGCAGGCCCACCTGTGACTCAGGTACCACCTGTCCCTCAGGTCCTCCACCTGCCCATTGGGGCCCCCTGGCGTGGCTGGTCAGAGGAGGTTGGGTTCTCCTTTGTCAATTCCAGCAAGCCAAAGTATCAGTGCCCCGAGGAGAGGGCGCCCGCCCCGGCCTGTGGGCATCAGTGCCCCGAGGAGAGGGCGCCCGCCCCCAGCCTGGGGGGCATCAGTCTGCACAGAGCTGGAGGCAGGGCGGTGGGCCTGCCTCCTCCGCGGCCTGGTGAGGTGCCCTCCAAGGCTGTCTCCTTCTGGATTGAGACTCGGCCCCACCACATCAGGCTGTGCGGCCACCGCCAGGCATCCCGTGCCAGGGAGTGCAGGCAGGGTGGGGGGTGCCCGGCAGAGGGACTGTTCCATCAGCGCCTCCCTCACGGGAGACCCTGGGGCTGGTGGTGCAGCCTGCAAGACCCTCTCCTCGAGTGACCAGTTCAAGTCCCATGCCCAAAAAGACCCTCAGGAGGGCCAACCCTCCCCAAGCCCAGGCAGGGCCTGGGTTCCGCAGTGACTCCACACAGCTGCTCACTGGGGACAAGGCCACATCTCTTGGTGGCCATTCCCACAGGAGGTGCCATCCAGCTCCCACACCAATGAGGGCACCATGTTCCCAACAGAACAGGCATCCTCTGGGCCTGTGGCGAAGCCCACGGAGGTGCCCATTGGTGTCCTGCTCTGGCCGGTGTCCAGCCTGAGTCCTGCCTTTGGGGCGCGTGGGCCCTGGGCTCCTCAGGCCTCCGAAGCCTGGGTGTTTGGGAGCATGGGGGGCCTGTCCCTCCAGGGTGCTGACCCAGAGGGGCTGCTTGGCACCATGCCCCCAGCACGTCTGCCCAGCCCCTTCCCTCTAGCAGCCCCGGGGAGGAGAGCTGGCACCCTGATTCTGCGCCTTTCTAAGGAGGGGCCATCGGGCCATCTGACTGTCCACCTGTCCACAAAAAGAGTGATGATGGTCAGCGGTGTGGCTGCCACTGCCCGCAGGCCCGCCTGCCCCCGCACACACCAGGGTTTTCTTCTGGCTCTGGGAGTTTCCCGAGGAGGCTGGGCTCCGAGCTGTGCCCTGGCCACCACCTGCATCTCCCCACGTCTGTCCACGCGACTCCCCAGCCCCCCTCGCCTCCTGTCTGCTGCCACGTCAGGTAGTGCCAGGCACACCATCGGAGCATGCTAAATGTCTGCAGCACGAGGGCTTATGCAGCACCTACTGTGTGCTCAAGAGCAGCACGCGCGTGTGGTCAGAGCCCACGCGGCCCGGGGGAGAGCGGCTGTCCAGCTGCCCAGACCCGGACACTGAGGGCACCGCAGTGGCAGGACCCCACCAGGGCCCGGCTGGCCCTGCGCCTCCTCCCACTCCCAGGTGGGCTCTGCCCTGAAGGGTGACCTTGGCCAAGTCATCCGCCTGGGCTGCTGGGGACGGTGGGGATGTGCCACCTCAGCTGTCAACGCTCCCGGCCTGATCAAGCGACAGGGGCTGGGGCCAGCCAGAGCGTGCGGCTGCCTGCTGACACTTGCTGGGGCTGCGCGGGAGCCCCACAGCCACCTGTGCAGTGGCCACGGCAGCTCTAGCCCATGGATGAAGAAGCTGAGGCTGAGATGTCCCCTGTCTGCTGTCACCAGCAAACCAAGCACAGCCAGGACACAAGCAGGGCCTCCTAGTCACTCTGGGACTGCTTCAGGGTGGGCCATATCCAGAGGAGTCCCCGTCACATGTTCTGACGCCCCCCCGGCCCACACAGGCCCCACGGGAGGCGCACACATGCCACACCCCGCACACCCGCAGCAGCAGTGTCCTCAGAGAAGCCCACCTGGCACACGTGCCCAAGGCTCTGTGCCCAGCCCCAGGCATCCGGCCCTGCTGCACACACAGGCCCCGCGCAGGCCGGCGCGGAGTGTGCCCGTGCACCTGCACACTGGCTCTTCTGCGCTGGGCGCCCACGTGTCTGCACACCTGCAGAGCCACCGGCTACCTTGAGCTCAGGTGACGATGGCCCTGCAACCTGACTCCTCGGGGATGGGCTGGCCCTGGCCTCCCAGGCCTGGGGCAGGGGCCTAGTGCGCCGCCTCCCCAGACGCTGGACCCAGGTGGCCAGGCTCCCCACCCAGCTCCCCAGGGCCCAGTGGGCAGCGGTGCCGGGCACTCCCCTCACCCCATCCTGCCTGATGAGGAACGTGTGGCCGCCAGCCCTTCCTGTGCCCTTGAGCCCTCAGTGGACCAGCGGCACTTCCTGGGGCCAGGCCTTGCCTCTCTGCACCCCCTGCCGCCCAGGAAGCCCCGGCGCCCTCCTCCTCACTTGGTCTCTGGAGCAGGCACCCAGGACCCGTGGCTGAGCGCCTGGTGCCACAGCAGGAGAGGGGCCCGCCCGCCCGCCTCCTGCCTTTTGCACGGGACTCTCCCTGCCCGTGGCGAGCACCCCGTGGTCCCCGCCCAGCCCACCCCTCAAGTCACCCTGCCTGGTGAAACTGGGTACTCACGCGGCCCCTCGCCCGCGCACCTCCGGGGCCTCGGTGCCGACCCGAGTGCCCCACCGGAGACGGCGTGAGCACTCGGGGACTCGCACAGGCACTAGACAGAATTTTGGCCAAACCCGTCGGACAGGTTCCCCATTCCCCCAGCCGGGAGCAGAAAGGAGGCAGGGACGGCCTGAAGCTGCCCGGCGGGTTCTGCCATCTCGGGGAACCGGGAGGACCGGCCGGGCCGGCGGCACATAGAGATGGGATTGTTTCTCATAACCACCGGCAGGAGCAGCCGTGGCCCGACAGAAGGTGGCCCCAGGGCAGCGCAGAGCGTGGGGCGCGTGGGGCAGGAGGGAGAGGTCCTGCTGGTTTGGGCACCTGAGGACGGAGGTGGGAGGTGCCCGGAGCGGCCCCTCATGTTCACCCGGGGCTGACCTTGGGCAGGTGAAGTGGCCCCGTCTGGCCTCAGTTTCTCCTCTTTCCAGGACCTGCCCTGCCAGAGGTCAACGGGTGGACGTCCAGGGACTGCTCCTGGGATAACCCTGTGCCCTCCTGGAAGAGCTGGCTTCTGCTGGGCCTTTGGTCTGCCGTATCTGTCCAGGGCCTGTGGGTGGCCCAGAGGGGTAGGCATCTCCAGGTGCCAGGGCAGGCTGGGCATCTCTTCCCATGGGACCATGAGGGAGTCCGAGAGGATCCCCAAAGCCCCTGCGTCTGGGTGGCCCAGCAGAGTGCTCAGGGCTCGGGGGGAGGACCAGATCTCATCCAGCAGGACACTCAGAGGACAGAGGACAGGAGGACTTCCTGCTATCCACTGGTGCCTACGGCTGGCCCTGGGCTTGGGGTGAGGACTGGGTATCTCTGTTCCCACGATGGCCCCTTGGCGGGTGCAGTCGTGGTCAGCATGGGCCAGCTCACGAGGTGCCTGCCCCCTCTCAGCCAGGCCCTTCGTGAGGGGTCTGAGCTGTCACCGATGTGTTGGCGCGTGTCCCGTGGGGGGGGTGTGGCCAGCAGGGTGCAGTCTGGGGGGGCTGCGGGCATGCGTGTGCATGTGTTCACGCCACGCTGTGCACATGTGTGTGCTGTCTCTCCACCCACAGGTCGAAACCTGAACTCCGTGGCTATGGTATTGGGGATCGGGGAGGCTCAGGTCATGAGACCAGGAGGTGGAGCCCCGTGAAAGGACCTGGAACGCCTGGCCACGGGAGGAAGCCACGGGAGGGCGTGGGGCGCAGCGAGAGTCCCAGGAAGGCCACGGGAGGGCGTGGGGCGCAGCGAGAGTCCCCAGGAAGGCCACTGGAGGAAGGCCACGGGAGGAAGGCCACGGGAGGAAGGCCACGGGAGGAAGGCCACGGGAGGGCGTGGGGCGCAGCGAGAGTCCCAGGAAGGCCACGGGAGGAAGGCCACGGGAGGAAGGCCACGGGAGGGCGTGGGGCGCAGCGAGAGTCCCCAGGAAGCAGGACACCGCCTCACCTGCTGGGAGTCAGCCGGGGACTCGCAGCCCGGGGGCTGTGGGAAGCAGGCTCCTGTCACCAGCCCCGAGCAGGTGCCTTCGCCCCGCAGTGCGCATGTGCACGAGGTCGGCAGCCTGTGTGTGTTCACACGCACGTTCACACCTGTGCCACGTGTTTGGGTGTGTTCCCGTGTGCGGGCTTACCGTGGCCACGCTGGGGGAGCACTACACGGGTGCACAGGGAGGCCCTGGCGGGAGGAAGAGGCGTGTTCTTCCCAGCGGCGGCGTGGACCTCACCTTGTCTGGGTCAGGGCTGGGCTGGCACACTAGAGCTCCGCCAGCCCCCTTGGCCCTGCCCCGGCCAGGCTTGAATCCTGACCCCATCCTTGAGAGCTGTGCCACCTTGGGCCAGTCACCTCCCCTCTCTGTGCTGGGCCTCACCTGCAAGGTGGGCTTCCCAGGCAGCTCAGCAGGAGCTGAGGTGAGAGGCGAACCTGGCCGGGGCCTGTCCCAGGGCTTGCTCAGCAGCAGCTACTTCCTGCTTGGGCTGGCACACGTGGGCAGGGCCTCTGACGGGATGCTGTTAAACAAGAGTTTCTCAAAGGTGATCACACCTGCCGCCATCTCCACGGATGTCCCCAGCGGCTGGATTCGTGGTCACCCCCAACTGGACGGGTCAGTGGGTAAACATGCGGGGCCCAGTCCTGTGACGCAAGCCCCTGTGATCCAAAGGCAGAGCCTGTGCTGGGTGGGGCAGCAGCAGGCGCCACAGCTGGGCAGCCAGGGGGAGCGGCCAGCCCCGGCGCTGCGGAGCACTCGCCCCTCACTGGCCCCGAAGCCGAGGCCTGGGCGGCGCGCACGGGCTCCGGCAGGTCTGGCCGCTGCTGTTTTGCTGCAGGCTCTCGCGCGGCCCAGGCCGGTCTGGACTTCCTGCTCCCCCTCCTCCTCCTGCTCGGCCTCCTGAGCTTGGACCACAGGCACAGCCGCCACGCCCGGCTAATAAGGTTGACTCTTAAGAAATTCTCGAGCGGAAGTGTTTGGAGCAGTGTCAGGGCACAGCACACCTGGGCAGTGCCAGCCCTCGGCCACTCACCTGGCTGCCATGTGGCAGGCTTCCCGGGCCTGGGGTACAAGGCTGCACGGAGCAGGCAAGGTCTTGGCCCACAGAGCTCCCCGTGTGTGCACACGCCCTGCACACACACACCTGTGCCCCACCACCTGGGTGTGGTGGGCACCGGATCACGCCGGGCAGAGTCCTGGACACACGGATCAGCTGGGGCCAGGCCTGAGGTCATGGAGGAGGGAACTTCCCCCGGCTGGTTCAGGGCTCCGTGCGGCAGAGCTCAGGCTGTCATTAGGAACGCCCCTTACCTAGCTCTGGTGCCCTGGCAGCCACCGCGTTCTGACCCAGTCTCCTTCCTCTGTCTGAGGACTGGCTGGCCACCGGCCTAGTCTCGGCCTGTCCACCGGTCAGGCCTGTCCACTGGCTCAGGCGCTGGCAGGAGGGGTTTTCTCGGTGGAAGGAGGAGCAGGGGCAGCCAAGGAGCCCCCTGCCCCTGGATTAGGGCGGTGTGGAGGGAGGGGACACATTCTCTGAAGAGTGCCTACTGTGTGCAGGCCTGGGGATGTGGGGGAGGGGAGCCTCTCTGCTGAGTGCCCACTGTGTGCAGACCTGGAGATGTGGGGCAAGTATACCCTCTGCTGAGTGCCCACTGTGTGCAGACCTGGGGATGTGGGGGAGGGAAGCCTCTCTGCTGAATGCCCACTGTGTGCAGACCTGGAGATGTGGGGGAGGGGAGCCTCTCTGCAGAGTGCCCACTGTGTGCAGACCTGGGGATGTGGGCAGGGGCACCCTCTGCTGAGTGCCCACTGTGTGCAGACCTGGAGATGTGGGGCAGGGGTACCCTCTGCAGAGTGCCTACTGTGTGCAGGCCTGGGGACGTGGGGGAGGGAAGCCTCTCTGCAGAGTGCCCACTGTGTGCAGACCTGGGGACGTGGGGGAGGGGAGCCTCTCTGCAGAGTGCCCACTGTGTGCAGACCTGGGGATGTGGGCAGGGGCACCCTCTGCTGAGTGCCCACTGTGTGCAGACCTGGGGACTTGGGCAGGGGCATCCTCTGCTGAGTGCCCACTGGCACGGGCCAGGAGGCACCCTTGAGACCCCTCCCCTCTGGCAGCCTGTGAAGCAGGGAGCGGGCCATCCTGGCCCCGAGACCTGGTGCCGCCTGTGGGAAGACGAGCGTGGATGTTGGTCTGTGGCGGTCTGAGGGTGCCTTAGGTGGGGTGCGAGCAGGGCGCGTCCAGTGGAGACACAGCCGAGGAGCGGTGGCAGCGCACACGGCTGGAGAGCCGTGGGGCCTGGGGGACCTCGAGCCTGGAGGGTGCATGTGAGGTGGGGGCTGAGGCCAAGCAGGGGCGGGCAGGGGGTGTGACGGCCCCTTCCCAAGCCGCCTCTCCCACGTGGCTGGGGGGACCTGGGTCCTGAGCTCAGCTGGCTGCTACCCGCCGTGGGACTCCGGCTCAGGCCTTCTCCCGGCCACTGGCCCGCTGTCGGGAGCCGCTGGCTCTGCTGGGGCAGGCTGGTCATCTCGGCCAGCGTTGAAGTCCAGGGGTGACCCGCACACTGCCCACACTCCAGCAGAGCTGTGCAACCCCAAGATGTCTGTGGGTGCCCCTCCACGTGCCACCACGGAGAGGAAGCGGGAGCCACCGGTGGCCAGGGGCTGGAGGCCTGGCCGTCCACCGCCAGGCCATGCCTGTGGCTGGGCTCCCCGGGGGAGGTGGCCCAGGCCCACGTGTCCTCCAGTGAGTGCCAGGCAAGTGTCCCTGGCACCTGCTCAGCACCTCAGGCAGGGGAGCAGGGCTGGGGCAGGTGGCAGCCCCGTCCTCCTGCCGTTTGCCCATCTGTCCATGTGTTGGTTCATGCCAGCTTCCAAGAACCAGCTCTGGGCCACCCGGAGTCTGTGCTGGGCCCTGGGTGCTGGGCGGTGGGACACGGCTGGCGCACCTGTCTCCTGGCTGTCGGCGTCGGGCAGGCCGCCGGCCTGCTGTGGGCCTCGGTCCACTGGGCTGTGGCGCTCCTTGCGGATGTGAGGCCCTCACCAGTCACACGCTGCGCTCCTCAGTGGCTCGCCCCTGGCAGATGTTGCTGAGTCCGGCAGAGCCGAGTGCTGGGCGGAGGGGCACACCAGGCAGGCGCCAGGGTCCGGCTTGAGGTCACAATGCGACAGGCCCTCGGCACACTGCAGAGCACACTGGCCAGGCTTCAGAGTGTGGGGGCTGCGCCACAGACCTCGCCTGTGCCTGGAGGGAGGGCCTGGGGCCCAGCCGGGCTCCCGCAGTCCAGGAGGTGGCTGGGGTGCCCGAGGGCCTGGAGCTTCGGGCTGGACCCTGAGGTTTCCCCATGGCCCCCAGCCCTGCTTCCTGGGCCAGCTGGGGGCAAAATGCCCGGCCCTGTGGTGAGGCGCCCGGCTTCGTCCCTGAGCCGGGAGGGTCGGGAGATAAGGCTTCAAAGGCCTCCGCTGGTAAAACCACCTTTACGAGCCTCCCTCCCGGCCGCCAGATGTTTGTGTTACTGGGCTGACAGATAAGGGGTGGGTGGGCGGCCCTGCCAGGCCAGCCAGCCCTGCCGCTCCGGCCCCCAGATAAATGGGTCACCTATTAATACGTCCCCCGTGCAGGGGGCTGCGGGCCGGGCCGGGCTGCCTTCTGTGATGTCGCCTGTCCCGCCCTCCCGTGGGCAGGCTCCTGGTGACCGGGGGACTGGCTTCCCCATGGGGGTTGGCCGTGTGCCCAGTGAGGGACGGATGGTGCTGGGGCAGGCAGCTGGGAGGGCAGAGCCCCCACACCCTCCGCACGGCCCTCCAGCCCAGGCGCCTGCTTTGAGATCACTGTGATAACGTGAGAGCCGCAGGTGACCCACCTGTGGAGCCGCGGAGCCCTCAAGGCCAAAGGCTGCCTTTGCTGTGGCTCTGACCCTCCCGGCGGCCTGCTGGTGAGCCTGCTTCCTGGCAGGCTGTCCTGTGCGACTGGCCAGCTCGGCCGTCCCCTCGGCCTGCTCGTCCCAGGGCACTTCCTACCAGCACAAGTCTGGGTGCCCACCGCTCTCACCCCAGAACGCTCTCCACGACCTGGCAGCGGTCACCACCCTCCCCGACAGCCCTGCCCCACCTCCGTCGCTGGCTCTGTCTCCTTGCGTGCCCGAGGCCTTCGGCATCTGGCCGCTCCCTCTGAGCTCGGTGTTTCTGAGGTCCCTCCGTTGCCCAGGCCAGGGCTTTGCCACTCCTGGGCGGGGTGTCCACGTTGTCCCTGTCCAGCCACAGGTCGGCGCATGGCCAGGCCCCATGCACAGTGCTGCTGTGGGAAGCGGGCCCGAGCTCTGGCAGCAGGCTCGTCTCCAGTCGCCCTGGGTGCAGACGCGCTGTGCGGTGGCACTTGGCTTTCCCAGGGCCCGTCAGGGGCCCCAGGACTTTAAACTCTCCAGGGGACTCACCTGGGCGGCCGAGGCCTGGCACAGCCATCGGCGTGCGTGCTCACGCCTGCGACGTCTGTGTTTCTCCTTACAGTCGCATGCGGGTGGACAATTGCCTCAATAAGACAATCCAATTAAAATAAAAGTTCAGATGGCTGCTATTTTTCTTGATAGCTGGGTTTTCTGTTGCTTTTTGGTGCTGGGAATTGCCTCTCCCCTGCTGGGCAGGAGCTGCAGCCCTGAGCAGGCCCCTCAGCTCTGGACGACGGAGTCCCAGCGCTGGGGAGGTCCTCCAGGACCCCACCTGTCCCCCCTTGCTCTTCCCAGAGGCCAGGCTGACTTCCTTCTGCCCCGCAGCCCGCTCGGGCTCAGGTGAGCGGGCGCAGGAGGCTGGGCAGACGGCCTGCTCCGGCCTCCCCTGCCTCGCTTCCTTTGCAGGAGGCAGCTGGGGAGCTTCGTGATGGAGGCTCCCGGTCTTGGGGCCTGTGTGAGCGGCTGCAGGCCGGCAGGGGCCGCCCACCTGGAGCAGGGTGGCGGTTCTGGCCTCCCGCACTCTTTTTTTCTGCTCGCTTGTGCCCAGGCTGGGAGCAGCCATGGCCAGACTCCAGGCCCGCTTCCTTCGGTGTGGAGTGGCCTGGGCTTCCTGGGCTGTGGGATTAGAGCACGCACTGGGACCATAAATCGCTGTCGGCCAGGACCGCCTCATCTGTGGCTCCAGGGGGAGGCGGAGGGCACAAGGAGGTGTTGGTGACAGGAGCAATCCCAGGACCGAGCCAGGCTGTCTGCTGGCACGTCACAGATGACAAAGCTGTGTTGTCCCGCCCCGCACGCCGAGACGTGGGACCCAGATGTCGTAACGCTGCCGCGTGGCCAGGAGTCTGGTGTCAGGAAGCCCATGCACTTCGGATCGCGCTCACATCATAAAGATGCATTAATGGTCTGTGTGTCTTTAAAGAAATGCAAATACTGCTGTTTTATGAGAAGCAGAGTTGAAAATATTAAAAGTCAGAATTTTATAGTTCCCAAAAGTTAAATGGTGAGGATGTGGGGAGGGAGACCAAAACCTCCATGGCCGGTCGCAGTGCCTGGTGGTCGCGGGCACCTGTGACCTTGGGCCCAGTGGACGCTTCCTCCCAGGAGAGCGCCGGGGCAGGCCCGCAGTGCTGGGTGGTCCTGACGGGTGGGGGCAGGGCTCGTGCGATCGGCTAGCGCTGAGCGGGGAGAAGGGGTGTCCTGGAAGAAGATCTTCCTCTGTTTTCTGCCCCCATGGGCTGAGGGTGGGCAAGCCCCGCGGAGGCCCGTGTGGGGAGCCCGGGGTCTGGACCCGCAGACTCGGCTCAGTTCTGAGAAGTATCTGATGGTGATCTCGGGAGACTCTGACCTGGAACAGGGCCACGGGGTGCTGGGTGGGCGGCCGCATCCTGCTGCTCCGGCTCCAGAGCTCTGGGCCCCCAGGAGACCCGCGGCCCTGCGCTCGGCCTCCCCCTCCCCCCTGGACCTTCAGCGAGGCTTCCCGCGGCAGGCGGCCCCCACGCTGCCTCCGCACGTGTCCTCGGGCCGGCCTCCGCCCCGCGTGCCCAGAGCCCGCTCCTCTCCTGGCTGCGTGGCCTCCATCGGCGGTGTGGTCGACCGCTCTCAGGCTGTGCCATGTGGACAGAGGCGTGTCCAGGACTGCCGGGTGACCTGCCCAGGCCGAAGCACTTCCCCTGTCCCGGGACACCCCGGGACCCTTGCTGGCTGACAACTGCTGAGCATCGGCCCAGTGACCTCGATGTGCTGCCCCATCCCTGTAGACGGCACACTCCGTCTCCAGTGTTCAGTCCTGCGACCCTGTCCAGTGACGGTTGCCCTCCCCTGGACGGGAGCAGGCTCCACCTCCTGCCTCTAGAGGTCGACCTGGCTCTCTTCAGGAGTTCACGTAAATGGAGCTGCTCTGTCTGTAGCCTTTTGTGCCTGGCTTCTCCTGGGCCAGAGGATATATTTGAGATCCATCCTGTTCCTGTCTGAGTAGTATTCCCTCCTGCAGATGAGTTGGGGTATCCCCTTACTGATTATCCATCTGTGTTGGTGGATGTTCAGACTGGTGCCTCCTTGGGGAAGTGTGGGTGGAGCAGGGACAGACACGTGGGCACGGGGTTTTGTGTGAACACGGGTTTTCCCTTCTCGGGTGAATTCCTGTGGGTATCAGTCCCAATCTCACGATCAGAGAACCAGCCCCACAGAATGGCACACGCCTGTAACCCCAGCAACTCGGAGGCTGAAGCTGGAGGATTGCAGGTGCAAAGCTAGCCTCAGCAACTTAGGGAGACCCTGTCGCAAAAGAAAATAAAAAGGGCTGGGGTGTGGCTCAGTGGTTAAGCACCCCTGGTCAATCCCAGTCCAGGGGAAAAACAAGACCAGAGAACGGAGGTATAGGGAGCTGCCGCGGCGGCACAGCAGGACAGTGGCGGAGCCAGAACCTGGCCCTGCCCTCAAGACCAGGCTGGCGTGCTGGCCCTGGGGCCCCGCACCACGTCAGGCCTCGCACACCCTCCTGCCCCAGGCGCTTCCTCCCCGGGGCCCCCCCCCCCGCCCCCACGTGGCCGTGTGGCCCCTTGGTCCTTGTGGAACGAGTCATTGGACTTGACGGTGAGTGTCAGGTGGCAGCTCCCTGTCCTGCTGACCCGTGCCCACCCTGTCGGCCCTGAGGCCTCACTGGGCCTGCTGGGCCTGGCAGCAGTGAGCGCAGCTCGGGGACCCCTGCCCAGCTCGCACCCCTTGCAGTGGGCAGAGGAGCCAGGCGTCCCCACACAGGCCACCAGTGGGGCAGCGTGTCCTTCCTTCAGACGGTAGACAGCCCGGGGCCTCCGTGTGCTGGGCCCCTGTCAGTGGGGTCCTCATGGAGGCTTCAAGACTCAGGGAGGCAGGACGGGCAGGGCGGTCAGGACGGTCAGGACGCATTTCCACCCAATGGTTCCACTCGACGGCCAGGGCTGGGGTGCCGGGAGAGGCCCCTCGGTGGCCTTGGTCCTGCCCCTGCAGGAGCATGCAGCTCCCTCCCTCCTGGGCCTGGGCGCTGGGGTCTTGGGTGGCCGGGACGGCCTCCTGGCCTCGGCATCTGTCCCTGGTGGCCAGGGGAGCCTGGGCCGGCTCGACGGCCCTCCCTGGCTGGGCGCGGCCCGGCCTGGCCTGTGTGGTCTGCTGGGCTCTGCTCCTTCCCTGACACGCACAGTTACGTAAACGGTGATAACACTTCATAAACATCTCCTAGCATGCGGAGTGTTTGACATGGGTCTCGGCTATTTTAGAACTAATAAACAGCTGTCAGGCCACGGCCGACTCAGGGCCGAAGCCGCGCTGAGAGGGAGATCAAAGCCTGAGCAAGGCCTCTCCTTGCAGAAAGAGGGACAGGAAGGAGCCCTCCTGTGCGGGCAGGCGGGGCCTCTGTGGGCTTGGGGACAGGCTGGCTGGGAAGGGCCCGTGGCTCCGGGTGGCCCGGAGGGTGGGCTGAGAGTCGGGGCCAGGGCCGTCTGGTCCATGGGCCAGTGACCTGCAGGGGCCTTGCAGCTGTCCAGCCTCAGAGCCCACAGCGGGCCACAGGCTGGAGGCCAGGACGCTGCGCCGGGGCCGGGCCACATCTTTGTCCTTGGAGCGCGTGCTCAGGCCCAGGCCTGGGTGTGGTCCCAGGCCGGCCCTGGGCTTGGGGACACCTGAGTGTGCATCCCAGCAGCCAGGCTGCACCCTTTGGGTCTTGCCAGTTGTCCCATGGTGTCGTGGGTGAGGCCGGGAGGGGGCAGTGAGTGAGACCCTCGTGGGCAGGGCACACACGGGGGCACAGGGAGCGGGTGGCGCCGGTGCTGGGCTGGCAGGAGCTCCCTCGCAGCAGGACAGACCTTTCTGGACAGAGATGCAGGGACAGCAGGGACACTGCGGGAAGGACTCAGCGCTTCTGCTGGGGGGGCGTGTGGCCAGGTCAGGGGGGCGAGGAGCTGGGGTGGAGCCTGGGCGGGGTCCCCAGGGCCTGCCCCACCCTCCTGGGGGGCTTGGCCCTTCCTTACCACCTGCCACCTGTCTCAGAGCGGAGGTGGTAAGAGACATCAATGGCTTGTGCTTTGATAGGCACCAATGTTTACCTGGCACACTTGGTGTCCTGTGTGGCCGTCTGGCTTGCTGCTGTGGGTACGAGTGTCCGTCCTTCTACAGAGGAGGACACTGAGGGCCCTCGGTCGCGCAGCTGGGGCAGGGCTGGGAAGATCAAGCTCGTGGCTTCCACCCTGAGCCGGGGCCCCTGGCCTGCTTGGAGCCACCAGGAGGCTGGGCCGGCCCTGCTGAGTGAGGGCGGGGCTCGTCACGTCTGCAGCGCGGCCATGTGGACCCAGCACCCCGCCCTGGACGGCTCCTCTGGGTCGGGGCACGAGTGAGGGGCACCGTGGGGAGACCCCGGGCTCCCGCCTGCCCTGTGGGTCCTGGCAGCCCCTGGCCTGCTCCGCCTCTGGGGACCGCCTCTGGGGTGCTGTGGTGCACGTACGCAGCTGGGGGTCCCCACGCAGGCCCACACTGCTTGGTGGTCCCTGGTGCTCTGCCCAGACAGCTGTGGAGCCCGGTGCAGGCGGAGCACCCAGCTGGGCTCTCGGTGGCCACGTGAGGCATGCGATGCACCACAGCCAGCCCTGGTCGTCTCCGGTGAGGACACTGTGGCCCTGGGCTCCTTGCACCGGCAGTCTGTGCAGACAGTGGGGCCCTGGTACAACCGGAGGTTGTGTCCCTCCCTTCCCCCAGTTCTCCAGGGCCCCCCTGACTGGGAGGAAAGCCAGCGTCCTCCTGTGGTGTCCCCCCACTCGCCCCCACTGTCCTCTCCTCCCTCACCCCGCCTCCCATTCAGCCCCTGCAGCCCCCCGCAGCCCCCGCAGTCTCCCACAGCCCCCTGCACCCCTCTGCATCTCCTTGCAGCCCCCTGCATCCCTCTGCATCCCCCTGCAGCCCCCTGCAGCCCCCTGCATCCCCCTGAATCCCTCTGCATCCCTCTGCATCCCCCTGCAGCCCCCTGCAGCCCCCTGCATCCCTCTGCATCCCCCTGCATCCCTATGCAGCCCCTGCAGCCCCCTGCATCCCTGTGCATCCCCCTGCAGCCCCTTGCAGCCCCTGCATCCCCCTGCATCCCTCTGCATCCCCCTGCATCCCCCTGCATCCCTCTGCATCCCCCTGCATCCCCCTGCATCCCTCTGCATCCCCCTGCATCCCTCTGCATCCCTCTGCATCCCCCTGCATCCCTCTGCATCCCCCTGCATCCCTCTGCAGCCCCTGCAACCCCCTGTATCTCCCTGCAGCCCCTGCAACCCCCTGCAGCACCCTGCATCTCCCTGCAGCCCCCTGCATCCCTCTGCATCCCCCTGTACCCCTCTGCATCCCCCTGCATCCCCCTGCAGCCCCCTGCAGCCCCTGCATCCCCCTGCATCCCTCTGCATCCCCCTGCATCCCCCTGCATCCCTCTGCATCCCCCTGCATCCCCCTGCATCCCTCTGCATCCCCCTGCATCCCCCTCTGCATCCCTCTGCATCCCCCTGCATCCCTCTGCATCCCCCTGCATCCCTCTGCATCCCTCTGCATCCCCCTGCATCCCTCTGCATCCCCCTGCATCCCTCTGCAGCCCCTGCAACCCCCTGTATCTCCCTGCAGCCCCTGCAACCCCCTGCAGCACCCTGCATCTCCCTGCAGCCCCCTGCAACCCCCTGCAGCCCCTGCAACCCCCTGCATCCCCCTGCATCTCCCTGTAGCCCCCTGCATCTCCCTGCATCCCCCTGCAACCCCCTGCAACCCCATGTATCTCCCTGCAGCCCCTGCAACCCCCTGCAGCCCCCTGCAGCCCCCTGCACCCCCTGCACCCCCTGCATCCCCCTGCATCTCCCTGTAGCCCCCTGCATCTCCCTGCATCCCCTGCAACCCCCTGTATCTCCCTGCAGCCCCTGCAACCCCCTGCAGCCCCTGCAACCCCCTGCAGTCCCCTGCACCCCCTGCACCCCCTGCACCCCCTGCATCCCCCTGCATCTCCCTGCACCCCTCTGCAGCCCCCTGCATCTCCCTGCATCCCCCTGCAATCCCCTGCAGCCCCTGCAGCCCCCTGCAGCCATCCCCCTGCCTCCCTCTGCAGGGCCCATGCACCTGATGTCAGCACTTCTCCTTGTTCTGCGTCTCTATGTCCTTCTGCTCTTGCTGCCCCTCAGACCCTAGCAGCAGAGCAGCCCTTGGGGGTGGGGGCAGGTGGGCTCTCCCTGGGGTTCTAGCAAGGACACAGAAGAGAAGGTGCTTCACGCCCCCGAGCAGAGGAAGCACGCCCCGTGACAGGCCCTGTCTGTGAGGCAGCCTGGACAGCTGCCCAGGCCTCTCTCCCCGTCCATGCTGGTGGCTCTTGCGCCCTGATGTGAAGCCTCGGCACGTGAGGTCTCCTGGAGCCACGCAGATGCCCGAGGCCAGCGCTCCTCTCAGACCCCTTCCTCAGGTGAGCTCACTGAGGCTGGGCTGAGGTCACTTGCTCCAGGGCACGGGACCAGTGGGGCTGAGCTCCGGTGGTAGGCCCAGGCCTGTTGGCCACGGTCAGCCACAGGGCAGCACATGTTTCCGGCCTCAGGTTATGAGCCCTGGGCCCCTCCCCAGTTTCGCTGCTGGTGTTTGGTTAAACCTTCCCGTAGCTACACACCTCTCTTCTACCTTCCTTAGATTCCTTGTTTCTGACCCATGTCCGCAGCCCTTTCCAATCTTTATTTTGAGACAGCGTCTTGCTAAGTTGCTTAATCCTTGCTAAGTTGCTGAGGCTGGCCTTAACTTTGGGTCCTCCTTCCTCAGCCTCCCATAGTTGGGATGGCAGGTGTGGCCACTGGCCTGGCTTCCTATGTGTGATTTTTAAGGCCGGATAGAGTCACACTGTGTCGACCACCTCTCTGGCTGGGCACTGAAGTCGGGTGGCCCTTCCCTCCCTCTGTGGAAACCTCTGCCTCTCATCCAGGTTGTTCTCGGAGCACTCCCTCGGGGGACGCGGGTCAGCCAGGCCGGATTCTGAGGCTCCTCACAGGGGATGGCCTGGAGGGAGTGTTGCCCCGTCCCTGACGGCCCCACCAGCAGCGGCAGCACACCCTTCGTCTTGGGCGATCAATGGGCAAAAGAGTACCTTAATTTAACTTGGGTTTCTTGGATTTCTTAGGAGGTTGATGGTTGTATTTATTGGCCACTTTTATTTCTTTTTTTGGTGGATGACTTCTACATTATCTGGTGCCGTTTTTCATCTTTTTCTTGTTGACTTCTAAGAAGGCTCTTTATATTTTAAGGCTACTGATACTTAATTATATATGTTGAAAACATTGTAGGCCTTTGCCATTTTCATTCTCATTTTTTGAACATTGTTTTAGTTGTAGATAGACTCAATACCTTTATTTGATTTATTTATCTTCATGTGGTGCTGAGGATGGAACCCAGTGCCTCACACTGAGCCACACTGCTCACTGTGTAGCTGGGAGGGACTCTTGACGCAGGCACGTGTCAGCCTTCCCTTCCTCTCAGGCCTCCATGCTGGGCCCAGCTGGGGTCCTGGGGGGTCCTGTGCAGGCCCAGTTCTGGGGCAGGGCAGAGAACTCTGGGTGGGGTGTTGTGGGCTGACTTGGGGCAGGTCTGGTGCAGGCCGTGGCAGAGGTAGTGGCAGGAGCAGGGCAGGGGCTGGAACCGTCCTACCAGGTGGGAATGCAGGTGGCAGCGGACCGGGAAGGGAAGCTGAAAGAGGAGGAGCGGTGAGGGAGGGAGACTGACCTCCCTGGTCCTGGGTCTCGACCGCGGCAGCCGGGGCTCGCCTTGGCTGAGGAGTGTGACCTGTGCCCTCCCTTCCTGCCCTGCCTGCGGTCTGGGTCTCAGCAGTGCCCTCTCCCCGGCGGCCCCCTAGGCATCCCTTCCAACCCTGCGCTCTGCCCGCCGCCCGGGGTGCCTCGTCTGCACAGGCCCCACGGGGAGGCGCCTGCTGGCTTGCCGCCTGCAGCCGTGACCCTGGGGCACCCGGCACCTTGCAGCAGGGAAGGGAGGCCTCCCTGGGTGCAGGGAGGGCCGTCGGGGCGTGGACGCTCAGCCCCCTGGACCATGGGCCGGGCCAGCCTGGGCCAGCCTGTGCAGGGACGAGAGGGTGGGGTCCTGGCAGCCCACAGCCTCCAAGGGGAGTTGGTGGCTTGGTCCTGGCCGGGCCTCCTGGGAAGGTCCTCCGTCACTGCTGACCGCTGCTCAGAGAAGCAGGCCGGGAGGCCCGAGGCCCGCTTCCTCGTAGGAAAACGTGGATCCCCTCCCCCGAGGCTGGCTCCCCCCCAGCCCCTTCCTGGCAGGGGCATCAGCAGGCACCTCGGCCTGGCAGCGCAGCCTGGCAGGACCCACCTGCCTGGGAGGCCGAGCTGCCCGGGGGTGAGGCTAGAGGCTGCCTGGAAAACCCACCCCATCTTCACCGAGGCCGGGGTCTCCGGTGGGCCGGCTTCCGCGCTGGGGCCTCAGCTGTCCTGCTGTGACTCAGCCCTCCGTCCCTGGGGCCACGGCGTCCACTGGCCAGGGCTTTCACGAAGGGGCCCGAGGGGTCCCCAGCTCTCCCCTCCCCCCCAGAGCCAGCCTCTGCTTCCCGGGGAGGCCAGCAGTGGCAGTGCCCTCCACCCTGCTGCTGTCACCCGCCCCCGCCCTGCAGCCAGCCCCGCCCTCTGCAGGCGCAGACCCGGGCCCAGCAGGAGTCACAGCCCCTTCGTCCACGTGGTCATCGTCCCTGATTGTCTGTGGTGGCCTCACTTTCTCCTTAGTTTGGTCATGGGAATGGGGACTAAGAGGGACCAGTCCCAGGCCAGTGGCCTGGGGCACAAGTGCCTGCTTGGGTCCCCGTGAGCTTCACACGGCACTGTGGGGACAGTGGTGAGTGACCTCCTGTCACAGAGCGCAGTGACGCTGGGCTGAGGGCTCCCAGGTCTGCTGGGCAGAGCCATCCTGAAGTGACCGAGCCTTTCCTCCGCTACCTCCGCACGACACGGGCACGCTCCAAGGCACACGTGGCCGTGGGTTTCTCCTGGACAGGGCCAGCTGGACGCCCAGGAGGCAGACAGAGGACAGGGCTCTCAGGTGGTAGCCCCTACCATGACAGAGTCGGCGGTGTCGCACCTCAGGGCCCTCAGGTGCCACTCGGAGCTCTCAGACATGGGGTGGAGCTGAGCAGCCCTGCCTGCCCTGCCCTGCCCTGCCCTGCCCTCCCTGCCCTGCCCTGCCCTGCCCTGCCCTGCCCTGCCTTGCCCTGCCCTCCTTGCCCTGCCTTGCCCTGCCCTCCTTGCCCTGCCCTCCCTGCCCTGCCCTGCCCTGCCCTGCCCTGCCCTGCCTTGCCCTGCCCTCCTTGCCCTGCCCTGCCCTGCCCTCCCTGCCCTGCCCTGCCCTCCTTGCCCTGCCCTGCCCTGCCCTGCCTTGCCCTGCCTGCCCTGCCCTGCCCTGCCCTGCCTGCCTGCCCTGCCCTGCCCTGCCCTGCCCTGCCTGCCCTGCCCTGCCCTGCCCCACCCTGCCCTGCCCTGCCCTGCCCTGCCCCACCCTGCCCTGCCTGCCCTGCCCTCCTCCTTGCCCTGCCCTGCCCTGCCTGCCCTGCCCTGCCCTGCCCTGCCCTGCCTGCCCTGCCTGCCCTGCCCTGCCTGCCCTGCCTGTCCTGCCCTGCCCTGCCTGCCCTGCCCTGCCTGCCCTGCCTGCCCTGCCCTGCCCTGCCCTGCCCTGCCTGCCCTGCCCTGCCCTGTCCTGCCCTGCCTGCCCTGCCCTGCCCTGCCCTGCCCTGCCCCACCCTGCCCTGCCCTGCCCTGCCTGCCCTGCCCTGCCTGCCCTGCCCTGCCCTGCCCCGCCCCGCCCTGCCCTGCCCTGCCCTGCCCTGCCCTGCCCTGCCCTGCCCTGCCCTGCCCTGCCCTGCCCTGCCTGCCCTGCCCTGCCCTGCCCTGCCCTGCCTGCCCTGCCCTGCCCTGCCCTGCCTGCCCTGCCCTGCCCTGCCCTGCCCTGCCCTGCCCTGCCCTGCCCTGCCCTGCCCTGCCCTGCCCTGCCCTGCCCTGCCCTGCCCTGCCTGCCCTGCCCTGCCCTGCCCTGCCTGCCCTGCCCTGCCCTGCCCTGCCCTGCCTGCCCTGCCCTGCCCTGCCCTGCCCTGCCCTGCCCTGCCCTGCCCCGCCCTGCCCTGTCCTGCCCTGCCTGCCCTGCCCTGCCTGCCCTGCCCTGCCCTGCCCTGCCCTGCCCTGCCCTGCCCTGCCTGCCCTGCCCTGCCCTGCCCTGCCCTGCCTGCCCTGCCCTGCCCTGCCCTGCCTGCCCTGCCCTGCCCTGCCTGTCCTGCCCTCCCTGCCCTGCCCTCCCTGCCCTCCCTGCCCTGCCCTCCCTGCCCTGCCTGCCCAAGGCCCCAGTCCCTGAGGGGTGGTTCTGGGACAGCTGCTGGTCCAGTGGCTGTCGACGAGCCTCCCAGTCTCTGGGTCTCCGTCCCCTCACCTCCTGGGTGAGGCTGAAGATGCTGCGGGGGCCTCACCTGGCCGCTGGCCAGCTCAGGACAGGGCGGTGGCTGGGCGGCCACACCGTGTTTGAAGGGACCCAGGCCCAGGTGGTGTTTGGGATGTGGCCTCTGGTGACGTGGGCAGGCAGAATCTTCTCTGCTGGGCTGCGACTCCAGAGGGAGGCCCTGAGGGTGGTGGAGGGGCCACCGTCACAAGGACCCGAGCAGGCGACCCAAACCTCAGAAGCTCCTTTCTCCCAGCTCTGGAGGCCGGAGTCCCCGGGCCTCTGCTCGCGCCCCCTGCGTCTGGGACTCCCCGGCAGCACAGCAGGCGATGCCCACACTGGCGAGGACCCCTCGGGGGTCTGGCGGCCGGACCTGGCGGCTTTGCTGCTCCTGGAAGCAGCCTCCACCCACCAGCGTCCTTGGCCTCCAGCCCCACCAGGCACTGGCAGGTCATGAGCCCCAGGCGCAGGGCTGGGCCCTGATCTGTGCCCACAACCTGGGCAGGCTCCACGGCAGGGCCACAGGCTGGACAGACGGTGGGCTCACCAAGCCCCCCGCAGCTGCCGTGACTGAGGTCAACCCATCTCTAACAACAGGAGCCAGAACGGCTGTGGCCCCAGGCGAGGCCGACCCTGGGGCCTTGGGGCCTGTGGTCACCCTGGAGACCTCCTCCCACGTGGGCATGGGTGGCCCTCAGAAAACTGCTGAGGGGATCAAGGAAAGCACCCCTGAGAGAGAGGACCCCAGAGGGGGCGGAGGCCTGGCCTCCAGGCCCAGGGCAGGTGGCTCCTGGCTCCATGGCTGCTGCTGACTCCGGCCTGACCCTCCTCCCAGCAGACACTGCCCTTTGGGTGTGGCTGTCCCCTCCCTGGAACCTGTGCACCAGTGCAGGAGCCCTGTTTGGGAGATGGCTTAAACTGCGGTTGACTATGGGCCACGGAGATTTGGGCATTGTTGCCTTCTGTAGTCTCGCGGGACTTGGCCCGGGATCTCGAGTGACTTGGCCGAGATTGCTGATCGGGTCAGCGCCATTTTGGTGGTGTGTGTGGCGCGTGTTAGTCGTTGTTAGAGCCAGAGAGAAAAGTTATCAGAATAAAAAGCTGTTTGTCTCCAGTCTTTCTCTGAACTTCTTCCCGCGGCTTCGTTGCTCCAAGCGGCCATCGCTTCAGGCGGCAACACACCAGGGTCCCCTGAATGCCCACGTGCAGCAGTCCCTAGGCCATGAACCCCGACTGCCCTGCCCGGGGCTGGGACCTCGCTACGGTTCCTGAGTGCTGGCCTGGAAGGCAGGACCTGCCTGCCGGGGAGGCCGAGCTGCCCTGGGTGTCGGGAAGGCCGCGTCCTCTGGTTGAAGACGGCGTTCCGCGGGAGCCAGGAGAGCAGACGCGCGGGCCCGCGTCTCTGGGCTGCAGTGTCCCCTGCCTTAGGAGAGGCGGCTGCTTGCCCTGGAGGCTGGCCTTGTGTGACCTTCCAGGTGGGCCTGAGCCAGGCGCCTGGGCCAGCCGGCTGCCCAGGCCAGCAGCGTGCACGGAGGCGGGCCCGCTCTGCCTGCCCACGCTTCCTGCCCCCCGACTTCAACTCCCAGGAGGACCGAGCCTGGCTGTGCACGGGCCAGGGCCTGCAGGAGTGTGGGCTGGGCTGGCTCCAGAAGGACACCCTGAGGCCAAAGCCGGTGCCCACTGCCCACCAGGTACGGCCTCTCTCCACCACCCAGGTCCCTGTCCCCGAACCCCTTCAGCCTCTGCTCCCGAGCAGGAGTGCCTGCTATCCCCGGAGCCAGCGCCCGGGTCAGCTCTGAGATGGAGGGCCCATTCGGTCAGAAACCTGAGGGTGGACTGCGGGTGCCCTGGAGAGTGAGAGGCGACCCCGAGGGCCTGACTTCCTGGGACCCCTGGCCAGCCCCTCCCTCCTGCAGAGCCTGGGACCCCTGGCCAGCCCCTCCCTCCTGCAGAGCAGATCTTCTGGCTCCTCAGGACCTCACGCTGAGCCCTGGACCTCTGGCCGAGGTGACGTGAGGCGGACCTGCCTGCCCCCGCGGCTGTCCTGAGCGGCAGGACTGCAGTCCCACAGACGCGGGGTGTGGGCAGGGGCCTTGCTCCTCCCGCCTGGTCCCGGATGTCCAACCCAAGGTTCCAGCAGCGGAGGTCTGTGTGGACCAACCCCAGCTGGTCCCCCAGGACATCAGGTGAGCTTCCCTGCTCGGTGGGTCTGGGGGCACCCTCAGTGGGCGTGGAAGGAGGAGCTTGCCCGGCCCTCAAGGCCTCCCAGCCTCCCTGGGGGTGAGCAGTTCTCACCGCCCACCATGGAGAGAGCACAGGGCAGCATGGGGAGGGCTGGCTTCCTGTGTCACGATGCCAATCCTGGGCCTGATGGGGGGGAGGGGGAGGGAGGGGAGAGAGAGGGAGAGAAAGAGGAAGAGAAAGGGAGGGAGAGAGAAAAAAAGAGAGGGAGAGAGAGGGAGGGAGAGAGGAAAGAAGGGAGGGAGGGAGAGAGGAAAAGAGGGAGGGAGGGAGAGAGGGAAAGAGGGAGGGAGGAAGGGAGGGAGGGAGGGAGGGAGGAAGAGAGAGAGAGAGGGAGGGAAGGAGAGAGGGAAAGAGGGAGGGAGGAAGGAAAGAGGGAGGGAGGGAGGTAGGGAGGGAGGGAGAGAGGAAAAGAGGGAGGGAGGGAGGAAGGAAAGAGGGAGGGAGGGAGGGAGAGAGGGGAGAGAAAGACAGGAAGGCAGGCAGAGGGTGGAGAGGTGCAAAGGCAGGCAGACAGACACACCTGGGGACAGCTCTGTGACTGGGGGCGGAGCGCAGCCCTCGGGCTGCCCCAGTGAGAAAGTCCCAACACCCAGCCTGGTGTCCCTTGAGGCTCAGAGTTCACCACAGACCCTTGGAGGCCCCAGACTCCCCCACACCCCCGCCACAAGGCCCTCCTGGGCCCTACGGCCTCCACTTTTCCAAGAAGGCAACCGAGGCTCGGAGAGGTCCGGGGCTCACCTGCGTCCCCAGCGTCCCGGGCAGAGCGGGAATCTCTGGCGCGGTGATGGAGGACGAGGCCAGGGCGGGGCAGGGTCTGGGGCTCGTGCTCCAGGTCTCCGTCCAGCAGGGCCAGCGCCCCGCAACTTGGCCTGACCTCCAGAGCTCAGGCCCGGGCCCAGGAAGGCGGTGCAGGCAGGAGGGCCGCCCTCGGCCGCTCCGGGGAGGCTGGCGTCCAGGGCTGCTGGGCGCTCCCGCTGGGCAGGGAGCCCTTCTTGCTCGGCTGCTCTCAGGAGGAGCTGTGACCTCCACCTTTCCTTTCGGTAAGTCACCTCTCCAGTTGCTCTGACCCTTGGCCAGCCCAGACAGAGGCCTCGAGGCCCCTCGGGCTCTGTGCCCCTAGACCCACAGCCAGTCACGGGGCTCAGCCAGTGCCACCTCTGCTGGTGGCCTGCAGGGAGCGCTCCAGAGGACTGTGTGGTCCTAGCTCCCAGCACTGCCCACTGAATGCCTGCTGCATGCTGGGCTGGGCAGCCCCTGGGGTACAAAAGCAGCCAGCGTGCGACCCTCCTACTGGGACTCCTCCTGGAGGGTGGTCACAAGCTAGCAGTGACACAGTGGCCCAGTGACTGTGAGTGAGCGTCCAGGAGAGGCAGGAGGGCTCACACAGACCCACAGCGGTGCTCTGCCCAGGCCCCACGGGGAGAGGGCCACAGCTGGGGGACAGAGCTTGGGCCTCGGCCGTAGGAGTGAGGAGCTTGCTGAGACCCCGGGGCCCGAGGTGCTTGTGGAGGGCAGAGGTGGCACTGAGCGGGCGTGGAGGTCACTGCCACGGCCACCTGGAGGCTGAGCATGGGCTGAGGGGGACGGAGCCCCTCTTGGAGGCAGGACCTTGGCCATTTGGGATTCCAGGGTCCTGCCACCTGCGTGGGGGGCAGGCTGGGGTAGCAGCAGTGGCCTCCCCCGGGGCCAGTGAGAGAAGGGGTCCTGGCCCTGCTGGCCCGGCTCCTGACCCCAGGCCAGCCCTCAGCAGTGCTGGGAACCTGCTCTTTCTAGTTTCCTTTTTTTTTTTTTGCCCGTAGCTGCATTTAACTGTAAAGAGCAATAAATTACAAACGTGGAAAAACATCCTTGTCCCCACAAAGGACGTGGCTGTCCCCAAATGACAAACGGCTCCAAATTAACATTATTTAGTATTTATAACTTCCGCCGGACAGAGCGCACAGATGTGACTAGCAAATCCTGCCTGCCTGGGGTATTTTTGGAGCCCATTGTCCATCTGACGGGTGCTCCAATTGCGTCCGGTGCTCGCCCTCTGCGCCCCGGAGCAGCCTGGCACACAAGGGGGTGCTGCTGCCCACCCCCACGCAGGCCCTGCTGTCCCCAGGCCTGGCCTGCAGGGAGCCTGCTCTGTTCCTGCCTGGGGCAGGCGCGCGGGGTGGGGCAGGTCCGGAGCCCACCACCACGGGGAGCAAGCACACGTGGGGCTCTGGGGGGCCGGGAGGCCCAGGGCTGGGGTGGGGAGCCACAGCGCCTGGCAGTGAACAGCCCCTCGCCGCCGTAGTGCCAGCGGCAGGTCCTGGTCCCTGCAGGACCCGCTCAGGTGAGAAGGCAGAGGGGGAGGCGGCGGGTGTGGCCCGTGCTCATGGTGGGGACAGAGCGCCGCGTGGTTCCCTGTCACTGTCCAAGGCCACGGAGGAGGAGGAAGGAACGAAGGCAGAAGGACGTCCAGGCCCACAGCAGCCCCCGCAGGGGAGGCGCGGTGGCCGAGGGCGCATTCTGCCCCTTAGGGGACCCCCGCCTGGCTAGCCACTCCCCGGCCCACCGCCTGCTGGAGGCTGCCCGTGGCCTCCTCTGGGGGAGGCGCGGTCCTGAGCTTGCTGTGGGCTCCTCAAGGCCGTCTGGCCCCCGGGGCTCGGGGCTCGCAGGTGGAGGCGGGGCGCCCCACGTGCTCCCGTGGAGAGAACCAGGGCCGTTTGTCTGACAGTGGCCGCGGCTCCTCCGCGTGGTGGGCAGAGCCTAAGTGCAGTGCCCAGGGAGGTGAGGCCGAGGCGGGCAGGAGGCGGGACCGTGGCGGGTCCGACCCTCAGCGGGAGGCCGTGGCCTGGCAGAGCCTCCAGGACTCCAGGCTTTCTGCCTTCAGCCCCGGGCCTCGCGCCAGGAGAACTCATCGTCGGTGCCCTTCCCAGCACCCGGCGGCCCTGGCAGGAAGCTGAGCGGGCCTGGGTCAGGGCTTTCTCAGAGTGCTGGCCCAGGGCTCCCACAGGGCGGCTGGCCCCTGGTGCGCAGGGTCGTGGAGGAGGCCAGGCACCACCTGCCCCGTGGATCCTGTCTGTTGTGGTCCGGAACGGCCTCCCCGCTCGCAGAGGGAGTCACGGGTCCTGGAGGCTGGGCCTTTGCTTCCCACCCTCTGCCCTTCACCCCACGCAAGGCAAGGTGGGCCGTGGGCTCTGCTTCAAGCTGATGGCCGGCTCCTGTCCTCCGAGGACCCTCCACCTCCACGTCTTCCAAGTCCAGCGTCCAGAAGTTTCTTCACCAGCTCAAATGGAGAGTGGGTGCCCAGACCCAGCGGCTGGCCTCCGGGGACTTCTGGCCTCTGCCTGGGGGGAGTGGCCTGTGGGGCGCCCCTGCAGGCCCCTCCCTGACTCGAGTCCCCAGCCCTCCTCTGGCAGGGCTGGAAGGAGACACCGCATTCCTGCAGGTTGAGGCCTGACCCACCTGGAGGGAGGGGCTGTCTGTGGCCGTGCGCTCGGGTGGGTGGGGCAGTGCTTGCTCAGCACGTGTGAGGCCCTGGGTCCGTCCCCAGCCCTGCAAAAGCAACAACAACGAAAACAAAACTCCACATGAACTCCTCGTCTTTTTCGCTGCTGCCAGAGAGGTCGCTGCTGCCCGGGGCCCACGCGGGGCTCAGCCGCCAGGCCCTCCTGTCCTGCCTGTGCGTTGGCAGAGCTGGGGGGCAGCCAGAACTGGGGGCAGCAGCTGTCAGACCAAGGGATGGGCTGGGGTCTCCACTTCCTGGCCTCCCTGCCTCCCTGCCTCTCCCAGCTGCTGTCTGTTTCTCTGAGTGTCTGGCTCTCTGGCTCCTGTCTCTGCCTGCTGCCACCTCTGTCTCTCCATTTCTTTGTCTTTCTCTTGCTCAGGGAGAGGCAGGGGATGGGCGTGTCCCCGTGGAGAGTGAGAGGACCCCAGCCGGGCACCCTGGGAGACGAGGCTGCTCTGCGCTTCTCTTCCCAGATGAGGGACAGGCACACCCTGCCTGGCAGAGGACCCCCTTGGGTCCTGGAGCCACTTTGAGTGTGACAGGGACAGGCCAGTGTGCAGCAGAGAGCCACAGCTGCACGGGACAGCCTGCGTCCCGCTGTGACACTCCTGCGGGTCAGGCAGGCGGGGCTGCGGGACACCTGGTGCTCTCGCCACCTCCTCCCACACATCCCAGCAAGTGCTCCTCGCAGAACACACTCTGGGGACCCTGATGCAGGACCTGGGGTCTCCTCACAAGGGCCTGTCACCAGGTGCCTGCCCCTCGCCTGTCTCTGGCTTCCTCCCCAAGGCAGGGAGCTCTGCAGGTGACCCAGGGAGAGCCGAAGCCACCAGCCCAGGCCTCCCAGGGGCCGAGCACCTTCCCGGCCTCCACTGACACGGCGGAGGTGCTGGACAAGGCTGCTGCCCCGGGGAAGCTGTGGCCCGTGGGCGAGGGGGGGCGGGGAGCGCGTGCCGGCCTCCGGAGTGCAGGACGAGCGGGCTGGCCGCAGACAGACGCTGCCCGGGCCGGACGCGGGTGGGACAAAGGGCCCTCTGTGGAGCCGGCGTCCAGCTGAGGCCGCAAGGTGAGGTGGACAGTCAGGTGAGGAGGGCGCAGGGCAGGGCCGAAGGGACGGAGGGGCAGAGCCTGGGGCGGGCGGCGCAGCTTGGCCTCTGTGGAGGCAGGGTCTGCACCACAGGCATCGTTGTACCTCCCAAAGTCGTTGTCCCCAAGGGGGTGTGTCGGGGACAGACCTGGCAGGGGCCAGCTACCTCTCCCCAGACCTCCTGGAAGTAAGCAGACAGGACGTGACAGCTGCCCGCCTCTGCTAGGGAGCTGAGCAGGTCTGGCCTGGCCACTAGACTGGCTGCAGCTTACCCCCCCGAAGCTGACCGCGCCCCTCCCACGAGGCCCCCTGGACAAAGAGGTGGTGACCCTGTGGGCGGTGCTGGCCCCGAGAGCCCCATGAAGCTGTCCGTCTCATGTCCTTCCTGGTCACCTGTAAGAGCCCTGATTGAGGCTAGCTAGATGGCGGCTAGCTGAGAGCCATAAAGGGGTTCAGGTACTCTCACCTGATAGTCATGCATTTCTCTAAGAACCTTCTCATGCCCGTGAGCACTGTGTGCCGCACCTGTGAGCTCGAGCTGTCGGCACGTGTCCTTGTTAAGGCAAAATGTATATAACCGGGTGAGGTTAGTTAGGTGGTGGCTGGAGTTGGAGAGGTTGTTGGAGCCGGAGAGAGAAGTTAGAAGAAAGAAGAATAAAAGAACTTTTTCATTTCCAGTCTGCCTCCGAGTTTTCTCCCGCGGTATCGTTGCTGCAAGAGGCAATTGCTGCAGGCGGCGACAGGCACCAAAGCTAACTTGTTAAATGTTTAGAACAAGCCCTCACTGTCAGGAGACAACTACTGTCACCTGCTCCCTGACATGTTACCAGCAATCGCAGCCTGAGGACCTCCTGCAGGGGGTGGCACTGAGGGCCTCCTGCAGGGGGTGGCACTGAGGGCCTCCTGCAGGGAGGTGGCACTGAGGGCCTCCTGCAGAGGGTGGCACTGAGGGCCTCCTGCAGGGAGGTGGCACTGAGGGCCTCCTGCAGGGGGAGGCACTGAGGGCCTCCTGCAGGGAGGTGGCACTGAGGGCCTCCTGCAGGGAGGTGGCACTGAGGGCCTCCTGCAGGGGGTGGCACTGAGGGCCTCCTGCAGGGAAGTGGCACTGAGGGCCTCCTGCAGGGGGTGGCACTGAGGGCCTCCTGCAGGGGGAGGCACTGAGGGCCTCCTGCAGGGGGTGGCACTGAGGGCCACCTGCAGGGGGAGGCACTGAGGGCCTCCTGCAGGGGGTGGCACTGAGGGCCACCTGCAGGGGGAGGCACTGAGGGCCTCCTGCAGGGGGTGGCACTGAGGGCCACCTGCAGGGGGAGGCACTGAGGGCCTCCTGCAGGGGGTGGCACTGAGGGCCTCCTGCAGGGGGTGGCACTGAGGGCCTCCTGCAGGGGGTGGCACTGAGGGCCACCTGCAGAGGGTGGCACTGAGGGCCTCCTGTAGGGGGAGGCACTGAGGGCCTCCTGCAGAGGGTGGCACTGAGGGCCACCTGCAGGGGGTGGCACTGAGGGCCTCCTGCAGGGAGGTGGCACTGAGGGCCTCCTGCAGGGGGTGTCACTGAGGGCCTCCTGCAGGGGGTGGCACTGAGGGCCTCCTGCAGGGGGTGGCGCCGTGTGAGGGTGAGCATGGGCTGCTCTCTGTGTTAGCGGGCGCCCACGGAACTGTGGCCCAGGGCTCAGCGGCTCGCCTTCCCTGGAGCCCTTCCACCCGCCCCCCTTGCTGGGTGTCCACCTGTGTCCGTTGCTCCGGGGAGGACTGTCTGTGGTGACTGCACCGCCGTGCTCCTGGGGCTGGCTGGGTCTTGCCAGCAGTCAGGAGAGCTGGTCGCCCTCGTCACGGCGCCCTCACGCCCGGCTCGCGCTTTGTCTGCGAGAGGCCGCCTGGACCCTGCGGCCCTGACTCCCTGTAGGGCGGCTGGAGCTGGATCTGGACTCCCTAGTGAGACCTGGGAGGACTCTGAAGGAGCCGGTGTGAGAGGGCCTTGACCCCAAGTCACCAGGTGGCCACACAGGAAAGAGGGCAGTGAGTCGGGCGTGGTGCATCTGTCCTGGCAAGGTCCCTGTGCCTGAGAGTGGCGCAGGTGCAGGGAGGGCCTGCGTGCAGAGCTGGCCCTGGGCAGCTGTTGTCTGGAAGCAGAGGAGAAACAGGCCCAGTTTGCACCCTGGACAGTCCGGGCTCTGGCCAGGTGGAACGTGTGCGGATGGGCCGTGCAGAAGCTGGTGGGGGCAGGGGGGGAGGTACCAGGGGCAGCAGGGTTTGGCACCAGGGGCACCCTCTGGGTGTGACCCCCTTGTGGGAGACCTGGGGCCGCTCATCCTGGCTGGCTGAACCAATGGGCAGCAGGGAGGAAAGTCTTGTCACCTTGGAGGGAAAGGTCGGGATTCCTCTGTGCTGGGTCCCAGGGTCCGGGGTGGAGACCTGGCCTAAGGTGCGGTTGGGGCCCCTCTCTGTCCCCGCCCGCCTTCCTGCTCCCTGGCCCTCTGGCCTCCGTGCAGCCAGACGCCGTCCACCAGAGGAGCCAGGCGCTTTATCAGATAATAAATAAGGCAGCCGGAGCCGTGCGCGCCAACCTCTTGGCGGCTGTGCAGGGCCCTGCTGGGAGGGGCTGCCCACGGTGGCCTCTGAATGGCCCTTGAGGGCCAGCCGCCCCATCTGGAGTCTTAGGCCCCTCTTTTTTGGGTCCAGATCCAGCACCCTAAAGAGCACTTGCATGTGTTTGTGTGTGTGTGTGTGAGTGTGTGTGTGTGTGAATGCAGGCACCCTGGGGACTGTCCTGCTCGAAATCTGTGCAATGGTGTGAAGCCCCCATACATGGCCTGGAGGAAGATGGGGAGGGTCTGGGCCTCCGGGGCCTGGCTCCCTGGGTCGCACTGTCTGGGCCCAGGAGGACTGCGGTCTCCTAGAGCATCTGAGCTTGGCAGGGAAGATGGGTCTGGCCTGGCTGGTGGTGTGGGTGATGAGTTCTGAGCTGCAGGAGATGTAGGTGGGCGGGGGGCCTGGTCAAAGCTCCCAGCCAGCCTAGCCCCAGAGGAAGGGCTGGAGCCTCGGCCTTCCAAGAGCAGGGTGCTGGCTGCTGCCCCGTCCACACGGGTGCCCACCCCAGAGAGCTGGAGGTGTCCGAGGTCCAGGTGCCCAGCTACAGGCCTGCCTCCCCAGAAACAGGGACCTCTCAATAAAGAGCCTGGGTCTCAAGCCCGTGCTGCTCACCCCGTCCCCGCGGCCTCCCTGCCCTTCCTGCGTGTGTCCCCAGCCTTCCCTGCCCTCCAGCCCCACCAGGCTGCTGGGCCTGGAAGCCTGTCCACACCTGGAGGCCGGAGCGTGGCCAGCGGAGCCTCATGACTGCCCGTGGTGTTCAGAGGCCAGCACGGAGGTCTGTGGGCGCCCTCCTCAGGGGCCCCTGCCCCAGACACAGTGCCTTTGGTGACAAACTGTCCGATGATGGTGACAGCCGCAGGTGTTTTCTAGGAAACACTCTTGTTTGGACAATTCCCACCTCTTTGTAGTGAGCATCTTTTCTACCAGCAGAGGAGAAGCTGACCCTCGGCCCACTGCCCGCTGGGAGCGGAGGTCCCAGCACCTCCGTGTGACAGCATCCGCGGGACTTGCGTGGGGCGGCTCTGGGCCTGGCTGGGACGCCTGCTCCCAGCTCCTGCAGGCTGGGGTGAGCGGCGGGGCGGGGCGGGGCGGGGCGGGGCGGGGCGGGGCGGGGCTGTCTGAGAGACGAGCGGGTCCTCCTTCCCGAGCCTCCTGCGCTCGTCTCCGGCCTCGCTGGGCTGGCGCAGGGACACTTCCTGCAGGTGGGAGCGCGGACCAGCGGCTGGGCCGCCTCTCGCTTCAGCTGAGTTGACAGAAGTCAGTCCCTGTGGCAGGCAGCGGGGAGTGACCTCGCCTTCCACCCTGCCCCGTCGCGAGGGGCTGGCCCGCCCGCCCGCCAGCACCCTCCCCGCCAGCTGGTGGCTCACAGCCAGCCGGGCACAACGCCGGGCATGGGGCGGAGGGCGGCAGGGAGAGGGGCCGGCAGCGACATTGAGGCTGGGTCGGGCTGGTTTCCCCCGAAGAGCAGGAAGCTTGGACCCATCAGGAACTGTGCCCGCCGGGCGGCTGCCCCTCCGCAGCCCAGGCAGACCCTTAGCGGTGGCCAAACCCTCTCTCTTTGCGACGGGGCACCTGGGGCTGGGCCAGCTCCAAGCCCTTCCAGCCCCAGCCCCTCCTCCATCCAGGGAGCCGCGTCCTTCCCGTGTCTCGCTGTGGCGGCTCCAGAGGCCTCCCTGGGTTCATCAGTCCGGTGATGGCCCAGATCAGGGGACTCCCAGGGACAGCGTCTACTACACACCTGCACAGGTCACAGACCTGGCCCTGGTGTGGACACCTGCTCCTTGGCAGATGGGAAACAGGCTCAGACAGAGGGCCCGGGCTCCCAGGACGGCACTGGGGCGGGGGCCCGGCTCTGGCCCCTGTGATACCCCTCACGTAGCCTGCTGTGGTCCCGGGGTTCCTCAGGGAGGAGGGCCAAGGCCCACGTCCAGGAGGAGTCGGGGTGGGGTGCTGGAGGAAGGCCAGCACCAGCGGTGGTCATCGGCGCCTCCCCCACCTCCTTCCTGCCTGGCCTCCTGGCCCCGGCCCTCAGCTTGCCCACTCTGCGTTGTGAGATGGCGGGCTGGCCCTGCCCTCCAGAGCAAGACGGGCCTGCGGGAGGCGGGAGGACAGACGCCGCCCTGCCCTCTGGGGCAGCCCTGGACTGCTGTTCCTCCCTCTTCTTGGTCATGCAGGCCCTACGCACCTAGCCCAAGGTGGAGGCGAGGCTGTGCAGGCCCAGGACAGGTGGTGACGCCCTCCCCGGCTGGGTGACCCCTCCACCTCTCTGCGCCTGTTTCCTTGCCTGAGCGGGACCTGGATGGGAGAGGGCAGCAAGCCCACCCGGCACTGCCCTGTGCCTGTGGTGCCCGTCAGAGTCCACAGGACCCTCCGCCCTGTCCCCCGGGCCAGATGGATAGTGAGTGGCCGGGACTTGACCCGCCCTGGAGCCGCAGCTTAGTGCAGTGCAGGAGCCCTGTTTGGGGAGATGGCTTGAATTGCGGTTGACTATGGGCCACGGAGATTTGGGCATTGTCGCCTTCCGTAGTCTCATGGGACTTGGCCCGGGATCTCGAGTGACTTGGCCGAGATTGCTGATCAGGTCAGCGCCATTTTGGTGGTGTGTGCGGCGCGTGTTAGTCGTTGTTAGAGCCAGAGAGAAAAGTTATCAGAATAAAAAGCTGTTTGTCTCCAGTTCGCCTCTGAACTTCTTCCCGCGGCTTCGTTGCTCCAAGCGGCCATCGCTTCAGGCAGCAACAGTGCAGGGCTTCTCAAGGTCGGGCGCCCACTCCCCAGAAGAGCAGGCCTTGTTCCAAACGCTCCCTCCGGGCCTCCTCAGATCCAGGGAGCGACTGTGGGGGGAGGCCTGGGCGTCTGCACATGCCGCACTAGGGGCCAGGGCGAGGGGCTGTACCCTCCCCCTCAAGCTGAAGACCTCCCACTTTCTGGGCCAGAACAAAGGCCCACGCCTGAGGCCTCCTGCAGCCTGGTCCAGCAGGCAGAGGCTGGAGTCCCCTGTTGTCCACAGCCCCACGGCGGGTCCGGCACAGAGAAGCAGCCAGGGAGGCCTCCAGGAGGAGGGGCCCTGCCACCTGGGTTCTGCCCCCGATGAACCACACCAAGTGCCAGCACCTGCCGCCCCTCCTGCTCTGTCCCAGTGTCCTTCCCCTGAGCCACTAGACCCTGAAGCCCTGAGACTCTGGGCCTCAAGGCCTGCGGGTGCCCTTCAGGCTCCTGGCGTGACTCAGGGCAGCTAGGGAAGTCCTGCTCAGCCTCTAGGACTGATGGCCGCCAGGGCAGAGTGACCCTTGGAGTGGTTGTGCCTGGCAGGCCCGGCCTAGGCTAGGAAATGCCACCGGGCAAACCGGGAGAGAGTGCGGTTTCGAGGGCTTTATTCACAACAGTTGTTATGGCTTTGCTTGTTTTAAAAACAAAAAAACATGCCGGGCGCGGTGGCGCACACCTGTAATCCCAGCACTTTGGGAGGCTGAGGCAGGAGGATCGCGAGTTCAAAGCCAGCCTCAGCAGTGGCGAGGCACTTAGCAACTCAGTGAGACCCTGTCTCTAATAAAGTACAAAAAAGGGCTGGGGGTGTGGCCCAGTGGTCGAGTGCCCCTGAGTTCAATCCCCGGTACCAAAAAAAAAAAAAAACCTCCACGCTCGCTCCCGTGGGTGGAAACCAGGCTGGAAGGACCCCTGGAGGTGTGACCCTGGGCTTGAGCACAGCCGTAGGTGGTGGCCCACGGTGGCCCGCCCGCAGCTGTGTTGTCGTCTGCTGGCAACTCATAAAACACTTTAAAACCAAGATGGAGCTTCAAGAGGCTTCGCGTTGGAGGGCTTCCCATTTACAGACCCCTGGCTAGCCCGGAGCACTGGGTCTTGCGGGGAAGGTGGCGCCCCTCCGCTCCCCGCGGTCTTCCACAGCTGGCCCCCAGTCTCAGGGCAGAGCTGCTCAGCCATGAGACCTTCTGCAGGGGCTGATGTGGCTGGGACAGCACTCAATAGTGATGGCCGCAGCTGACCAGGACCCCCGACAGTGCCTCTGTGTAGGTCCTAATGGGGCCCCTGATGCTTCTGCCGCCCGTCAGAAATGGCTGTGACACATGGACTCACTGAGAACAAGGCCCTTTACTGTCCCTTCTGGAAAACTGTCCAAATAAATACACAAGTCTGTGATGGATGCAGGGTAGATGGCATCCTTGGGGGTGGTGTGCTGGTGCAGTGCACAGCCTGCACACCCATCCCTGCGGGCCTGAGCCCTTGGGAGAGAAAGTGCTGTGTTTGCAGCTCCCTCCATCAGATGTGGGCAGTGGAGGCCGGGAGGCTGCGAGGCCCCACGCCAGGCTTCATGCCAGGCTCCTGGATCCTGCAGCCGGCCTGGCCCGAGGCCTCAGGGTTTCACCCTGGGCCCTGGCTTCCTAGCAGGTCAGGAGTCCGTCTGGCGGCGGCTGCCTGTAAACACGCTGTGCTGCAGAGAGGCCCGAGCAGGGCGTGGGCAGTGGGCTCGAGCCCCTCCTCAGCTTTCCCCTTGCTCTGGGCTGTCTGCACGGCCACGTTGAGTGACACTCAGGCCTCTGGACTCCAGGAGGCTGGCCTCTCTGGGTGGGTGGGCCTGGCAGCCTCTGCCACCAGCAGGTGAGTGTGGGCTCTGTCCAGGAAGCTCCCGACGCCACCTTGCCTGGGGCCTAGGCCAAGGCCAGTGCGCACCAGGCCTCCTGGTGCAGGGCTCCACCGAGGCCAGGCTGGGGGCCCAGGGCCGTGGAGGGGAAGGCGAAGTCTTCAGGCTCGAACTTGAACTCCAAGTGGCTGGGGGCCGGGGGGCCGCCCACCTGGGCAGGGGCCTGCAGGGAGGAGGCTGTGTGAGGACCTGGGGGCAGCCTGGCCTTCCTGCGTCAGGAACCCCACGATGGACGCTTGCCCCGGGGCCCCTCGGCCCCTGAGCAGGCTTGGCACCTCCTGAGGTCGCTCTCAGCAAGGCACGTGGCATGCAGGGCTCTGCCCAGACACACGGCAGGCCTTGGGAAGGACTTCCTGACGACTGGGGCTGACCACATGCCCAGCTGAGGTCTGGGGGGAGGCCCTCGGGTGGGGTCTGACTCAGCAGAGGTCGGGGTTCCCTGAGAAGGGGTCCAGACCAGTTCTGGGTGTCCCACTCCACTCTGTCCTCCATACCTGGGAGATGACGCTGGGCTCGGCACACATTGGGGACACCAGGCTTGGCTCTGGCTTCAAAGTGGCAGCCAAGGTCTCTGTGTTGGGGACAGCAGGTGGGGAGGCCGTGGCGTTCACTGTGGACCCTGGGTGGGGAGGAGGGGCACGTACGGAAGGTGCCAGATCTGGCCAGGCCGCTTCCCTGTCCTGCCAGAGAGGTGCAGGCCACCCTGGCTTTGCCCCGCTGGCCGGGCATGCCACCCGCCCCTCCTGGAGCCAGTCCCTTGGGAAGGTGGCGCGCGGGCCAAACATGCACACTGCGGGGGGCCCGGGCACAGGCCGCGCTGGCCTGGCGTGGCGGCCCTCCCCACGCACCTGGGCAGCCCTTGGTCTTGGCAGTGGTCTTCGGCTTCCGTTTGCGAGTCTGGATACTTTCCTTTTTCATGGCCAGCGGCCGAGGCACCTGGTAGGGACAGTAGGGTGGGCACAGCCGCCTCCCTGTCTTAGGCCCACAGGGCCCCTCGCTCCTGGACGGCAGATGCTGACCAGCTTGCCCAGCTGATTGGTCAGCGGCACCCTGGGCCAGGCTCTTCCCCCCAAGGCTGGGTGAGGAGGCAGCGCTGGACCCTGGCTTCAACCTCCCAGAGGGCCACCAGGGCCACCCTGCCTGGTTCCTCCCAGCGCCCGGGCAGAGGCCAGGCCGCCCGCCGCCGGGCACACTCACCCCATGCAGCTTCATGTAGAGGCCGCAGGCGTTGCACACGGGCTCGCCCTCCGCGTTCCGCCGCCACAGCGTGGTGTTGGTTGTGTGGCAGTTGGTGCAGCAGAGGCCGGCGCGACGGGACGAGGACTGGGACAGAGAAGCTGACGTGAGCCCTTGCCCGGCAGCGGGACCCAGGCCCTGGCGGGCCCTAGCTGGGGCTGAGTGGCTGGAGTCAGCTGGAGGGGGTGGAGGCCCCGAGACTCTGCCGTGCTTGGGGCCTGGGGCCACTCCTGGCGCTGTCACTCAGCGGCTGGAGCCCGCTGCCGGCCTCCTGCCTGCCTCAGCTCCAGGTCTGCAGAGTCTCGTCCCCTGGAGCCCGGGAGCCACAGGGCGCCCCACCAGACGCCCCTCCCAACCCCACAGCAGAGCCTCCCAGCCGCCCGCCCAGACGTCCCGGAAGGTGCTGCTTTCCCCTCTCCCGGCCCTGCTCTTGGACGATGCCCCTGACCCTGTCCACCCCTTCCCCGTTCAAACTGCTCCCCGGTCTGGGTCCCCGGCCCCTCTCCAGGACCATGGGGATGCCCTGCAGGGTCCTGACTACAGAGCGGTGCCTGGGCACAGGGACAGACAGTCCACCAGGACAAAGCCATGCCCCCCCCCGCCGTGTGCTGCAGCCCAGGACCAGAGGGCCGTCGAGGCAGAGCGCCACGCCTGCCTGCGTCAGGGGAGCAGCACGGCCCCCTCGCCTCCCTTCCCCACCCCCACACCTCCAGGACGAGGCCAGGGCCAAGGAGCCGCCCTCACAGGCCACCTCCTGCCCGCTCCTTTCCCCCAGGCTGTGGCCGAGGCGTGGGCCTGCCCTGAGGACAGCCTGGGGGTGGTGGCTGCAGCCCGAGCTCCAGCTTTCCCCAAGTCCTCGGGTACAGAACCTCCCTCCCCTGGCTCCGGGCTGCAGCAGCTGCCGGGCACCTGGAGGATCCCACCCCGTTTTCTCTGGGCCTCTGGTGTCCAGCAGGACTTGAGCCGAGTCTCCATGGTGGAAAGGAGAGGAAGGGCTGGGTCAGGAGCGCAGCCTCAGGCCACAGCTCCCCCTGGCTGGGGGCACTGGGGGCAGCGTCCATCCCTGGCCCCTGGCCTCCACACCATGGCTGCTGGGCTGATGTCCAGCCTCTGGGAGTCACCAACGGTTTCCCTGGGGGCACTTGGGGATGGGGCTTGCTGCTCACTTCCCTGGAGAGGAGAAGCTGGCGTCACCCTGGAAGGGAGGCGGGGTGCGTGGTCTGGGAGGAGGGTGGCCCTGCAGCCAGGCCCCGGCCGGTCTCCATCTGGAATCTGGCCTGGCCCCTCCTCCCTTGTACCACCTCTGGGGCAGGAACTGTGGACATTCCCTCTGCCCTTCCGGAGCCCTCTGTCCAGACGGAGGCCCAGGATGCTGAGTGCCCCTCCCATCCTGCCCTCCCCAGGGCAGAGCCTGACCTTGGCACCTCCTGCAGGCTGTGGAGCTGAGCAGAGCCCAGGAGGCCCAGCCACGGGGCGCGACTGCTCTGGGCAGCTGGGTCCCTGCCGCACCTGCAGCGAGCACTCCAGTGTCTGCTGGCCAGCGTCCACGGCGGCCGGTGTCCTGCCTCTGACCGGCACCGCCCCGGCCTCCCTGCAGCCCCTCTGCCCCCCCTGCAGCCCCTCTGCCCTCCCTGCAGACCAGGGGCCTGGCCCGAGGTGCCCTCCCTCTTGACCCAGCTGGCACACGTGGGCACTAGACCCACTCTCGCCCCTCGGCACAGGCGCACACAGTGCCCGCAGCTGCCAGTGGTGCGCCCCTGGGGCCAGGAGTGCCTCAGCGGACAGCGAGGAGATGACGTGGTGGCCCGCGCAGACTGTGTGTGCCCGTCGCCTGTGCCTGGTGTGCAAGGGCCCACCTGGGAGCCAGGTTTGGACATCTCGACAGTGGCCATCTCCTCATTCTCATAAAAGATTAAGAAAATAGGAAAACAATAAAAAGAATGACTTAAAAAAATTTCTGAGCCGGGCGCGGTGGTGCACGCCTGTAATCCCAGCACTTGGGAGGCTGAGGCAGGAGGATCGCGAGTTCAAAGCCAGCCTCAGCAATGGCGAGGCACTTAGCAACTCAGTGAGACCCTGTCTCTAATAAAATACAAAAAAGGGCTGGGGATGTGGCCCAGTGGTCGAGTGCCCCTGAGTTCAATCCCCGGTACCAAAAAAAAAAAAAAAAAAAAAAAAAAAAAGATTTCTGAAGTGCCTCCTCACTTACCTCTCCACAGCCTCAGACTGCCCGTGCACGAGGGGAGACCGAGGCTCCCGGACACTGAGGGACCACAGGGGACTGGGGGACTGGTACAGACTTCCTCCCTTCACTGGACACTTTGGGGACACACCCCCAGCGCAGCCCTTGTCCTGCTCTGGTGTCCCCACTGTCATCACCCCTGCCTCCGCCTGTCTCTCCTCACTGTCCATACAGCCAGGCCTGGCCACTTGCGGGCTCCCGAATGCCAGGCCTCTCTTGGCTGCAGTTTGGTTTTTGGTCTGTTCTTTTCAAAAGAACTTAAGCTTCAAAGCCTGGTCACCATAACCAGGGCCGGGCCCAGTGGCAGGCTCCGCATGCACCTGACACCCAGATAGGTCAGTGTGGGCAGCAGGCAGAGTGGGGCGGCAGGCCAGACCCTGGACCCGGCTCGCTATGCAGGGGAACACTCTGGAAAGTGGACGTGCAGGCCACAAGTGCCCTGCACTGCAGAGCAGCCTCCTCGGAGGCCAGAGCCCCGGCTGCCTAAGACAGGGCGGGCGACAGCCAGACTCAGACCTGGGGAGGGCTGGGGCCCAGGCAGGCCCCTCTTAGAGAAGCCACGATGGACCCTGACCTCGCTGGCGGAGGGCAAACTGAGTCAGGGACACGAGTCTCCAGGGGCTGTGCCAGGAGCGGGCTTGGGAGCGTCGGAGGTGCAGACCTGCCCAGGCCAGGCGCACCGTCAGCAAAGCGTGCTGGGCCCACCTGGCTGGCCCTTCCTGGAGCTGGTGCTGGAGCCGGCCTTGGGTGTGGCTCTGCCGTCCTCTCGGACCCTGGCTGCTGGGCTCTGGCTCGTGTGGAGCTCAGAGGGCCAGACCGCGTCCATGGCCACGGAAGCCAGACTCTGGGGGGTGCACGTGTGTGTGCTGAGGATGAGGGGCAGGGGGACCGGGGCCACTGTGACAGCTTCCTGCTCGACCACCTGACAGAAGTCTCAGGTCGGAGGTGATGATGGGCCAGAAAAGCATGCCAAGGACCGGAGGGTTAGGGCGCCTGCTGGTGGGGACGGTGGCTGCTTTTCTGTCACTTTCCTGTAATCTTGGTGAGATTTCTAAGATGACTGCAGTCCTGTAAAAGAGGCTTAGGATCAATCGCTCCTGGGTGGCCCTCCTGGGACCGCAGTTCTGCTATACTCCAGGGGCTCGTGACGCACAGTTGGGGGGCTGTGGGGCGAACCTGGGAGTGACCAGCCAGCCCCCATGGCCAGGAGCCACCTGGTCAGCTCTGGCAGCAGAGCCCTGAGTCCTGGGCTTCCATGCCATGCCAGCGCTGGCTAGTGCCAGTGGGCTCAACTCTGCATCACGGAATGGAACCCTAAAGCAGGTCAGGAGAGACACCCGGCGTCCTTCTGGGGGAGGTGGGCATCAGAGGGAGCCCATGAAGGTCCCACTTGGCGCACACTTCTGCTCAGGTCAGGATAGGCCTGGACCCAGGAGTGACCGGTCTGTCCTTACCATCCAAGGCCTGTGGCCTTAGAGAAGGGAGCAGTCAACAGAGACCTGAGGCACCTCAGGAGCCATCTGCAAAGCCTATCACCTATGTCTCCCAGACCACGGAACGGAGGCCTCACGTCCCCAGGCCAGCCAAGGGCTAGGGTCAGGGCCCACGCTGCCCACAGCGGCTGTCTGGTACGCACAACATGAACAGGACAGCTCCAAATTCATTGTCCACTTCTTGGGTTGGTTGGTTTTTTGTTTTTGTTTGGTCTTTCTTGTTTGGAACTGGGGATCAAACCCAGTGCTTTGTGCATGCGAGGCAAGTGCCTTACCACTGAGCTAGATCCCAGCCCAGTCTCCACTCCGTAGGGGTCCTTGGGCCCAGTGCAGGGCCTGGCTTGCAGAAGGTGGGCAGAGCCTGAGGAGCAGACTGGCCTGCGCCCGGGGGGGACTGTGGCCTGGGGGGCTGGGGTGCGGCCACCGCAGAACCTGCTCCTGCCTGCCAGCTCCCCCGTTCTGTTTCCCCATCATCAAAGCCCACAAGGGGCTCAGCCCAGACCAGCCACATTTGTGGGGAGGGGGCGTGACTCGCTGGAGAAAGAGCTTAGGGGCACTGTGGGGCCTCTGAGGTGGCCCTTCCAGCATCAAGGTGGAGACATGAAGTTCCCAAGCCCTAGGCCAGCTCAGAGGAAGAGAAGCAGGGCTGCCCAGGGGCCACCACACCTCTCCTGGCTCCCAGACCTCAAGTGGGCTGCCCACGATGCTCAGGTTGACGCCCAGCTACACACCCTGAAGGGCCTGCGCTGAATGGCTCCGCAGGCCGGAGAGGCCAGCACCAGTGGATGGTCCCGTGTGGGGCTCACGCTGTGAGGCAGGAGGGCTTGGTGCCCGGGGACACAGACCTGAGCCCTGCAGGGCCACTGTGCCCTCATCAGCTTTAGACAACCTGGATGCCTCGTCAACACCCCCAAACTCTCATTGTAGAGTGGCCTCACGAGGTCTGCTTGAGGCGGTGGGAGGGAAGCTCCTCCCACCTCCACACCCGCCAGCTCCGGGAGACCCAGCCTGCCTGCTCTCCACCAGCTCCCAACTCATCACACCAGGGGAGTGAACATGAGCCTTGCCCAGCAGGGACGGCAGAGGCCTGGCTTCCTGGAGGCTCCCCAAAGGACACAGCCCCAGACCCTCCAGTAGGGTCCCGGTGCCCCCCACAGAAGCACCTCCTCCAGCCCCAGCCCTGGCAGGCCACCCTGAGGCTCCGGTACCAGCCCGCTGTGCGCTGCAGTGCTGAGGCCCTAGGCCCACGGGGCCCACCGCACCCTGATCTGCCCATTGTGGACCTTCCTGAGGAACCAGTGGTGGCCCCGTGGGTGGCTCTGGAGTCACACCTCGTCCCTGTCCCAGCCTGTGCAGTCCTGGCCCTGCTGGGCCCCTGCCTCTTCCTCCACAGGGTCCTTGAGGAGCGGAGCGCCTCACCAGTCTGGGCTCCCAGGCTGCCTGCGAGCACTGGGGAGCCAAGCCACCAGGAGCCACCCTGCCCTCCCGCTCTGCGCAGCCCGCACTCACCAGGCGCTTCTGGGGCCGAACGAGCGGCCGGTTGACACCGTTCATCTTGTGGTAGAGGCCGCAGGCGTTGCACAGGTAGTGGCCCGTGCCGTCTCGGCGCCACAGTGGAGTGGAAAGGGCGCCGCAGTTGACGCACTCTCTGCCCTCGCCAGGGAACTCCTCCAGGAAGTCGGACACTGCAAGGACAGGGGACAAGCAGCTGTGGGCTGCCCCCAGCCTGAGGGCGTCTGCAGGACCCTTGCTCCCTTTGCCATGCCTTGAATCTATTCTACTCAACCAATTATTTATATGCATAGTCTTATTTCATTTAAACATTTTAATCTGCACTTGGTGAAATTCATTAGGGTTGCTTTTATAAGGCGGAAATGTGAAAAAAAACCAAACCTTAGGGCGGACCCTGGGCGGTCCCTCTCTGAACCAGGGTCCAGTGCCAGCGTCCGCATTTGTGACCTGCTTGGGAAGCAGGAGCTGCTGCACCCGCAGGGGAGGCAGATGAAGGGGCATCAGCCGGGTGCAAGAGGCACCGCTCCCAGCGGACCCGCTATGCCCTGGCCGCCTCCTTTGCCAAGCGGTGGGCCCGAGGGCTGTGGGTTGCGAGGCTCAGCGAGATCGCGAGCTCCTCCCGGGACACAGAGGGCCTGGAGGCTTTGTTGTGGTCGCAATCACTGTCCTCCCTTGGAAGGCCGGGCTGCGCGGCGGCTTCTCCAGCAAGGGCGGGGGTGGAGGGCTCCCAGGTCCCCTCCAGGCCGGGCCAGGCGCCGGCGACGCGCGGGCGGCGGGGGGGCGCCGGGTGGGGGCGGGGCGGGGATCAATCATCGCCCGGCCGGGGGTGGGCGCCAGGCGCTGGGCTGCGCTGGGCGCCGGGGCCAGGGCCCGCTTCCTGCGCTCGCGGCCCCGGGGGCCAAAAGGCGGCTGCGGAGCCGGGCGGCGAAGCCTCCCCGGTCCCGGAGCGCAGAGGCGTGGCCTTGGAGACGTGCGCGCCGAGTGTACTCAGAAGCGGGGTGAGCGATGCCCGCTCCACAGGCCCAGAATTCGATCATCCGAATGTATGCTCCGGGGACGATCGAAACCAAGGTTCAAATTAGAATGCAAACATTCTCCGACAGAGAGGATGAATGTGGCGACTTACTTAAATGAAAGGATATTTTAAACTTTATAAAAATCATTGCCGAACTTTTCAAAAAATATTTAAAACTTAGTCTCTAAATTAGCACTATCTAGAATGCTGTTTTGGGTTCGGACGAATGAAAGGCAGAAATATATGTACTTTCTTACTATCATGTTAAAAAATAGTTCTGGATACAAGGTTTTCGTCGAGGGTAGGTGAGGCACGGGATTCCGCGGAGGCTTACAAGTCCCAGGAGCTCGGGGCTGGTCGCTCGGTCCACTCGGCCCTGATTGGTGTGTGTGTGTGTGTGTGTGTGTGTGTGTGTGTGTGACATTTCTCAGGGTACGGGCTTACCCGGGTTCAGCAGCACCCACGCCAATGGAGGGGCGCCCGAACCCCGCACTCACCGAAAGTGGCTCTGCGGCCTGGGAGGCCAGCCGGGCGGCTCTGCAGGCCGTGCAGAACGCTGCCATCGAAGGGTCCCGTGGTCCAAGACTGGGCCACGTCGGGGCTCACGTAGGCGGAGTAGGCTGTGGGATACGAGGTGCTCACGGGCCGCCCAAGCGAGGCGGTGTACTGATCGCGAGCCAGCAGCGTGCCCTGGTAGGCGCCCCCGTCCCGGCTCCCGGCGCCGCTGCCGCTGCAAGGTCCGGGGGGACTGTGCGCGAATGGAAAGGTGGCCCCGGGCGGTTGCGCGCGGCCGGCGGGTGCGGGCTACCAGAGCCAAAGGTCGAGGAGTCCGCGGCGGCCGCCTGCGCCCAGCCCGGGTGCGCAGCGAGCGCGGGGGGCTGTGGGCCCGCTTCGCACGCCGGCAGGTAAGACAGCATGGAGGGTACGCGCGCCTGCGGCACGAACATCGGGGACCCCGCGCCCGCAGCGTGCAGAAAGGCTCCCGAGTCGGCGTAGGTGGCCTGGCCGGGGCTCGGTGCCAGCGCCAGGCTCTGGTACATCTCCCCGCGCGCGGTCCCGACCTGCAGGAAAGGAGGACCGGCGTCGAGCTCATGGCCGCCGGCCACGCTCTGTCATCGCCCGCACTTGTGCAGGGCAGGTGCTGTCGCTCAGACCGCTCACCCAACTCCTAGGCCAGGGAGGATCCCGGGCAGGTCCCAGGATCCTGGGGGAGGAACGACGAGGGCAGAGTGGCCCCCTCGCCCCTGCCCCGCATCCCCGGTGCGTTCCTAACGTGGAGCTCACCTCCTCCACCGTCTGGGCTTGAGAGGGCGCCGGGGTGGACTCGGTGGGAGCTGGGAAGGACCGGCCGAACGTAGGTCAGCCGGCGCAGGGCCTCCGGAGCCGGGCCGCAGCTCTGGGAGAGCTCGACAGACTGGGGCGGGGTGCGCAATGGCAGGCCCTCCTGGAGCACTCGCCGGCGGACAGGAGGGCGGGAGGGCGCGGCGCCTGCCGAGGGTCGCCTACAGGCTGCCTGGAGACTGGGATCCTTCTCCCGGAGTGGCCTCTGCAGGGAACCCCGGACGCTCGGGCCGCCCCTCCGCCCCGCCCCGCCCAGCTCCCGCCGCGCCGCCCCTTCCCTCTTGGCGCCCGCCCCTCCCTCCCCACGGGGTCAGCGCTGGGGCTCTGGACGCAGTGCCACGTGACCCGAGCAAGCCCAGCTCGCTGGGTTCGGCCACCAAGAGGCACAGGGCACTCACAGCTGAGCCCCAACGAATGAAGGGGACGCGACTGTGTCCACTGGTCGGTGGGGCAGCGGGATGCAAGAGCAGAAACTTCTTTACATTTTGTTGGTAGAATTTACTGGTCCTAGGCCTCGCTCCTTGCCTGCTTGGGGATCCTGTTCAAGGCTGGTGGCGGCTGAGTGTCTTGTGGTTGAGCCCCGGATCCCGGCCGGAACGCGTGCATGCATCCGCCGTGCTGGAGCCCGGGAGCGCCCCTGTGCTCCTGGGGCCGTGCAGGAATCCTGTTTCCGTTGGGACCAACTCTCTCGGGGATCCTGGACTCGGCTGGGTATAATACTGGCCCCACACAAACGTCCTTTTTCTGGACAAGCAGGGACATTAGGGCAGGGGTTTCCCGCCGGGGCACCCACGCACTGGGCCAGCAGTGTCCAGCTTCTGAGGCGCCTTGTGGGTGCACTGTGGCTCCCAAGCTCCCAGCCTAGTTCTAAGCCCTCACCCCACTGAAGTGTAGGGAACTCAGGGAACTCGGGAGGGGTGTTTTCCAGGTGCCCAAAATACCCGGGATGGGGGGATGGGTGGAAGGCGACCCAGGTGAGGGAGGCGTTCCCCTCCAACCCCAGGCGCAGCATGGTTCTAACCTGGCTCCTTGCTCAGCTTCCCCAGTGTTGTGGGTCACCCTGGGGTCACCCCTAGGCCCTAGACAGAGAAGTCAGCACTCAACAGGGGTCCTGGACTCCTCCGCCAGTGTCATTGGACAGCCCGCAGTGTTAACAGCAGCGAGTTTCTCCTTTGCAGAGCCCAGCCCTTGATCCGGCGGCCCAGGGGTGGAGAAGACACCCTGGGAATCACTGGGAAAGCTGGGTTGGCACTGAAGGACCTCAGCTGTGGGTCTCCCTGGGACGCTGGAGCCTGGGCACCTTTGCCGTGGACTAGCCACTGGGCTCTGTCGGTCCTGTGAGAGCTGGGGCTGCCCTGGGCTCGCTCCCGGGCTTTCCTCCTCACCCGCAGCTCTTGAGATTCGCTGTGCAGGTGGAGATGCCCAGAACAGGCGGAGCCGTCCAGGGCTGAAGGTCCCGATCAGGCTGGCATAGGTCCCCGCTTGCACCCTGGACCCCACACAGGACTTCTGGGCGGGTTCCGGACTGTGCACGTGGAGACTAGGAGCGGCAGGTTGGGTGGAGGAGCGTGTCAGTGGGGATGGGGAGCGTGGAGACCTCCGTCACCGTCTGCACAGACTCCCCGCACCCTCCCCACAGCTGTCCCGCCTATGCTGATTTCTTCCTTCCCCCTGCCTCAAGGTCCTGGTTCTCTGCTTCTCTGAGGGTGGGGTCCCATGGTTCTCGCTCTCCCTGCTCTGGGGTCCTTTCTCGCCCCACCCGACTGCAGACTTCTTCTGAATTCGTTGTCTCCGGCAGAGCCTCGCTAGGGTGGGAGTGGTGTGATTCAGGGCCCTGCGCCTGCTGCCCTGCTGCTCCGCAAGTGCAAGCGCACAGGACGGCGGCGTGTGGCCTGCACTCCCCTGGCCTCCAGGCCTTACCAAGAGCGTGTATGGGCAACGGGAAGATGCTCCGGTGAGCACCGGCAACGGAGAGTGGGAAGGTGTGCTTAACTGCTAGGGCTGAGCCCCGAAAAGGTCTAGAGGGGAAAGGAGGGATGAGTGGCAAACCTGGGCTCCTGACAGCCAGGTGCAGACTGACTGGCGCTTCTTACTCGGGGTGGGACTTGTGAAGCTCTTGGGTAGGAAACGCGCTTCGCCCGGCACTCTGTCGCGGTGTCTCCGTTTAATTCTCACATAGCAGAGGACGACGACGACGCTGTTTCCCTACTCACAGGCGCGGAGAAGCAAAGTCCAGAGCTGGCCGACCGGCCGGCCCAAAGGCTCACGGCTAGGACTGAAACAAGCCAGTCAGGACAAATGAAGGATGCAAAATATATACCGGGAGGGAACCCCTGGCCCCCAGGGAGGGCCAGCCCAAGAAGGAGTTAACCCTTTGAAGGCACCTGGTACCCTGTGACCCTACAACCAGCTCCCAAGAGGTGGAAGCAAACTCACTGGCCCTTGGACAGTGGGACAGGGGGAGAAGAGGAGGCGGGGTGTCCCTCCTGATGGGTCGCCGCCCACAGTGACAGTGGGGGTGGGGTAGGGAGCACAGTGGTTGTGGCAAAATCTGGCCCCTTCATAGGTTTGAATCAGGAAGGGAGGGGTCACAGCTCAAATGGCAGAGCCTAAGTCCCTACTCTGTCCCCTCCCCACGATCACTTTCTGATACTACCATGACCGTGTCCATGACCTTCTGTTCAATTCTGTGCCCAGGTTCCCCGGCCCCCAGCTCATCGCCTCTCAGCAGGTGACTGATCCCCTGGACGGCTCTGGGAACAGTTGGACAGAGCGTGGATTGGAAGCTGTCACACCCTTTTTGGGCTGAGCTTTGCCATCTCAGTGCTGTGTGACTTTGGGCCAGTTAGTCTCCTGTCTGTGTCTCTGTTCGTCTGTGCAGTGGGTGACGTGGTGCCTGCTTCTCTCAGTGGGACGAGGTACCAAGAGCAGCTGGCCTGGAGCGGGCAGATGTCCCCATGAAAGTGTGCTGAGGGACAGCCAGGAGGCGGGCAGAGCGCTGGGGCCCAGGGTGCGAGGGGCCCAGCAGGGAGCTTCTGCCCTGCCAGCCGTGGTGCGCCCTGCTCTGCCGCCTTCCCTGCCCGGCAGGACCAGGAACCTAGCCAGAGCAGAGGTGAGGTGGGGTCAGGTCTCTGAGCTGGGGACCCATCGGAAGGATTGGCATGTGAGTGCCCTGGTGACCAGTCAGGGTCAAATTCTTGGCATGCTGTGGGGGCCTGGGGCTTGTGTCAGGCCCGAGTGGCCAGGGTGGGGGCCTGGGTGGGGACAGCCCCTGCTGAACTGTGAGGCTCTGGGTTTCATTTCGAGCTGTCACTTGCCCAGAGCTGTCCCCTCCCCACTGCAGAGCTTGGGAACTGTTAACTCCGACGCCTTATCATGGAAAGGAAAACAGTGCTATTGTTCAGGGGGCGTCGGGCCCTGGACTGGCTCCCAGCAGGACCCTGGCCTCTCCTGCGCACACCGGGGCACAGGGGCATGGGCCCGCTGGAGTGGGCTGGCCTGGGGCAGGGTCCCTGTCAAACACACAGTGCCAGCACAAGCAGCTGCCCCTGCCTGCTGGTCACTGGCACGGGTGTGGCCCGCTCCAGCTGTGAGCTCAGGCCGAGTGAGCTCTGTCCAGCGGGGGCAGGGGCCGCGGTCAGGAGCCAGCCCTGAAGCAGGCGGACTCCTCCTTCCCCCGCCTGGGGCCTGCTCTCTCCCCTCCCTGCCTGGCAGGGGTGGGGGCCGTGGGGAGGAGGCTCTGGCAGGGGTGAGCTTGGGTGGGGCTGGAGGGGAGGAGGGAGGGGAGCAGGGCTCCTCCTCTCCGGGGACTGTGGCCCCAGCACTTATTTCAGGTAAGCCTGGCACTCCGCCCAGGGGGACGCCGGCTCGCAGCCCCTCACTCACCCCTCTGCTCACTTCCCCCTCTTCCTCCTCGAGCTCCCTGCTGGAGGAGGCGTGGCCTTTCAGGACTTGCCACACCTGCGGGTCCCAGGCCTCGGGCCTCCCACCTGGAGGCTGAGGCATTCTGGGAGGCGGGAGCTCCGGTGGGGCTGGTCCCGACTGGGAGGGGAGGGAGCCCGGCTGGATCCGGGCGGTGTGTTGGGCTCAGGCCGCAGCCTCGGCTCCTGCCCCTCTGGCCGGTGCAGTCTGCAGTCTGCGCCAGGGCTGGAGGAGGGTTATGGGCTCCCGGACAGTGGCTGGCCCTGAGGTCCCTCCAGGCCGCAGTTCCCTTCATCTGGGCATTTCCTGCCTGGCCTGGGAACTCCGTAGAGGAAGCGCCCTGCTTTCTTGTGAGGTTGTGCTCTCACGCCCAGTTATAGATAAGGAAACTGAGGCCAGAGGGACTAGTCCCAGGGTCACGGCCAGGCATTTGGACCCAGGTGTGGGGCCTGGGCCTGCTCTACTCCACAGCCCCCATCCATGCCTCCACCAGGGCCTTGCTGGTGGAGGTCCTGTGGCCTTGTCAACAGCCTGCACTGGGGATGACCTGGCGGGGCCTGAGCTGGCTGCGGAGGAGAGGGAGCTGGGGTGCAGACGGAGTTCAGGCTGTGTCACTCGTGTAACCAAATCTACATCGCTGCTCAGCCCGAGCACGAGCATGGCCAGGCCCAGGTGGCCTCCAGGCCACGTGCTGGCGCTCCCCAGGTTTCTCTCCTGTCCTGGGAGGGGCCTGGGAGGCATGGCCTCCAGGGTGGGCAGAGAGGCCAGGGGCTGCAGGCAGGGTGGGGGCCTGTCCATCACTGGTGACCGAGGAGTGCAGGGCCTCTGCCTGCCCAGCCCTGAGCATGGGCGAGGCCACCTACGTGTGTCCATTGGCTGACCAGGCCCTGCGGTCTCAGCTGGGCTCCAGCCTGCCCTTGAATGCAACAGGCTGGGCCCTCCGTGGCCGGCCGCACCTGAGGTGTGCCCTGGGTTCCCAGCTGAGGGGGCTCCTGCTGGGACGGCCGGTGACATCTCCTCTAGAGTGCTTCTGCGCCCTAGTGGCTCAGGACACGGGGTGCTGGCTATTCCCCCCCTGTGTTTTGCACGAAGCCCCTGCCCCCTCCCTCCAGAAAGGCCTCCGCACCACTTGGCGGTGCCTGGAACTGCCCCATGCAGCTTCAGCGTGGGTCCTGGTCACGCCTGGGAGCCCTGGGGACTCGGAGCGAGCAGCCCACGCCCTGGCTTGGAGCAGAGATCCAAGCCCTGCCCTGCGGCCCGCAGCTGCCCTGCCCACTGAAGGCCTCCCTGAAACCGAGTGGGGCTCTGACAGGGCAGGCCATGTCCTCCCCAGGGAGACTGTATGTGAGGGGTGGGCTCCTGGGGGGTCCAGTGGGGAGGGGGTGGGCAGTGGCTCTGGGGGACTTCACAAGCCGGGCAGGAAGCCAGCCAGGGCCCTTGCTTTGGGACCCCCGCCCCTTGCAGCTACAGAGGGGCGGTGGATGGGGTTTTCTGAGGTTGCCCGTGTTGGTGAGACTTTGGTCACTGTGACAAAATACCCGAGACCTCCCAGGAGGAAGGACTCACGTGGCTCCTGGTTTCAGAGGTCCCTGCCCATGGTCAGCAGGCTCTGTTGCCTTTGACCCGAGGTGAGGCAGAAGGTCATGGTGCAAGGTGTGGCAGAGGAAGCTGCTCAGCTCCTGGCAGCGGGGAAGCAGAGGGGAAGGGACAGGGCCAGATATGATCCCCAAGGTGCACCCCCAAGGAGCCCTTCAGGGAGGTCGCACTTCCCACAGTCTCCACCGCCCCAAGTGCTCCCTTTGGCCACGACTATCAGTGGATTAATCCACTGGTGAGGTCAGAGCTCACCAAAGACCCGCCTCTGGTCACTGCTGCGTCGACGAGGACCAAGCCTTCACAGGAGCCTTTGGGGACAATTCATAGCCAGGCCATGGCAGCCCCACACCCTCACCCAGGCTCTGGCCCAGGCAGAAATCCCTGGGCAGCGTCCCCAGGCAGCGAGCTTTGACTCCTGCGGGAGACCCCTCCTGGTCTCCGGCTAGAGCTGAGAGCTGAGGACTGACCGGCTTCACTGAGGCTGCTGGAGGGAAGGGCTGAGTCTGGTGTCCCCGAGCAAAGGGAGGCTCCTTTGTGCCCAAAGCCCAGGACAGCGGACTCCCAAGGCTGGCCAGCAGAGTCTGTACCTGCGTGTCTTCCTGGGAGGGGCTGCTGTGTCCTGAGAGGGGGTGCGTGTCTGCTTGAGGCCTGAGCCTGGGGTGGGGAGCCCCTGCCAGGGCGCTGTGTGCAGCCCCTCCGCAAGCCCCCGGTTCATTCGTGATATCAAATCCTGTGACGTCTCTGGCCCTCCAGGGCTGATCCTCCGTAGTGGGTACACTGGCCGCGTGGGCTCACGGGCAGGGTGTGCTCTCGGCGTCACTGTGCATCTCAGAAGCCCCTCTCGGGGCCCCAGGGTCTGCACGGACTGTGGGGACTAGTCCGGGCTGGGCTGGGCTGGGTAGGACCAGGCTGGGGACTGTCTTGTGGGCCTGGCCAGGCTGCTCCGCGTGGAAGGGTCCAGGCCACCCTCTCAGCCCCCAGCCTCCAGGATTCAGGTCAGGTTCACCTGGAAGGAGCTGGAGCAGGGGTCGCAGGGGTGCAGGGCCTGGGGCAGTCTCCCGCCCGCCCTGCTGTGTCTGTCTGGCCTAGGCTGGTCTGGGGACAGTGCTGGCCTGGTTTGGCTTCCTCTTTTGCTCTAGTCTTAACAGTTCCCCCTTCCTTTCCCCTCTCTGGCTCTCTTCCCGCCCCCTCTGCCCTCCCTTCCCTCATGCGGCCCTCCTCCTGTCTTGTCTCTCCTAACCCCACTGCCCAGGGCCCTCAGGAGCCCTCATCCTCCTGACTCCTTCCTTTCTCCACCAGTGAGGGGCCCGGTCACCAGCCAGGGGTCCCTTCTGGGCCTGGTAGGTTGCCTGGCCTCCCAGGAGGAGCAGAGAGGGGCGGGGCCAGGCCTGCGCCCCCTCCCCCAGGGCCTGCTGGGGTGGGCCGGGCTCCGCCCCTGCCTGTCAGCAGGACGCGGGTTTCCTGGCCAGGAGCAGAGGCTTATCGCGTGTGCGTTCCGATTGTGTCTGCTCAGTGTTCAGACTTCAGGGTGTCAGAGCCCCAGCCCCTCCTGCTGGCGGGACGGCCTGCGAGGGGAGTCAGGGGACTTAAAAGGTTGCCGAAGCGTCAAGGAGTCTAGATAGAAAGGGTGGCGGAAGGGCTGCGGGTCAGCGTCTGCCTTTCATTTTCACCCTTCAGCTTGGCTTTTCCTCCGTGAACACGCTGCACACGGATGGCGTGGGAACGCGGATGCGGAGGAAGGCCGGGTCGTCAGTCTGGCCGAAGATGCTCTAAGCACCCGCACGACACGTTGGCGCAGTGGGACAGCAAATTGGCCCCGGGGGGTTGGGCTTAGTCCAGGCGCCGGATCTGCTCAGAGACATGGTGCCATCCTGGGCCGCGAAGGAAGCCCGTGTCCCTCCAACCTGCAAGAGGAACTGCAGGACCGCCCTGCCCAGGTCCCATGGTGCACTGTCCTCTCAGGGGGCAGATCCGCCAGCTCTGGAGTCCTGGGCCTGGGAGGGAATGCCAAGGGCCCAGCTTGTCGCACACACTTGTGCACGCACACGTTCACATGCACCCTGTGTGCACACACACACGTTCACATGCACCCCCGTGTGCACACGCACACGTTCACATGCACCCCTGTGTGCACACGCACATGTTCACATGCACCCACGTGCACACACGTTCACATGCACCCACGTGCACACACGTTCACATGCACCCACACACATGTTCACATGCACCCCCGTGTGCACATGCTCACATGCACCCACGTGTGCACACATGTTCACATGCATCCCCGTGTGCACACACACATGTTCACATGCACCCCCGTGTGCACACACATTCACATGCACCCACGTGCGCACACACACATGTTCACATGCAACCCCGTGTGCACATGCACATGTTCACATGCACCCACGTGTGCACACATGTTCACATGCATCCCCGTGTGCACACACATGTTCACATGCACCCCCGTGTGCACACACATTCACATGCACCCACGTGTGCACACACACATGTTCACATGCACCCCCGTGTGCACATGCACATGTTCACATGCACCCACGTGTGCACACATGTTCACATGCATCCCCGTGTGCACACACACATGTTCACATGCACCCCCGTGTGCACACACATTCACATGCACCCCCGTGTGCACACACATTCACATGCACCCACGTGTGCACACACACATGTTCACATGCACCCCCGTGTGCACACACACATTCACATGCACCCACGTGTGCACACATGTTCACATGCATCCCCGTGTGCACACACACATTCACATGCACCCCCGTGTGCACACACATTCACATGCACCCACGTGTGCACACACACATGTTCACATGCACCCCCGTGTGCACACACACATTCACACGCACCCCCGTGTGCACACACATTCACATGCACCCACGTGTGCACACGCACATGTTTACATGCACCCCCGTGTGCACACACACATTCACATGCACCCACGTGTGCACACATGTTCACATGCATCCCCGTGTGCACACACACGTTCACATGCACCCCCGTGTGCACACACATTCACATGCACCCACGTGTGCACACACACATGTTCACATGCAACCCCGTGTGCACACACATTCACATGCACCCCCGTGTGCACACACACATGTTCACATGCACCCCCGTGTGCACACACATTCACATGCACCCACGTGTGCACACACACACGTTCATATGCACCCCCGTGTGCACACACATTCACATGCACCCACGTGTGCACACACACATGTTCACATGCACCCCCGTGTGCACACACACATTCACATGCACCCACGTGTGCACACACACATTCACATGCAACCCCGTGCGCACACACACATGTTCACATGCATCCCCGTGTGCGCACACGCACGTTCACATGTACCCACGTGTGCACACGCACATTCACATGCACCCTGTGCCCCTTGTGTGACCTGGGGTGAGCCACTTGTGTGACCTGGGGCGAGCCACTTGTATGCTCCGCACCTTGGTCCAAGTTCCTAGAGGGGAGAGGGGACATCTCAGGTGCGGGCCCTGGCCTGCCACGTCCGGAGAGTGCCACCAGTGGAGGCCTCTGGGGCTGCTCTCGACCTAGGCTGGCCAGCCCTCTGGGTGTGAGTCTGTGCTGGAGTTGGGTCATGCTCTGCCCCTTCTGTCCTGCGTGGCCTTTGCCACATCCCAGCCCCCGGGCTCTGTTGCTGACCTTCAGTGGGGCTGTGAGGAGAGGGGAGAGCACTGCTGTCCCGCTGCCGAGAAGCACAGGCCTGCGCCGCAAGGTAGGAAGAGATTCTGGCTGGGCTATGTCCTGGCCACCATAGCCTGGGTGGCCTCTTGGGCAGCCCCAGTGCTGCCCAGGGCTCACTGGATAGGTAGGTGCCCAGTCTGGCTGGGGCTGTTCCCACCTGGAGCCAGTGTCCCCTTCAGGGTCGACAGGCTTGTGGCCCCCTCCCAGGCTGACCCCGGTGACAGCCAGACTGTTCCAGCCACGACTGTGGCCGTGGTCCCAGGTGTGCCTGCCTCCAGGCCGCCCGCCCAGGGGGCACCCACTTCCCGGGCAGCCAGGACATTTCTCGTTCCTGCAGATGGATGGCGCAGGGAACCAGCAGCGCCTCCCGCCCACCCCGCAGCCCGCCAGCCTCGGCGCCCCAGAGCCCCTGCTGGGCCGTGGCCTCCTCCGGAGGAGATAAGGCTCTTGGCATCCCGAGGGCTGAAGACCCCGCCCAGGCGCTGCGCTGTGCTGACAGGCGGCTCGAGGCAGAGGCGCAGCGACCCCTGCCTCCCCGCAGCTGCCTCCCTGCCCTCCCCTGGGGCCTGGGGCCCTCCTCCAGCTGGTGGCCCCTTCAGCCTCCAGGGCGGTGCGCCGAGGCCTGCCCCCCCTCACTCGCTCCTGGTGTTCCCCTTCCTGGGGTGCCGGCTCCCAGCCCAGCCAGTGCCCAGGAAGAGCAAACGCCCCAGCCCCTCCCTGGGTCCTTCCCAAGTTTCCCCGTGTGTGCTGCGGCCAGGCCAGGGGACACGCCAGCCCGAGTGGCATCCTCCTGAGCCTCAAGTCACGGGTGGCAGCCCTGCGGAAGTGCACACAGGTGAGCACCCGGGCCCTGCCAGGGAGGCTGGGCAGACAGGCCAGGGGTCCCTGGCACTTCCGGGTGGAGCCCGCACCCAGCTGGGGCTGCCCTCCCCTGTGCATGAGGTCAAGACTGGACATGGGCCACCACGCAGCTTGCCCCAGCGTGGCTTAAAAACGGGAAAGGTGGGCTCTTGTGGAAGTCGGGTTTCTTTCCTCTGGGAGGAGCCTCCCAGCACCTGTGACTGCCCTTCGCCAGGCAGGACGGCCCACCACTCCCTGCCGTCCCCCGTGACTGACCCCTGGCTCAGCTATTATTTCACGGAACGGACAAACCGTAGCTGACTGCTGTGGGACTGAGGCAGGACCCGTCCCTCCAGGGCCTGGGTTTCTTTGGGGGCTGCGCCGTGTCCTGGGTGCTCTGAGCACTGCTCTGGGCTGCCGGCACCTAGACCAGAGGCCCGTGTGCACCGTGCCCGGTGGAGGCAGGGGCAGTGTGCCCGCGTGTGAGCCACGCCTGGGCTGCCGCAGGGACACGCGCACACAGCCTTCAAAGGTGGCCCCACTGCTGTGACTTTGTCTCCAGGCATTTCTCACTGGCCCTCTCTGCGCGGGGTCCCCGTAGCTGGCACAGGGAGCAGCAGTGCAGGGCCTGGAAGTCCAGAGGGGCCTTTGCATGTCAGGGGCTGTTTTTCTTGGGGACAGACCCCAGCGATCCTTCTCTGACCCCTGCGAGGCGTGGGTGGGCAGAATGCTCACAGCAGGGGTCCGAGCCCCGTGTGGCGAGGCCTGGGAGGGTCACTCAGGGCTCTGCGGATGAGCAGCCAGGTGGGGCCAAAGCGCCTGGCCCTGGAAGGAGGGTCTCTGGAGGGCTTTCCACCGTGGCCTTTGGGGTGCCCTTGAGTGCTGGGCTGGGCTGGGAGAGAGGACAGTTCGTAGCCGTTCTCGAAGGCGCCATCTGCAGACTCTGGGGACGGACATTCCGGAAGCGGCTCTGCAGCAGAGCTGGTGGGCGCTGCCCTCCAGCCATCAGCGTCTGTCCCACGGGCCGTGAGCTCCTCGCAGGAGGGGCAGGACCTGCTTGTCCTCTGTGGGGTCCATCTGCTAAGAGGTTCTGGCAGCGGCTCGTGGGGCAGGGAGTGGCACACAGAGGGCCAGGAGTTGGCATCTCAGGGCAGGGGCCAGGCGCGGGGCCTCCCCGCCTCCGGGACATTCTCTGGGCTGGGCCGCATGGGCCTGTTCACCCGCTGGTGGCCTCCTGACCCCGTCCCCCGCAGGTGGGCGGCTCCTCGGTGTCCTCTGACTGCCTGGTTCCTCCCCGCAGGCCGCTCACCCTTTCCCCTCTTGTGCACGGGGCTGTGTTGGTGCAGGAGGTTTGCGTGCAGATAAGGCTGTGCAGCGAGGGCAGGTCCTCACAGGGCCGGGGCCTGTGCGCAGCCGAGGGCGGGCGGGCGGGCGTTGGCCCGGCCCTGTGCTGGCCTTCCCGCGCCAGCTTTGCCCGATGCTGATAAACCTGCTTGCTCTGGCCTGAGGCCTTCTTCAAGGCTTATCTGTTCCCGAGATCCCCAGCCGTGGCTGGAGACACAGGGCCCTGCCTGGTGGCCCTCTCACCCCATGGCTGTCAGGGAGGGGTGGAACACACTCCCCCTCTTCCCCCGGCCCCTTCCCCACTCAGGGTCACGGGGTGGGGCACAGCCTTATCCACTGGCCCCCAGTTCTCAGATCCCGCGTGCTCCCGCCCACCCCGGACACGCCTGTGGCTCTAGAGCCTCATCCCGGGGTCCTCAAGTTCCACATTTGTATTCGCAACTACTTTGCTCCTGGGGAGGGGCCCGGACTCACCAAAGCAAGCCTGCACAGCCCTGCAGCTCCCGAGGAGGCTGAACCTGAGGTCGCATTAGAGGCACAGCTGCATTCGGGTCCTGACCGCCAGCTGTGCACTGTCCCTGCACCACGAGAGGCCTTGCAGAGCATCCCCTGGGCTGTGCCAGCCGGGCCTGCCCCCAAGAGCCAGCCAGAGCATCCCAGGAAGCAGAGAACTTCCTCTGCCCCAGACCCCTTCTGTGGCCTCTGCGGGGGTGACAGCCTCTTGCTGTCCACTTCCCAGTGTGGCCACTAGCCCTCTGGTCTCTGGCCAGTTGGCCAGGAGACCCTGGGGGTCACTGGAGATGGGCCTGGGCTCCTGTCCACACAGGGTTTGAGTGGCTGCAGTGGCTCCTCCCTCTGGTCCGGGGCAGGTGAGGCCCCGGATCCCTGCGGCAAGCTTGGGCTGGAGGTGCCAGGGGCAGCTGGAGCTGTGGGCAGGTGCCAGGGGCGGCTCCGTGCTGGTCTGACTGGGGGTCCTCGCACTCATCACCGTCGACATTTAGACCCAGGGATACCCCGTCACTCCTGGAAGCACTCTGCCAGGAGGCCCAGCTGCTGCCCCATCTCCCAGCCGGAGGCCAAGAAGCACCTGGAACCCCTCAGGTCAGCCGAGCCTTGGCCAGGAGCCTCTTCTCCGTGGAAGTGCGTCTGTTGGTTCACAGGAGAGGGTGTTTGGGCAGGGCTTGGAGGCGTGAGTAAGAGTTTGCTGAATGAGGAAAGGGCTCCTTAGCAGAGGGCATGGGTCAGGGGAGCAGACAGTGTCTGGGAGCAAGGGGTCACTGCTCACGTGAGCTCATGTGAGCCCCGAACTGGGGTGGCTGATGGTGGGACCGAGGCAGGACACCTGGAGGGCCTGGGTCCATGGGGAACTGGGCTTCCACCAGGAAGATGCCCAGTGCCATGGCCAGGAGTGTTGGTCTGTCTCTTGTTCTTGAAGCTCAGCCCTCTGGGGTCACCGTGTGACTTTGGGTCACCAGGGCAGCGCATGCTCATGTCTCGAGAGCAAGAAACCGAGCCCCCACCCCAGCCCTCAGACCTGCCCCACCCCCACGGCTCACTTCCTGGCAGCCGTGTGGCGTCCCTGGAGTCGCTGGGGGTGGACGTCCAGGCGTGTCCAGTTTGACCCTTTGGTCCAAGCAACGTCATAAACCCCTGGTGCTGCTAGGGACCTCTAGAGCACGTGCCACTTAATTAGTGTGGCCAGGTCCCTGTCCAGGGGCAGTGGAGGGACACCACACTCGGCTGGAGGCTGCTTCCTGTCCTCGCCAGCTGAGGCCCCACTTTCACGCCAGTGGCCGGCCGCGGGGCAAGGACACTTCTCTCTGCTTGCCCTGGCTTCAGGAGAGCTCGACACCCTCTGCCCAGAGTGGCCTGGCCTTCACTTGGGCCTTTCTGTCCCCAGGCTCTGCCCTGGGGCCTGTGGGCTCCTGGCCCCTCTGCCCAGCTGGGCGCCTCTGGGCAGGTGCCCTGGCCCAGCAAGGAGGCAGCTCTGGACTTTGAGCCTGGGGCACGGCCAGGGGGAGGGCGTCTCCCAGCACAGACCGCCTTGACCTTTGGCAGCACCCCGAATGCAGAGGGGGTGGAGCGTTGGCCTCGGCAGTTGGGCGCCCTGTGGTTGGGGCCCCCCCCAGAAAGGTGGCGCATGGCACGGCCTGCAAAGGCTGGTGACTCACTGCCCGCCCGGCCACAGGGTTGGGGCGATGGGCTCCACACCCCAGGGCTGCCCCCCGGCGTCCTCCTGCAGAGGACAGCGGGCTCCCCTCGGGGCTGGCTCGCAGACCCACCCACCCACTCTCAGGACACCGAGTCTGGGGTCCCGGGAGCGCGTGTAGCAACTGGTCTGTTGTGGAGTCCCTGGTCACCAGAGGGCGGGGAGCGCCTGGGCACAGGGCCACCAGCACAGCCTGCTCACGCTGTCCCAGCAGCCAGCAGGTACCTCTGCCTGCCCGGGCCTTCACACCGGGACCTAGGAAGTGGACTCCAGGCCCGTGGGCAGCTGAAGCCCTGCGTCCGCCCTGGCAGCCTGCTGGGCCGGTCGCGACCGGCGTCCTCCTCTGCAGAGAGAGGATCCCCCAGTGCCCTCCTGCCTGGGCTGCGGGAAGCTTGGCCGGTGGCTCGGATCGTGGTTTACGGGGCGCTGCATGTTCTCCCCAAACAGGGACAGGCCTGGGCAGTGCAGTCCCAGCTGGAAGATGGGCCCTGCTGGGCGCAGCGCCTCAGCCTGCTCCTGCATCCCCAGGGCCTGCGGGCAGGACCCGAGCCTGGCCCAGGGCCCTGCACTCCTCCAGGCACCCTGCACCTGGGCGCTGACTCCGGGATGTGGGGCGCCCCTGCCCTGCCCTGTGTCCCCCAGACCTGCCCGCGCTGCCCCACCCTCCTGCACCCCAGCACCTGCCCTGTGCCGGTCCCTCCTGGCTCTGTGCCCTCCTCTGGCTCCGCCCTTGCACCTGTGGGCTGCGTCCCTTCCCAGCCCGGCGTCCCAGGAACTCACTCCAACCAGGCGGTAGGACCCTGGGGTAGCAGCCCCAGGTGGGGTGCCCCACCCTAGAGCAGGGCCCTGAGAACCTGTGCACCCAGTAAAGCCCTGAAGGCGGTGCCCCAGAGTGGTCCTGGACTGGGGTGTGCCCTGGTGGCTGCTGTCACAGTCCTGTTAACTGAACGAGGTGTGCGTATGTGGGGCTCCCTGCCTGGGGTCCTCAGACTGGATCTCTGTGCCCCCACTTGCCCCTGCTGGGCCTGGAGCCTCTGACTCCCCCTCCTCCTGCGGCCTAATTCCCTGAGGGTCAGGCTCGGGGCCTCCAGCTGAGGCGTCCCCAGCCCTCTTCTCTTTGCAGACCCGGGTGTCCCTTTCCCACTCAGCTCGGCAGCCTCTCCTCCCTGCAGCTCCAGCCCGAGGGAGCCTCTACCTGCCCCTGCCCCGCCTGCCCCAGCCGGGGTCTGCTGAGTCTCCTCCGGCTGGGCCTCCACACAGTTGGCTTGTTTGGCCCGCGTGAAGGCGGCGGGGAGGGGCTTCCCAGGGGAACGGGTGCCTCAGCTGGGCTTTGGTGCATGAGCAGGAGTTTTCCTGTTGGGGGGAGCCTGGGGGAGGATGGGCCCTGCGGGCCGTGCTCACACCGCCACTGCTGCACCCTGCCCCGAGCTTCCTGCGTTGGTGGCAGAGACGCTTCTGGAGGCTGGAGCTGTGCGTCGCCTCTGCAGATGGAGGAGCCCCTCTTCCAGCCCCTTCTGCTGGGGGGGGCTGAGCACCATCCTCAGGAGGGGCCATTCCAGAAGTGCCCCAGGACCCGCGAGGCTGCCCGGGGGCAGGGAGGACCCCCGGGGGTGTGGTCCAGGAGGCCCTGAGGGAGGACCTGGGGGTGCCCCGCCCTCGGGGCTTGTGGGAGGGGGGAATAAACAGGAGGGGGACAGGGATGAGGAGGGCGTGGAAGACAAAGGAACAGAGGCCACCAAGAGGGTGACTGTGACAGTGCTGCTGGGGACCAGCAGCAGGGCCAGGCAGGGAGGGTCTGGGGTCTTCTGAGCTGGCGGCAGTGCAAAGGTCCTGGGCGGGAGTCTGACGTGTTTGCAGGAGAGGAAGGGGCTGAGGCGGCCCCACGGCCACTCGTGGAGGGACTGGGGTCGTGAGGGTGGCTGGGCCCTGCACGGCTGTGCAGAGCAGGGAAGGAGGTGGTGCCTCGGTGGTGGGCAGCCCGGGGTGCCTGCGGGGGCCTCCTCTTGGCTGCCCGCCCTGCTGGGCAGCTCCCCCTGGCAGCTGGGAAGGGCAGTTTGATCCTGAGCTGTACCAGGCCAGGCCGACCCAAGCAGCTGCCCGCCGCCCGCCACACCGGCCCAGCCAGCACACAAGGGCTGCGGAGATCGGGGTCCAGGCAAGCTGGGGAGGGCGTCTCCTCCCTCAGTGCAGGGCATGGGTGAGGCCTGAGGGTCTGCGGCAGCAGGAGAGCCCTGGGGGTGCAGTGGCCCAAGCCACCCTGGGGGCCGTGGCTGTACCCGGCCACTTCGGCAGGATGGTGGTGGGGCCCAGCACAGGGCCCAGGCTCAGGGGGCACCTTGCTCTAGGGAGAAGCTGCCTCGCAGAGCCTGGTTGACTCCCCAAGTCTCAGCCCCAGCCTGGGGAGGGGACTCAGGGACAGCTTTCCCAGACCTGGCCAGCCCTGCCACTCCACTGGCTTCCTGGAGCCACCCCGCGTCGTGTCCCCTCTCGGCTCTGGGTCTCCCGCCTATCTGCCAAGGGGACCCGTGGCAGGAGTGGACTCAGGCCATCTCACAAGTGGTCTTCCAGCAGCTGCCCCATGCCCGGCCGCCCTCCAGACAGTCGTCTCTGACTGCCCCCGACCCCAGCCCAGGCCAAGCCCCCAGTGACCTGGGGACTGTCCACTTTGAAGGTCTGGGCAGTTCCCCCTGCATCTCTGCACACAGTAGGTGCCCAATGAGTGCTGCAGAGTTGGACAAGGAGGCTCCCGGGGCGCACAACAGGACCTGGGCCAGAAGTCAGGGCAGGTCTGTAGTGCTGGGGAGCTGGCCAGGAGGGGCAGCATGAGCCTGTTTCCTGGGCGGGGAGCCCAGGGCGGGCGTATGGGGCGGGCGGGCCTGTGGCCCTGCGCACGGCTCTGGAGTCCCCGGGCAGGGCTGCCGCCCAGCGTGGCCATGCTCTGGAGTCCCGGGCAGGGCTGCCGCCCAGCGTGGCCATGCTCTGGAGTCCCGGGCAGGGCTGCCGCCCAGCGTGGCCGTGCTCTGGAGTTCCGGGCAGGGCTGCCGCCCAGCGTGGCCGTGCTCTGGTGTCCCGGGCAGGGCTGCAGCCCAGCGTGGCCGTGCTCTGGTGTCCCGGGCAGGGCTGCCGCCCAGCGTGGCCGTGCTCTGGAGTCCCGGGCAGGGCTGCCGCCCAGCGTGGCCGTGCTCTGGAGTCCCGGGCAGGGCTGCAGCCCAGCGTGGCCGTGCTCTGGTGTCCCGGGCAGGGCTGCCGCCCAGCGTGGCCGTGCTCTGGAGTCCCGGGCAGGGCTGCCGCCCAGCGTGGCCGTGCTCTGGAGTCCCGGGCAGGGCTGCCGCCCAGCGTGGCCGTGCTCTGGAGTCCCGGGCAGGGCTGCCGCCCAGCGTGGCCGTGCTCTGGAGTCCCGGGCAGGGCTGCCGCCCAGCGTGGCCGTGCTCTGGAGGCTGTGCCAGCCGCTGCCCTGGGACGTCCGCTCCTGCTCTCTGGGCAGCCTGCTGTGGAAGCCGAGGTGCAGCCCTGGAGCCCCAAGCTGCGGGGTGGAGGGTCTTCCGCCTGGGACTGGACAGGCTGCTGGTGGACTGAGCCCTCTCTGGTGGCCTCCACGGGTGACGGCAGGAAGGACCATGGGGACCAACGGCTCCTGAAGCAGGGCACACTGACCAGAGCCTCGAGCGCCCCAGGTCATTTCCCTGCAGTTCTGGGGGGTCAGAATTCAAGATGGAGCACGAGGGGCCGTAGTGAAGGCTGGGCTCTCTCTGGGGAGGGTCCCGCTGCCTCTTCCAGCCTGGGTGGCTGTGGTCATGTCACCGCAGTCTCTGCCTCTGTCTCACAGGGCGCCTGCCTGGGGTCAGTGTCGACCCTGCTTCTCTCCCAGGGACGCCATGGCTGCACTGGGCCCAGCTGGGTCACCTCCCGATCTCAAAGTCCTTAACTTGGTCACACCTTTGAAGTCCTTTTTGACATTTAAGGTGGCATATGAGCAGGCTCAGGGGCGGGATTTCTTGGGGGCTGCTGTTCTATCAGAGGGGGCATCATCACCACCCCACTTGCTCCCACCAGCACTGGGCCTCTGAGCCCAGGGAACCCTGAAACCAAAGGCCCCGGGTCCCCGGGACCACTGCCGGCCCCGGGCGGGGAGCTGGGCCAGGAACCAGGCTGAGTGTGCCAGGCTGCGGGGTCGGGTGGGTGCGGGTGGGGCCAGGCCTGTGCTCACTCCCAGGCATGGAAACGGGGTGCTTCTGGCCCGTTCCCATGTGCCTTCCCTGGGTGGGGTCCCCATGTGCTCAGCCCCCACCCTGACTCTGGGGTGAGGACCAGCCTGCAGATGCTGAGGGGAGGGCAGAGCTGTTTGTGGGGGGCTTTTACTGGGGGCTCACGTGGGTGCTGTTGCTTGGGGAATTAACTGGCCCTGGGCCCCCTCCACGCAGCCCCCCATCCAGACCCCAGCTCTGGGCTCAGGCTCCTGTGCACGAGGCGGGGGAGGGGCGCGTTGGAAGGGCCTGCTGGCGTCGGCCTCCCAGGGGGACGCTGCGGCGGGCAGGTCTCTGGTGGGAGGCCTGCTGGGACCCAGCCTTGAGCAGATGGGTTCTAGAGGGCGCCCGTGCTCCGCTCCTGCCCCTGGCGCGGGCCCGGGAGATGGCAGCTGGCGCGAACGCCGGGCTAAATATAGCTGTGGAACTTCCCGGAACACGTTATTCCAGTGTCCAGCGGAGGGTGCCTGACAATGCGTGGCGTCTGCAGAGCCCCGGTCCCCCTGGATGCCAAGCACCGTGGGCGGGCACTGCTCCCCGCCCCAGCCCTACCTAGGAGGGGCGGGGGCTTGGGGCCTGTGGGGTCCCTGGCGGATGCGCAGAACAGGAGAGCTGTGGTGAGCCGGCCCTCGGCCCCTGGGCTGTGGGGACGGAGGCCAAGGCTGGTGCCTCCCGGTTGAAGTGGCCCTCCTCAGGAGGCGGGGTGGGTCCTTGGGCCCCAGGGAGGGCGTGGCGCTTTGGGCTGTGGGGCCATCTGGGCCAGGCATTGCCTCCTATAGGTGCCTGCCCCGCCTCCGTGACCTCACCCCGCCCTGTCCTCTCCATCTGGCCGGGGCTCCTTCCATCTTCCCAGGGGTCCAGGAAAGACCCTGTGTCCCCCCGCTACCTGCCAGAGTGGCACAGGGCTGTTGGCTGACCACCAGCGAGGACAGTCGGACAGGAGCTCCTGGAAGGAGACACACACACGCAGGCCGGCAGCCCCAAGGAGGCCCCACCCCGGCTGTGGGCGCAGCTTTCTCACCGAGGCCCAGGGAAGCGGCCGGGACCCCTCGCAGTCCCTGGGGAAGGTTCCTGCGAGGTGCGGGGGCAGGAAGGGCCCCGATGTCCAGGCACTCTCCCGACTCTTGAGTCCCCTCACTCCTGCAGGGCAGGCAGGTGGTCAGCTGTGACGGCTGCGACGGAGAGCTGGCTGGGCGGATGCAGGCAGGACACCTCGGGCAGCAGAGCTGGCACAGCCCGGGGCCTTCCTGGGCCCGAGCCCCGCCCACCTCTTGGAGTGGGCCTTCCTTAGGGGGGCCAGGTCCCTGCCCTCTGGACTCTTGAGGGACAATGGCATCGTTGAGGTGAGGGGCCAGGGCATGCGACGGCTGGGTGGGGGCTCAGGAGAGGAGCCGGCTCCTCAGCTCACCCCACCCCTCAGGGTCAAAGCAGGGCATTCTGGGCGCTGAGACCCCCTTCCTGTGGCTCTGGCCTGGGGGCCTGGCAGTGTCCAATGGGTGGCGGGCGCCCCCTGGTGGTCTCGCAGGACATTTCCCTGGGACCGGGGTCCTCTGGAGTCTTGGGGACTCTGGTGAGGTCCCTGGGACTCCAGCCCACGGGGTGAGAGTGGAAAGGCCCTCACACCTGCACAGCAGCGTCGGGCGGACAGGCCCGGTTCTCACTTGCTGAGGCTGGACTAAGCCCAGGCTGAGCGCAGCGGCTGCGACACCTGCTCATCCGCTTCACGGGGAGGGGGCAGCAGGCGCCGTGGACCCTGGGCTGCGCCTGGCTCGCCCTGCCAGGGCCGGGCGGGCAGGGCTGTGCCCGCTGCGGCCTCCTGCAGCCCCGGGTGGTGCAGGGGCTCGGGCTCACAGGAGTCGCGGGTGGGACACGGGGGGCCGGCCTGTCCCGGCCTCCCGGGCTGCGTCCTGTCAGCACCGGGAAGCTCAGGCCAGCACAGGCGAGTCCGCCCCTGCGCTCGCTCACCCTTGGGTCCTGCGGCTGCGACGCTGACCCGGAGCACGGCCGTCCCGGCCGGCTCCTCCTTCACCCCCGTGAGCACTCCCCGAGCCCCAGCTGTAAGGCCGCATGAGCAGCCCCCGGGGAGCCACACCCACCACGCAGGATGGTGACACAGAGGTGCACCTATCCCTGGCCCAGAGGACCCTGTGCCAATGGAGGAGAGTGCAGTGGACGGGCGGAGGAGGAACAGCACCGAGGCAGAGGGAACGGCACACGCGGCAGCTCAGTGCAGCCTGCACGGGGCCTGCTGGGCTGGAGTGAGGCTGAGTCTGGGGGAGACAGACTCCCTTCCTGTCTGGTGCCACACACTTTGAAGGTCCCCCGTCCTGGCCGCTTGACTCACAGCTACACATGCTTCTCTCGGGCCAGGCCTCTGGAGGTGCGCCCAGGAGACACGGGGAGGACTCCACAGCAGATTTCCGTGAAGTGGGATGCAGCTGAGGGCAGGGCAGGTGCAGGGCGCTGGGAGCCCCTCGTGGTGGGGGCCCGTGTGTGCGCTGCACTCAGCCCCAGGACCGACGGGCACGTGTCCTGGAGGAGTTCGCCTCTCTGGCATTGGTCTGGGAGCCCCAGTTAGCTTGGAAATGGGGAGACTGCAGTGAACTGTCAGCATGGGCTCACAGTGGCCCCGGGGGACGTGGAGGAGCCAGGAGCGGGCGGGTGACAAGAGGGAGGGAAGGGTCCTTAGAGAAGAGGCTGGTGGCCAGTTCCCCTGCAGCTGGGGCCTGGTGCCGGCCGGGGCTGCCCGGCTCTCCCTGAGCGCGGGTTGCTGGCATGAGCCGTGGAGAACGCCCCTCCTTGCCTGCAGGAGGGTCCGGACGCCGCTGCGTGTCCCGCCCATCGTCCAAGCCACGTGGCCCCCAGGTTCAGCTGAGCTACCGGGTGGGCAGGTCACAGGTGGCACTTCCTCTGTGGGCAGAGTGTGGAGGTGGGTGTTTGTTGGTGCCACGCAGCCGTCATGCACCCCGGCGAGAGAGTCCCAGCTACCCGAGCCCCTGCGCGTGCTGTTGGCCGTGGTGGCCTCTGGGCAGCGGGCACACAGGGAACAAATGGCCAGCCCTTGGCCCCGTGCGTCCCCTCCACAGGGTCCACCCTGGGAGTCGTGTGGCATCCATGGCTCCTTGTCACGCGGGGGTGGGACTATGGGAGTCCACCAGGCGTGGGGGCTGGGGGTGCGAGCACAGGACGTCCAGGGCCTGCACCGGGGGAGGCCCGGAGCCCACAGGGAGGACGGGTCACAGCAGCGTCACCTGAGTCCAGAAGGCAGGGTGGACCCACAGGGCAGCCCTGTGGCCCAGGCCGCCTGCACCTGTCACCCAGGGGGTGTCCCTAGTGCGTGTGTGGCATCCCACCAGCAGGGGGCGCCCCGAGCCCCCAGTCTGAGCTGGGCTGAGGCGCCTCCTGCTGCTGGTGGCGGGAGTGAGCGTGTCTCTGCACTGCTTGGCTCGGAGCCCTGAGAAGCTGGCCGGCAGTGATGGCGTCCTGGCCCCTGCGCGGTGGGGACCTGCTGGGTCAGGCCCAGACTCTTCTCTGTGAGCCCAGGGGCCTCACGGGCCTGGCCCAGCACCTGGAGTCACGCGGACTCCCCAGAGGGGCACGGTGGGCCGGGACGGCGGCTCGGTGGGCCTGGATCAGGTGTGCGGCCGGGGCCTGGGACCCAGCTGTAGCCCGGGGCCCTCAGGACCGGGACAACTCGGCGAGGCCTGGCAGTCGAGCCCCCCGCAGGGCTGGGCTCTCCAGAGCTCTGGGCTCCCGCGGGTCCTGCGCGTGGACCGCCCGAGGGCCGGGTCTCCAGGCGAGAGTGGGGCTCTCCTGCTGCTCTGCCGACCACCCTGGCCTGGGGGGCTCGAGCATGTGGGGGTCCCAGGAGAAGGAGCGGAGTGCTGGGATGTCACAGGCGGGGTGGCTGGCCAGAGGCGCCCAGCAGGGCCAGCTCTCCTGGGTGGGTCATGGGGTCCAGCTTGCCGCCAGCCCACGGGTGGGGTGCAGGTGTGCGGGGGAGCCCCACACTCCCGGGCCCAGTGTGCTTGCCCGGGGCCAGGTGGCTCTACGGCCTGGGCAGGCAGCTCTCACCAGCCCAGTGGGCCCGGCCTCCGCGCGCGCTCTCGGTCCTGCGGGGACACCCTCGGGCAGGCGTGGCGCTCCGCAGACTCTTGCGGCAGGGTCCCCACGATGCCCTCCCTGGGCACCCCTGGCCAACGTCTCTGCTGGTGGCCAGCTGCCCTGCCCCTTCCCCCTCTGCGGGCAGCTTTGGCCAGGAGCTGTCCACCTGACTCCTTGTTAGGACCCTTGGGGCTGGCCACCTGCTGGCCACCTGCTGGCCTCTGTGATGGCTTCTTGGCCTCAAGGAGGTGAGGACCGATGGCCCTGCTCTGGGAGCAGGTGGAGGTGAGGGAGGTGAGCCTCCTGAGGGCACCCCATGCCTGCCCGCCCCAGGCTGGGCGTGACGGGCGAGGGCGGCTGTCACGGGTGAGGGCGGCTGTCACCGGTGAGGGCGGCTGTCACTGGTGAGGACGGCTGTCACCGGCGAGGACGGCTGTCACTGGTGAGGGCGGCTGTCACTGGCGAGGACGGCTGTCGCAAGTGAGGACGCTGTCACTGGCGAGGGCGGCTGTCACTGGCGAGGACGGCTGTCACCAGTGAGGACGGCTGTCACTGGCGAGGGCGGCTGTCACTGGCGAGGACGGCTGTCGCGAGTGAGGACGGCTGTCGCGGGTGAGGACGGCTGTCGCTGGCAGGACTCTCAGACTGGATTTTTTTTTTGCACTGGGGATTGAGCCCAGGAGTGCTCTGCCACCGAGCTGCTGGCCAGACCTTTTTCTAGTTTTTACTTTGAGACAGGGTCTTGCTGAGTTGCTTGGGCTGTCCTCGAACTTGCCGTCATCCTGTCCAGCCTCCCGCGTCACTGGGTTCTGGCGTGGTCACCATGCCTGGCTGGAGCGCCTTCTAAGGGAACATCTAAAGCTGAACTGTTTGGACCCACGGGCTCTCCCGGCAGGGAGCGCGGCTCTCCCACTCACTGCCCAGAGCTGCCGCTTCCCATAGGTGGGGGTTCGTTAGCTGTCTCTCCCGGTGTCCGTATCACAGCCCCTGGCTTTGACCCTTCCCCACCAGGAGCTGTAGGACCATGTCCTTGGCAACACTGGGCTGGGAATCTGCTACCAGGAAGTCTCTGGAAGACTGTTTTAAGTTGCGTCTGCCCCAGGGCATTTGCACTCACTGCTCCTCTCTGGACAGCGTGGCTCCCAGACATCCTAGTTCTCTGCCTCTCATCCTGCAGCCTGACAACTTATCAGAGACCTCCCGGGCCCTGGTTGGGGGCTGTGACTTCAGGGAACTGAGTGGGCAATGTGACCTTATCAGCAGGCCCTTTGGGTTCCCTGCTGCTGCCCCCTGATACCAAACACGGCCAGGTGTCAGGCAGGAGACAGGATGGCGCGAGTCCGAGCTGAGTAAGGTGGGGGTGGCGCTGTGGGAGGGTCCTGTCTCCTGTCCTGCCCGGGCAGGACAGTGGGTGGTCTGACTGAAGTGCTGATAAGGCGGTTTGACGGGCTGCAGCTCTCCGGGGATGGGGGACTGTGGGAGAGCTGGGCAGACCTAGAGTACACTGGCCACCTGGTGACGGCAGGCCCTGGGTGCCAGGCTGGGGTGGGGGGCAGTGCTGGAGGCGCAGGTAGGAAAAGCTAGCCCTCTGGGCGGGAGGCTCCTGGTCCCCTGCCAGCCGTGGGTCCTCCCCTGCAGGACTGGCTGTCACACCACGCGAAGGGGAGAGGACACCGCTGCTTCTTGTCAGTGTCAGTCGCACTGCTGCGCTAGGGCGTCTTGAGGGCTGCCCGCGCTCACCTCCCAGCTGCGGGCCTCCACCTGCCTGGAGGGCTTGGGGTGAATCTCCCCCAGGTTAGTTTCAAAGCACTGGGGCTAAGAAGATCCTGAAGTGACCAGGGCAGCCTTTCCACTTAGCAGGTGGGCCAATACGCTGGAGAAAAGGAATCTGCCCGTGGTCCACACCCTCACCACCACCACCATCACTGTCACCACCACCACCATCACCATCATCACCATCACCCTTACCACTACCACCACCACCACCATCCATCACCACCACCATCACCACCCTCACCACTACCACCCTCGCCCTCACTACCATCACCACCACCCACCACCACCACCACCACCATCACCCTCACCACCATTACCACCACCACTACCACCACCACCATCATCACCACCATCACCACCCTCACCACTACCACCCTCGCCCTCACTACCATCACCACCACCCACCACCACCACCACCACCACCATCACCCTCACCACCATTACCACCACCACTACCACCATCACCATCATCACCACCATCACCACCCTCACCACTACCACCCTCGCCCTCACTACCATCACCACCACCCACCACCACCACCACCACCATCACCCTCACCACCATTACCACCACCACTAGCACCATCACCACCATCATTACCACCACCACCCACCACTACCACCACCATCACCATCACCACTGTTGCCACCATCATCCTCACCACCATCACCGTTATTGCTTTAGCACCCCCTGGACTCCAAAGGGAAAGTGCTGTCTCTACTGCCCCGGCCCTTCCTCGTCGCAGCAGGCCAGAGGAGGGCCCAGGGGTGTTCTGGAGGACGGTGCTGCCCATCTTGCTCTTCACCCTGTGGCTTCCAGTTCCACCTGAAAGCCTCCTGCCTGTCTCCTGGGCGCAGCCTGCCCTCCCTGCCCCCTCAGCTGTATCTGGAGACTTGGCCCCTGCAGAGGCCCTCTTGTACTCCTGTTCACCAGATGAACAGTGACTCCACGTGTGGGCCCTGTGTCCTCACTGGGCAATGGCTGCTGGTTACCGTCCTTTGGTGCCTGGTTGGGGCCGGGTCTCTTCTCCCCACACCCCCACTCTTGCCCCCAAGGGCCATCTGAGTTTGGGGGAGACCTGGGAGCTCACCCAGCCAATGGGGCGTGTTGGTGAGCACCTGCTGTGGACAGTCACGGGCTTAGGACTGAAGACAGTTCCTGCCCTCATGGGCTCATGGCAGTGGCCCAGTGCCCCTGAAGGCCGTGAAGCTGGGGAGACTGCGACCTGCTTTAGAACCAGGAATGGCGGCCGTGTGGCGGGGCCGGGGAGTTGGCCTGGATACATGTGGTCTCCAAACAGCAGCCCACTGGGGGGTGACCCTCACAGACCTGCTCTGAGTGCCCCCAGAGGGCAGTGCTGGGTGGCCCTCTGAGGGGCGGCAAGAGGCCGGTCACTTGCCGGGAGGTCATGACCCTCACACTGGGGACATTTAAGGGAAGGAAGGCTGGAGGGTGGCTCTGGGGCCGGGGTGGAGTGCTCAGTAGCGGGACTTGGCCTGAGCGCCTGCACTCCCCCAGGGCTCTGGGTCAGCTCCTGACCCTGTCCCCTGCCATACCCAGGGGCGGGGGGATCCTCGGGGACGGTCATGTGCGCAGCTACAGACGGGCCTCTCCACAGTGATTCCCCGCCCAGACTGGAGTGTCCGCAGCTGCGGCTCCGCAGTCAGGCCAGGGTACTTTCACCAGCAAACTCAGAGTGGGCCTGTGGGCGAGGGTGGCCTCCGCGGGAGCCTCTCCCTCTGCCACCTGGGATGGTCAGTTTGCTGCGAGAGGGGGCTGGGCGGCTCATGCTCTACAGAAAAGGGGCTTCAGCTGGAAAGCTGGGGGCTGTCCGCGGGGCCCGGGGGGCTCAGAACTCCGGCCAGGGCAGACCCAGAACAAGCGCCCAGCTGGCCGGCATGAGCGGGGGGGCAGTGCTGGTGCTGCTGTCCCTCCCCCCTGGCCTGTCCTGGTGGGGCTGCTGCTGGGCAGGGAAGCTGCAGTCCCAGGCGGATTCTGCCAGATCCCCCAACTCACCCCGCCCCTGCGGATGTCCCGGAGGCGGACCTCAAGGACACCCTGTCTTGGAGAATGCAGCCCCGCAGAGGCAAATGCCAAGGGCCTCAGAAGCTGCCCAAGTAATACTGAGTGAGTGTCCAGGCCCAGGAGTGAGGGGACAGGAAGCGGGGTGAACTGGGGACCTGTCAGAGTCAGCTTGGGGTCCAGCTGTCTCGTTTTCACAGCTGTCCGGGGGGAAGTGGGTGGGGCGCGTGGCCACCAAGCCTGTGCTGGGGCCAGTGGGTCACAGGAGGGTGAATGACCTGGAGCAGAAGTGGGCACAAGGTTCTCTGGGGCGTGCCCTGCCCAGAGGAGCTGCCCATGGCCTTGCCCGGGTGGGCAGTGGCTGGGCGTTGCGGCCGCAGGCTGGGCTCAGCTCTCGTGCCCTCCTCCTGATACGCGCCCGCTGCTGTGCTTGGGCACTGGCTCTCCGCCTCCGCCAGCGCCTCTCTGCTCCTGTGGGCAGCCCTCTGGTGGGGCAGGCTTCGCCGTGCCCAGCGGTGTGCCTGCTGCTGGCATGGGCTGAGGTGGGACGTGCCACCTGCTCCGTCCCTGCATCCCTAGGCTGCGTTGGTGCTCTCAGCCCTGCAGCCCAGGTCCTCCCGGAGTCCCTCCCCAGCCTCTGGTTCCGGCCCTGGTGGTGCCAGGCCCCGCCCAGCTGCCCCTCTCTCCTCATGGAGCCTCTGTGTGTCGAGGCAAGGGTCCGGCTCCGGGGCCTGGGCACTGGCCCCCCTGAGCACCGCCTCGCCCATCTGCCTAGTGGCTTGGGCACGTGCTCTATCTCCCTGGGCCTGGGTGTGCCCTCCATGAAATGCGGGGCCTCCCTGCCCTGCCCGGCGCCTGACTCTGACGCCACCCCGAGGCCTCCTCCCTGTGACGCACCCCGTGGCTGCAGAGCCAGGCGCAGGCTGGTGCAGGGCGGAGGCAGGCCAGGCTGGCGGTCACCCTGGGCTCAAGTGGCAGCGCTGCTGCGATTGCAGCCGCAGTGCCGCCGCTGACCCGTAGCCAGTGCCGCCACGGGTCCAGGCATTGTCGGTCGCATCTCTGCCAGGAGCCCTGCGGGTGCCAGCCCCGCTCACAGACGCGCGCTCCTTCCTGTCATCCGCCCTGCTGCTCCCTCTCCCCTCCTCTCCCCTCCTCCTTCATCCGGACACTGCGCCTTCCCGTCCCTCCAGGGAGACCGCTGCCTCGCTTCCCTCTGTGGGTCGGAGCAAGGGCTGGGCTCTTGCCCTCAGCAACAAGCCCCTCCACCAGGGGTTCAGAGGTGATGGTGTGGGTGCCCGGCAGGCCTCCCCACCCGCCCCTTCCCCACCCCCCACTCTGGCAGTGGGCTCTGGGGTACAGCCAGCCCAGCACAGCCCTCTCCTGGCGGCATAGCCTGGTGACGTAGCGGGACCAGAGGGGCAGAGTCCTCAGAGTGTGGGCAGAGCTGAGGCAAGAAGAGCTGCTGCACTCAGGGTCCGAGGGGAGTCTGCAGGCCACAGTGTCCACCCTAAGCACAATGGGACCAGCACCTCCAGTCTTTCAGGGTCTCCCCAGGGTATGGCATCGAGGAGGGAGGGGCTGCGGGGACCTGCCCCTGGGGCCTGGGGGCTTGCCAGGTACACGCTGGACAAGGGAGGAGCCAAGACGGAGCCGCCCATGGCTTCTGTGATAGTCTGGGGTCACATCCTGGGGAGGCCAGTCCCTGGCTGCTGGTCCTGGCTGCTGTCCATGAGATGAGCAAGGTGGCCACAGCCCACCCCTGCTGTGACACCCGAATGGCCCAATGGCTTCCACTCCTCAGTCTGGTCCTGCCTTCAGTGTGTGCAGCTGTGGGCTGTGAACAGATCCGAAGAAACGCTTCTCTATGAGGAAGCCATGCCCCTCACCTGGAGGGGTCCCTCACCTGGAGGGGGTCCCTCACCTGGAGGGGTCCCTCACCTGGAGGGGGTGTCTCACCTGGAGGGGGTGTCTCACCTGGAGGGGTCCCTTACCTGGAGGGGTCCCTCACCTGGAGTGGGTGTCTCACCTGGAGTGGGTGTCTCACCTGGAGGGGGTGTCTCACCTGGAGGGGTCCCTCACCTGGAGGGGGTGTCTCACCTGGAGGGGTCCCTCACCTGGAGGGGTCCCTCACCTGGAGTGGGTGTCTCACCTGGAGGGGTTCCCTCACCTGGAGGGGGTGTCTCACCTGGAGGGGTCCCTCACCTGGAGGGGTTCCCTCACCTGGAGGGGGTGTCTCACCTGGAGTGGGTCCCTCACCTGGAGGGGTTCCCTCACCTGGAGGGGGTGTCTCACCTGGAGTGGGTCCCTCACCTGGAGGGGTCCCTCACCTGGAGGGGGTCCCTCACCTGGAGGGGTCCCTCACCTGGAGGGGGTGTCTCACCTGGAGTGGGTGTCTCACCTGGAGGGGTCCCTCACCTGGAGGGGGTCCCTCACCTGGAGGGGTCCCTCACCTGGAGTGGGTGTCTCACCTGGAGTGGGTGTCTCACCTGGAGGGGTCCCTCACCTGGAGTGGGTGTCTCACCTGGAGTGGGTGTCTCACCTGGAGGGGTCCCTCACCTGGAATGGGTGTCTCACCTGGAGTGTGTCCCTCACCTGGAGTGGGTCCCTCACCTGGAGGGGTCCCTCACCTGGAGTGGGTCCCTCACCTGGAGGGGTCCCTCACCTGGAGGGGGGTGTCTCACCTGGAGGGGGTGTCTCACCTGGAGTGGGTGTCTCACCTGGAGGGGTCCCTCACCTGGAATGGGTGTCTCACCTGGAGGGGTTCCCTTACCTGGAGTCGGTGTCTCACCTGGAGTGGATGTCTCACCTGGAGGGGGTCCCTCACCTGGAGGGGTCCCTCACCTGGAGGGGGTGTCTCACCTGGAGGGGGTGTCTCACCTGGAGTGGGTGTCTCACCTGGAGGGGGTCCCTCACCTGGAGGGGTCCCTCACCTGGAGGGGGTGTCTCACCTGGAGGGGGTGTCTCACCTGGAGGGGTCCCTCACCTGGAGGGGTTCCCTCACCTGGAGGGGGTGTCTCACCTGGAGTGGATGTCTCATCTTGGAGGGGGTGTCTCACCTGGAGGCGGTCCCTCACCTGGAGGGGGTGTCTCACCTGGAGTGGGTGTCTCACCTGGAGGAGGTCCCTCACCTGGAGGGGTCCCTCACCTGGAGTGGGTGTCTCACCTGGAGGGGTTCCCTCACATGGAGTGGGTGTCTCACCTGGAGGGGGTGTCTCACCTGAGGAGGTGTCTCACCTGGAGGAGGTGTCTCACCTGGAGTGGATGTCTCACCTGGAGGGGTTCCCTCACCTGGAATGGGTGTCTCACCTTGAGGGGTTCCCTCACCTGGAGTGGGTGTCTCACCTGGAGGGGGTGTCTCACCTGAGGAGGTGTTTCACCTGAAGGGGGTGTCTCACCTGGAGTGGGTGTCTCACCTGGAGGGGTTCCCTCACCTGGAGGGGGTGTCTCACCTGGAGGGGGTGTCTCACCTTGACGGGGTGTCTCACCTGGAGGGGTCCCTCACCTGGAGGGGGTGTCTCACCTGGAGGGGGTGTCTCACCTGGAGTGGGTCCCTCACCTGGAGGGGTCCCTCACCTGGAGGGGGTGTCTCACCTTGAGGGGGTGTCTCACCTGGAGGGGTCCCTCACCTGGAGTGGGTGTCTCACCTTGAGGGGGTGTCTCACCTGGAGGGGGTCCCTCACCTGGAGGGGGTGTCTCACCTGGAGTGGGTGTCTCACCTGGAGGGGGTCCCTCACCTGGAGGGGTCCCTCACCTGGAGTGGGTGTCTCACCTGGAGTGGGTGTCTCACCTGGAGGGGGTCCCTCACCTTGAGGGGGTCCCTCACCTGGAGGGGTCCCTCACCTTGAGGGGGTGTCTCACCTGGAGGGGGTCCCTCACCTTGGTGGGGGTCCCTCACCTTGAGGGGGTGTCTCACCTGGAGTGGGTGTCTCACCTGGAGTGGGTGTCTCACCTGGAGGGGGTCCCTCACCTGGAGGGGGTGTCTCACCTGGAGGGGTCCCTCACCTGGACGGGGTGTCTCACCTGGAGTGGGTGTCTCACCTGGAGGGGTTCCCTCACCTGGAGGGGGTGTCTCACCTGGAGGGAGTGTCTCACCTGGAGTGGGTGTCTCACCTGGAGGGGTTCCCTCACCTGGACGGGGTGTCTCACCTGGAGTGGGTGTCACCTGGAGTGGGTGTCTCACCTTGGAGGGGGTGTCTCACCTGGAGGGGGTGTCTCACCTGGAGGGGGTCCCTCACCTGGAGTGGGTGTCTCATCCGGAGTGGGTGTCACTTGGAGTGGGTGTCTCACCTGGAGTGGGTGTCTCACCTGGAGGGGGTCCCTCACCTGGAGTGGGTGTCTCACCTGAAGTGGGTGTCTCACCTGGAGGGGGTCCCTCACCTGGAGTGGGTGTCTCACCTGGAGGGGGTCCCTCACCTGGAGTCGGTGTCTCACCTGGAGGGGGTCCCTCACCTGGAGTGGATCCTTCACCTGGAGGGGGTCCCATACCTGGAATGGGTCCCTCACCTGGAAGGGTCCTTGTACCTGGAAGAAACTAGAAGGGAAGTGTGTGGTGTCCAGGAGGCCATCACAGAGAGCTCCCCATGAGTTTGGAGGAGCCCAGCAGGGCAGGGGTGCTTGCCGGCCTCCTCTCTCTGCAGGATTGGTCATAGGCAGGTGTCGGAGGAACGGCTGTGTGCTCAGAAACACCGGACAGGTGGCCTCCCTTGCCCTGGCAGTGTCCTCCCCGGAGTGGGTAGGGTTTGGATGCAGAGGGACTGGGGACACCAAGGCCCAAGTGGGAAGTGCTCTTGGTGTGAGTGCCCACTGGCCCTGGTGTGGCAACTCCAAGGCACTGGACAGCTGCTTGACAAATCCAGCTGCCCGGGTCTGTGGAGCTGGCGTGGAGGGCGCAGGCCTGTGGTCCGTTGTCACTGGCGGGCTCCTTGTGGGCATAGCTGCATGGAGCTGGGGCCTCAGGCCCTCCTAGCACTGGAGAACCAGCTCCTTGGGAGGTTGGGCCTTGGCCAGGGGAGCCAGCGGCCCACCTCTGCGGGGCGGGGCGAGCAGCTGCTTCCACTGTGAGCAGGGCTGGGGGGCGCCCTCTCTCCTCTGGGGCCCTCCTAGCACTTCCAGCAAGAGAAGGCCCGCGGTGCCGGCAGACGGACTGACTGGCCCTGGGCTCTCACAGGGGGCCTCTGCCCACCGAGGCCGCCACAGGCCCCGTGGTTAGAGCAGCTCGGCCTCATGGACGCCCTGCCACGCCCTGGGCGGCACCGGCACAGGCCTTAGGGCACCTCGGGGAAGCAGCTCAGCCTGTCTGAGCCCAGAGTCGGCAGCCTGACTTGGCATGAGGTCAGTCCAGCTCTGGGCTTGTGCTCACAGGACTGTGCCGTGTCCTCAAAGAGCAGCTCCCTCCTGGGGGTCCAGGGCCTCCCAGAACCTGCAGGTTCTCAGGGAATGTCCCTCCACCCGTCCAACCAGGGCACCTGACCGTGAAGGAGGGGTCCTGGGGTGGGGCCAGGTGGGTGCTGGCCCGGCTGGGCAGGTCCTGCAGCTCCTCACTGCTGGGGGCTGGAGACAGGCGGGGCCCGCAGTGGGCAGAGCCCTCCAAGCCTTGTCCTGCCCCGACACCAAGGCCTTCCCCAAGGGGCCTCTGCTGCCACCATCCCCCACCTCAAAGATGGAACTGAGGTTCAGATGTGTGGAGTGCGGTGCCCAACGTTCCACGGTGAGTTGGTCCTGCCATGCGCTCCGTCCCCAGGGGGGCTGTGCCCACCTCTGACACTGCCACGACAGTTGTGAGGCTGTGTGGTGGGGCCAGAATCACTCTGGCCTTCATCTGCAGGGCTTGGCCCTGCTGGGGTTCACGTCAGGGGGCAGCGTGTCGGCCTTCTGGTGGGCTGTGACCTGCCTCAGGCCAGCGTGGGCTGCCCTGGACTGCAGCGGACAGCCCCTGCTGGGCCCCAGCCTGTCCCTGCCCAGCCAGGGACCTTCTCGAGGTGGGCACCGAGGATCCACCCTGTTAGCCACGGCATGAAGCCACAGCGTCCTGGCCTCAGGATGGGGTGTCCAAGAGCAGCTGGGGGTCCTTTTGCCCTGGGCTGGGCGCTTCCCTGCCAGCCCCTCCCCAGCCCAGCTCAGGTCCGCCCCACAGCTGGCACCTGTCCACTCCTGGTCTTTAAATAACCCACCAGATGCCCTGTCCCTCCCTCTCCTGGAGCTGCCTGGACTTCCCAAAACAGCCACCTCTTCCCCTGCCCTGGGCAGGCCGACCAGCCAGAGGACGCTCGGGGTGAGGGGAGCCAAGGTGCCTGGTGCAGGTCACACTGGCTCCCTGCTCGCATGGACCTCGTGGAGGCCGGGGAGGCCAGGCTGCGGCTGCGGCTTCTGCAGCAGTGTGCGGGCTGCCCGCGATCCTGGGGCAGCTGCCCCTGCCCGCCTCTACGCCATCCTCTGGTTCTCCTCTGCAGGCACCTGTCCCCAGCGCTGGGCGTGGCCGGAGGCGTGCTGGGTGTGTCCCCCGTCTGGCGTGGCCTGGGACCCGAGTGCGCCTGCGAGGCTGTGCCTAGCTGCCTGCTATTCTTAGCCTGAGGCGGTGAGCGCGAGGCTACAGGCAAACCACTCTCAGCGATCAATGGCTGCAGCTGCGGCGTGGACAGCCGCGGGCACGCAGGCCATCTGCTGCCCTGGCCAGGCTGCTAGGACTGTAACTGAAGCCCGTCAGCTGACCGGGGCAGGATAAATCCGGCTCCCAACAACCGTGTCCGGCTGCTCTTCTCTGGTCACAGCCCACCCCCTGCCATCCCTTAATATAGCTGAGGAGTCATCCCCGGCATGGGGTCGGGTGCCCAGCAACGGGGCACGGGGCGGCGGTGCCAGGGCAGGGCGCTGAGCCTTGGCTTTGCCTGGGGGTGTCAGCGCTCCTCCAAGGCAGTGCCGGGCCATCAAGGGGCTCGCTGGCAGCCAGGCACCTCGTGAGTCACTTGCCGACACGCTGGGTCTGAGCTCCTGGGTGACTGTCTGGGAGGACTCGGGCTTTGGTCCCATCCCCGAGGGCTCTGGAGTGCAGGGAGGAGCAGAGGCCCAGGTCCGAGGCCGGCCTGCAGAGAGCCTCCCAGAACCCGGCTCCCCAGCGCCTCACAGCGGCCTTCTGGGGCGGCCTTGTCTAAAGCACCCTGCCCTTTGCGCCTGTGACACATCACATCAGCTGTCATTTGCGTCCCCAGGCTTGCCTGTGCGTGGCCTGCCTTCTCCCCCGGGAAGGGAGCCCCCAGGGCAGGAGCATTGTCCACTGGTTTGCAGACATCGCCCGTGCTGGAGGACAGGACCAGGGAAGGGGTGCTGGCAGTGTCAGTGGCCCAGTGGGCGAGCGGTGGGGGGCGCCTGGCTCTGCTTGGCATCGTGCCTTGGGGCGTCCCCGTGGAGGCCGGGTAAGGAGGGGAGGGGCTGGCTCTTGACCTGGAGCAGCCCACGCCCCTTGCAACTGGTGCAGAGCAGGGAGGGAACCCAGAAAAGCCCACGTGCCCCTCCTTGGGCTCCCCTGGAAGGCCGGTGGGCACTAGGAAAGCGCTGCGGCCCTTCTTGTGTGACTGGTGTTTGATGGACTTGGAGTGACAGCTTCTTTTGGGGTCACTCTTGTCAAGCCAGGGGGGCTTGGAGGCTCTGTTAACGCTGCCAGGAAAGCAGGCAGATTCTGACCTCCTGCTGGGAAAGATTAGTTTTTTTCGGCTCCACTTAAAAAAATATATATATATATTGGTGGGGCTGGGGTTGTGGCTCAGTGGCAAAAGCACTTGCCTAGCATGTGTGAGGCCCTGAGTTTGATTCTCAGCACCACATATAAATAAAAGAATAAAATAAAGGTCTATCAACATCTAAAAAAAATTATTGGTCCAGGGGACTGAACCCAGAGAATGCTCTACGCTGAGCCACACCCCAGCTCTCTTGCTAAGTTGCCCAGGCTGGCCTGGACCCCGGGTCCTCCTGCTCAGCCTCCCGTGTTGCTGGACGACACTTCCTGACCATGTCATCCAGGCTTACCAGGGGGTTCTGCAGCCCCCTGTGGCCCTGTCTTCCAGGGTCGGTGGTCCCAGGCATGGAGAGGTGCTCGTGCTCCTGGGGACTCCAGAAACAAGGTCCCCTTTCAGCCAAAAGTCCCAAAGCTGGCTTTCATCGTGGTTGTCACCGAGCTCACAGAAGGGCAGGGCTGCACCTTCAGGGCCTGTGCAGCGAGCGGAGCTGCTGGGAGAGGCTGCCTACCGCGCGGACCGGCGCTGTCTGCTCTGCAGAGACCTGCGGGGGCCGAGCCCTTCCCTGAGAGCAGATGCAAGCCCCCAGTGCGTCCCTCAGGGCTCGGGGCACCAGCAGGCAGGGCTGGGCACTTGGCCTCCGAGTCCTTCCAGGACTGTGTGGTTCTGTTTGAAGATTCTGAGCCAAGATTCAGATCACACCTGGGGAGTTCCCTCCCAGGGGACGTGGGGGCCAGCTGAGTATGGGCAACAGGAGGAGGAATGTCCCACCAGGGCCTCTCCTGAGGACGGACCACCCCCCCAGCACGGGGCACTGGGCCTCCCTCAAGGCTTCCGGCCTGTCCTGAGAGCCTCTGGGGCAGCCAGACACCTGCTCAGGCTGGTCCGCACCGCATCAAGGGCCTGTGTGGCCCCCGGCAGCTGTTGCCCTGGCCCCACCCTGAGGCTGAGCCTGCAGGCCCCAGTGTCTGAGCAGCAGGGAGCGGGCAGTGGAGAGGCCTATCCAGGCCCCAAGGCTGCGGTTGCTCAGATGCTTCTGGGATTTGAGGTCCCCAGATAGCTGCCTGTCCTGTCCCCAGAGGGGGCACCCCTGGGGGCCTGGCAGCTCTGGGGCCTCCTGATCCCACTGTTGTGGAGGACAGTCCCGTCCTGCAGTGCAGGGGCTGCTGAGGGGCTCCTGGAGTCTGCTGGACAGTGTTGGCCGCTCTTCAGAATTAAAAAAATAAAAACCAAAAAACTCATGGAGGAAGATCTTTGTATTCTTTTAAGAAACGAAGGCCCTGAAGTTCAGCTCCCGCTGGCTTTGATCGATCTTCTGCAGTGGCTAAGATTCTCAATAGAAAGGCAACCAAACACGGGGGTCCTTCCAGCAGATCATCCTGTGACCCTTTAGATGGAGAGCGCTCTTGAAGGATATTCTGGAGATTTTTGAAAAGTATTTTAAAAATCAATATCTGCCCACCCCAAGCAGGGGCAGGTCCAAGTGTGCCCACCTCTCCTGCCCCGCCCTGCACCCTCCCCAGGAGGCCCTTCCCAGCCAGGGGCAGGGCTGGATTCTTGCAGTGCCCACCCCCTCTCTGGGCGCTTGTTCTGCCTCAGGGCACGCTGTTAAGAAGAAAAGCCCTGGGGTCTCCCTGGGGTGTCGTGAGGGTGCTGTCCAGAGCGGGCAAGCCAAGCCGGAGCCTGGCCAGACGGAGGGACGGGCTTGCCGTGGGAAGTCTCGCTTTTCCTCCTAGGTGGAGGGGCAGGTGGCAGTCTCCCCAGGGCTTCTTGTGCAGAGACGTGCTTTTGGAGGAGCAGAGGGCCAAGAGGTCCTGAGCCTTCGCTCTTTGGATTAGATTTAATCTTTCTATAAGACGCAGCGTTGCCGGCTGAATTGCCAAGGGGAAGTGTGTGCCAACTGCACCCCGAGTTGGGCAGGGAACACTGGGTAAAGGAAGCTGCTGTTGGCAACTTCCAACTAGAGTCGCGCTGGGACGCGGGAGGGACTTCCACCATGAAAGACGCTCTTCACTGCACGTCACCGCCTCGCTGTCACTCGAGATGCCGCAGGAGGACCGGACAGGACAGACCAGCTTCAGCCAGTGGTCAGGCCCTGTGGCAAGGGCCAGTGGCCTGCCTGGGACAGGCTGTCGGGAAAGCCTGGGGCGGTTTTCTCAGGAGGAGGCAGGGTGCCTGGTCCGCTGCAGGGGAGCCGGCATGCCAGGCTCGTGCCCAGCACTCTGTGGGGGACGGTTCTGGCACGGAGGGCAGCAGCGCAAGGCCTGGTTCTCATTAGCGTCCACCTGCACAGGTCAGCTGGGCGTCTGCCTTCTACCTGCTCCTCCCCTGAGCTTTGCAGCGGTGGCGGCCGACCTGAGTCCCCTCCTGGGGACAATGCTAGTTGCCATAGACTTTGCTCCCCAGGGGCTGGCTTTGAATGGAGGGACGACCACAGAAGTCCTGGCTCTGTCAGATGTCACCACCTGAGGCAGCTTCTCACTCATGGAGGCCCTGAAGGCTCTGTCCTCTGTCAAGGGACAGCAGGGCCTCAGCCCCTCCTCCACTACAGAGCTGTTCCCATGGACTCCTCCTGGAATCCGCCCAGCAGCCAGAGGGAGGGGTCATCTGGTGCAGGCCCTAGGGTCAGGAAGATGGTGAAGATGGTTCATTCTGGGAGAATCCTGGATGTGCAGAAAAGTAGCAGAGACAGTGCAGGAGGGCCTCAGGCCTCTGGGTGACTTGAAGAGATGGCCAGGCTACCTTCATGACAGCTTTGATCTTGCATAGAAATTCTGCAGCGATTGTAGAGACATCCCCGGGCCCCCGCCCCTCCACGCGCACGGCCTGCCCCCCAGCCTCCCCCCCCCCCCCCCGCTCCTCTACAGGCAGTGCCTGCCCTACCCCCTCAGCATCCCCACCAGACGGTCCCTGGGCTGCAATCCGTGAACCCGTCCTGACGCGTGGCTGCCACCCAGAGCCCATGGTTCACACCAAGGCTCGCTCCTGGTGACCTTCCCTTCTTGTGGGTTTGGACACAAGCACAAGGACGCAAGGCCACCATGGGAGAGCGGCACAGAGTGTTCCCAGGCCCTTCCCGTGCCCCTCGCTGTCCCCCGGAGGCCTCCAGAGCGTGGCCTTTTCTGGAATGCGAGCCCTGGAGTCCGCGGCCTCCAGCCGGGCGCGTGCCACCTGGCCACCTGGCACTGCGTGTGGGCCTCCGCCTCCTCAGGCTCACTTCCTCCTGCTGCTGGGAGCAATCCCTGCAGCACGGGCCGGGCACACTGTCCATGCCCAGGCGGGAGGACGCTTGGTGGCCTCCCAGGCTCAGCAGAGAGAAGACAGCGCTGCAGCCGTCCCTGCCCGGGCTCTTCCTGGTCGTGACCTTTCCCGGGACTGTACGCAGCACTCGGGCCTGGTGCCATGCTGAGTCATGTCCCCTGCCCCCATTCATATGTGCAAGGCCTGCCTGGGCCAGAACAGGGCCACATTTGGCAACAGGGTCGTTGCCAGGCTGTCAGTTAAGTGAGGTCGTGACACAGCAGGCGGTCCTGGTCCAATGGGACGGTGTCCTTATGAGAAGGGGAAGTGGGCACAGACCTCATGGAGAAGGCCCTGTGGAGGTGGAGGCCCAGATGGGAACGACAACTCCCCAAGCTAAGGAGGCCCCAAGGTCACAGCAGCCACCAGAGGCCAGGGAGGCCGTGGTGGGCCCGCAGCCCCGGAGGGGCCAGCCCTGCCGCCCTGAGCTCTGGCTTCTGGCACCCAGAGCCGAGAGGCAGGGCTTTCTGAGGTTTGAGCGGCCCACCTGGGTCCTTGCTTACTGTGGCTCTGGGACACCACATCCACCTTGCACACAGCCTGCGAGGTGGCCTGATGTCACCCTGTCTGCAGGGAGGTTGGGGTGGGGCATTGGCTGGGGCTAGGGGCTCCCACCAGCTGCGGGTGCCCAACTGTGCTCACATAGGGGACCCCGAGAAGCTTGTGCTCACCGACAGGAGCCTGCGGGAGCCCTCCAAAGTGACCCTGAGCTGCCCCAGGCTCCCTGCTCCCGGCCGGTCTCTGTGGGATACTGACCTGGGCGCTGGCAAGCCTGTCCCCCCCAGGCAGCTAGCAGCTGACGTGGCACCACTAGGCTTTCTGCAAGAAAAGCAGCTTTGGCTTCCTTCTCATTCCCTCAATTATGCAGCCAAGTCTCTGAAACCCCATTTGTCAAAGCGGCTGGGCTAAATAGGAGGCCGGTGCTGACAGGAAGGCCACACGCACGGCCCTGCAGTGACCTTGGCTGCTGGGAAATGCCCTTTGTGATATCAAAATTAATCATTTCTTGGAGAAATGTTAGCCAGGACCTAATGAGTTTGGTGTCAGACAGAGCTGGGGCCTGCACTTGCAGCACATGGGGGCCAGGCCTGGCCTCTGTGTCCGGGCTGGGGGGTGACGCTTCCTCCCAGTCCTGTGCCTCTGTGGGTCGCCAGGGAGGCTGGAGTTCCTGCCCCAGGGCTTTCTGGCTTTGGTGAGTGGTGGGTAGGGAGGGAGGTGGGAGATCGGAGGTCACCCCCACCCCTGAGCCAGGGCACAAGGGCCACAGGCCCAGAGTCCACCGGCAGCTTGCCTCTGCACCCCGCCACAGCCCCTGCTCTGCCACAGGCCCTGTCGGCTGCGCCCCAGGTCTCCTTCTAAGGCTCTGGGGCTTCCCCTCTGCCTTAGCGTGAGATCAGTTTTTCACAGTGACCTGGCTTAGGTGCTGGCCATGCCCCAGCCTCCGGCCCCCACCCCCTGCTGTCACGGTGGCCTGACTGAGGTCTTCAGGAAGGGGTGGGTGTGTCAGGCCCCCACCCGCAGGCCCACGGTACCTACTGCAGCAGCTTGTACCTACAGTCTACGTGGAGCCTTGGGGCCACTGTCCTGGTGCCCCCCACCCGGGACTGGAGGGTGGACTCCAGGACACCTGTGCCGTGCTGGGCCTTGGTTCCCCGGGTGGCCCTGGTGGGCTGCCCCCTTCCTCACACGTGGAGCAGCAGAAGCAGGCTCTCAGCCTCGAGAGGCGGGGGTGCCCTTTCAGGGGCGGACCTCGCAGACAAGCCCGCAGCTGGCCCTGCTCGCCTCACCCAGCCGGGACACGGTGTTCTGTGGGGTCCCTGGGCATTGCAGATGAAGACGCTGAGGCACAGAGAGGCTGCACTGCCTGTTCAAGGAGTCCCAGCGGGAAAGTGGCCGGCTGGGAGCAAAGCTGCCCTTTCTGCCTGGCCACGGCCTGGGTGGGCTCTTGGCCGAGGCGCCTGACTCCCAGGAGGAGGGCCCTGCAGCTCCCGCCGCCTCCTGCAGGCCAGCAGAGAGCTGGGAGTGCGGCTGTCCCTGCCCTTCCTCCCAAGGCTGTCTGTGGTGTGGACAGATCAAAGCCCTGGCCACCCTCAGCGGGGACAGACACCAGAGATAGCTCCTCGACCCCTGCAAAGCCAGCTCCCCGGCGCCTGAGGCTGTTCCAGGTGCTGCCATTCCACTAAGCGATGGCCAGGCTCTGCAGGCAGTGCCGGCTCGCCGGAGCTCAGGAGGGGTCGGGGAGCTGCTCGGGGTTGGGGAGATCGGGGAGGGGACGGCAGGCTGTGTCCCCGTGAGGGTGGGCCGGGCACTGCTTGGGCCCTGTGCCCTCACCAGAGTCATGGGTGTGAAAACCCACGGCTTGCTGTAAGAACGCAGCGTGGCACCAGCACAAAGGGTCTGATATACAGCAAGTGCTCAATAAATGTTGGACACACCCATGGTGTAGCTGCACTTTCTCCTGCAGTTCTCCCTGGCCGAGTGTGGCCTCTGGGTGGGCCTCAGAGGGGCTGGGGGATTGGGATGCCTGGGCAGCTCCGGGACCCCTGGGTCGCTCCAGGGACTGGTGGCTGTGTGTGGGGGGAGGTGGTCTCGTTCACACGGGGTGGCCCAGCCCCCACCAGGCTGGCTCTGTCACCTGTCTTGTCTGGACAGCTGGGCACAGCTCCCCGCAGAGCTGCAGGAGGACCCTGGCCTGTGGCCCTGCCTAGCTGGCCTCCCTCCCTAGGCTCAAGGGCCTGGCCCCCGCGCTACCACTCTCCCCTGGAGCCCTCTCCTCCCACCTCCTGGAGCCCCAGGGGAGCCGAGGTTGAGCAGGCTCCCTGTGCCTAGCTCGGGCACCCCGGCATCCCCTTCCTGGGAACCCTAGGTGCCCACGGCGCGCTCCCGCCAGCTGTGCCGCGCTTGGTGGCTGGGCTGCTCAATTTGCTCAGCTCACTCTGAGCAGGACACGGGCTTGACCCTTGGCAAGGACAAGGCTGGGGGAGAAGGGGGGGTGTTCTACACCTCACACGGTGGGGGGAGCAGCACTAGGAACCCCCAGGAGTCCTCCAAGCAAAACAGCCCCCAGGGCCCTCACAGCAGGGCGGGAGAGTCGGGATTAGCCATCGTTGGTCTGAACATGAAATTCCGCCCCCCTCTCTGCCTTGACTCTGCGGGTGGCCCGGTGGGAATGGGCACTGCCCACTTGCACAGGCGGCGGGAGTGCGGGCTCCCTGGGCAGGTCATTCTCTTGGGCTGGCCCATGGAACTGGCAACCTCAGGGGCAGACAGGCCTCCTGGTCACAAGCATCCGTCGGCCATGAGAGGGGGCACTCCTCTGCCCCAGGGCTGCTCATGGTAGCAGAGGGGACCTTCTGTAGGATGGTCCTCCTCTAAGGTCAGCTCCTGCTGACCCTTGCCTGCCCTCCCCTCTGGGCGAGGGAGGCCAGGTGGGTGTGGCCTGGCTGCGAGGCTGCAAATACGGATGGTCCAACCTGGCAGCCCCTGCCCCGTCCCCGAAGAGCCCAGATGGAGAGGGATGCTGGTGTCCTCCTGGGGCCACAGTTCACGACACTGGCCAGAGGGGCACTTCTGCCTGTAGTTGGTGCCATCTGGTGTCTGAAGCTCGCGGCTTCCTGGCTGGCTTTTCCAGCCCTGCTGGGGTTGGCCACCAGATTGGGCTCAGGCGTGGTGCAAGGGGAGCCTCTGCAGTGCTTCTTGGAGGGGCTGGGTGGGCCCAGGGTGCTGTGCCTCTGCTGGGCCGTGACGCTCACGCGTGGGAGTGGCTTGCCTGCCGAGAACCACGGGAGCAGGCGTCCCTCAGGAAGGGCGGGAAGCAGGGGGCAGCTGGGGGAGAAGGGAGGGCTTGTCCCTTACAGTCCGTGAGTCACGGCTGCTAGTGAGAAGCCAGGGAAAGGTGTGGGGAGGAGGGGTACCTCCCGTGCCTCCCCTCCCCATGGAGACCCTCTTCACCTCGTCTGTCCTCATCTTTATCTGCAGCCCAGAGGAGCCGGGGGTTGTGGAGTAGGCCTGAGGGAGGCAGGGCAGCTCCCGGTGGTCACCCAGCACCTGTCTGTGCCAGGGCGGGGTGCTTGGTCTCCACCTCTGGGCTGTTTGTGGGACTCAGGCCGACCTGGGAATGACCCACAGGCGAAGGGCTGGGGAGGACAGGTCCCTGCAGGTTCTGGGAGCTGCTGGCCATGCAGTCTAGGTGGCAGGGCCGGGGTCACGAATCCAGCCTCACGCTTTCCAAGAGTTGCCCTTCCCTGCTGGGCCACCTTCTCCCGACCAGGGCACGGAGGGAGGGACGGGTGGGACCCCCAGCTGAGGAACTCGAGGTTGGAGGTTTGGCACGAACAGGAGGCCTTCAGCTCTGGCCAGGGAACTGGACATCCCGCGCCTGGGGGCGTGCCTCTGGCCACAGGCCGGGATCATGACTCCTTGCTTCTCTGGAGCTCCGACCACGAGGTGGATCAGCTCCTTAAAAGGGCAGTTCTTGGGCCTTCCCAACAGGTGTCAGGGTGCAGTCGGAGTCCACACTGATGCCAACCTCCCAGAGTGTCCAGGCCGGGCGCCGAGGCCACCTCCGCCCTTCTGCACCAGAGGAGCAAGGGTGACAAGTGTCAGGGCAGAGCCCTGGGCTGGCTCCATAGAAAGGAGGCTCCTGGCCTCCCCAGGGAGTGGAGTGAGGGCCTGAGAGTGCCCACCCCCGAGGTAGAGGCCCTTGTGCGGGTGGACGCCCTCCTCCAGGATGCCTGCTCTGCTGCCTCTCCAGTCGGGAAGAGGCTCTCACCCCACTCAGTGTAACTGTGAGTCTAATCCCGGCTCCTGGGGATGGTGACAGGGCTGTCTGAGCTGGTGCTTGATCCTAACCCAGCACTGGGCACTGTGCCACTGGATCCCAAAGGAATGAGGACTGGACACTATGCTCCACCTGGCGCAGGCTCCACCCTGGCTCAGGCTCCACCCTGGCTCAGGCTCCACCCTGGCTCAGGCTCCACACTGAATCAGGCTCCACCCTAGCTCAGACTCCACCCTGACTCAAGCTCCACCCTGGCTCAGGCTCCACCCTGACTCAGGCTCCACCCTGGCTCAGGGTCCACCCTGACTCAGGCTCCACCCTGGCTCAGGGTCCACCCTGACTCAGGCTCCACCCTGGCTCAGGCTCCACCCTGACTCAGGCTCCACCCTGGCTCAGGCTCCACCCTGACTCAGGCTCCACCCTGGCTCAGGCTCCACCCTGACTCAGGCTCCACCCTGAATCAGGCTCCACCCTGGCTCAGGCTCCACCCTGACTCAGGCTCCACCCTGAATCAGGCTCCACCCTGGCTCAGGCTCCACCCTGACTCAGGCTCCAACCTGGCTCAGGCTCCACCCTGACTCAGGCTCCACCCTGGCTCAGGCTCCACCCTGACTCAGGCTCCACCTTGACTCAAGCTCCACCCTGGCTCAGGCTCCACCCTGAATCAGGCTCCACCCTGGCTCAGACTCCACCCTGACTCAGGCTCCACCCTGGCTCAGGCTCCACCCTGACTCAGGCTCCACCCTGGCTCAGGCTCTACCCTGTCTCAGGCTCCACCCTGACTCAGGCTCCACCCTGGCTCAGGCTCCACCCTGGCTCAGGCTCTACCCTGTCTCAGGCTCCACTCTAGCTCCAGGCTCCACCCTGGCTCTGGCTCTACCCTGGCTCAGGCTCCACCCTGGCTCAGGCTCTACCCTGTCTCAGGCTCCACTCTAGCTCCAGGCTCCACCCTGGCTCTGGCTCTACCCTGGCTCAGGCTCCACCCTGACTCAGGCTCCACCCTGGCTCAGGCTCCACCCTGACTCAGGCTCTACCCTGTCTCAGGCTCCACTCTAGCTCCAGGCTCCACCCTGGCTCTGGCTCTACCCTGGCTCAGGCTCCACCCTGGCTCAGGCTCCACCTGGCTCAGGCTCCACCCTGACTCAGGCTCCACCCTGGCTCAGGCTCCACCCTGGCTCTGGCTATACCCTGTCTCTGGCTCCACCCTGGCTCAGGCTCCACCCTGTCTCTGGCTCCACCCTGGCTCAGGCTCCACCCTGGCTCAGGCTCCACCCTGGCTCAGGCTCCACTCTAGCTCCAGGCTCCACTCTGACTCAGGCTCCACCCTGGCTCAGGCTCCACCCTCACTCAGGCTCCACCCTGGCTCAGGCTCCACCCTGGCTCAGGCTCCACCCTGGCTCTGGCTCCACCCTGGCTCAGGCTCCACCCTGGCTCTGGCTCCACCCTGGCTCAGGCTCCACCCTAGCTCCAGGCTCCACCCTCACTCAGGCTCCACCCTGGCTCAGGCTCCACCCTGGCTCAGGCTCCTCCCTGGCTCAGGCTCCACCCTGGCTCAGGCTCCACCCTGGCACTGCCTCCACCCTGACTCAGGCTCCACCCTGACTCAGGCTCCACCCTGGCTCAGGCTCCACCCTGACTCAGGCTCCACCCTGGCTCAGGCTCCACCCTGACTCTGGCTCCACCCTGACTCAGGCTCCACCCTGGCTCAGGCTCCACTCTGACTCAGGCTCCACCCTGGCTCAGGCTCCACCCTCACTCAGGCTCCACCCTCACTCAGGCTCCACCCTGGCTCAGGCCCTACCCTGGTTCTTGCTCTACCCTGGCTCAGGCTCCACTCTAGCTCCAGGCCCCACCCTGGCTCCAGGGTCTGTCCCATGGTGTGGCATAGCATGGTTTGTGGTGGTCCTAAGTGAAGAACTCAGGGGTGCACCCGCCCCAGCAGTAGCTCCTATGAAGGTACAGGGGACTGCTTCAGAGGGGCCTTCTGCTTCTAGGGTTCTTGGAAGGGGTCCTGCTCCCCAGTTCCCAGCCCAGGGTTATCTCCCACACCCTCCCTGCGGAAGGGTCAACGCTGACTTTCCTACCCCAGATCCCTCAGGCCCTGCCCCCAGCTCTGCCAGACTGCCCTTGATCTCTCCCTGGCTGTGAGAAATGAGCCCCTGGGACTGGGCGGTAGCCTGGGGTGCCCCAGATCTCCCAGTAACAAGAACTCTGGGCAGATGGAAGCCTGCGTGGCGGTGTGGGGTCAGCTGTGGACGGAAGGAAACGTTTGTCTTTTGGCATCCAACTGCCTCTGCAATGACATGATCAGAAGGCTCTCACTGACTGGGCAATAAAACAGCTCATGACCCCGACTGCAGAATGCCCAGGGAGCCAGCACTGCAGCCCTGGCCACGGCCACTCCAGGCTTCAGCCGAGGCCCCTGCGGGCAGCAGCCCCACCAGGAGGGGGCTGCAGTGAGTCCTGCCCAAGCGCCCCGCTGACGGCCCCGCCCTCTGCAAGGCACCTTGGCCTGACCGGTGGCCTTGTCCAGCTGTCACGGTATCCCCGGGAATGTCGCCCATTCCGGCCAGGACCTGAGCATGAGCCAGCCCACAGATGACCTCACTCCCCAATCACAGTGGGTTAGCTGGGGGAGCTGGGGTGCCACCTGGGCGGGGGCCGAGGGCCTGGGGGTTCCTTGGCTTCCAGCACGGTTTCCTGGGGTCTCGGTTCCGAGGCGGGGAGGGAAGCAGGAGAGGCCACAGAGGTGGGAGCTGGCGGGAAGCCGGGGCTGTGGTCCCAGCCCCTCTGTCTCTGAGACCTGTGTCCTGTGTCTGGAGACCTGGGTCTCACCAGGAAACAGGCCTCAAGGGACTGGACACGGTAGGACCAGGACCCTCCTCTTGGAGGTGGCCGGTGGGGAGGAGGCCCCTCCCTGGACGTCCCAGCAGACTCACGCAAGCAGCCTCAGCGGGGCTACGCCTCCACACGTGGCCACGCCGCGATCCCGGTCACCACCCAGAGACACCCCACCCAGGATGGATGGGCCTCTCCCGGGCCCTACTCTGTCCCCTGCTCAAGCCAGTCCCTTCTCAACCGAGGGCCTGGAGCCAGCAAGAGCGGGTGGAGGAGGGGACGCCGGTGGCCCCCCAGCCAGTCTCCAGAGCACCTCCGTCTCCCTGTCGGAGGGCGGCGCGAGCTTGGGTTTTAGGACAGAGATGCCTGTGCTCGGGGCGGGCAGGGGCGGCTGTCAGCTGCACGGGGCTCTCAGGCCCCTGGGGGACCAGAGCAGGGCCTCTCGTTAAGCCACTCCACCCCTGTGCCATCTCTCCATGAAAGAGGTCGAGGCCTCTGATGACGGGGAGGATCCTGGGGAACTCTGCAAGGCAAGTGCCCCAGGGCCAGGGGTTGGGGCTTCCAAAGGAAACTGAGAGACAGCCCCTTGCCCCCGGGGAGCTGGCCAGCTAACGCCCCTGGCGTCCTGGACTGAGGTGGACGGAGCTCCCCCGAGGCCACCTCTCTAGACCATCCCGGGCTTTGCCGCCCTCAGGGCCGAGGGCTCCCGCGGCCAGCTGACCCAGCAGGGCACCCCTGCCTCCAGGAGGCTCTGGAGGGAGCCCTGACGCCCAGCAGTGCGTCCCGGATGGAGGCTCAGTCACTGTCGCGGCTTGCCGACTGCGCGGAGGATCCTGGAGGACCCGATTCAATAATTCATCAGGGCACGTAATAACTCCAAGGAACGCCTCTCGGGCTGGGAGAAGCCAAACCTGGCTGTCCCAGGAGCTGTCCCCAGGCAGCGGCACTCAGCAGCTCTGGCACACTGCCTGTCACCCGGGAGGCTCCCTCCTGGGCAGGACGGTCCCCAGTGGAAGCCAACCCAGAAGAGGGGATTGTGCTCAGGGACCCCAGAGTGCGGCAGCCCCCAGGCCAAGCGCTGTCTTTGTTCAGGTGATCAGCACCGGGGAGAGGCAAATCGCGGAGCCCGGGGGGAGAAGGGAGGACCAGCCACCACCTCCTGCCCGTCAGCTGCAAGCACCTGTGGAGACGGGACAGGTGCCCACAGGAAACTGATGCCCCTCGCAGAGCTGCTGGCCCAACACAGCTGCCCCTGAGGTCTGCTGCTCAGGGCACATGTGGCTGTCACAGCCCCTCTTCAGGAGGGACAGCTGGGTGGGGGAAGCTGGTGGGGTGTGGGCCAACTGCAGGGTGTGGGGATAGACGGTGGAGCAAGAACTGCGCCTTCTCACCTCCCGGCTGCTGGACTGGAGCCGCCAGCCTGGCCGCCCAGCCTGGCCGCAGAGCCTGCCCGGCTAGTGAGGAGCAGAGCGCCCCTCCCGGCAGCCGCCCGGCCAAGTGCACGGCCAGCTGGGCTCCTTCACCGGGGCCAGCACCCGGAGCCTTCACGTGGGGAGGCTGCCTGCAGGGTCATGTTCCTCCTGGGTGGGTTTGAGCGAGTGGCCACGGTGGGACGGGGTGGGGCTGGCCATGCTCAAGCCAGCACTGTCCCCGCACTGTCCCCCCGGCAGCAAGTGCTTCGGCTCTGGTTTCTACTTCGTGCTCACCTGCTCTGCTGGTCTCAGAGCCCAGGGCCCTGCGCGTGCTGGGCAGGCGCCACCCGAACGCAGCACGTGTTTGCCTCTGTCGAGTGACTTCACGGCCATCGTGCCAGAGTGTCCCAGAGCAATGGCATCAGAGCCACCCCCAAGCTCGTACAAATGCAGAGTCCTGGTGTCTCCCAGGGCCGTCTCTTTGGGGCTTCAGGGTGTGAAACCCGCACATTGGGCATTTCTAGCCTGTGATGGGCAGCAGCTGTCAGCAAAGGCCACGTGAGGCCCGGGATGTCACGCTGACCAGCAGAGACCCCTCCGGGGATGTCCACCCTGAGCAGCGCTCCTCCTCCCAAGGGCACCTCACTGGGGCAGAGCCAGGCCTGGAGACTGCCTGTCCACCGAGTGGCCTTTGGTGGATGCTATGGTTTGGGCAAGAGGTGTCCCCAGAGCCCCTGCCGCTGCGCGAGTGCTCAGAGGTGAAGGAGGGCGTGAGCCCCGGGACTTCGCCAGCTCTCCCTGGCTGAAATGCACTCACTGGGCGGCTGGGCAGGTGGGCGTGGCTGGAGGAGGTGGTCCCTGAGGTTCCTTCCCAAATCGCTCTCTCTCTCTCTGTCCCTCCCCCTCCCTCCCTTTTTCTCTATCCCTCCTTCCCTCCCTCCCTCCATCTATCCCTCTCTCTCCCCCCTCCTTTCTTTCCTCCCTCCCTCCCTCTATTCCTACCTCCTTGTCTCTCCCTCTTTCCCTCTCTCCCTCCCTCCCTCCCTCTCTCTCTTCCTCTCCCTCCCCTCCCTCCCTTTATTCCTACCTCCCTGTCTCTCTCTCTCTCTCCCTCCTCCCTCTCCCCCCTCCCTCTCCCTCCCTCTCCCTCTCCCTCTCCCCCTCTCCCCCTCTCCCTCTCCCTCTTCTTCTCCCTCTCTCCCCCCCTCTCCCTCTCCCTCTCCCCCTCTCCCTCTCCCTCTTCCTCTCCCTCTCTCCCCCTCTCCCCCCCTCTCCCTCTCCCTCTCCCCCTCTCCTCTCCTCTCTCCCCCTCTCCCTCTCCCTCTCTCCCCCTCTCCCTCTCCCTCTCCCTCTCCCTCTCCCCCTCCCTCTCTCTCTCTCCCTCTCCCTCTCCCTCTCCCCCTCCCCCTCCCTCTCCCCCTCTCCCCCCCTCCCTCTCCCCCTCTCTCTCTCCCTTTCCCTCTCTCCCTCTCCCTCTCCCTCTCTCCCTCTCCCTCTCCCCCTCCCCTCCCCCCTCTCCCCTCTCTCCCTCTCCCCCTCTCTCCTCTCCCTCTCCCCTCTCTCCCTCTCCCCCTCTCCCTCTCCCTCTCCCTCTCTCCCTCCCTCTCCCCCTCTCCCCCTCTCCCTCTCCCCCTCTCCCTCTCTCCCTCTCCCTCTCCCCCTCTCCCTCTCCCTCTCTCTCCCTCTCCCTCTCCCTCTCCCCCTCTCCCCCCTCTACCCACCCTGAGCTGAGCAGCTTTCTTCCCCTCCCTGGCCCCCCACCATGACGTGCTCCCTCACCTCGGGTCCCAGCAGTGGAGCCAGCTGTCCATAGATTGAGAGCTTTAAAACTGTGAGCCCCAAATAAACTTTCCCTCCTCTGAGTCGTTCTTGTTGGGTATTTTGGTCACAGTGATGAAAGATGAATGAAAACAGAAATTGGTACTGAGAAGTTAGTACCAAGTTAGTCATCACTGTGACTAACCTGGCCTTGGTTAGTCCAGGAGCATTTACAGCTGGTTTGTGGGGGGAGTTTTGAAAAGTTTAGAGATTCAGACTGGAACCGCTTTCAAGTGCTGTAAGCAGAGCTTAGTGGGAGGTGCCGGCAGCTCCAGGACAGGAATGCACAGGATGTGGACAGTGGAAACGAGCACTCCCCTGGGAACCGGCTGGGGGTCACTGAGGTCATCTTCTGGCAGACCTCCCTCTCTCTCCCTCCTTCCTTCCCTCCCTCCCAGGAGGAACTTGGGAGAACATGTCTACATTTTACCCGTGTCCTGAGAGTATGTGAGGCTGAATTTAAAAGTGATGAGCCAATGATTTGCTGGAGCAAATTTCTAGGCAGTACAATATTCAGCCAGTGGCATGGATGATATTCTGGGCAGTTTTTAGCCAGGTTTATTGTGAAAAATGAGAGTAGAAAGCAAAGTTGAAGAATTTTAAAAACTTGTAGCTGGACCAGAAAAATGCATATAGAGATGTGCTTGTTGAAGAGATTACAGCCCCTAAAGATATCCTGAATGCTTAGCCCAGGGACATAGGAGAGATGGCTGGAAGGCACCTCAGGAACTCCCAAGACCACACCTACCACGGGCTCCAGGGTACAGATGAGAAAATTCCTTTGACAGGAGATCAGGGACACCCTGCTCACATGGGGGCTAGGAAGTGGCCTCACAGAGCTGAGCTGCACAGGTATCCAGAGGCTGCTGCAGCTCTGGTACAGGGGCCCAGGCTTCATGCAAGGTGGTGGAAGACCTTGGCATCACCCATGTGGTGCTGGTCCTGCAGGGATGCAGGATGCTGGAGTTAAGGGATTCTGGAGGCTTCCAATAAAGTTTCACATGAAGTCCTGGGTGGTCAGGCAAAGGGTGGCCAGGCTGGAGTCCCTGTGGGCAGCTCCTGAGAGGGAGGTGCAGGAGCTGTGAGGGTGGATCTGAAGCTGCAGAGGAGACCTCAGGAACCAGGAGGTGCCGGGAACAGGCACTGTCTGCGGAGAGAGGCTGCTGGCCGTGGAGAGGGCCAGGCGCAAGGAGAGCCCGTGCAGGCTGCACCTGGCAAGGCCAAAGGGGCGGGGCTGCCCGGTGGAGGGCACGCTCCCAGCCACTGTCTGAGACCTGTGTGCGGAGCTACTGCACCAGAGTACCCAGCTGGGCTGCGGTCCCATTTCTTCTTCCTAAGCCCCTCTCCATCCCTTTCCAAATGGAAATGTTGACTCTGGGCCACTGTATTTTGAATATATGCGATTTGTTTTTGATTTTACAAGGGTTCATGCTGGGAGTTTGCCTCGAGTCTTGGGGGAGACTTTGGAATTGGGCTTCTGGGCAATGCCAGAACTGTTAAGATCTGGGACTTGTCAGGGTGGGCCAAATGCATTTTGCACTTGAGATGGGCACTAGATTTTGGGAGCCAGGGCCCCAATGCCATGGTCTGGATATCTGGAGGCCCCCAAATGCCCCTGTGCGGTCCAGGAAGTTCGGAGGTGACACGGCTGGCCTGAGGGCTGCGACCTCAGCAGCCCACCTGGTTGGAGTGGACTGATGGGTGGTGACTGGCAGGTGGGCGTGGCTGGAGGTGGTCTTGGGGCTGCCTGGATGGCGCGTCTTCCCTGCGGCCCCTTCCCCTCTCTGGCCCCTGGCTGCTGTGGAGGGAGCAGCTTCCCTCTGCTGGGCCCTCCCCCTTGACCTGCACCCTGGGCCCAGAGCACTGGACTCGGCCGTCTGTGGACTAGGCCTCTGAAACCGTGAGCCCCAAACAAGCTTTCCCTCCTCTCAGTGTTTTTTTTTTTGGGGGGGGTGGGGGTGGGAGAAGGGGTATCTGGTCACAGTGAGGACAAGCTGAGGAAGCCGTGGGCATGTCCGGTGTGGGCTGGGGCTGCGGGCAGAGCACACCAAAAGGAGGCAGATCCCCAGCTGGTGACACCAGAACTGGCTGCAGCCAGGCCTGGTCCTGTTCTTGCACCCTGCGGAGACCCTCCTCATGACCCCTCCACAAGGCCACGTCTGCACAGGGTGGGCATTCCCTTGGCCAATGCCAGGCAGCACCCGCCGGGCACGGGCTCCCTGTTGGGATGCAGCGCTGCAGGAGGTGCTCCACCTGGGGCCTGACCCCGGCGGGGGTCTGTGGCACCTCCCGGGCCTGTGGCCTCTCCCCAGCACAGTGAGGCTCCCTGCCAGGGCTGGGCACTGCTGCCCCTCCGACGGCCTCTCTGGGGTAGTGAGCATCCCACCACAGCAAGCATGCCCCCAACTATCCAACCACAGGTGGCAGGGAGACAGCCGGACGGGGTGGCCTCCGCCTCAGACCCAGATCTGCAGATGGCCCTGGGGACACATCCTGTGCTGGTTGGGGTGCTGGAGTGGAGTTCGAGACTGGCACCAGGACAGCTCCGACAAGGCCGCTCAGGCCCCCGAGGGCACGCTGGGCTGCAGAAGCAGCTGCCCGCAGAGACGGCGGCACTGGGGTGTCCCTGCTGAGGGCACAGGCTTGGCCCAGCGGCCCTCGTGGGTCACCTGGAGGAGGGCTCAGCCCCCTCGGAGCCCAAGCGTGCTGTGACATTTATAAATGGAACAAGAACCCATCCCAAATTAAACAAAACCCCAGGGAGCGCCCGCGTGGGCCCTGGGAAGGGCGTCCTTCCCCGTCCTCGTCCCCGTGGCTGCCACCTGGCAGCTGTGCCTGGCAGCAGTTCAGATCCTTATCCAAGAGGATCTGGCTTCTTTTTTTTTTTAAGTACCTTTGTAACAGTCCCAGGATGAATATTCATAGGGCAGTGACAAGGAACAGACCAATGGCAGCCAGAGCCGTGGATTGACCCCCTCAGCCCACAGAGGACGTGCTTGGGTTCTAGAGGCAGGCCCTGGTGGGGAGACCCCAGCAGCCCTCCAGGTCGGGAGGGAGCTCATGCTAAAGACCTCGGGGAGCCGCGCCCCTCACCCGGCCCTTTGGGAGGAGGTGGGAGGCCCAGGGAGGAGCTGAGAATCTGGCCTCTGCTGGGGTGAGAACAAGCTTCTGAGGAGGCAGGGCCTGCTGGGGTCTTCCATGGGCGACTTGAGCAGGACGGCCTCGGGAGCCCCTCAGCTCACATTGGAGGGGCCCCCTGGGCGTCAGTGAGCCACCCGCAGGGAGGAGGGGCAGGGATCCGCGCAGCAGGGGGACCTGCAGGCTAAAAGGGTGTGTCCTTCTGGCCCTGAAACAGGAGTCCTCTGGCCCTGACCTGCCTTCTGTGCAACTTCCCAAGTCTGCACAGGTGACCAGGTGATGTCCCTGGCTCCTCACTGGACAGAGGCCCTGCCCGCCCACCCCTCCAAGGAGCGACAGTGTGGGCTGAGGACGAAGGAGCTGCAGGTCTCCTGGACTCCGTCCCCAGGCTCAGGAGGGAAGCCCTGCTTGGTGGGGCGGGAGGGTGGGGTCCTAGTAGGAAGGGAGGGTTGGGACCCAGGAAAGGCCCCCAGGCGGGAAGAGTGAGGCCAAGCAAAACACCAGGGCCCTTCCCCGCCCCAAGCCCGGCCTGCAGGCCTCCTCTCAGCGGGGCGGGGCTCGCAGAGGAGCACATGGAGGGGCTGGAGGGGGCGTGGAGTGCCCGCCTCCTCCCAGCACAGCCGGGGCTTCCAGGCACTGAGGTGACCCCAGGGGGCTCAGGGCTCAGTCTCGACCCCAGGGCGCCCCTGTGCCCCTGGCCTCTGGGCCTCCATCCTGGAGGCTCACGGGGGCTGGCCCCATGGGCAGGGCACGTGCTGATCTGAAGCTTCTGAGCAGCCAGGCGGAGGCTCCAGGGGCGCCAGGCAGGTGGAGCCTCAGAGCCCCCTCGTGGGCTGATGGGTGGCCGTCTCCGCTCTGGACGGGGTGCCCATCAGTGCCAACAAGCCGCTCTCTGCCGACGCCACGGCAGTGAAGTGCTCCTTGCTGCCGGGGAGGCTTCCCCGCCTCTGAGGGAGGTGTGCGAGTGGGCAGCGGCCTGCAGTAGCCGCCGCCCGGGCAGGGTGGACCGCGGGGTCCTCCACAGCAGCAGGATGGGCACGCCTTGTGCCGGGGGCATTCCACCCAGCTCTGCTCCATGGGCCCTCCTCAGAGCTCTCCGGCTCGAACCTGAGACGGTGCGTGCTCGCAGCTGGGGGTGAGGACACAGGGCCACATGCTCCCTGGCCTCAAAGTGCCCTGGGAAGTGCTGCAGGCCAGGCACGCCCTCCGTGCGCTGGACAGGGAGCCGTCCGAGCAGCAGTTTCAGGAGCACCCTTGGGTCCTTCAGGCGCTCAGGGATTGTGGACCCACCACCCGACAGAAGGGAGATGTCGGCCGACTGGAGCCCAGGTGCTTCTGGCATTCGTGACCGGAGCTGGGCGCGCCTGGCAGGGAGGATCGTGGGGCTCCTGGATAGGCCAGGCCCCTGCGGCCAGCCCTCTCTCTGGGTGGCTCCAGCATCCATGCCTGGGCTGTGCAAGGGGCCGGTCCTCGGGCTCAGCTGCGGGCAGCAGGGTGGGGAGTCCACTAGCTGCCCAGCTCCCTCGAGAGCAGACAGCAGGACGATCAGTCCCTCCCTGCCCGGGCGCTTTTCCGAGCCCCAGCTGCTCTGCACAGCTCCTGCCAGGGCTCGGGCTCCGGCCTGCTCCACCTGGTGCAGCCTGCAGGGTCACCTAGAGATGCGGGCAGGGGGTGCCATGGTCCTGCGGCTGCTGTAGCAGATGGCCACCCACCTAGTGGCTTAAATACACAAATTAATTTGCTTATGTCTCTGGGAGTAGGAGTCTCATGTGAGGTGTTAGCAGGGCCATCTCTTGGGGGCTTCCAGGGAGGTCTGTGTCCTGCCTGTGCAGCTTCTAGAGCCACTCCGTCCCTTGCTGGAGGCCCTCCTCCACCTTCAAAGCCAGCGGCACTGACCCTGCACCTCTCGGACCCTGCCTCCCTCTTACGGGGACCTCAGTGACTAAAACGTGCTGGGCCTGGAGATCCGGGGCCTCTCAAGGTGCCGCCCTCCGTCCTGGAGGCAGAGCTCCTTTTGCCACGGAAGGCTACGTGGGCCCAGGGTGGGGGGGGGGGGGGGTGGGGGGGGCAGGACCCGGGCATCCCGGGGGCAGAGCCCCGTCCTGCCCACCACACGGGGACTACTGCAGCAGGCGGGCTGGGAGTGTGGACCTGGAGCCTCAACCGATCTGGGGCTGACCCTGGGGAAGGTCCCCAGGGACGCAGTAGTGGGGCCCTTGCAGTCCTGCGTCCAGGGAGGGGCAGGGGGAGGGCTGGGCTGGACCCCGAGCTGGGCTTGTCTTTGCTTTCAGCGAGGTGTCCTTCCTGTCGTACCCCAGGCCACCCTCAGCGCACGGCTCAGGGGTGCCCGGCCCACCCCAGCGCTCCCCAGCGCCCACGTCTTCCCCACGCAGTGGTCTCCTAGCGCGCCCCCGCTGGCCGTCACCACTGCGTCTGCCCTGGATGCCCTGCGCTGGCCTCTCAGGTCAGTGCGCTCAGGTGACACGTGGCCCTGTGTCCGGCCTCTTTTCCTCAGCGCCACCACCTTTCCAGGTCCACCTGCAGCCTGTGGCGCAGGGCAGCTGGGTGTGCCCACTCCAGGGTGGCTCCTACCTGGAGCAGGTCCTCCCTGGCTGCTTCCCGAAGGCCCCCGCCAGCTGCGGCGGTCAGAGGCGTGGCGTGTCTGGAGGGCTCTACACGTGGCCCGGCAGCAGGCAGGTGTGGTCAGGAGCAAGGGCCCTGGGGAGAGCCGGGAGGCGCCCGCCTGTGGGGTGCCCCCGCAGCCACGGCCACCTGAGCTGGGGATGCTGAGCTTGAAGACGTCACCTGCCTCGTCACCTGCCGCGCTGCGAGGCGAATGCCCGTGGGTTTCCCAGGAGAGAGTGTCAGGTGCAGCCTCCCTGATGAGGGGACCCGCGCCCACCCTGCTCCTCAGAGCTGTGAACACTGGAGACAGCCCACGAACTTGCCGCATGGAGCCCCGAGCTTGCTGGGGACTCGCCTTGTTTCCGTGGGCAATAGGCTTTCCCGGGTGGCAGGTGGCAGTGCTGGAACCCCGCCAGTGCAGCCTTGGGTGGGGCCGCAGCACACTGCTGCGGATGGGCTACCACCGTGGCTCCTGAGCCCCCGCGGTGGACTTCCTGGCAGGAGCGGCCCCGCCTGGGGCTGTGCCGACCCTCCAAGGACACTAGCCCCACCCTGCCCCCCATGGGACCCCAGGATCACCCCTACCCCAGGCTGGACACCCTGAGCAGGGTTCCAGTCAGCGCCTCTGGCCCTGTGGAGCACTGCCCTGGGCCTGGTTGTCCAGGGGCCCGTGGACCTGTCTGTCAGCAGGTGGGGTGGAGTCCCTCGTCCACTCATTCACTCAGGGGAGCAGAAGTGACGCTGTCCGGCGCTCCCACGCCACAGGGCGATCCTGAGGGACTGGGACAGCACCGTGGCCACAGCCGAGCTGGTCAGGGCTGGCCCATCGCTCAGCTCCTCCTCACACAGGAGTGCCCAGCCCCTCCCTGCAGCCGGACGGGAAGCTGACCCCGACTTTGGGCTGGACACGGGGAGGCTGGAGCTGGCCAGGTAAGGTGACCTGTGGGGCAGGAAAGCGGAGCTGGTCGTGGGTGACAGAGGCCCTCCCCTGCACCAGAGCCTCCAACAGAGGGGCCCGCAGACCCTCGGGCGGGCCAGGCCTTGCTACGGGTGCTGGACTGCCCCTGTCAGTAGCGGGAGGAAGACGGCTGGACGGGGGCCGCGAGGAGACGGTGTTTGGAGTGGGTCCCACGGAGGACCCCTCCCCCACCCCATGCTCGGGGAGGCGCAGGGACCACTCAGGTCACTGCTAGGACAAGAGTGAGGCCAGCACCCAGCATGGGGGTCCTTCCCTGGCACAGTGTGCCCCTCCCAAGACCAAGCGACTGGGGTGGACACGGGGCTCCTGCCTGCAGAGTCCCCTCCAGCAAAGGGGACGCTCCTGGACAGGCCGCTGCTCCCCCCGGCCCAGCTCTGTCGCCATCTTCAGCTCCAGACACGGCTCAGCGGCTGCTGGGGCCCACCCTCCACTTGCCTGCACGGTGAGGTCCCCACCTGGGACGAGGTGCCCTGTGGCCCCGACGCAGGCTTCACTTACCAGACCCAGGACCCCCTGGACGGGGTGAGGGCACGTCCCCCACCCCCTGGTGCATGGTCTCCCCCCCTCCCCCCGGTTTCCAGGCCTGCTCCCCTGTGGTCACACTCAGCAGGTCCTGGGCGTAGGGCGACTCCAGGTCTGGGGAAGGGACAGGGCTCTGGGGGCAGAAAGAGGGGCAAGTGCCCCACCACACTCCACGTCTCTGGGGCTCCTTGGCCCCACTGAGGGCTGTAAGGCAACCCTGGACCCGCCAAGTTTCCCAGCGGCTCCTTCTAGAAGGCTTTCCACCCAGTCTACACGCCTGCATTCAGTTGTGCGTGGTCTCTCTCGCACCCAGCACGGGGCTCTGGCCCACGTGGCCACGAAGCAGATGGCAGACCTAAGTTAGAAGGGGCTCCGCTCAGCCGCACCAGCCTCTCAAACGCCCGCCCGGCAGCCTCCGCGCGGCAGGGGCCATGTGGGGCGGTGTGGTGCCACACGGGGGTCCTACAGAACAGGGACGGGGCTCGCTCACAGCTCCTTTATTCATTCCTGCATTCAATCCCCTGCAGGCGTCCCCTGGGGACACCAGGGCAGGCCCCAGGGTGGGGCCCAGGCCCTGGCTCACACTCTCCAGTGCCCTCTGCAAACCTGGCCCTCAGGTACGGAGGCAGCGCACAGGTCTGCCTTCCACCTGGCCCCTCCCTGTGGGGGGCGGCAGAAGGTCCACCTCAGGGATGCCTCGCAGCTCGGCAGAGACTCCTCACAGAAGCTTCTGGAACACTGCCTGATGGTGGTGTTTGGGCTAGACGATGCCCTGGTTTCTGGCTTCGTCCTGACCCTGGGGTCCTTGGGAACTGGCATCAGCCTTTGCTGGGGAGAGAGGCCCCATGTGAGGCTGGCTATGTCCTTCACGGGAGCTGGCCTTGCTGCCGCCCGGGACCCCACCCAGCTCAGGCAGACCAGGGACCCCCCTCCGTGCCCTCCCCTCTGTGGCTGGGACAGGAGTGTCCGGCAGCTTCATCGTGGCCGCCATGTGGCTCCCATCACCTGTCTCCCCTCCCTCTGCAGACCCAGCCTGGGCAGTGTCCTCACAGGGAGAGGATGTGAGCCCGGGAGGTGACCTGGAAGCACGCCCTGCCTCTGTGCCTGGGGACCTGACACGGTGCAGGCGGATTCTCCGCCACATTCCCCGCGTTTGGTGCCGGCAAGCATGCTTGGAGCAGCCTGTCCTGTCCTGCCCCGGACTGGCCAGGACAGATGAATGCCCTTGAAGCAGGGCAGGGGTCTCCAGCAGCTCCTGGTGCGATGACAGGGCCTCTTGCTGCCTGGGTTTGAGGACCAGAAAGCTGGTCGCCCACCCCACCCCACAGGACGATGCGCCGGCCTCCAGGCCTGGCCCTCCAGGACCCGTCCAGTCACTCCACTTCACAGTCTTGGGAGGTCCCCAGAGTGATAAGAAGGTCTGCCAGTGTCACACAGCGAGAGGATACTAGGCCAACCCCAGGCTGCTGGAGTCTGGGTCGAGGCCACGTCCTGCACTTGCCCTGAGATAATTCAGGCGTGACCCCAGGGACTCCCAAGCACAACCAGCACCATGAAATTGGGGTCTCCCAGCCACATGACCTGGTGGCAGAGCCTGGGGTGGGTGGCAGGCGAGTGGCCTGGCACACTGTCCAAGGTGACCTGCAATTCTTATTACTTGGGATTGGCTTGGGAGCCTTTGGAGACCTGGGCTGCTCAGTCACCACCTGATTCAGGCCCCAGTACTGGGCAAAGAGGCAAAGCCCAGAGACCTGAGGGCCAGCCGGTGCTCAGGAGGTCACAGCAGGGAGGGAGGCTGCCCTCTTGGCTGGCACCCTGGAGCTGCCGGGATCTCCCAGGGCACCGAGGAGTGGGCCTGCTGGCTTTGGTGGCCACTGCCCACTGCTGAGGAGGTGCCTCTGCACTGGGCTGGGCTAAAAATAGCAGGGGGATTGCAGGGCAGGGACAAGCGGTGGGAGGCTACTCAGGGAGGGGCAGGGAGGGGGGCCGGGCAGCGGCCTGCGCCCAGGACCGCCACCGTCAATGGCGCTGGGGCTCCAATCCACCCTGTTCCCCGCGGCCTGGCCAGCAGCGGCCCAGCTGACAGGCTATTTTTTCCCCTGCTTGACTAAATATGGTCAGGGAGCACAGCCCGAGGGGGCCACTTGGCCCGGCCGCGTGTTTGGGATGCTTGGCCGGGTATATAAGAGCTGCCAAGGTGAGGCCACTCCTGACCGGGCCCCACCGCACCACCTCGGGCAGGCCTCCCCTCCCCCCGCACGAGTCTGGCGTGGGCCGTGCGTGCGGGCAGGCGTGCACACCCGCGGGCCTCCCTTTTGTTCCGCCCTGACCTCTACCTCGTGCCGCCGCCCGCCCCGGGGCTGGGGTGCAGGAGTCCTGCAGCGGCCAGCCAAGGTGTGCGGCTCGGCCCTCCTCAACTCTGCACCAGCGCCCCCGCTCCCCTGCCTCCTCCCGCTCCCCAGATCTCCCTGCTGCTAAGTCTGCGCTGCTGCAGGAGGGCTGGGGGAGGGGCAGGGGTGCGAGCGTTCCTGGTGTCTTCTTTCTCTCTCTGCCCCCCCCAAGTGCGGACGCCCGGAGCTCCAGCCCGCCCCCACCCCTGCATTCACAATTGGCTCCGGGAGGAGGTGGCTGCCACTGCTGCTGCCGCAGCATCTCCCGGGGAGCCGCGACCCTGCGCCCGCTGCCTCCGCTGCTGCGGTCACCAGCCCAGCCCGAGGGGCGCCTTGGGCTCCCCGGTGAGTCCCCCTTGGCCCGCCAGGGCAGCTACCACCCACTGGGACGGCCCCTGCAAACCCTGCAAACTTGCCGGTGCTGCGGTGGGGGTGTGCCCGCCGGCGAGGGGGTGCCCTGGGTGCGGCGCCGCGTGGCTCCAGGGGGTGCCTGGAGTTTTCTGCCGGCTCGTGGCATCCTCCACATTTGGAAAACTGCAGAGCCAGCAGCCGGCAGGGCCGGCAGGGCGAGTGCCGCTGGGATGCAGGAACTCTCGCATGCGGGCTTCTTGCAAGGAGGCAGCCGCCGCCTCCTCGGGATGCTTGGTGTGCTTGGCAGGGGACAGGGCGGCGGGGGTCACGGTGGGGGCTCGTGGGGGCTGGGGTCACCGTTAGCCTGTGGGGCTGCAGCAAAGCCCTAGCACCTGGGATCGTGGCTGAACTTACCTGGGAACTTGCAGCGTGGACCACGGAGATGCCGGTGGGGGCAGGGGGTCCCCCAGCAGGGCCCGCAACGCTACTGCTCGGGTGGGGACACGGGTTTCCGCAGCTCTCCCAGCCCCGTCAGGGTGCCTGTGCCAGGTGATCCCGGGCGAGGTGCACATGTGGGTGGAGACTAGGGGGCTTGTGGGGGAGGGAGCAGCCCTCTGGTCTGGGTCCGTGTGTCCCTGCCAGGGAGCGTGACTTCAGCATGGTCTCTCCTGGGGCTGCTGCTGGGGCTCGGGAGGCAGTGCTTGCACTGAGGGGCCCTGGACGAGGCCTGGCACTGGGCAGCAGCTCCACTGGCTGCGGGGTCTGCTTGGCAGTAGCCCATGCCGCTTTTCTGTGAGAGTGGGAAACTTTTGGAGAAGTGCGTGTGGCTCCTCTGTGGATGGTGCAGTCACGGGCACGCCTGCCTGCTGGGCCGGGTGGACTTTCCTGCCCTCTGGGTCCCCCTAACTTTCTGCCTGATCCCCAGGCAGCATCCATGTGAGCGTCTGGGAGGTGGGGGAGCCAAGCCTCCGTGGAGGGCCAGGAGGTCGCCACCAGACTTCCCTCGTGCCCAGGCAGCAGCAGCTCGGCCATGCCAGGGGCAGCCACAGCAATGGGGGCTGGGGCTGAGGTCTCGGTTGCCCTTTGTCATCCTTGGCCACATGGAAGTGGTAACTAACAACGGCCACATGGAAAGGGGCGCCGGCTCTGTCTCTTCCTCCAGGTGGCCTTTCCGTGTGTGGGGTGCCTCTCAGGTCCCCACCTCCCCTTCCCCACGTACAGCTCAGCCTGCCCTGCCTGGCAGCAGCTGCCACAGCCCAGGAACCCAAGAAATGTGCTTGGCCGCCTCTGCACGTTGCAGGCTCTGCAGAGCCGTGGCCTGCCTGGGGGGAGTCTGGACGCCCCTGGGTTGCTCTTCACAGACTCAGGCCCAGATGGGCCGTGCTGGATGGTCTTGCTGCTGAGGGACGGCTGCATGTCCTTGTGGGTCCTGGGCTGCTCTCTGCTCCATGCAGGGCCAGGGCCCAGCTGGACCTCTCTGCTTAGCAGAGTCTCTGTCGGTGCCAGCCTGGCCCACAGCAGCCGGCGTGTCCCTGGCCCTCTCCCACCGAGTCTCCTGCAGTGCACCTTGCTCCGAGTCCTGAGGCCTCACCTGTGGACTGACTCACCTCGGCAGTGGGGGCTGGGACTCTCTCCTCCTCCTTCCTCTCCCCAGGCTGGGTGGCTGCCCTTCCTGCCTCTGGCACCTAACCTTGAGGCCCCGCCGATCTCGGCATGCTTTCCAGACTCCCAGCGCCACACTGGCGTAGAGGGAGCTGGGGAGGGAGGAAGCCCCTCTTCTTTACCAGAGAGTTCAAAATGCAGCAGGAAAGGTGTTGATACGATGAAGTGTTCCCGAGAGCTTGCCCCCCACTTGCTAGGTCACTTAAGCCCTTTTCAGTGGTGTCAGTAGGCACTGGTGAGCACCAGGGGCCTTCAGGACGGGAAGGTGGCCTCTGTGTTTGGCTGTGAACTGGTCTTGACTGGGGGTTCATGGAGACTGGCTCCAACGACCAGGTGGGGCGCGGGCCCTTGGGGTGCCTCGCTGCAGTGCTGACCCTGGATGCCGCGTGGGCTGCTCACCACCATTTCAGGTGGGCCCTGCGGCATGGCAGGGGGAGAGCGGCTCAGGTGGGTGACCGTGAGGAGTGATGAAGGGGACAGAGGGAACAGGGGACAGTGGAGGGAGCCTAGGAGGAGGTGGCCAGGGTGGAGATGCTCCCTCACTGGCTGGCGTCTGCTCTGTGACCAGGCCGAGTGCCCAGGGGGCCGGTCATGAGTGGGCAGTCTCTCAGAGCCCCTGGCCACTTCCTGGGGACATGGTCCATGCATGGCCGCCTTTCTCACTGTATCTTCAAAGAAAGAGGTGCCGAACCCTCTCCTCAGGGACTCTTATTTCGGAAACGAGAAGCCAGCAGGGACCTGCCCGGAGGCTGCCACTGCCCAGGTGAGCCCGGTCATGGCTGGGTCTCCTGGGGTCCTCGCCCAGCCCCAGGAAGCAGGGTGGTCCAGCTCCTGGGAGAAGAAGGGGCTGGTCCCGGCCGGGGTGGGGGTCCTCGCCCACCCCCAGGTAGCAGGGTTGTCCTGCTCCTGGGAGAAGAAGGGGCTGGTCCTGGCCGGGGTGGGGGTCCTCGCCCACCCCCAGGTAGCAGGGTTGTCCTGCTCCTGGGAGAAGAAGGGGCTGGTCCTGGCCGGGGTGCCGGCCCGGGGCGTGGGTGGAGCTGCTCTCAGGTTCCGTCACCTCACCCGTCCTCTCTGCCCTTGGCAGGGACACGGGGGCCGGACGGCGCAGGCGGAGTGGCGCTGCCTCTGAACTGGGCGATCTGAGGGGCTCTTGCCTTTGCCAGCCGAGGGCAGGACCCTGGTCTTGTGCTGTGGTGTGGAACTGGGCGCCCGCTGGGGAAAGCCGGGTCCTTGGCACTCCTGGCTCGCACTGTCTGTCCGTGCCCTCCGCTCCCCTGGGTGTGAGCGCGTGTGCATGCATGCGTGCACGTGTGTGGGGGACACAGGCACAGAGAGGTGCCAGGCCAGCAGGGACATGGACACGAGTCGGGTGGAGAAGGGCCCGAGCCAGCCAGGGGCTGTCCCCGCCTTCTCCCCGCGGCTGCCCGGGCCGCGCCTGTGCCTGCTTGGGGAACATACTTCTTTATATGCCCATGTGGACCTGCTAAGCTATGGAATGTAAAGAAGTATGGATTTCAGGCAGGAACTCTCTCGCCAGACTGAGGGGTGGTCCGCCCACAGGGGCCGCCCGGAGTGGGGGCAGCAGACAGGCCGTGGCGGGGCGAGGCCGGGCAGGGCTGCCTGGCGACGGTCGGCCGTCCCTGCGGCATTGTTCTGACACTTTGCCTGTGTCAGCAGGTGGAAGCGCCCATCAGACATTAAATATTCAGCGTGCTGACTGCGGCAGAGGGGAGGAGGCCTCTGGCAGGCGTGGGGTCCAGTGTGGGTCCAGTGAGGGCCAGGGCACAGGGGCCTTGGCTTGGGAACCGGGGTGGTGGTGGCTCTTGGGTCTCCACTACTGCCAACCTGAAAGGGGTCATTGGCCAGCAGGAAGGGCTCGGTGTGGCCAGAGGCAGGGGACTGCTCAGATGCACGGGAGAAGCTGTGGACCCCGAAAGGGCAAAGGGCAGCGAGCTGAGCCAGGCGGCCACAGGAGGGGGGGACCCTCTTCTGCAGGCGGTGGGCCTCAGGAGGGAGAGGCGTCTCCTGGCTGCTCTGGGCCCTGTGGCTCAGGAAGAGAGGAGGAGAGGGTGGGAGAGGACCTCACATTCGCAGGGTCCTGCGGGCCGCCAGCAGCCCGGGGCCGACTCTGCCACGGTCACCCACGCTGGCCGGACCCAGGGAAGAAGGGGCTGAACCTGTCCAGCCTCAAGCCCTGCAGCCACCCTGGCGGTGGCACTGTTGGATCTGCCCATCTCCCACTGCCTTCTGGCACGCCCTGCCCAGCCCTGGCACCAGTGTCCTGCGCTCCTGTTCCAACACAGCCCTCTGGACGCGCTTTCTTGCTGTGAGGGCTGGAGGTTTCTGCAGAGAGCCATGCGTGCGGCCAGGACCTGCGCTGCCCGTTGGGGGCCGAGTCCACCTGCTGTGCCATTGGCCAGTCCCTGACGGGAAGAAGGGCTGGGGTGATGCTCTTTGGGTTCTGGAGGTAGGACAGGGCCTGAGCCCTTCCGCAGGCCCTTCTTGGACTGGACCACGGGCAGGGTGATGGGGCCATCCGCAGGTGCGGGTGCTGGGGAGGGCACTGTGCCCGCTGTTGCTTCTGGATCTCAGCTTGGAGGCTGCAGCCTGGCGGGCTGCTGCCCACGCACAGGGCATCTCCTCCATGGCCTGGGCTCTTTCCCACGTGCATGTGTGTGTGTGAGAGTGTGAGTTGTTTCTGACCCCAGCATGGCCACGGGCTGCCTGTGGCAGGTGCCCTGTCCCATCCTGCACTCTGATCTTTGGAGGAATGTGACTGGGAGGGTCACAGGCCCTTCTGCCAATCAGCTGCAGTGTGGCATTAGGCCTAGGGGCAGCCAGGTCTCTGGAGCCACTTAGGAGTCCAAGGGACCCAGACGGGGGACCAGAGGCAGATCTGAGCTCATGGGCAGCCCTGCCCTGGGAGTCCAGGCTGGCTGTGGCTGAGGGTCTCGGGGCCTCGGGTGGAGGTCTCTGGTCCTTAGTCCTCCTCTGGAGGCTGTGGGTCCCGTGGCCTCTGGCCCCCATCATGGCTGGGTGCGGCCCTGAGAAAGTGGCGCTGTCCTTGGGCACTGTCTCTGCTGCAGCAGTCCAGAGGGTGCCCAGCACCCCCGGAAGGTCAGCTCCGCCCTACTAGCCGCCAGGTCCGGCCCCAGGGAGGGAAGTAGCCAGGCGAGCGGCCACCGAGGCCTGGGGCGGCCACAGGCCTACCGCATCTTCTGCCAGAGTGTCTGTGAGCACCGGCCTTTACCTCAGGATGTGGTGTGGAGTAGAAGCATCAGCGTTTTGGAGTCAGGTTCGACTGAGCAGCAGAACTAGAGGGTGAGCAGGGAGTGGGCCACGGCCTCCTCCGTTATAAATCAGCCCTGGTCTCTCCAGCTGCTGAATTAAAAATGAGCTTCCCGGACACTCCCGGCAGCCAGGCCCCTCCCTGCAAGTGTCCCTGTAAGCTGCTTTCCTGGCCACTTTGGGATCCATGGGTGGGGTGTCCGTGTGTGAGGTTTTGAGCGTCCCCACAGGGAGGGCCCCACCAGGGTGGCACGCGCGTGCCCGGGACTCCCTTCCACAGGGCCTTTGTTTGGGAAGCAGGGTGAGGTAGGTTGGGTGGGCACAGGTTTGCTGACTGTGCCCACCCAGCGGGGCTGCCCAGGGTGGGTGCCACCCCAGACCTGCTGTGCTGATAAGGATGGGCACTCCAGGGGACAAAGGTGCCTGGAGGTGGCCATGGGAGCCAAGGGGACCTGGGGGGTGCAGCTGTGAGGGCGGCTGTGAGGGCGGCTTGGGCCCGTTCTGAGCTTGCCAGAACAGGGCTAGGCCTCTCGGGGGCTCCGGGGTTCCTGGGCTCCGGAGTACAGGGGACCAAGTGAGCAAATGTGAGAGAGCCAGGCGGGAGAGTGGGGAGTGGCTGGGGCAGCAGGGCCCGGGAAGGGCGGCCACTGTGGTGCGAGCGAGGTGCCTCTTGTTCCTGCCGCCGGTGGTCAAGTAGACGTGCCACCCTTCTGAAGAGGGGCCACTGGTGACTCTGGTTGACAAGCGGTGACTCAAGGGCAGTCAGCGTCTTACTGCGAGTATTTCAGAGCGGTGCCGCCCTGGGGGGCCTGCTGGGGAGGGGCTGCGGCCCCTCATTCAGAGCCGTGCAGGTCAGAGCATGCGCTGTGCTGAGCGGGTCAGATGGACCCCGAGGGGCCTCCTCGCTGCCGCCCAGTCAGCCAAGTGGGGATCCCTTGAATCCCCCCAAGAGACCCTAGATTAAAAACGGGAACCTGAGTGTCTTTAGGGCTGGGGTGTGGCAAGGCAGGTGCTGGTAGCAGGTCGGCTGCTGGGGGGCCGTGAGGGGCAGGGCCTGCGCAGGCCTTGACGGCCGCCCCCGGCAGAGGTGGTGCAGGCGGCGGATGGTGCTGACTCAGCCCCGCTGCGCCCGTCCGGCTGCGGAGGCCCTGCTCAGCCTGCACTGCTCCTACCATCGATGCCCGTGGGCAGGGCACTGCTCCCGGTGACCAGGCCTGGGGACCGGAGGAGGTGGCTTTCCAAAGGACCCTGGTCCTGCACACTCTCCTCGGTGTCCCGGGCGTGGGCACGGCTCTCAGGAAGGGAACGAGCTCCTCCGGGGCTCCTTTCTGGGCCCAGGGCCCGGCCAGAGCAGCGTGGGCACAGAGGTCCTCCCTGGGGTCCCCGGGAGGCCCAGCGAGGACTGCCGTCGCAGGTGAGTTCCAGCCAGCTCTGACCTGGGAAGGCGGTGCCCTGCTGCAGGCGGGAGGTGGCGGCTGCACAGCAGCATGGCCGTGCAGGCAGCAGCCAGTGCTGCAGAGCACTGCAGCCGCATGCAGGCTGCGCCTCTCAAGGGCAGAGACGGGAGGCCTCCTCCAACGGCCTCGGCGTTGCCAGCTCCTCAGCAGCGCCAGGGCCCAGCTTCCTGCAACGTGGCCACCGCGACGGCCGCGAGACCTGGCCGGCTCCCCCAGCTCCTCAGAAGCAGCAGCCAAGCCTCCAGCCAGGTCTGCTTCCTGCCGGGTGGGCCACCCTGGCTGGGTGCAGCTGTGGGCGTCGCCGAGGGGCAGAGGCAGTGGTCGGGGACCCCCCAGGCCTCCTGTGTCCACCTGGGCAGAGGACAGAGGGGAGGAGGCGCCAGGCAGGAGCAGGGGACGAGGTCTGTGGCGGCCCCTCCCGAGGCAGCTGTGTCTGAGCCCCTCCCCTGGGGCCACAGGCCTGGCTGACAGGTGCGTGTGCCCGTGCGTGTGCCCGTGCGTGTGCCCGTGCACGTGTGGAGGACAGAGCCTGCAACAAGTGGGACAGTGGCCCGGAGTGTTTTAACTGCAGGGAGAGGAGACGGCAGCTGTCCCAGAGCCTGTCCTGAGGGGCTCCATGGGACTTCACAAAGCTGAAGGACACCCAGGACACGTGTGCCGCGAGGGCCTTGGTCCCCTGGCAGGCCCATGTGCCCTTGGTCATGCCCAGATATGGCCACGGCCGTGTGTCCCCAGCTACTCGCAGGCCACCACTGGTATAAATAGTCCGCATTCTCAGCTGTCCTGTGAGGGAGGCTGAGCGGGGTGACCGGGGCCAGGAGGCCTGCCCCTGGACCTCACCCGTCCCCAACATGCCCTCGGCCAGCAGCTGCAGCAGCGGGGCCTGGACCGGCTCTGAGCCCGTCTTCACGTTCCTCACCTGCCCCTTCTGGGGGTCAAGTCCAGGCAGGACCTGGCACGTCCTGTTGCCCCTTTCCAATGGCAGAGGCGGGCCTGGTCCACCAGAGGAGAGCAGAGGGCCAGGATCTCACCTGGGGCAGGTGCAGGGCACGGGCTGGTCCTGCTGTGGCCGGCGGAGGCTGCTCTGAGCGTCCTCTCCCCCTGACCCTGTCTGACCCTGGCTGCTCCCTCCTGCCCTGGACAGCAATGCACTCCTCCTGCCCCTTCCAGTGGACTTGCTGCCCCTCCCTTCAAGCCAGGAAGTGAGTCTCTAAGGGTAGAATTTGAGGCACCTTGAGAGCCACCCCACCCCCCAGAGGCCTGTGGAGCAAATGTCCTTTAGTGAGGGAAGGAGATCAACCAGTGCCACTGAGGACAAACAGTGCCCTGTCCAGTGATGTCCACACGTGCTGGAGACCTCTCCAAGCCAGAGGGAGAGCTGGGCATTCCGTGGCAGAGTCTGATATGCCCAGGCTGCAGCGCCTGGCCTTCCAGGGCATCTGAGGCCTGTGGTGTCCACACGGGACCCTCGGCTCTTCCACCTGACACTGGCTCTGAGTCCTGGGGCTGCAGGGTCCATCCTGGCAGGAGGACGGGGTGCAGTCCAGGGGCTCCAGTGCCTGCCCCCACAGGCTCCAGGGGCGCCCATAAGGCCCCTTCTGCCAAGGGGCTTCTCATGGAGGACACGAAGGTGGTCCGTGCCTCTGGAGCTGCCTCCCCTGTCGGGACCCCAGGACTCTGACCGGTGCTCGGCCAGGCAGCTTTCTCCAGGGCAGCCAGCCTTGGCCCGGGCCTCATCTTGGAGATGATGAGACACAAAACCTGGTCTTGCCGTTTGCAGAGACAGCAAGACGGTCACGTGCCCCTCCGTCCACCTCCCCTTGCCCTGCCCCTGCTCTGAGGGTCCATCTGAGGCAGAATTTATCTCCGGAAGGGCTCATCAATTTGCCGGGCTCCTTTGTTGACAAGTTTATTAAAAACCCAGGCAACTCTGTATTAAACTTTTATCAGTCTTAAGAAAAAATACGTTTTTTTGAACAGAGAGAAAAGTTCTGGTTTGGGCTGGGCCAGCCGCGCAGGCATTGGCTGAGTCAGCGTTTCTGGTGATAAGGACCGGGGCTGTCTGGGGGCCAGGGTTGCTTTTGTCTTTTAATTATGGGTCTCTCCAGAGACCCCTGTGGGATTAAGTGCCCCCAAATGGAGTCCCCCAAAGGTTCCTGTGGAGCCGTCCCAGCCAGGGCCAAGACCCCCGAGGCTAACCGTGATTCTTTGCTATTTTAATAATTAACAAAAATATGGAATTAAAAATCAATTTTGTGGTGAATCTGAGTGCTAACAGGTAATGCTGCTGTGTGGGGAAATGCTAGGCTATTGATGGTTAGATCACAAATCTTCATAGTGAAGCACACAGAAAGCACCTGATACAGGCTGTCACCGATTGGTGACGTCCTCCTGGGACAGGAGGGGAAGGTGCTGGGGCCTGTGGAAGCTCCTGGGTGCAGGGTGCCACCCTTACAGCAGGTGAACGGCCGGGCTGCAGTGGGGGGCCAAGGGTCGCCCCAGCCTGTACCTGGGGCCTGTTCTGTGGCCCCTGAGGGCAGTGTCTCTGGTGTGGCTGTGGTAGCCGTCCTTGAGCATTCTGCCCTGTCTTCACACAGGACGCTGGTCACTGCGTCCACTGTGCTGGAGCAGGTGACGTCTCCTCTGAGGTGCCTCTGTAATTTGTTCCCAAGTGACAGCCACTCCTAACATCCTGGGCGGGGCTGTGGCTGCAGGTTGGGGAAGCACTTCCCGCTGCCCTGGAGGGCAAGTGGCCAGAGACCCCTTGCTGAGCCCTGGAGTGACGGCCTTGGAGTGACGGCCGCAGCCGCACAGGGTCACCAAGCCCACGTGCCCACCCGCTTCCCCTGTGCAGAACTGAGGCTCAGAGAGGCCAAGACCTGGGGGCTTCCAGTGTGGAGTGTGTGCTCCAGAGCCCAAGCCCACCCTCCTTCCAAAGGTCAGACCTGGGGACAGCCAGTGTGGGGGGTGGCCTGGTGAGGCCACTGGTTGAGAGGAGGTGCAATGCCTCCGAATTCTGGACTGCCGTGGGGTCTCCCCGCAGGGCCCAGCAGGGGCTTTGAAGGCTTTCTAAACGCAGCAGGGCTTCCTGGGTGAGGCGGAGGCCACTGCGGAGGCTGGGGCTCTTCTGCTCCCCGGTGTCACCGTCCATCAGGCCCCACAAGGTGAGGCGGGAGGGCCCGCCTGCAGCCCCGGCAGTGAGCTGCCTGGCGTGGGCTCCCCTGGCTCGGCCTCTGTCGCCATTTGCTCCAGTCATGACGAACTGGACACCTGCTGTTCATGGCACCCCCTTCCAGGGGTCCTTGTGGGGCCCCGGGCTCTCGGCCGCGATGCTGTGTCCAGATCGGCGGCTGCTTGCACGCGCTGAGCACAGTTCCCCGCGTGCAGACGCCACCAGCAGATGTGAGGGCCTTATTAACTGTTTGGTTCATACAAGGCACAACAGCAGTGGCTGCAGCCTCGCCCTTTCCGGCCCTTGGTGAAGAGCGGTACCCAGCGAGGCCGTGCCCGGTCCCGCTCCAGCCCCCATCCTGGCAGATCTTGGGTTACCAGCAACGCTCGGCCCGTCTGGGCGGCAGGGCTGGTGCCAAGGCCCAGAGCGCTGGGGGTCAGCCTGGAGCCGTCTATCAGGGAGCTCACCCTCGAGCCGGGACAGGGCGGGCATTTTCTGGGACTGGCCCTGAGAGGGGCTTGGCAGGGGGTGCCCTCTGTGCACGGGAGTCTCTGGTGCTCCGGGCTCAGCGGTCCTGGAGCAGGCAGAGAGGCCGATGTGGTGAGGGGCTTGGCAGGGCAGCAACCATGACTGGGAGGAGGCCCAGCCACAGGGTCATTTGGGGAAGGGCAGTGCCCAGGCGTGGGAACGAGAGTGGGGGTCTCCTGGGAGGAGGACTATGAGCCACAGGCCCACGAGGGGGTCTGGGGACTTGTGGGATGTTGACATTTTGGCCCTTCTAAGAGAGAAGAGAGAAATAATGCAAGCCCTGGGGAACCCCTGGCCAGTCCCTGACGGCAGGTGGGACCAGGATGCAGGCCCTCTGCCGCACCCGGTGAGCACAGCCCGTCTCAGAGCAGACCAGGAGGCCTGGGAGGTCGCCGGGCGCTGCCGGCGTCTGCTGCCAGGGGCCAGGCTGTGGACCAAACGCCACCGATTCTTCACCATTTGGCAGAGAATGACCGGGGATTGTCCCTGGACAGGCCACAGGGAGCGAGGGAGCCCCAAGAGGGTGACTTGAGGGGACACGGGTGGGCTGGGCCTGGGGCAGGACGATAGCCTGGCCTCTGTGAACTCCTAACGCAGTGACCTGCTGGCTGCACTGAGCTGTGGCTGGACAGCAAGAGGTGACAACCAGGGTGCTTGGCGCTCCCTTGGCTCACAGGGAGCTCAGTGCTTGGCCAGGGCAGCACCACCAGCACAGAGGGCCTCTCATGGCCTGGGCACGTGTGGCCACACCACCTGGACTGCGCAGCCAGCCTGGTTCCTAGAGTCTGCAGGCGAAGCAACCAACTCCTGCTGCTGGGTTTACCAGCAAGGGCTGAATCCCCTCCCCCAGCCGCACAGGACGGACGGCTCGGGACCCAGGACCCCACGGCGTCCAGCTCCTTCTGCTTTACTTTGCTTCCTAGATGGCCAGAGGGCACCAGAATGTCCTCCGAAGCGTGAGCCCCTCCGAGGAGCTTTTGGTAGAGCCCTGGTACAACAGGAGAGCTTTGGTGTAGAAGGAAACATCTGCTCACTGGGGGGAATTTCCTCCAGATCTGGAGGCATTTGGACAGAAATCACAGCCTCGCAGGGCCGAGGGGGTGCAAGTGGGGCCCACGAGCCCAAGGGCACCCAGCACCTGGGCACTCTTCCTTGATACCCCGCAGCAGCTGAGGGCTTGGGCTGATTCAGTGTAGGCTGATTTCTTTGCTTGTCAAATCTTCCGCTCCATTAGGAATATTGACAGTGGTGATAAATGGATAAGTGAAGGCCAGGCATGAGGTCTGAGTTGTCTTCATTAGAGGTCGCAGGGGCCTGGGAGAGCCTGGCGTCGGCCCTGCACCTACAATAGAGAGGAGAGGTGCCGGAGGTGCATGGTGGGCAGCGGGAAGGCCCTCTGCCCCTCTCTGCTGGGGTGCAAGGTGAGAGGCCCGAGCTGGCCCTGCAGCTCCAGGTGCTCTGCAGCAAGGCCCAGGTGTTTTGGAGGGGGCTTTGCAGCAGGGCCGTCAGGGCAGGAGACTGGGGACGCTGCAGCAGGAGCAGGCACCAGGGAAGCTGAGGCCCTGGGCACGTCTGCTCTCGGGGCCTTGGACGGGGCATGGCACGTGTGGCCTGGTCTCTGCCACAAGGACCCGAGTGTCCGTCCTTGCAGTGTCGGGAGCGGAGAGGAGAAAGACCAGACAGCAGGCAGCAGAGCAGCTCTGCCACCGCACGGGAGGGACCGGGGACGTGTGTGGCCACACGCACGGCTCAGTGCAGTCAGCTCCCAAAGGGGAAGCCGCGCACAGGACACGTGTGCCTGCCCTCTCGTCACTGTCCCCGAGAGGGGCACGAGAGGAGCTCGCTCCCTCTGAGTCGCTGGGCAAGAGGCCAGCAGGGCAGAAGCCATGCCCTGCGCCCTGGAGGGTCAGGCTGCGTGGGCTCCACCGTCCTGCCGTGCGAGGCCCCTGCCCACCAAAGCCACGTACGGTGTCACAGCCTTGCCCCCAACCCCACCCTGCTGTGAGCCGGACCTCCATGCGTGAGGGAGCCGGGGGCAAGGCCCGACGGCCCAGCTGAACCCCAGGACTGATGCTCGTGACTGGACACTTGGTGGAACGGGGCGTCAGCGAATCAGTATCAAGCGAGACGCGGAAAGTGGGGACTCTGCCCAGGAGAGGGTCTGTCTGCCGCCATCGCCTCTGGCACCTAGAGGGCCTTCTGCTGGGGAAGAGGGTGGTGAGCGTGTGTGTCCCTCACATCCGGTCTCTGGGAGCCCTCAGCCCGGGGCCCCTGGGGAGGGCAGGCCCAGAGCCTGGAGCCCGACTGCGCTGCCGCCGGTGGAGCGGCCTGCTCGCGGACACCGCCAGCCCCGTGGACCCAGGACCGAATGCTTTGCTGAAGCTGGTAAAATGGAACCAAATCGGCTGTTCACTGGATTTGGTCCCCTTCAACCAGCTGTAGCTGCGCATTGACCGCGCGCCGCCGGCCCGGCCAGCAGAGGACCAGCCGCGGGGCGGCCCAGCAGGCCTGGAGTCTCGTCTGCGCTCCTGAGTGTCCTGGCGTGGGCCGAGGCCTCCTCTGACCCCAGCAGAGGTAGGTCGCTGAGGAGGCGGACGCTTCCCCAGAGCGGGTGGCCGCGGAGCCCCGGCTGACCCCACCCCGTTGCCCAGTTACCATGAAAATAAACGCTCATTTTTCACACCAGAGCTTTGCTTGACGTGCGAGTCCCGGAGCCCGGGCAGCTTGGGGTGGGCGGGGCGGGGGGGTCTTCCGAATCCCCTTGAGAATGGCCTCAGTGCTCAGAGCAGCCCTGGGCCCGCCCCAGGGCACAAGTCCAGGTTGTGCTGATGAGCTGGGGACGTCGAGGGACCTGGAGAGTGGGAGTCCCCAGCGCTGGTGGCCTCTCTTGAGACCACACTGTGGGTGCTGGAGCTGGCGGGGGCCACTGAACAGGAACCTGGTCATGGTTCTGTGGCGGCTTTGGTGGCAGCCCGTCCATGGTTAGCTGGCTTCAGACGACGCGGCCCCAGGCAGCACTAGGAGCCCACCGAGCAGGACCCGCTGTGCCAAGACCGTCCAGGGGAGGGCCCAGCCTCGGGGCCAGGCAGCCTCTCAGCAAAGAGCCTGAGGGGTGGACCCCGACTTCTGCGCAAGCCGCAGGGATGGGGTGCCTTGGCTCAGAGGCCACGGCTGTCAGCCTGGGGCCGGCGAGGGACAGGCAGGGGAGCCTCCACGGAGACGTGCAGAGGCTGGTTCCCAGCCCGGGCTCCAGGGTCACTGCTGAGCCTCACAGGCCCAGCTCCGCTCACCCCGAGTTCCAGCACCTTGTCGGTGCCCCTCTTTGCACACAGCTGTGTCCCCAGGAGTGGGAGGGCCGGGAGGCTGGAGTCCACACAGCTGCCGCGTGCGGGGAGGAGAGCCCTCCTGCAGTACCAGGCGCGGCGAGGTTCAGGGTGGCCTTCTGACAGGCTGTGTGGCCCCAGGCTGGCCTTAGTCCTTCCTTTAGCTGCCTCTCTGTGGGAGGGACAGTCAGGCCTGCTGGGAGCGCCTGCCAGCCTCTGGGAGCCTCTTGGGGAGCTTCTGTCACGAGCCCCTTCTTAGCTCCCAGTGTGGTCCACAACCTTCAGGGTGGCCCAGTCCCAACTGACACCCCAGGCAGCCACCAGGCAGAGTGCTGTCCTCCCCCAGGTCTACTGGGACATAGGCCCAACTGGCCTCAGAGGGAGACTGGAAAATCCCCTAGACTGAGGAGCTGACAGGAGCCAAGCTCGGCCTGGCCTGCTCCACCACCATGCCTCCTTGGAGGGGGCGTGGAAACAGCTCTCAGCGCTGTCAAATGCCACACCAGGGTGATACCGGGTCCACACCCACCCGTCACAAGCACTGGGGCCTTCGTCCACCCGCCATGGGCACTGGGGCCCACACCCACCCACCACCCACCATGAGCAATCACTGGGGCCCTCGCCCACCATCAGCCAGGAGCACTGGGCCCCGCCCACCATCAGCCAGGAGCACTGGGGCCCTCGCCCACCATCAGCCAGGAGCACTGGGCCCCGCCCACCATCAGCCAGGAGCACTGGGCCCCGCCCACCATCAGCCAGGAGCACTGGGCCCCCGCCCACCATCAGCCAGGAGCACTGGGCCCCCGCCCACCATCAGCCAGGAGCACTGGGCCCCCGCCCACCCACCATCAGCCAGGAGCACTGGGCCCTCGCCCACCCACCATCAGCCAGGAGCACTGGGCCCCCGCCCACCATCAGCCAGGAGCACTGGGCCCCCGCCCACCATCAGCCAGGAGCACTGGGCCCTCGCCCACCATCAGCCAGGAGCACTGGGCCCTCGCCCACCCACCATCAGCCAGGAGCACTGGGCCCTCGCCCACCCACCACAAGCACTGGGGTCTCGCCCACTGCCACTGGACAGAAGGAACACCACTGCCCCCCACTCCCAACAGAGGTCTGGTCTCCCACCCCTGAAAAGGTGATCAGCTTTCCAGGTGATCAGATAAAGCTTGAGAGCAGCTCAAATGGTGGCCAGGTGTCCGCAAAACGCAGCCCCAGGGTGCGGGGGAGGGTGTCTGGGACAGTCCTGTGGGCCCAGAACCTACTTGGGAAGGCATGAAAGGGACGGGTCCCTCAGATAGGAGCTGCGGCTCACGGCGGGACACCGCAGGGCCGTGGACAGGACCCTCACCTCTGGGCCAACGTGTCTTCCCCTCCCCGGGCCCTGGCTGGCCTGGTGATCCCGTCTGTTCGTACCAGCGACCACCCCCGCGGCAGGGCTGCCCAGCGGGCCAGGCCTCAGAGCACTGCAGATGCTCAGGACAAGAGGGGCCCAGGACGAGGGTCGACCCCAGGGTCAGCCCGGCTCTGCCCCAGCTGGCTGAGCTCCCAGTGTGGAAGGCCCCCCCTTCTCTGGGCCTCAGTGCCCCCAGCACCCCGAACATTAGCCCCAGAATTAACCTGCTGGGTGTGGGGTGCTGCTGGCTCCCGCCGCGCCCACTTGGAGCCTCTGTGGGGACCTGTGAGGCCGCCCTGCCCCAGGCGAGGTCACGCACTCCTCACCCTGTTGCCCACACTCTGGCCCTGCACAAGGTGACAGACCGACGACGCGGGTCACAGGAGTGAGCAGCTGACACAGGCCCGCCCAGGGCCAGCAAGCGTCCCCAGAGAGCAGCTGGTGCCCTGGGCCCGGTGTCTCTGGCCCACCACGCAGCACAGTCAGCCCCGCGATGGCTGGGCCCAGGGCGCCAGGGCAGCTTCACTGTGGGCACTGGGATCTGGACTCCACGTACTTCTCACGGGCTGTGAAATGTTCATTTAATTTCCCCAGTCATCAGAAGCGAGAGAGCCATGCTTAGGTCCTGGGCAGTGTGAAGACAGAGCGGGCAGGGCTGGGCCTCGGCGGGCTGCCACCCAGGGCAGGTGGACAGGGGAGCTCTGCCGCTGCTCTGGTGGGTCCCGTAGCAGGTGCTGGGTGGAGGGGCGGGCGGAAGCCCCGGGAGTCCCTCAGCACCCACCGTGCCTCCCGGCTTCCCCAGGGGTGGATTAGCTCGAGCAGGCCTGGCCCACCCACTCGAGGAAGAGGAGGTGGGAGCTCGCAGGTGGCGGAGCACAGCCCGCACCCGGGCACCCACGGCCTCCCCGGCCTCCTGCCCCTGCAGGGCCCAGCCTCCCTCTCCTTCTCTTCTCTCAGGCCTCAGCACTCTGTCCCTCCCAGGCCACTGACGGTGTCCTCAGCCTTGCAGGAGGACAACTGCATGCTGGGCATGTGGTCACTCGTCAGATTGTCCCCACCCAGCCCCTCGCCCCTCCTGCCTCTCCAGGGACTGTCCTTGAGGTGAGCCCTGGAGGGCCGGAGAACAAGGGCAGCGGCTGAGCCGCGAGAGTCCGCCCTGCTGGGCCAGCAGCAGTGCGTGGCCACCGGGTCTCAAGGAAGCAGGGATCCTGCAGCCCCGGAGGCTCTTGAGGAAGGGAAAGGACAAGTGAGAGCCAGAGCTTCCAAGTCCAGGGCTAGCCTCTCCCTGCCCGGGCCCTGCCCGACGACTGGGCCTGTGTTCATCTTGAGCCTTCGGCCCCCCGGAAAGAGCCCCAGCTTCTGGTGCCCTTCTCCCTTCTGCGGCCACAGGCTCCAGCTGCAGGCTCTGTGCTGGGCAGGCCCAGGCTTCAGGGTGGGGTTTCTGGCCCCAGCTCTTGCCTGGCACGTTGGCGTCCTGCAGGTCAGTCCTGAGGAATCCGTCACTCACGTAGGAACAGAAGAAGGGCCACGCTCACTTGGGAGAAATGCTCTCTCGGACAACATGGAGACAGACGCTCCCCAGTCACCAGCACACAGTGCCAGGGAACACAGGACAACGGGCCAAGTCCCCCTGCCCGATGTGCCCGCCTGTGTTGCCCAAGCCACTGCAGACGAGATCCCAGGGCGCTGGAGCCGCCAGGGGCATGGCCGGCTTCAGGTGCCCCAAGTAAGGGCGCGCCACCCATTCTCCACTCAGACTTGTCTGACACCCTTCCTGCTCCTTCCTGCTCCCGGTGTTCTGGGGGGTCCCTCCGCTGTCGGGGACTCTGGAAGGACAGTGACAACCACTCGAGGCTGCTGCTTCCTCATGTGCTTCTCCCTGGCATGGCTTGTGTGGCTCTGTGCTGGCCCCAGTGCTCACAGCTGGGGAAACACGCCCACAGGCACATGCTGCACACACGCAAGGCACACACCCACAAGGCACACACCCGCACGCTCTCACACACATGCACACGTGCACACACACTCTTACATGTGCACAGTGCTCATGCAGGTACACAGGGCTCACACTCACGTCTTCACACATGCACACACACCACACACTGCATATACAGGTGCAACACATAATGCATGCTCACACAAGTGCACAGAGGCACACACACTGTGCATGCAGGTACATGCACGCACATGCAAGGGTGTGTTCCCAGACCCGTCCCCCTGCCCTGTGTTGCCCGTGGCCACTGGGCACCCCTCAGCCCTTCCACCATAGGGCAACTCCATGGGCTCCTACAGCCCTGAGCAAAGGGGCTCTGTCCCCACCGCCTTCAGTGCAGGGAGGGTGTGTAAGAGCAGGTGCGGCAGGCCCACACTGCTTGTCACAGGAAGGGGACAGCTTCTGCTCCTCCTTGGGCCAGGAAGAAAAGACCAACTGTACTTGAGCTGAGAGTTATCACAGACCAGCCCCTAGGGCCACATCTTGTGGGTGGGTGAAGGGTACAGACCAGTGCTCCTGCACCAGGAGCTGTGTGGACACGAGGTCTGGTTGGAGAGAGAGAAGGGTGGCCTATGACAGGGCAGGATTAGTGGGAAGGCGGGGCCTGTGGGAGGGTAGGACCTATGAGAGGGCAGGAACTGTAGGAGGGTGGGGCCTATGAGAAGGAAGGAGGGGCCAAATGTGAGGGCTGGGCCCATGGAAGAGTGCAGGGCCTGTGGGAAGGCAGGGCCTATGGGAAGGTGGGGCCTGTGGGAAGGCAGGGCCTATGGGAGGGTGGAACCTATGGGAGGGTGGGGCCTATGGGAGGGTGGAACCTGTGGGAGGGCAGGGCCTATGGGAAGGTGGGGCCTGTGGGAAGGTGGGGCCTGTGGGAAGGTGGAACCTATGGGAGGGTGGGGCCTATGGGAGGGTGGAACCTGTGGGAGGGCAGGGCCTATGGGAAGGTGGGGCCTGTGGGAAGGCAGGGCCTATGGGAGGGTGGAACCTATGGGAGGGTGGGGCCTATGGGAGGGTGGAACCTGTGGGAGGGCAGGGCCTATGGGAGGGCGGGGCCTATGGGAGGGTGGGACCTATGGGAGGGCGGGGCCTATGAGAAGGAATGGGGGCCTGTGGGAAGGCCAAGCCTCCTTGAAGTGAAGAGCCTTCCAGGGGTGAGCAGGGAGTACCCTCCTCTGTCCTCTAGAGTCAGCTTGATTGACAGTGGCTGGCACACAACATGCAGGCTGGGCTGGAAGGACCGCAGGATGACCGGCTGAGCAGGGAAGTGAAGGACATTCATTCTCTGGACCTCAGCTGAGCATCTGAGTCATACTGCCAAGGGCTGGGGATGTGGGGACAGGTCAGTCTGGGGCCTGCCACCTTCATTCTGTCGTAGGTCATTGGCTGATTCACCCAGTGTGAGCCTGGCTCTAAGTTCCCGTCCTCAGAGCACCCGGGGAGGTGGAACCCACTGTGGGCCACTTTACAGAAGGGAGACTGAGGCCGTGGTCTCATACAAGGTCACCCCACTAGGGAGAGGTGGAGACTGCAGCCCAACCAGCTGGGGGAGGCTGAGCCCATCTCAGGAGTCCCCGGGGCTGCGCTTACTGAGCATCTGGTTAGTGCCAAGGCCCAGGGGTGAACAGGACAGAGAATGTGCTGCGGATGACTTTATTAAAAAATTATTTAAAAACAAAATGCAGATAGAGAATAGCACCACAAACAAATGCACAGCTTAGTCAGGGGCTCTGAGGCAACAGCCTCACTGCTGCCAGGGGAGACACCGGGAACTCTGCTTCGTCCTAGTGCTGCAGGGGCCTCTCCCCCCCAGGGACATGTCCTGCCCTGCACAGGAACTTCTGCCTTGCATTTCTACCCTGAGGACTTTGGTTTAGCTTCCCTCTTTTTAAAACTAGATTGAAGAAGAAGAAGACCTTACGTGTTTTTCACTCTACAGCCCCCACCCCACCTGCTTTCCTGCCAGCATCTCTGTTGAAGGGTCCGCCCTTCACCTGCAGCCTGGTGGTGCAGCTCAGGCAATGCCTCTGTCCTCTGAGCTTCCTGCACGTCACAGCTGGACCACAGCCCTCTCCAGCTGGGCTCCATCTGCAGAAGGCCAAGGTCCTGCAAGTTCTCTTCACTTGTTAGCTGGACTGTCTGCATGGAAACAGAGCTGGGGCTTTGCTTCCCTGCAGAGCAAGCAGGAGGGAGGCTTGGCTCTGCCCTAGCTGCCACTCTTCAGGGAAGGGAGTTCCTTTCCTGGAACCCTCCCGGGGAGAACAGTTTGCTTCATTCAGTCACTGTGGACTCAGGCTCTTTTTCAGCTGGAACTGGGGAGGGTATTGAAGAGAGGAGGGTGTGGGCTCCTGCCATGGAGGAGGAGAGGAGAGGGGAGTGTGCGCACAAGAGGACTGGAGAGGCCAGAGGAGGCTCACCTCAGAGGGGCCCAGGCGAGGCGCCAACGTCCAGGAGGCCGAGAAAGCAGCAGCCCTTGCCCCCGCGAGTGGAGGTGTCCACCATGAGCCCAGGGTCCAAAAGCTGCCGGTCTGCTGGGGCCCTTTGTTGAACTCAAGAGGCTGCAGTTAACATGCTAGGACTGTGGGCCCACAAGTGGCACCGGGCGGAGTCTGAGGCCAGTCAAGGAGCTGCCCTGCAAGTGTGGTGGTGGCAAAGCCCACGAGAAGCAAGCTGACCCGACAGACAGCACGTGAGCCCTAGGTCAGCACGGCGGCGTCCGCGTGGAGGGGCTGACTCGGGAGTTATGCTGTCGAAAAGGGCTTCAAAGAAGCAAGCAGCTTTCTGGAGCCTTAGAATCCTCTTCTCTGCGAAGTGGAATAAAAAAAAAGTAAAATGAAAAAAAAGGCTTGTTTTTGGAAGGTGGTGATGCCGGCAACAGGGAAGATCAAAAATTCTCCAGAAAAATGAACGAAGGCAGCTACGCTGGTCATGTTTGGACTCAGGTCAGTTAGTAAAGTGCCTGCCTCCAAATGAAGAGGAAGGGACATCAGGAATTGGCTTGACTATATCGTGGTCCCAAGCAGTCGCTGATGTCACCGTTTTTGGCGCCTTGCTGTCCCACCTTGTCATGGTGCCTCATCGAGTAGCCTCCTGTTGTTGTTTTTTGTTTTGTTTTAATTTTAAAGTCAACTTTGTTGTATGATTTTCATGCATAAAATGCACGAAATTTAAGTGTGCATTCACTGAGCTTCAACAAAGGCCCACGCACCCGTAACAGCCCAGCAACCGACGAAAGCCGCGCTCCACCAGCGCAAGCCCACCCCGCGCCCCTTCGCCCTCTCTGCCCACCTGCCTCCACCCCACTGGCCTGCTTCCCCTGCAGTGGTGCTGCCTTGGCCGGGTGTCAGCAGAGCCCTGCAGCATGAGGCTGTGACCTTGGCGTCCTCCAGGAGGCAGGGCTCCCGAGACCCCCCGCGCAGAGAAGCATTTGTGTTGAGCACCTGGTGGACACTTGCGGTCACCTGGGGCTGGCTCTCCGCAGACAGCCTCAGCCTCCATCCCTCAGGAGTGGCCACTGTCCACTGCGGGGGCTGCGCAGGACCCGGCCTCCACCTGGACCCCACGTGGCGCAGCGCTGGCTCTGGACATGGACCTGCTCAGAAGAGGCGTCTGCCCGCTCGCACGGCCAAGAGCCTGCCTTGCGCCAGTGGGAACGATGTTCTCCGTTGCTCAGCGCCACCTTCTTTCCAGCTGGCTTCCTTCTGGGCCAGACGCTGTCCACGCGGAGTCCAAGGTGGTTCCTGACAGCTCAACCCACACTCCTCAAGGAAAACTCAGGACCTGTTACTGAAAGGGGGAAGGACACTGGGGCCTGCAGAACAAGGTGCCCGGCGCCTGGCGCCTCCCTTAACCTGCGACTGCGTCCCGCGTGGACTGGCCCGCGAGCAGGGTGTGCCGCTCAGCAGCTGTGGCCAGCCTCTGCCTGCACGGTCATGGCCGAGTGTGGGCGGGTAGGGCGGCTTCACAGTGAGCGTAGGCGTGTCAGGGGCAGGTGCTAGCAGAGAAACGAAGAGTCTCTAAATGTCACCCCAACGAGATGGGATGCTGGGGTGCCCTTGGGGCTCCTGCCCTGGGCTCAGCAGCGGGTCTTCCACTGGGAGGGCAGGTTGGTGCCAAGCTCCCCTGGCAAGCTCAGTGCCAGGTCTGCGTGGCCTGTGGGGCTCTGAAGCACACTGGGCCCGGGAACCGAAACCAGCTGGAGCGAGGCCACGTCCCACCTGTGCACGGGGCACTTCAGCGCGTGATCTAGGACTGTTGGCACCCTCAGGGGGCGGGTGACCGTGGAGAGAAAACCTGAGCCCCAGGAGACGGGGCGCGGCAGTGAGGCCTCCTCTGGCCTGGGGAGGCGAGTGTCTGACCACACGGGGCTTTCCAAGAAGGGTGGGCAGCAGCGCGGGGCGGCCCGCAGGCCTCCCTGGCTCAGCGGGTGAGGCCGTGATGAGCTCACCAAGAGACAACCGAGCGCGGGGTGCGGGCTCCAATTCAAAGTCCACTTCAAAATCCGAGTGAAGCGCAGAGCGAGGGTGTGAGCTCATGAAATGCTGCTGCACTGCGGAGCACAGGCTGCCCCCGCCCCCCAGAGCTGCTGGGCATCCCTCCTGGCCCGGGAAAGGTCCTGGGGGCAGGGCGGGAAGGCCGGAGGCTGTGTGGAGTCTCTGAATGACAACGAGGGACGTCTTTTAGCGCCAGCCGGGGACACCACAACTGACGAAGTCCTTTGCCTCTCTTAAGTGAGGAGAGTCGCTGCAGAGTGCTCTGCTGGTGCAGCACGTGACCCGCTGACCCTCTCTTTGCTAAGGGCCCATCGAGCATAAAAACATCAAGTCAACAGCCGAACGTGCCTTCAGAACAGGCCAACTGCAATCTCCACAGGTTGCTGCTGCGGCATCCATCCTGCTGCTGGGGCTGGAGCTGGCCTGGGCAGGGTCTGGGGGCTACCGGAGCCGGTCCTGCACTGGGGGACCTGCACCCTGTCAGGGCCTGCCAGCCCCTCTTCAGGGCCTGGGCCACAGGTTGGGTGGGTTCCGAGGACAGCTTAGGTGCCGGGAGGCAGGCAGCGAGGGGGGCCAGAGGAGCAGCGGCCAGGGAAGCTCCAGGCGCAGTCCCAGGCCCTCCTGTCCCCTCGCTGGAGGAACACGCCAGACACCAAGGCACCCACGAGTGGTCAGCAGCAGGCGCAGGGCAAGCAGTGGCCAGGCTGGTGCGTCCTGTGAGGAACCAGGGCACCAGGTTTTACCAGGACTTGGGCACGTCACCTGGCTCTCTGTGCAGGAGGCTGTGGCCCCGGGCTGCCCGTGGTGTCACTCAGGAATAGACAGCCGCCTGTGGCAGCTGCCCAGGGACCCCATGCAGTGGGACAGACTCACACTTGAGCTCAACTCACTCACCTCACACCCACACGTCCTACACACCAGACTCCCCCGTGGGAGGGCCCAGAGCTGTGCCGGCCGACCTGGGCTGCCCTCTGGGTCAGCAGGGCTGCCATGACTTGGGACACACAGTGCGGCCACAGCAGCAAAACCACAGCCCCGGGAACTGTCTTAGTTCCTGGAACCAAGACGGGGATGTGGCCGATGCACTTGTTCCTCATGCTCTCATCTGTCACGTGCGGCTGTGGCTGGCAAACCAGAGCAGGCTGCGAGCCGGACACATCCACACTGAGAGCCAGGATGAGCTCATGCAGGGGCGGGGCTGCGGCCCCCACCCTCGTCCGCTCCATTAGCTGCGGAAGAGCCCTGTCCAGCAGCCACAGCCGTGCCCTGGGAGAGGGGAGTGTGGGGCAGCCCAGCCCTCTCCCTCCCCGCACCCGTAGCTGCCCTCTGGGCGGGTCACCGGAGTCCAGTGCTCCAGCCACCCCCAGCGGGGTCCTCCCCACGAGCAGCTCTGGCCTCTGCTCTTCTCAGTAAAGGTCCCATCAGCTCTTAACTGGGAGTTCCCAGGACGCCTGACCCTTCCACACCAACAGCACGATGACAAAGCCAGCAGCTGCCTCTGCTCCTCCGCTGGACGGGGAGGCCCCCAGCCCTGTTCTCTGTCCTGGGAGGAGACTGGAGGTGGCCCGTGGAAGCTCGGGGCCAGAAAGGCTGCTGATGCGGCTCCAGGGCAGGGCACCCACCAGGAGGGCCAGCCACGTCGGGTGGCGTGGGCACTGGGTGTCCGTTAAGCAGAGCTTTGAAAATGCGGGCGCAGCGGATGCCTTTCAGGACCCCCTCGTGGACAGCTCCCGGTGGCTATGGCCACGGGAAGAGCCCTGGGCCACCTGGGCTGAGGGGCAGAGACCTAGGGGCAGGAGCACACTCCAGTGAGGAAGCCTCCAGGACCCTGCACCCCTCCAGGACCCCCGGGCAGCAAGAGGAGGGCTCCCTCCCCTGCGTCCCCGAGTCGCGGGCACCAAGCCTCTCTCTGGCCACAGGAGGCTGGAGCAGCTGTCGGAGTGACGAGCCTGGAGCTAGAGCAAGGCAGTTAATCTATGAGTCGCAGCAAGTTAATTAAAGTGTTTACTTGCTGGTGGCTCCTGGGCAGGCCCGGAACGAGGGTGCTCCCGCAGATCCCGGCTACTCGGGGACTCCCAGGCCTGGAACGGCCACACACAGGCTGGAGCTCCCACGGGTGAGTTATCCATGCCGCATGGCTCGTCATTCCGACACAGTAGCAGTGACGGCGGCTTGTTGACAGCCCTGGCGCGGCTGCGGTCACTGCTGCCTGTGTGCGCCCGCCCACGAGGCAGGGTGAGCAGCTTGGCCACAGGGCAGTTGGGGCCACGCAGACTCTGGCGTGAGATGCCGTGCCAACCCCTAGTGCCCGTGCCCGGCCCTGTGGGCGTTGCCCAGCCCCAAGCACACGTGGTGATGCAGGCCCTGCCCAGGTGTGTCCGGGAGGGTCCGCGGGCACTCAGGGCCAGGCCTGTCCCTGAGCAGAGACCCAGAGCCACGGCCCTTGGTGAGGGCGAGTCCAGAGCGCGAGGGCCACCCCGCAGCCGGCCCACGGGAAGGGCGCCAGGCTGTCCTCCGCAGGATGGACAAGAGCCGCCCTGCGAGGACTCGGAGCTGGTGGGCACCCAGCCCCTGGCAGAAGCCAGCCCTGGGCGAGCTGCGGGCATCAAGGCCCCAGGGCTTTCCTCGGCCTCCCTGGGAAGGCCCTTACAGCCGAGGCCGGGATCCCCGCACAGCCCCCACCCCGGCTCCGCCGCAGAGCCATGGGCTGTCCCCTGGTCCGAAGGCCCGTCAAGCAGGTGGGCTCTGCTCACCAGGGCCTCCTGCTGCAGGGCTGAGGGCAGCCTGGAGGAGTCGCCACCCGACTGGCTCCGAGGGGCTTGCCCGGTTCAGGTGCCTGCCAGCTCCCAGGGTCCTCGGAGGGCAGCAGGAGAGGGCGGGTCCAGGGGCTCAAGCCCCTCAGCCTGAGACCACCTGGTGAGGCAGCCCTGGTCCTGTGGGGACCCGCCTGGGAGCGCAGTGTGGGGGGCTCAGCGTGGCTCCAGCCCCGAGCGCCCCGACTCCAGGGACGGCCCAGCTGGCAGCAGCCCTCCCTGTGGTCATGGCCTCACCCGTTTAACAGAGCAAACTGGCCCAGGCCAGGCCCAGACTCCCAAGGTCACAGAGCTACAGAAGGGCCAAGCTGCCTTACAGCTCAGGAGAAAGAGTCCAGGCCAGGGCACGCGGCCTGCAGGCACCCGCCTCCGGCAGCCGTGGAGTCCGGCCCCCGGGCCTCCCCATGCCCTGCAGCAGCTGTCCCTGACCCCACTCCCCTCCCTTCTCCTGTCCCGTCTCTTGCTTCTGCCTGTCACTGTCTCTCCCTTCTCTCCGCCCCTGTTTCTCTCTGCCCCTGCTTGTCTCTCTCTCTGTCTCTCTCTGTCTCTCTCTCTGTCTCTCTCTCTCTGTCTCTCTGTCTCTCTCTCTCTGTCTCTCTGTCTCTGTCGCTCTGTCTCTCTGTCTCTCTCTCTGTCGCTCTGTCTCTCTCTCTCTGTCTCTGTTGCTCTGTCGCTCTGTCTCTGTTGCTCTGTCTCTCTCTGTCTCTCTGTCTCTGTCTCTCTGTCTCTCTGTCTCTCTGTCTCTCTCTCTCTCTGTCGCTCTGTCTCTCTCTGTCTCTCTGTCTCTGTCGCTCTGTCTCTCTCTGTCTCTCTGTCTCTGTCTCTCTGTCTCTGTCACTCTGTCGCTCTGTCTCTCTGTCTCTGTCTCTCTGTCTCTCTCTCTCTCTCTGTCTCTCTGTCTCTCTCTCTGTCGCTCTGTCTCTCTCTGTCTCTCTGTCTCTGTCTCTCTGTCTCTGTCGCTCTGTCACTCTGTCTCTGTTGCTCTGTCTCTCTGTCTCTCTGTCTCTGTCTCTCTGTCTCTGTCTCTCTGTCTCTCTCTCTCTGTCGCTCTGTCTCTCTCTGTCTCTCTGTCTCTGTCGCTCTGTCGCTCTGTCTCTGTTGCTCTGTCTCTCTCTGTCTCTGTCTCTGTCTCTCTGTCTCTCTGTCTCTGTCTCTCTGTCTCTGTGCTTCTCTTTGTCTCTGTCTCTCGCTCGGGGGGACAATACCTCTGGGACATGTGCTGGAGGCCCCCGAGCAGTGAAGTCAGCCCCTCATGGGGGTCTGCAGACACTGGAGCTCACTCCACAGTCCCTCTGCACGTGCTCTGCCCTTGACCTTGGGGCTGGCTGCTCCCGGGCCTGGGACTCGGGCCAGCGCTGGTCCTGGAGAAGGAGAGCCCTTGGGCCTGCTTTGCTCCCTCCTGGCAGCTTGCCCGGGGCTGTCTCTCTCACTCTGCGCCTCCTGCCTCTCCCGGGATCCCGAGGCTGCGGGGGCTCTGCCAGCCTTTGTCCTGTGGCCACCGTGGTTTCCTTGGGGAGAGGCAGGACCTTGGAGGACTCTGGGGAAGACGACTCTTCCTGCAGGCTGCACTTGACCCCGTGCTTGGCAATGTTCCAGAAACTTAGGCCTTGGGCAAATGCCATGGGTACAGAGGGGAGGGGCTGTCTCTGAGGAGCCCACCCTGGCAGGGGCTTCCGCTCAGAGCCATGCACAGCCTGGGAGCAGGGCCTGCCCGGGCCAGCTCCGTGGGGGCCAGCAGAGAAACTCAGACTGTGGTCCTGACCCAGGGGCCCAGGGACATGCACCACGATGGCCCCACTGCCCACCCAGCGGGCCGTCCTGCTCAGTCTTGCCCCAAAGGGAGCTCCCGCCTGGAGGAGGCTTCTGCAGGCAAGGTCCCTGTGAGAGAGACAGTGGCCAGGTTGAGCTGGCCTGCCGAGAGGCCGCGTGGGTGGCCGCAGTGGTATTCCCTTCACAGCCTCTGTTGTCACACATGGGTTTGGATGCTATTGTTCTGAGGCTTTGGAGAAGCTGCTGCTACTGCTGGGCAGTCCAGCGGTCAGTGGGCCTGGGCGGAAGCACCCTCTGTCTTGGGTTCACGCTGGGCAGTCCGGCGGTCAGTGGGGCTGGGCGGAAGCACCCTCTGTCTTGGGTTCACGCTGGGCAGTCCGGCGGTCAGTGGGGCTGGGCGGAAGCACCCTCTGTCTTGGGTTCACGCTCCTCAGCCGGGTCTGCGTGCTGGCCTGCCGGGAGGGCTGGTTGACTCAGAAGTTTCTGAAAGCGGATTTCAGCAGGGGGAGGCACCAGCCCAGGTCTGGAAGTAGCCACGGTCCCCAGAGTGTGGCCGAGCAGAGCCCAGGGAGGCTGGGTGACCCCGCCCACGGCCCTCTCTCCAGAGGACTCCACCAGCAGACCTCTCACTCACCCTCCTGAGCTCTGCGCCTCAGACAGAGCTGCTTAGAAAGAAGTCTCCAGGACTCTGTGTGGAGGCTGCAGTCAGGGTGGCGCCATCGTGTGCCCGCCGCCTCCCAGATCATAGGCCCAGGGCTACCTACAAAACGTCCGTCCTAGCTGGCCATGGTGGCGCACGCCTGTACTCCCAGCACTTGGGAGGCTGAGGCAGGAGGATCGCGAGTTCAAAGCCAGCCTCAGCAATGGTGAGGCCCTTAGCAACTCAGTGAGACCCTGTCTCTCTACTAAAATACAAAAAAGGGCTGGGGATGTGGCCTGTGGTCGAGTGCCCTGAGTTCAGTCCCTGGTACCAAAAAAAAGAAAATGTCAGTCCTGAAACCCGCTCACGGGGTGTGGGCACCACCATCGCCTGCCTGTCCCTGAGGCCCCGCCTTCCTGCCTGTGGGGCTGCAGGCTGGGAGCAGCTGCTGACGGGCAGGCCCGAGGAGCAGGAGAGGGGCCTGAGCGGGGAGATCGGCACTTGCGGCCGTTCCGTGAGCCTGGAGGCAGGGCGGCGCCGTTTGGGGGACTCTTCATGGTTCCAAGTTGTAGCCTTGAACAAGATGGTGCCTCTTGCTTAGAGCGTCAGGTCTCTGCTCCTCCCGGGTCTGCAGAACCACAGGCAGCGGGCCGCACCCTGCACCTCTGAGCCAGCTCCCGGCTCTTTTCTTTGCTCAAAACTCTTGTCTGCTTCTTGGAGGCTCTGCTGGGCCACACATCCTGTCTGACCCATCTGCTGTGTGTCCATCTACCCATCCATGGCCTATCATCTCTCTACCATTTATCTCCTCCCTACCTCTCCATCTGTCTGTCTCTTTCTATCCACCCAACCATGACTTAGCTACTGCCTACCTACTATCTACTATTTATCTACACGTCCTTTCTAATCTATCTGCAATCTGTCCAACTGCCCACGCATCCATGACCTATCATCTGTCTACTATTTATTTATCTTTCCATCCTATCTATCCATCCATGATACAGTTATTGTCTATCTATCATTTCTACCTATCTACTAGCCTACCTATCTGACCATTTATCCATCTATCATCTATTATCTACTATTTATCTATCCATCCTATCTCCTACCTATCTATCTATACATCCATTCATGATCTACTGTCTATTTACTATATATATTTGTACAGAGGATTGAACTCAGCATTGTTTAACCACTTAACTGCATCCCCAGCCCTTTTTTATTTTTTATTTTGAGACTGGGTCTTGCTAAGTTGTTGTGGCTGGCCTCAAACTCGCTATCCTCCTGACTCAGCCTCCCAAGTCACTGAGATCACAGGTGTGGGCCACCATGCCCAGCTCTGTGTATTCTCTGTCTACCTGTCCACTCCTGCTTTCTATCTGCTGTCTACCTCCCTGCACACCTGCCTGTGCACCCGCCCGCGTACAGTGAGACAGACATGTGGAAGGGTCACTGTGTGGTGGCGAGGCTGGCAGGTCCAGCTTGCAGGCAGCCTGCAGGCTTAGAGGGGGTCACTGAGGCTGGCCTCTGTGGCTGGACCCCAGGGGCAGCAGGCTGGCACCTGGGACAGGGCTTCTCTCCTGTGGTCTTGGTCTGATCTTTGCTGTTGCTTTGGGATGGGGTCTTGCATGTTGCCAGGCTGGTCTTGAGCAGCTGGGCTCAAGGGAAGCAACAAGTGGGGACCCTCAGAAGGTCTTGCAGACCTGCGCTCCCCCTTTCAAGAGGGGCTGTCGGGCAGCTGGGCTCTGCTCCTGCTGTCCCAGGACAGGACGTCCCTGAAGTCCTGGGGGCAGGTCACCCTGGTGGACTACTGTGCAGAGTGTGGGCACACGCAGACCAGATGGCAGGGAGGGAGGGGATAGAGGGAGTCAGTGAGCAGGTGACTGCTTTGGGCAAGTGGGGCTCAACTCCGCGGAGCCCCTCAGGGCTGCTGAGCACACTGGGACCTGCCCTGGCTGTCCAGGAGCACCCAGCCGACCCGACCCTCTCCAGGAGGGACCGCCCTGCTCTCAGCAGGCCCCACGCCACACACTCACAGTCAGGAAGGTCCTTGGGAGATGCTGGCACTGTCTGAGGTGGCCTTTGGGCTGGCCTGAGGAATTTTGGTGGGGACTGATGTCACCTGGGGCGGTACGTGCCCAGCCCCTGCATGGCCTGCTTTCAGCACCAAGGACAGCGACTGAGGCTGCTTGCCCAGGCGGCTGCCGGCTGGCTCTGCTGGGTCTGCAGATCACTCCGGTGGAGGACAGTGTTGTGTGCCATGCTGCCACGGCACAAAGTGCAGCCACTGCCCCGGTGCCCTCCTCGGGCAGTGACTTAGCAGAGAAAGGATGGACATTTCCTTCCTTTCTTTTTTAAAAAATTTATTTAGATATGTGTGGCAGCAGAATGCATTTTGGTTCACTGGACACAATTGCAGCACAACTTTTCATTTCTCTGTTGTGTACAGTAGAGTGTCGCACCATATGTGCAGTCACACACGTACCCAGGGTGGTGAGGTCCATCGCATTCCACCATCTTTCCTGTTCTATGTCCCTTCCTCCTCTCCCTCCCCTTTGCCCAATCAAAGTTCCTCCATTCTCCCCACCCCCGCCCCCCATTATGGGTCAGCATCCACTCATCAGAGAGAACATTTGGCCTTTGGTTTTTGGGGATTGGCTTACTTCACTTAGCATGATATTCTCTAACTCCCTCCATTTACCTGCAAATGCCATGCTTTTATTCTCTTTTATTGCTGAGTAATGTTCCATTGTGTATATATACCACAGTTTCTTTATAATTCATCTATTGAAGGACATCTAGGTTGGTTCCACAGTTTAGCTATTGTGAATTGAGCTGCTATAAACATTGATGTGGCTGTGTCCCTGTAGTATGTTGATTTTAAGCCCTTTGGGTATAGACCAAGGAGTGGGGTAGCTGGGTCAAATGGTGGTTCCATTCCAAGTTCTCCAAGGAATCTCCATACTGCTTTCCAGATTGGTTGCACCAATTTGTAGTCCCACTAGCAATGTAAGAGTGTGCTTTTTCCCCACATCCTCACCAACACTTATTGTTGCTTGTATTCTTGATGACTGCCATTCTGACTGACGTGAAATGAAATCTTAGAGTAGTTTTGATTTGCATTTCTCTAATTGCTAGATATGTTGAACATCTTTTTATATATTTGTTGATCAATTTTACATCTTCTTTTTTTTTAATATTTATTTATTTACTTTAGTTGTACACAATACAATGCATTTACATTTACGTGGTGCTGAGGATCGAACCCGGGCCGCGCACGTTCGAGGCGAGCGCTTTGCCGCTGAGCCACAATCCCAGCCCCAATTTTATATCTTCTTCTGAGAAGTGTCTGTTCAGCTCTTTAGCCCATTTATTGATTGGGTTGTTTGTTTTCTTGGTGTTAAGTTTGTTGAGTTCTTTATATAGGATGGACCCTTTTCTTTGGGGCATGAATGACCAATTCCTACACATCTTCCAGGGATCTTGAGTCAGGTTTCCTTGTGAGGATGGCCAAACCAAAGCCACTTTCTGGGGCCTTTCACGGGAAGCACAGCTCCTGCCGGCCGTGGGGGTTTGCACAGCACTGCCTGGAGCAGGCTCACTCGGTCCAAGGCTAGGCAGGGGCCGCTCTGTGGGGCGGGTCCAGCCACCACAGACTCAGAGAGAAGGGGGTCTTCTGGGCCAGGTGGTGGGCTTGGTGGATGAAGGAGAGTTCTAGAGGGACTGTGGAGGGGACAGACAGGCTGTCTCTGCCGTGCACGGGCTTGGGCGCCACCAGGCACCTGCTTGTTGGGGCCAAGGGGGGCCTTGTAGGTGACTGGCCTCCCTGGTGCCTGGACACACCTCCCGGTGCCACTCGTCCGCACCCAGGTCGAGCTCAAGCCCCTCCTCTGTGAAGCCCCTGCTGAACAGCGCCGCCCTGTCTCCCCACACCCCTGTTTGTGCAGCCATTTTGGCATGTGCCAACCATCACCTGATGCCATCCTCACCAGGGCCCAGAGTTGGGTGGCTTCCCAAAAGAGATGGAGCCAAGGGCTCAGAGAGATTTGGCAGCTTCCCAGGACACACAGCATGTCTGGGCAGACCTGCGGTTTGAACCCAGGCCCGAGTCCAGCACAGGGTGACCTTGTGGTGTGGGGAACCCAGGTGGGGGCCCTGGTCTGCTGGGCTTGGAGCCCAGGGCCAGGCGGGGCCCAGGTCAGGCAGTGGGTGAGAGCTAGTGGGCCTGCCGGGCTCTCGCTGGGCCCGCCGTGTGGCCCGCCCTCGGCCCACCTCATTGTGGAATGCACCTGCCTCTGGGATGCACTCCCTCCCTGATACCCCATCTCAAGGGGAGACCGAGGCAGAGGCAGGGATGGGGCTGGCCAGGCCACGGAGCAAGAAGAAGGGGCTGGCTTCAGAGTCGGCCCCTGGATGGCTCCATTCAGCTCCTCTGCCAAACGTGAGGGCTGCTTGCAGGCACAGCCAGGGTCCCCACCTGCACTGGGCACGGGGCACGGCACAGACCAGTCTCCACCTGGTCCCTCTGGTGAGTCACGTGAGGCCAGCTCTCCCCGGATGCCCACTTGAGACCACGGGGATAGAGCTGTCCCCGTCCTGGGTGTGCCCAGAGGGTGGGAAAACAGCAGGTGCCCGGGAGCCACCTGGGGCAGAGGTGGCCTTGGGTGGGGGACACTAACACACACCGTCCAGTGCCAGGGAAGGCTGGCCAGGCCCACACAGAGCCAGGGCCCATGACCCCAGTCAGCACCTGCCTCCACCTGGGCAAGAGCCTCCACAGCCTTCCCGGATGTCCGCCCAGAAGCCACAAGCAGGGCCATGGGCTCCTTCCAGCTGCCGCCCGCAGGCCTTCTCAAGGCCCCAGCAGCTGCCCGAGGCCCGGAGGCCCACAGGCCCCTGGACAGCTGCCCCTGGATCAGCAGGAAGAGGCCTCGGTCCCTGCGGGCATCAAGTGAGCTCCTTTTTACAAAACACTGGTGACCCGGCAGAGGCTCAGGGACAGCCCCAAAGCTGGGCTCCCTCCAGGGGTGCAGGGGCCAGGCCCACAGCTCCACCTTACGGGGTGTCCAAGACTGCCAGGAACCCCCAGCCTTCAACCAGCATCCTCCTGCAGCCTGGGAGGCACTAGGGGGGGCCAGCTGCTGGGAGCTCCCCAGCACCCCAAGGAATGTCACCAACAGGGCAGGGGGCAATTGAGAATGGGTGTGCCACTTGTCCCAAGGTCCTCAAGCCAGGAGCCGAGCTGTGGCCTCTTGGTGGCAGACCTCTCCTCTGCTGACTTCCTTTTCCAGCCCGCTGGGACCTGGGAGAGTCAGGGGCACTGTCCACTGAGACCAGGGCCCCTTACCCTTCTCCTGGGGAGCTTGGGCCAGGGCCACAGGGAACCCAGGTGGGGAGGGAGACTCCAGATGAACACGCCAGGAAGTGGCAGGTGAGGAGACCCCAAAGCCAAGCTTGGGAGTAACGAAGCTGACCCACCAGGACGTGGCACACACAAGCAGGTGACCCTCACTATGAATCCCACTAGGTGGGGCCTGGGCACACGTGTGCAGGTGTGGGCGTGTGGCAGGCACGGGGTGGGGCACACGTGTGCAGGTGTGGGCGTGTGCCAGGCACGGGGTGGGGCACACGTGTGCAGGTGTGGGCGTGTGCCAGGCACAGGGGGTGGGGCACACGTGTGCAGGTGTGGGCGTGTGCCAGGCACGGGGCAGTCGGCAGTAGAAGCCTCAGTGGGTGTAAAACACTGCACACGTGGCGCTCATGCACAGTTGTGCACACATAGGCGCACACGCAGGCACGTGCCCACATGAACTCACACGCACACACTCTCAGTGCACGCTGGGCTCACAGCACACACATGTGAACGCGTGGCGCACGGGGACACACTTGTAGGTAGAAGGCACACACAGCCCCCCCACCCCCATTTTGTATTCGTGTTGTGGCTGGCAGACAGCGGAGGCTGGGTGGGCAGGCGACCGTTGAAGCCTGTTGCGAACGCTGTGCCAGGCACCACGGGGACACAGTGGGTGTGGGCCGAGCCACGCCCCCAAGTCTGCAGGCAGCAGGCGGGACCGGCCAGGCACAGAGATGGCGGCGGGGGGCGCAGGCTGCGGCTGCGTGGAGGCCGTGCTGGCTGTGGCTCCATTGACAGCAGCCTCTGAGCCACAGCCAGAGGTGACGAAGGCAGGCAGAGAGATGGGACTCTGTCCAGGCACACGTCACCTGCCTTGTCCTGCCAGCACCCAGTGCAGCCCAGTGGACCATTCAGACAGACCCAGGCAGGAAGGCAGACTGTACCGGGCCAGCTGAAGGGCAGGCAGGACTCGGGTTGAGGGGTCAAGGCCTGGGGTCCCATGCGGGACCAGCCTTGGCCTGCCTCCTGGACACTGCCTTGCCACACGCTGGTGCCCAAGGCCCTTGTGATGCAGAGCCGGTGGGGCTGCACTGACCTGGGGGGTCCCCTGCCCTGGGACGAGGCGCGTGGCCGTCCCAGTTGGGCAGCCGTGGAGGAGGGGGCCAGCTCCCTATTGCATCACTGCTCAGAGGCCTGCCGTCCCCCCTGACCCCAAGTTCCTGGGCAGGTGCCCAGGAGGAGATGAGGCTGGGGTTCCCCCGGCTCCCATGGGGCTCTGGGAGAGAATCGCCACGGCCCAGAGGGACCCAGTCGGGAGGAGCTGCAGCACCCTGGTCTCCTGGCCCTCAAACTCTGGTGAGGGGCGGGCCCTGGGGAGGACAGGAGACTGGGACTCAATGTCCAGGTTCTTAAGAGGCCTACCCCACCCCTCTGGCCAGCTGTCCTGACCTTACCCTTGAACCCTCACTGGGATGTTTGCAGAACGCGGTGCACAGAGAACCCCGCGCCAAGCGTCTGGAGCCCCGTCCCTCAGGATCCAGGGTCTGCAGGGCCGGCACTTCCCCAGGGAGAGAGGTCACAGCCCTGCCACTGAGAAGGGCCGAGGAGCCCCCGTGGGCTGAGGGAAGGGCCAGAGCTGGCTTCCCACGGGCGGTGGGGCCGGCCATCGCCCTGGAGAGGCCTGGCTCTCTGACCCAAGTGGTGGCCTCTGGGTGGTTCCACTGACCAACCTCAGGTCCCACAGCAGAAAACTGCCTTGCTCCTGGTGGGACTGACTGGTGTCAGGGCCTGGGGTCCCCACGGCCCAGAGTGGAGAGGGAGGGGACGGTCCAAAGAGGAGCGTCAGCCTTTCCCGACCTCCCTCAGACGGGCCAGGCTGGCCATCAGGAGGTCTGCAGATGCCCCAGCCGGCCGCTGGGGAGCTTGAGGGGCAGGGTCCCACACGACTTCACCTACGAGACCAGGGGCCCTGCAGGAACCAGGACTCCCTCGGAGCAATTCACGCTGTCCCCACCCAGGCTTCATTTGGTGGGGACTGTGCCCCTGGGCTGCTGACCAGTGTCCTTGGCTGTGAGCCAGAGGGCCCGGGTGCCTGGCCAGTCTCCAGGGCACAGGCTGGAAGCAGGCTGTAGAGCAGAAGACGCTTGGCACGTGGGCGGAGGAGGACGGCACCGCTCTGGCCCGGCCCGGGACCACGCTGCTCCGGATGCAGCAGAAGGGGCAGCCTGGTGGGCCTCCCTCTGCTCCGTCCCCACCCGGGCTTCGGAACACCACCTGGTGGCACCGGGGCTTCTTGACCGTTGCAGGCGCTGCCACCTCTGCCGCCTCCCCTGCACGCCCCGCACCCATGTCTGCTCTCCGCTGGCCCCGCCGTCCCTCAGGCCTCACTCACGCCGCGAGTGCTTCGTCCACTGCGAACGCCGCCTCTTCCAAACACGCTCCTCACTCTGAAATCGTCTCAGGATGAGGACGCGGCCAGGCTGCAGAGACTCGGGGTGCGGTCACTGGTGGCCAGGGCGGGGCAGAGCGGGCACCAGGGGCAGGCTCTGGCCCAGAGCCATCGCCTCGTCCACATGCCCCGTTGCAGGGAGCCTCCTCCCCGGCACGTCTGGTCCTCACCTGCTGCTGGCCTCCTCTCTGTGGCAGGCCTGTGGCTTGGTTGTCCCTGGTCACTGCTGCCCTCGAAGGCCATTGGCTAGTTACTGTGCAGACCGCCCTCGGCCTGGATTCACTGATCTTCCCTCATGACCGTGTCCAGATCACACAGAGGCTCTGGAGGCTGTCCCCGGCGGCGGGGCAGACTGGCCTGCTCCCACATCTGTGGTGCCCGGTGGTGAAGAGGCTGCTGCCGCCACCGCGAGCAAGGTCTAGGGGGACCGCCGCAGGTCCCAGCCTCCTCGCCCCCTCGTCCCCCAGATCCCCTCGTCCCCCCCCCCGTCCTCCTCGCTCCTCCCCCGTCCTCCTCGCCCCCCCTCACCCTCCTAGTCCTCCCTCACCCCCTCATCCCCCGCCCTGTCCCCCCTCATCCTCCTCATCCCCCCGTCTCCCCCCCCGTCCCCCCCTCCCCGTCCCCCCTTGTCCCTCCAGCACTCGCGCCTTTCCCGCTGCCTGGCCGGGGCGTGGCGGCCGCTCCTCCTGTGCGTGCTCTGCTCCCAGCTCCTCTGCCTTCGCTAGCAGGGGTCCTGCTGTGAGGGGGCTTCTCCTCCCGCCCCCACGGGTCCCCCGATGGCTTCCTTGGGCCAGAGGACGCACAGGCTCCTGCTCTGTTCTCACCGTGCCCTCCTGCTCGGGGCCCGCGAGCACCCTGGGCCCTGCACCGGTGGGGGGGAGGCTGCCCACGCTGGCCAAGGGCCCTCCCAGGAGTCTTTCCTGGGAAACGGCTTCTTCCTGGACAAGGTGGCCATGGTGACCCCAGGAAGACATGGCAGGAGGGGCCCACAGAGCCATTTGAGAAGACCCAGCAGAGGGCCAGCTGTGGCCCTCCTGGGAGGCCTGGGCACTTGCAGGAGGGACCCAGCTGCCATCTTAGCCTCGGCCGGGGCTCCTTCCCTGGTTGCTGAGGTGCTTCCTGCTGCTCGCGTTTTGGCAAAACATGCAAGAAGAGGGTGGGTGGATGTCCTGGCGGGGAGGCCTGAAGCTCCCTCGTCTCTCAGAGAGGCTTTGAGGACCCGAGGCCACCCTGGGCTCTGTCCAGCAGCCCCCTGGTGAACTGGGCCAGGGGACAGCCACTCTGGGACTCCCAAGAGGGTGCTGCAGAGAGAGCAGAGCCTTGCCCCAAGGAAACGGCCCCAAGGTAGAAGGGCACGTGCCCTCGGGGGAGGCCTTCCAGGTGCAGGTGCGATGTCCAGGGCGCCAGCTCCTCCCCAGCTCATGCACTGTGCCCGCGAGCACACAGACAGAGCCACCCCAGCCGGCCCACTCCCCAGAGAGCTTCTCTGGCAAGGGACTCCTCTAGCAGGAGCAAGTAGCAAAGTGACCTTACCACGTGCCGAAGGACGGAGCACCTTCACAGTGTCCCTGCCCAGGAAGGCAAGTGGGGTGTTGACTGTGGACAGTGACAGGTGTGTGTGGCTGGGGGCCTGTTGGACAGACAGTGGCAGCCAGAGAGACAAGTGTCCGAGGTGGCCCAGCCAGAGTCACCGGCTGCCTGCTCAGGGCCACTGGCTGCAGCGACAGAGCCGGAGGAGGTCCCGTCTAGGCGCCCGAAGGCGCAGCTCCAGGGCTTGCACTCCGTGGTGTCCTTCTTTCTCATGCCACTGGACAGTCCCTGAGAAAGGCAGGAGGACAGAGGGGTGTGGGACCCTGTATGACAAGGGTCCAGGTCTTCACAGGTCCTTGGGAAACAGTGCCCCATGCTCTCTGCAAACTGCATCTCCAGGGAAAGTTCTAGACAGCCAGGAAAAAAACACGTGTGGGTTTTGTAACAGGAAAATGGCCACGGAGCATTTCCCAGCAGAGCACGTGGGTGAGTGAGTCGACCCCAAAGTCAGTTGTTTCCGGCACCCTTCTGGGGGAGACTTCCTACAGGGTCACCAACACCAGAAGCACAGTGTGTGGCGCACCCGCGGGCCCGGCCCTCCTCGCAGGGCACGCTGCCTGAAGGGCGCCTGGGCTGGAGGGGCTCCCTGTGACCGAGCCTTGAGGTCCTGAACAGCCCCTCTTCTGCCGGGGACCTGCAGCAGCCCTCTGCAGGGGTGCCCTCCTTCTTGGCATGATGGGCGTCCAGCCAGAGCGGGGTCCTGCCTGGTGGAGCTCTGGGTGTGGACACAGAAAATCCAGGATCACGTGCCTCCGCATGGCCCTGCTGGGAGCAGCGACCAGTGCCCCCGACTGCCCTGGGCAGGGCAGCAGCTGGGATGGAGGGGAATGGGCCTGGGCTCAGCTGGCAGCTTGGGGTGATCTTTGGCACACCCCATTATCCCTCTGGGCCCCCATTTCCTTGTCTGCACAACAAGGAACGGGTCCAGACACCTCAACAATGAAGTAGTGGCCTGTGGCCAGGCTGCACCCGCAAGTCCGCCCTTTCTGGGCTGTATGCTGCTTTTGAAAGGATGCACGCACCACTGGGGGGGCACAAGATGGTGCAGCCACCTGGCACTGGGGTGAGCAGGTGAAGGAGAAGCAGCCTGTGACCCAGCACGCAGTGGGAGCAGTGCAGGAGCCCAAAGCCGTGCGTCTTGGAGCCACTCAGCTGCACGGAAGGTCAGGATAACTGCGGAGAAAAAGCAGCCTGACCTGGAAAAGTGCGTGCCGCAGGATGGCGCTTCTACAAAATTCTGCAAAGTGTGAATCACGCACAGTGGCAGAAAGTACATTGGGCTCCCCAGGGAGTGGGGAGAGGGACAGAGGGAGGGTGGGGGACAGAGGGCAGGAGGGAGCATCTGAGGTGCTGTGCTCATCTCTGGGTTGTGGACTTGTGCCCAGATTTACCAAATTGCACTCTTCAAGCATGTGTGTCCTTGTGTCAAGTGTGCCACAGCAGAGCTGCTGAGATGCTTGAAGCAGAGTTCAAAGTAATACAAAACGTACCTTCTCTTGGAAAATGAGAGGCCTTGGTGACACTGGGTCTGTATTCAGGTGAAGTCGGTGTGGGTGCAGAGTGGGTGGTTGTGCTAATCTGGGTGGGGCTGGACTGGGCGTGGCTTACTACACTGGATTAATCTCATTGTTCTAGGCATGGCTTGGGGCCTGGGCTTGGTAAACTGGGATGGGCGTGGCTGGCTGCCCTGGGTGTGACTGGCTGCTCTGGGTGGGGCCGACCGAAGTAGGAGTGGCTTACTACAGTAGGTGTGGCTGACAGGAGTGGGTGTGGCCGACTGGAGTGGGCGTGGCTGGTGAAAGTGGGCGTGGCTCCACGCTGAGCTGGGCATGGCTCCCTGGAGTGGGCCTGGCTGACTGCAGTAGATGTGGTTGACAGGAGTGGGTGTGGCCAACTGGAGTGGGCGTGGCTGGTGAGAGTGGGCGTGGCTCACTGCACCGGGCCTGGCTGGCTGCTGTGGAAGTGGCTGTCCTGGGTGTCCTGGGCATGGTTGCCTTGGGCCAGGCTGAACTGGGAGGTGCCGCCTCCTTTGTGTGGCACCCACTGCCCCCATGCCCACCGTTCCGTGGAGAAGTACACCTGCCCTGTCCCAGCGTCTTTGCAGATTGTCCCTTTCTTCATCTGGGGTAGCTGCCTGGTGCTGCACATGTTCTAGTCTAATGGACCCAAGAGATTCTCAGACTCTTAGTAGTGGCACCCTTGGCCAATCTCCATTTTCTGTACATGCTTGATGCACTGAAAATGGATAAAAATGGAGTTTCTCTGGTTACAGGCCATGAGGGGACTGGTCTGTCCCTCCTGCCCACTCTTTAGCCTCCTTGGACAGTAGCTCTGAGGCACTTGCAGGCCCTTAGCTTGCACCCAGGGCCTCTCTGGGGGCAGGGAGCAGGCCTGGCCTTGGTCCAGGCCATTGGGGAAATTTGGGGCCTGGGGAGTCTCCAGGGCTCCTCCTCACAGACGCCACTGGAGAAGGAGAGGCCCTAAGGGGGTGTCTGCAGTCCCCTCGCCTCATTCCTCCCTGCTGGAATCACCAAGACAGCCTCGGGGGACGGGGAAGGTCAGTGCCTGGCCAACTCCCAGGCACCCTTCCATCTGGGACCACAACGCTTTAAACCAGGAGCATTTTGGGACTGGGGAGGAGACCTTCATTGGTGGCCCTTGAGGCCTGGGGTGTGGCACTCCATGGGGCCCATCTGGAGGTGCTGGGGAGAAGACGGCCTCGGCTTGGCCAGAGCCCAGCGTGGCGAGTGGACGGAAAGGCCACCCACCTGCCTGTAGCAGTGCACACCTTCTCAAGTGCTCAGGGATACTTGAAAAACAGGCAGGTGCTGGGCCACTGGACACATCTCTGTGTTTTAAAGGACGCAAGTCACATGGAGTTCCCGGACCATAATGGGATTAAATTAGACACCAATAGCAGAAGGGACACAGAAAATCCTGACACAGGAAGAAGTTAGACCACACACTTCTGAGTAGCGCGTGGGGCGAGGAGGAAGAGGCAGGTGTTCAGGAGGTGAGCTGCACTGTTGTCACTCGGTGTGATGAGGCCACAGGCCCGAGACGCCACCACTGAGAGGCAGTGTGTCTCTCACGGTTCAAGAGTAGGGGCAGGCCACACCGGGGGAGGGGCCCACAGGGGTACGAGGTGGGCCAGGAGGCAGGAGCAGCAAGGGGCCTGGCAAGAGCCTTTGCAGTGTGTCTGCAGGAAGGAACGGGCGGGGTGGGTGGGGAGCTCAGGACTGGCCAGTGGGAATGAGTCCAGCTGGCCCCGGGGGGGGGTGCCTGGCCGGGGTCTCAAGGACAGGCAGTGTGTGGGAGCCCCGCAGAGGATGAGATGGGTGAGGCTGGGGGCTGGTGTGCACAGGAAGGGCGTGCTGGAGGGCCAGTCCTTCACTGTCTCCAGGCTGCGGCCAGCCTGCGAGGGGGCAGCGAGGTCCCATATGTCAAAGCACCAGCCACACAACTAATACAGAGTGAAATTAGAAAATATTCTAGATTCAATGAAAAATTATAACATATCAGAATCTGTGGGTGCACCTAGAGCAGCCTTGGGATACACTTTCTAGAAAAGGTGAAAGGTCACAAATTGATTCTCTGAACCAGAAGTCAGCACACCACAACCCTCAGGCCAGATCCGGCCCCTTCTGTCTACACACAGCTTTGCTGGGAGCTGGCCACACCTTTCCATTCACAGCTGTCCAGCGGCTCCCAGCCTGGGGCAGCAGTGTCAGCGGCCATGACAGACACCACGTGGCTCACAGCCCAAAAGCGTCCAGTGTGCTGAGTAGGACATGAGCACCACCCTAATAAACTAGTAAATCAAACCCAGTGCAAGCAGAAAATAGGAAATATAAAGACCAGAGCAGATGTTGATTAAATAGAAAACCAATTAACTCAAGTTCTTTGAGATCGATGGGCTCCCAGCCAGACTGATGAAGAAACTAAGAGAGACATACACGGTACAATATGGAACTCGAAAGGGACGTGGCTACAGACTGCACATCTGTGGAGAAGAAGAGACGAGTGTGTTGGGCTTTCCAGCTGTGCCTCAGCCCTTGAGAAGAGGGGGACAGGAGCCCGGGGCGCGAGAGCCGTAATCTGAGGTGGTTCCACTGTCCTCTGGCCACCAGTGTCTGCCAGGAAATCTGCAGTCACCGAGCGTCTTCTCTGGGAAGAGCGCGTGGTCTTCTCCGGCTGCCTGCGGGAGGCTGCCTGCGGTTCAGTGGGGAGGTTTTGAGGTGGGGTTTCCTTGCCGGGCTCACTGAGCTCTGGCCGTCAACGAGATGTCGGCCAGCTCACTGGGACGCTCTGCCGTTAGCTGTTCCGCCCCGGTCTCGCTCCTCTTTCTGGAGCCAGACTTGTGCTGGATTTCGATGGTGCCTCGGGTCCCGGAGGCCTGCTCACCTGCTTCTTTCTATGCCCTTCGTCACATCAGCTACCAATCTTCAAGTTCATGGGCTTTTCTCTTTCATCTCTATTCTGCTATTGGACCCATCAGTGAATATATTACTGCAGATATTGTATTTTTTTTTTAGTTTTAAAATACTCATTTCTGGTATTTCCTGTTTCTCTGCCAAGAATTCTTCATTTCGCAATGAATTCTTCTTCATTGCGTTCATTCATAAGTGTGAGAGTGTGAGTGTGTGTGTGAGAGTGTGAGTGTGTGTGAGTGTGTGTGCGCACACACACTACTTCCCAAAGTGCAGCTGTCGCCGCTGCGGTCAGTGTGTCGGTTGTCCTGGGTTGGCCTCTGGTCCTGTCGCCCCTCTTGAGGATGGTCACGTTTCCTGGTTCTGTTTGCTGAGCGGTTTCCTTCTACGGCCTGAACGCTGTGGGTGTCATGCTGCGCAGACTCTGGTCCCGTCCTATGCTTCTGGAGAATGCTGATGCCTTTGTTGGGGCAGCCAGGTCACCTGAATCCGTCACCTCTGTGGTGGTGGCCTAAACCCCAGATCAGTTCTCAGAGCTTTGCTGGGCTGCCGGTCCCACCAGGGGCTTGCCTGGGTCCTCACTCAGAACCAGGAGATCATCCCATCTACCTCTCTCCCTCACGGGACCCTCCCACGCCCGCCGGTGGGCCTCCTTCTCCTGCCCCTTCTGGCCAGGAAGATGGGGCTCCTGTCCTCACGTTCTCCACTGGTGCTGTGCACCTAAGATGGAGGCTCCCCCTGCGGCAAAGCCACAAGCAGAACACCTGAGCTCAGTACGGCTGCTCTGTTGAGTCCCGCCACCGCCCGTCTGCTTAGGAGCTGCTTGCGACATCTCCAGACCCTACCCAGAGTGAGGGGCCCCTAGTGCCAGGCCAGAACCAGAGCCTGTGCATAAGACCCCCCTCGGCTCCTTCGCAGGGTCCCTGGTGGAGAGCTTTATGAGCCACAAGGGCCAGTGGGGCCCTCCGCCCTGTGCCAGGCAGGAGGCAGTGCCATCAGCGTGGGAGCTGGGGAGGGCCACGAGCAGCTGGGGCTCTGGTGTGCTGTCCTCTGCCAGGTGGGGAGGCTGGGCTGGAAGCCAGGCCAGGCCAGCAAGACGCCCGTGCCACCCGTCAGCACGACGGCTTCCTCCTGTGTCAGCAATGGGGTGACACCTCAGGTGCAGGCACGGAGGGGCTGCTAGCCCACTGCATCCTGGACAATGGCGAGGAGGACAGCTCCCAGCAGCCCTCAGGACCAGGTCCCCACCATGGTCACAGGAGATGTGCCAGTGGAGGCCCAGCCGGCTGGGGCTTGGCGGGGGGTGGACCGGGCCCATCCAGTGTGGCTAAGCCAGCCTCAACAGCAAAGTCCTTGTCAGACCCGAGTCTCCTCCACGCTCCAACCCAGGGGGATGATTGATGGCCAGCCGATGAGCTCAGAGTCGGCGCGGGCAGTCTGGCCGGACAGAGGTGACTCAATGGGGAAGGAGACGGGAAGGGAGGCGCCCCGCCCACATCCGCCATCAGGCACGGGCAGGAAGGCTTGAGAGCACTGTGACAGCTTAATGGCCTCGGGATAAAGCATCCGCGAAAGTGCTGGGCAGGGAGAGGCTCTGAGCCGCGCCAGCGCTCCGGGGCCAGCTGCTGGGCCAAGACGGGGGATAGAGTGGCCACCAGTCCCAGTGCCTCAGCTCCAGCACCTGCCCAGCTCTCAGGGGACAGTGGACACCCTGGGCAGGGGGACATCAAGTGAGGCAGCCGTGCTCAGCTTGGTCCCCCCACCACCTGTTCACGGAGCTGCCCATCTCCCCGCAAGACCCCTGGGACGACCAGCAGGCACTGGGGAGCACAGGGCAGCCGGAGCAGAGGCCTTGGGCCACCCTGCACTCAAGCCGCCATGTCCTCCCAGACCCCACGTCCCTTGGCCTGGGGAGAAATGCAGGGCTGGGAAAGGACTTGAGCACATCAAGAGGCCAGAGCAGGCCAAGCAGCCCTGGCCCAGGCATCCTGGGTGGTGGGAGACTGCAGGGAGCACAGGGCAGGGGTGTGGGGACTTCAGCCCATCAGTGAGGCCACCGCTTGTCACAGGGTTTCTGCCCCAGCTCCTCATGTCTGAGCTCAGGCCTGAGTCTCCAGCTCCATCCTGCTCACGGGGCCCAGGGGCAGCTCCAGTGTCCTCCCCAGGAGGTGGGCATGCCGCCACCACGTCCCTGATGAGGACCTGGAGGCCTGGAGTGGAGCAGCCCTGCCCGGGGCCTTGCACACCTGCGTGCACACCTGTGCGCACACCTGCCCGTCAAGCAGCCCTCTGGGGAGGGGCCTTGCACACCTGCGTGCACACCTGCCTGTCAAGCAGCCCTGCCTGGGGCCTTGCACACCTGCATGCACACCTGCATGCACACCTGCCCATCAAGCAGCCCTCTGGGGAGGGGCCTTGCACACCTGTGTGCACACCTGCCCATCAAGCAGCCCTGCCCGGGGCCTTACACACCTGTGTGCACACCTGCCTGTCAAGCAGCCCTGCCTGGGGCCTTGCACACCTGCATGCACACCTGCCCGTCAAGCAGCCCTCTGGGGAGGGGCCTTGCACACCTGTGTGCACACCTGCCCATCAAGCAGCCCTGCCCGGGGCCTTGCACACCTGTGTGCACACCTGCCCGTCAAGCAGCCCTCTGGGGAGGGGCCTTGCACACCTGTGTGCACACCTGCCCGTCAAGCAGCCCTGCCCGGGGCCTTGCACACCTGTGTGCAGACCTGCGTGCATACCTGCCCGTCAAGCAGCCCTGCCCGGGGCCTTGCACACCTGTGTGCACACCTGCGTGCACACCTGCCCGTCAAGCAGCCCTGCCCGGGGCCTTGCACACCTGCGTGCACACCTGCGTGCACACCTGCCCGTCAAGCAGCCCTCTGGGGAGGGGCCTTGCACACCTGTGTGCACACCTGCCCGTCAAGCAGCCCTCTGGGGAGGGGCCTGTGGGCACTGTGTCTCCCCACGCCCAGGGGAAGCCCTGCCTCCGCCCAGTGGCTGCTGGGTCACGGGACCCCTGCCGAGGCCCCCCAGCAGGTGGCCTGTGGTGGGCCGGCTTTGCTCAGCCCTCCTGGACTTGCTGACCCGCCAGGCCCTGCCCACCAGCACTGTCCGCTCACCGGGGCCTCGGAGCCTCCCTGGAGGAGGCCTGCTTTTCCTCCCTGCCCTCCCTCTGGCGGGCAGGGCGGGCCTTTGGCTGGCCAGGCTTGAGCTCAAGACACCTGCACTCAGGGGGACGGCTCGGCTCCCCGGGGCGGCCCTGGAGGGCAGGGGAGGAGGCCTCCCCACATCAGCACCACAGAGCTAGCCTGGGACTCCTGCCCTGATGGGCAGCGTGGGGTGGCCCAGGGAGGCCCAGAGGACAGACACCACAGCCGGCCTGGCCACTCGGCCAAAACAGCCCTCCAAGTGGTCAGTGATGGATGGGCCTGGCCTTCCAGCCCACCCTCCCATCTCCTAGTCAGAGAGCGCGTGCCCAGGGCGCCCAGAGCCAGGACGGCCTCCTCACCCCGCCAGGCCTGCGGGTCTGGAGCACCCCAGCGTGGCCATCCCGGGGCCCAGGGTCCACCACGCCTGGCGCCCAGAGCAGGCCCAGCATGGGGAGTTCAGGCTGTCTGCGGGTGGTGGGGAGGGAGCTGGGGGCTGGGGCCCAGGGAGCGGTGTGGGGGACCACGGGGCGGCATGGAGCCCCGCAGCTCGGGGCCAGCCTGCCTCAGCTCTCCCGCCTCAGGAGCCGCAGAGAAGCCTCCACCCGAGGCCCCGCTCACACGGGGCGAGGGCTCTGGGACCGCTCCGGCTGTCGTGCGTGGCCACCAGCAGAGCCCCCGGGACAGCCCCACGAGGCGCCTCGCTGAGCGTCCGGCTTTGGGCGAGTGGAGGTTCCGAGGCGAAGAGGCGCTGGCCAGGGGAGAGGAGAGCCTGGGGCCCAAGCCAGGAACGGACGCCATCAGAAAACCCTTGGGGCTCGGTGGTGGAGTGCTGGCCTACTGTGCGCAAGGCCCTGGGTTCAACTCCAGACCACACACACAAGAAGGAAGCAAGGAAGGGTGGGGAGACCACCCAGCGACGGATAAACAGAGCCACAGAGCTCACCGCCCACAGCCCCCAGGTGGGGTGACGCCGTGGGGCCCAGGCTGGGGACCCAGCTGACCCTGTGCTGGGCAGCGCTGGGCTGGGGCCAGCGAGGCACTCGGGCCTGACGCATTATTGCACTAGCAGCTTGCTCGGCTGGCTGGCAGCGCCCCAACAGGGCCAGCGGCCGCCTCCGTGGCTGCAGAGGAGCGGGCTCTGGGCCAGGCGTCTCCGTCGCACAGGCGGGCGCCCCCAGCATCTCCCTTGCTGGGCTGGGCCACCCCCACCCCCAGCCTCTGAGGGAGGCATGCCACCAGGCCACTCGCCAGCTCCCTTCCCGGGAGTCTGCGCCCGACAGGGGTCAGCGTGAGGGGCGGACACGGAACATGGCCGCAGCTTTGATGTCGAGTCCGCCCGGGCAGGAGTAGCTGACCCAGAGCCTGTCCCTGCCGAGCAAGACCCTGGCCCCGGCAAAGGCTCTGGCCTGGAAGCCTCCTCAACGCCGCGAGTGGCTTCTCCCAGCTGTGCCCCAGCCAGGGTCCCAGCCCCTTCCCCCCTGTCCACAGGCTGGGGACCACAGGCCGTGGTGTCTGCCGCTGTCCGTGCTAATGCCAGGCCATCGGTTTCCTCCTTAAATGGCACTCCAGGGACAGCAGGTTGTCACCGCACCAGTGTGGGAAGCAGGCTCTCACTGCCACTGGCTGTGGCGTCTTGTGCCACCATCCGGGGACTGCGAGGAAAGGTCCACGCGGATGGGACAGGTGGAGAGAGCTGATCTTGAAAACACCTCTTTAGTTTAAGCCCTCGATCAGTCCTCCCTTCGCTCAGGCCATTCTGGGTAGGATTTTCTGTCACTTGTGATCCAAGGAGACCGGCCTGTGTTCAAGTTCTAGGTTGGAGCTCCGTCGGTGAGGCAGTGTGTGGGACAGGCCTCAGATGGCTCTCGCCAGCCTGCAGAAACCACGTCACAACCTGTCCCATCAGGAGCACGACCTCAGAAGTCACCTCACAAGGTGACTTGTCCTCCGCAAGCTGCTATTGCCATAAATAGGGGGAGTCTGGGAGCCGTCCCGCCCTGAGAAGCCCAGGGAGACGCGGTGGCCCAGGGTCAGGTGGGGCCTGGTGGGCTCCTGGGCAGAAAAGCAAAGCAGGGGAGGCAGTGGTGTCTGGGTGGGGTCGTGCATGGAGTCGTCCCGCTGTCACCAACCTGCCCTGGAGGGTGAGATGGGAGTGGGGAGCAGGCGTGGGTGTGGGCGGGGCCTCTGCAACATTTTCGTGAATCTAGAAGAATCACTTTTTTTTTTTTTAATACTTATTTATTTGCTTTAGTTGTGCACAATGCAATGCATTTACGTTTACGTGGTGCTGAGGATCGAACCCGGGCCGCGCACGTGCTAGGCGGACGCTCTACCGCTGAGCCACAACCCCAGCCCCTCTAGAAGAATCACTTTTAAGTAAAAAGTGCACCTTAGCCGGGCGCGGTGGCGCACGCCTGTAATCCCAGCACTTGGGAGGCTGAGGCAGGAGGATCGCGAGTTCAAAGCCAGCCTCAGCAATGGCGAGGCACTTAGCAACTCAGTGAGACCCTGCCTCTAATAAAATACAAAAAAGGGCTGGGATGTGGCCCAGTGGTCGAGTGCTCCTGAGTTCAATCCCTGGTACCAAAAAAAAAAAAAAAAAAAAAAAAAGTGCACCTTAAAAGGGGAGGAACACAAGGCACCCGACTCTGGAGGACGGCCCTCAGAGACGGCCGTGCCTGTGGACCCACTTGCTCCCCTCGGCCAGGCCAGAGCTCTGGAAGGAAGGTGTGCCTGGTCATACCTCTGTGCCAGGGCAGCCCGGCTGTTGGACATGCCCACAGCAGCCGCCAGGGTGCAGTCTCAACAGGAAGAGCCCTGGCAGGGACCTGATGGCCCAGAGGACGGGGGACGCTGGCCTTTTCACGTGGGCAGTGGGGTCCAGAACCACGGCCGTGAGACCCTGTTGGCCACGCTGAAACTAGTGTCCCAAAGTCGGTCCCCCACCCCCCCGCTGTGCAGGAAGGTCGGGGAGAAGGGAAGGGGAGGCAGGTCGGCACCCCGGCTTCGAGCAGGGCTGGCGAGGAGGGGCTGCAGGGGTGCCTGGGAGAAGCCAAGGGCGCGGCCCGCCAGCGGCAGGGCTGGGATGCCAGGGACGGGGCTCCCAGAGCAGAGGCGGCTGCCCCCAGCTGGCCCCGGCCAGGAGGGCCAGGGAGCGCCGAGAGGAGCGGGCCTGGGCGGGAGCTGCCCAGGACTCAGGCTGGGCTCTGCGACAGGTGGGCACAGGCCTGTGGCGCGGGGCCCAGGGGTCCGGGTAGGCAGGCGCAGCGCGGCGGCCCCAGGAGCCCCTCTGCGGACCAGGCCCAGCTCTTCCTCGACACTCCCAGGGCCGGAGGATGGAGGGAGCCGGGGACGCCCAGAAAGACCCTCAGGATCAGCAGACCCCCAGCATGGCAGTGCCCTGAAGACCGCCCCCCCCAGAATGAAGGGCTCGGTCCAGCCGTGGGAGGAGGAGGAAGGCCACGAGCACCCTCCGTAGGGCGACCGGGCGGGGCCCTGCGTGTTCTCTGGCTCACCCTCGGGCAGGGCCCAGGGTCAGGTCTTGGGGCGGATGGGACGCTGGTCCCGGCCCTCAGAGCCAGGGGCCCCCTCAGAGGGGCTGCCTCCACTGTACCAGTCCCCTCCCGCAGCCTGGCAAGAGCCCTGAGAGGAGACGGGCCCAACAGGAGGACTTCCTAGAGGAGGGTGACGTCTGAGCTGACCCGGGGGGAGGGGCAGGGTGGGGAGCCGTGTGGCCAGAAGGGACGCCAGGGGACAGCAGAGTCCTGGCAGCGCGTCCTTCTCCTTCTGCGTCCCTGAGCCAGCTGGGGTGGGGCTGGCCCAGCAGCCCCCGGCCACGGTGTCCCAGCGGGGTCAGCCCTGACAGCGATGCAGCACAGCCGTTGCCCGTCACCATTGCAGAGTCCTGTTGCCCAAGGGAGTCACAAGCCAAGAGCACGCTGAGGACCAGGACAGAGGCCCTTCCACTGCGAGGTCCCACAGAGGGCGGAGCAGGGGCCAGGGACCGGGCGGGGCCGCAGCCTCCTCTCCCGGTGACTGAGGAAAGCACCCACCCGGCTTCGCCGCGAAGACAGGAGAGTCCCACAAGGGTGGTGCCCTGGGCGTGGAGTTGTGGGCAACCTGCACCCTCACTCTAAAGGCTGCTTCCCGGGCGTGCCAGGCGACAGAGCAGACAGGGCACGCGCGGAACGGCTGCAGGGGTCGCGCAGCCCCAGCGGAGGCGCAGAAGGACCAGGCCCGGCTCCCCAGGGACCACAGGAGGGCGCAGGCCGCCCGGCCAGGCAGAGCACAGTGGCTCACGCCCCCTTGGTGCCTGCCCCCAGGCCAGCCCCAGCAGCCCCGCCACAAGCCTCCTTACAGTAATCAGCGATGATGTTGAACGTAAAAAGATCGCTTTCCCGGAAAACTGCTGACTCGGGTCTGGGAAAGAGAGGGCTTACGAGAGACGGGCTCCCAATCCATACGGGGCTCTCGGCGGCCTTGATCAATCTGCACCCCCGGAGCTAGGCCAGCTGTGATTTATGAAATTCCACAAGTCAGATCTCTGTGTCGCCGGAGTATTACTAACAGCAAAGAGGAGCGCTCTCCTGACAGCCCCCCTGGCCAGCTTTGAGACCCTCCCAGGGACACGCACGTGGCCCCAGCCCTCACACACTGTCCGCAAATGGGACACGAGCAAAGAAGCACCTGCTTCTCCCGCGGGGGCTGCAGGCCCACTCCCACCGCCTCTGGGGACCCTGTCCTTGCACACGTCGCCTGCATCGCCCAGCGGATATTCGGGGACCCCTGCAGGCGAGTCTGATGACCCAGAGAGGCCCTGGCCTGGGTCTCGGCCCACTCGCAAGGAGATGGCAGACGGAGGGACAAGCAATTCTCCCAGCTCCACCAACGAGTTTGTGTTGGGGTTTTGGTCAGAAATCTCTAGGCAATACCAGCTTCCTTCCATCTTCATGCCCTAGAATTAGATTCCATCTGCAGTCTCCTCCCACCAGGCGACGCGTCCTAGGGTCCCTCCTTTAAGCTGCTCTAGGTGAAGGTTAACAGCTACAGACCTGGATCCACCAGAGGGCAGCGGATCGCGTGGGGGGCGAGGTCTTTCCAGGCATCAGAAGGGAGACGGGCGATGCATTTGGCCACAAGAGAATTAAAAACGTCTGTGTGATCGAAGACACCATAAGCCAAAATTAAGACCAAATGGCCAGCTCGGAGAGCCTTCGGTATAGATCGCAAAGGACCAGCAGTGCTGTCGCAAAGGAATGCATTCTTCTAAAAGATGGGCACACAGTAGAAAAACAAGCGAAACCTCAAACAGGCATTTTCTCAGACTGCCCCTTGGCCTGCAAGCCTGTGACCACCACTGGTCTTCACGAGTTGAGTCGTCTTCGACAATAGGCAGTTTCTCTTCTGTGAAACTGGCAAATGCCGCTTAAACTGGAAAACCAGTTCTGGCTGAAGAATGGAAGAAAGCTCTGCTGGTAGAAGCATACATTGGCATATCTTTTGGGGGAGACACCAAAATCTTAATAAAATTCATGCAAATATCTCCTAAGGAAATAAACAGCCACTGTGTACGATGCCAGATGTGCACATAGGAGTAGCCATTGTATACGATGCCAGAAGCTGCAGCAGTCTGCACGAGTTGAAGCAGCCATGGTAGGAAGGCATGTAGTCTCCAAACGTGTCACAGAAGAGGCTTAAGATGTTGAGCAGTGTCCAAAAAATACCGTTAAGTGGTGAACGAGAGTCAGGAAACAGACGGTCGTGTGCGTGCCAGGGAGCGGGGACTCTGTAGCAGACGGGGCCTGGGAGACCCCCGCCCAGGACGCAGGAACGTCTGGCACAAAGCAGGGGCAGGCCAGGTCAGCCTCAGCCCCAGCCTGTGACTCTTGCTCTTTCTGCTCCTGCTGATTTTGTCCTGGGGGTCACTTCAATTGACTCATCTTGAATCCTCTTGCAAACCTGTGGGCACCTGAACTCACAGGCAAACGTGGGGACCAGGGAGGACGGCGCTGGCAGCGTGGCAGAACCAGACACTCAAAAATGGTTAGAAGGGTAGATTTTATGTTACGTGTGCCTTATGATACAAGAAAAAAATAAATGTTTTTTTAAAATATTTAAATTTTTTTTTTTTTTTTTTTTTTTTTTGTGGTACCGGGGATTGAACTCAGGGGCACTCGACCACTGGGTCACATCCCCAGACCTTTTTTGTATTTTATTTAGAGACAGGGTCTCACTGAGTTGCTAAGTGCCTCACCATTGCTGAGGCTGGCTTTGAACTCATGATCCTCCTGCCTCAGCCTCCCAAAGTGCTGGGATTACAGGCGTGCGCCACCGCGCCCGGCTTTAAAATATTTTTAAAATATTTATTTGCTTTTTGTTGCACACAATGCGTTTATTTTTACGTGGTGCTGAGGATTGAACCCGGGCCGCGCACGTGCTAGGCGAGCGCTCTGCCGCTGAGCCCCAACCCCAGCCCACATTCATGTTTTATCAACAACAAAAACCCATCCGAGACGCCTCTGCCAGCTGTAGTGTGTGGGCGCCGGTTCAGCATGAACTCGGGGTGAAGGGGGCAGCGCCGTCCAGCAGAGCGCCCGGCTCTAGCACCCAGCCCCTGTCCCCAGCTGGGTCTCGGCGGCGCCTCTGCTCCGGGAGCCTGTGCACCGAGAAGGGCTGCCTTGCGCGGGGGACTTGCTGTGAGGACCAAAATCAGGATGCATCCAGAAGGTGGCGTCCCACCTGCCACCGTTGTTAGTGCCCTTGGGCGTGCGGGACTGGGCTGCACCGAGGGCCAGCGGTGAGTCAGGTTGGCTCTGAACCTGTGAGCTCAAGCCTCAGGCGGAGCCCGGAGACAGCTGCTCCTGGGGACGGGCCGCGTCTCACCTCCGGTCAGACCGCGCGAGCGGGCGGGGGGGCTGTGGCCATCGCAGACAGAGCCCTCCACGTGGGACAGGACCAGTGGGAGCAGGCCTGAAACTCACGCAGGACCTGGCCGCGGGGTCTCAGCCTAGGTGGCCAGAGCACAGGCCCCACTCCAGGGCAGGTGTGAGGGCCCTGCCTCAAGGCTCCAGGGCTCTGCCAGCCGAGCCAGGGAGCGGGGTTGGAGTGGGCAGTGGGACGCGGAGGGCTACGGGCTGAGCCCCTGTGGGCCGCAGACTCGGGCCTTCAGACATGCATGACGCAGCTGTCCGCAGCTCCCGGCCACCCCTGGGAGCCCACCCCCACGGGCCTGGGTGGGGACAGAATCTGCCTTTGAAACCAGGCCCCACCCAGGCCAGAGATGCCAGGGCAGGAACCCCAGAGCCCAGCAGACTGCAGTGTCCAGAGGGGGCCTGTCCACCAGGCTGCCCTCCTGGGAGCAGGGCCCCAGAGCCACCCAGAGTGGGCGGCCAGTGGGAAGCAGGGCAGGGGACTCATGCCTGTGGTCTCTCCAGGACACTTGAGCCCCTGCCAGCCAGGGCCTCCCAGCCTGTGCCCCGGGCGTCACCCCCACCTACCTACCCAGGTCCTGCAGGTGGTGCTGAGGCCCAGCTCCCCCCAGGCTGGCTTTCTGGGACCCCTAATGCATCTGCCTTGCTGCTGCCCTGTGCTCAGGGTGCCCAGCCAGGGCTGTGGGGTCACCAAGACTTCCTGGCTCCTCTGGCTCAGGGGGAGCCCCAGTCTCAGGGAGCTTCAGTGCCCGCAGGGGACACCGTCCACCTCCAGAGGCCTGCGCACTGGCTCGGCTGAGGCACTGCTGCCCTCTCCTGGCTCAGAGGGGCACTGCCCTAGGCACTCCCCAGGGAGGCTCAGGCTTGACCGGGGTCCCACGAGGCATTGCCCAGAGGCCAGTAAGAGGGACTCAGGACTTCACAGGGCCCAACACCAGCAGAAAAGGAGTGAGACCCCCGCAAGGATCACCTCTGGGCTCTCTGAGCTGCCCGGAGCCCATGTTCTCGGGACAGAAGTGGAAACTTCAGGAGGAGGCAGCACAGAGGAGGGGACTTAGAGTCCAGCTCCGGCGTCTTCCAGGAGGGGACTGAGGGCTCCAGGAGTCAGGACCTGGACGGGGATGGCTCGAGGCTCTGGAGACTGCGAGAGGCTCAGGGAGGCGCAGAGCACTGGCAGTGGGCGAGGCCCCTCCCAAGGTGCCAGCTAGGCCAAGCTGCCACTGCCCTTAGGGCTGGGCCCGAGCCAGGCTCAAGGCACACTCCTAGCACAGGGCCTGAATGGGACCTGGCCACGCCCCCGTTCCTGCAGAGCTGGGCGGGGTCCTCATTTCCTGTCAGGACCCCACCCCAGGCTCACCCCAGGCTCCTGAGGCCGCCCTCAGGCCCCAGAACGCAGTGGGGAGTGGGCCAGGGAGGGGCGTGCTCCTGAGCCTGGGGGAGTGTCCCCTTGGCCTCTCTGTGCATCCCTGAAGGTCTGTGTGGCCCATGGGAACACACAGGATGCCCCCTGGCCCCGACCCACAGCGCTCCCCGAGCCCAGGAGGGTCCTTCCACCACAGGCCACCCTGCCGTTCCTGGAGCCCAGGCTCCCGGCCGTGGTCCACCATTTCTTAGCCGCTCAAACAAGGCTGGACAGGAGGAGTGCCAGCTTTGCCTTCAGTGTCCCTGTTCTCAGCCTCGGCATCTGGCTGACCACGAGAGCCCCTGGGGCTTTCAGAAAGGAAGGCCAGGCCCAGGCCGGCCTTGGCTCAAACCTCCCATGCCAGCCTTCGCTGAGAATGGGCCCCACTGCTCACTGCCTCCACGTGGAGGCCACTGGGTCAGTTTAAAAACGCAGGCTCAGGGTGGGCACCTTGGGCGTCCTGGGTCCCTGTTGCCGTGCTGATCACGGGGGCTCGCAGAGAGAGGCGTCCCCAGCGTGTCGCAGCTCAGAAGCAAGGCCCGAGGGCCCAGCGGCCAGGGCCGGGGGCGAAGGGCCAGCGCTGGGTTCTGCTTCATGTCAGGTTTGCGTGTCGGCAGGCTGGCCAGACTCAGCATGGCAGGGTGCTGCACGATTCCGGGCCAGGGAGGGCGGGCTGGGTCGCGTTTGGTGACGCTGTGAGGCCAGGAGCTCGGTGCACACAGGACCAACCAGAGTCAGGAGAGATTCCAACAGACCAAGGGTTCGCCCCCCCCAGGGGGTCGGGCTCTTCCAAGAAGGATGGAAGACTGCCAGGAGAAGTGTCCCGTGTCACTGGCTGCAGCTGAACCAGGCCCCCCAGATGCCACCCCTGCAGCTGAACCAGGCCCCCCAGATGCCACCCCTGCAGCTGAACCAGGCCCCTCAGATGCCACCCCTGCAGCTGAACCAGGCCCCCCAGATGCCACCCCTGCAGCTGAACCAGGCCCCCAGATGCCACCCCTGCAGCTGAACCAGGCCCCCCAGATGCCACCCCTGCAGCTGAACCAGGCCCCCAGATGCCACCCCTGCAGCTGAACCAGGCCCCTCAGATGCCACCCCTGCAGCTGAACCAGGCCCCCAGATGCCACCCCTGCAGCTGAACCAGGCCCCCAGATGCCACCCCTGCAGCTGAACCAGGCCACCCAGATGCCACCCCTGCAGCTGAACCAGGCCCCCCAGATGCCACCCCTGCAGCTGAACCAGGCCCCCAGATGCCACCCCTGCAGCTGAACCAGGCCCCCAGATGCCACCCCTGCAGCTGAACCAGGCCCCCCAGATGCCACCCCTGCAGCTGAACCAGGCCCCCCAGATGCCACCCCTGCAGCTGAACCAGGCCCCCAGATGCCACCCCTGCAGCTGAACCAGGCCCCCAGATGCCACCCCTGCAGCAGGGCGCACAGCCCTCTCCCATGTGGCCACAGAAGGCGTCCCCACAGGCGCTCCCAGCTGGGCCTGTGAGGCTCCAGCCGCCAGCAGTTGGCTGGGGTCTTATCTTGGCTCTCCCCATTCTGAGTAACCCACAAGGTGGCTCTCTGCCCCTGGCTGCCCTATGCCCTGGGGCACTGCAGGTGCCTTCCTTGCTTTTCCTGGCCTCTCGCTCCTGGGCAGCAGGAATGCATGTCACAAGGCTCGACAGGCCTGGACTGTGCCCTCATTGTTTACAGTGACCATAACAAGCTGGGTGGGGCGAGGGCCAGGCCCGCGGTGCTTCACCTTCCGTTCTTTCTCTTCTTGACAAGAACACGATCTGGGCATGGGCAGAACGTTCGCAGCACACTGGGGTGAAGCCGGAACGGAGCGGCCAGAGCTGGGGCAGGGAGGTCCCCGGACAAGGAGAGAGGTGGGGGGGCAAGGGGACGACAGGAGGACCTGCCACTAGGCCACCTGGAGTCTAGTGTGGCCTGCCTAGTGAAGCAGGAGAGTTGGGAGCCCTCGGGCGCTCCATGGAGGGCTTGGGAGTCCCCAGGGGACGGCAGGGCCCTGGGGTGACAGCCGCAACGTCCTCTGTACTGAGCTCACAGTGAGCACCAGGACACCCAGGCAAGCACTGGCTGGTCGTCACGGGAAGCGCCCGGAACCAAGTCGTGGGTGCCTGCATGTGCTGGGGGGAACCCAGGGCCTCGGCTGGCTGGGCCAAGCCACTCCTGGCCATGGTGCTTCTGAAGCAAGTAGTACGGAGGCAAGAGGGCCCCTCCTGCCCTGACCGCACCTCGACCGCACCTCGGGGCAGCACGGGGGGCAGGGAACCTCGCGGAGGAGAATCCCCCCTCACACAGGGAAAGGCACGATGCGGGAGGACGGCCAACTCGAGGCTCCTGTGCGCTCATGGTCCAGGTGCTGAGGGTCTCCGCTCCGTGGCCAGTGACGTCACAGGAGGCAGCCAGGGTCCATGCAGTGGTGGTCACCTGCCACAGACTGGCTGCAGTGGACTGGAAGTTGGACATGAGGCCAGCTGCGTGGTCCGGATGTACGTGTGCGGAGCAGGCACATCTGCAGACAGGGCGCCGGGAGCCGGGTCAGCACTGGGGCCCGAGGCCCTGGCACCCACAGCGGAGGCAGGGACATCTGTGCACTCGGACGCACTGTTTCCCCAACCAAGCCTGCACATGGAAGGAGGAGAGAAGGGAACCAGGAGGCCCTGGCTGCCTGCCATGGGCCAGTTGGGACAGAGAGCACTGGGCCGTGCGCTCAGAGGTGCCAGGAGGCCGCTGGGAGTCCCTGTCCTCGCGGAGGTGGCGGCAGGAGTGTGTGGTGCCCTGAGCCTGGGAGAGAGGGGCAGCTCTGCAGGAGGCGCAACGCCTGGGCCTGGAACCTGCTTTCAGATGATGTGGGTGGGCTGGGGCTGGGGTGGGCACTGCAGCTGCCCGAGCGGACGCCGCACGCTCCTGGCTCCTCCTCCGCTCGCGAGTGTCCGAGCCTTTCCACTAGAGCAAGTTGGGGCGGCAAGGGCGGAGCCACGTGGACTGGCCTGGAGTCTGCCCGGTCCCAGGAGGCAGCCATCTGGGTCATCTCTGGCTAGTCACCTGCAGGCCTGCTCCAGCTCCTTGTGAGCGCTCTGGAGACACCCTGGCCTCGTCTCTTGGCCTCAGTGGCTGGCAAAGGCTGGCACCTCCTCGAGGTTCCACCGTCTCTGGAGACCTGGGGGAGCAGGGGACATGGTGAGCTGCACCAGGACCCAGACGATGCAGCGTGTCCCCAGCTGGAATTTTCCACCAGCCTGCTCGCCGTCGTGACTCAGCCCAGCCAGACTGGGGGCCGCCCCGGCCCATCGCGCCCACTGCAGGAGGAAGGGCGGCGGCCCGGGCCTTATCACTGGGCCGGACTTTTCCACTGTGACCCGGGGACCCTGGGGCCTGCTGCTTGCCCAAAATAGACTTCCTGTGGGAGCCCTGTGGCCTGAGCTGGGGCCGACAGCCCGGCGTGAGCTTGCACTCCAGGCCCCGATGACAGCCGCTCATGGGACCTCTGTCACCCTCACCGCAGCCCCGGAAGTAGGGGAAGTAGGGAGGGATTCGGGGGTGGGGGCTTGCAGATGGCGCACACAGGCTGAGGCGTGAAGCTGACCCCCACCTGACCCTGGCCCTCCGCGGCAGCCCTGCACACCACGCAGCCGAGGTGCAGCCTGGGAATGCCCTGTCCACACGGAGGACGCGGGTTTTGTCCATGTGGAGAGTCGTGGCCTTTCCAACATTTCCACTCCTGCCCCCGTGACAGGCCACAGTGACCCTCAGGACCCGCACTTCCTGCATGCGGGGGCGTGGCAGTGAGTGACCGTGTGATCACCAGGCCCAGAGGAAGAACTGACGGAACAGCCGGAACCGAGCGCAGCCAGGACCAGCAAAGCCCCAAGCTGGGCAGAGGCCCCCTAAGGAGGTGCCAGCTGCCACACACTGGCCTTTGTGCCCAGGGCCACCAGGGCCTCCCACACGCTGACCCCAGGCACCTCCCCAGAGCGCCAGCCGAGGGGCACTCAGGAGGGAGCAAGTGAGCCCGAGGAGGGAGGCCAGCCTCCACTTCACTCCCCACTGGTGAGCGGGCGCCATGCACTCTGTCCCCACAACACCAGGTGTGCAGCTCGGTGCGCGGGCCTCTCCTCAGGGCTGCAGGAGAGGCCCTGGGACCTGGGAACCAAGGCCCAGCCACCTCTGGGACAGGACCAGTGTCCCCACAGCTGCATGGCTAGCACTGTGCATGGTGTCTCTCTCTCACACTCACACACAGGTGCACAGCCATCACACACTCACACACTCACACACAGGTGCACAGCCATCACACACTCACACACACACAGGTGCACAGCCATAACACACTCACACTCACACACAGGTGCACAGCCATCACACACACACACACACACACAGGTGCACAGCCATCACACACACACACACAGGTGCACAGCCATCACACACTCACACACACACAGGTGCACAGCCATCACACACACTCACACTCACACACAGGTGCACAGCCATCACACACTCACACTCACACACAGGTGCACAGCCATCACACACACACACACACACACACACAGGTGCACAGCCATCACACACTCACACACACAGGTGCACAGCCATCACACACTCACACACACAGGTGCACAGCCATCACACACTCACACTCACACACAGGTGCACAGCCATCACACACACACACACAGGTGCACAGCCATCACACACTCACACACACAGGTGCACAGCCATCACACACACTCACACACAGGTGCACAGCCATCACACACTCACACACACAGGTGCACAGCCATTACACACACACACACACAGGTGCACAGCCATCACACACTCACACACACTCACACACAGGTGCACAGCCATCACACACTCAAACACACAGGTGCACAGCCATCACACACTCACACTCACACACAGGTGCACAGCCATCACATACACACACAGGTGCACAGCCATCACACACTCACACACAGGTGCACAGCCATCACACACACACACAGGTGCACAGCCATCACACACTCACACACACACACAGGTGCACAGCCATCACACACTCACACTCACACACAGGTGCACAGCCATCACACACACACACACACAGGTGCACAGCCATCACACACTCACACACTCACACACAGGTGCACAGCCATCACACACACACACACTCACACACAGGTGCACAGCCATCACACACTCACACACTCACACACAGGTGCACGGCCATCACACACTCACACACACACACAGGTGCACGGCCATCACACACTCACACACACACACAGGTGCACGGCCATCACACACTCACACACCCACACACAGGTGCACAGCCATCACACACACTCACACACACACAGGTGCACAGCCATCACACACACACACACACACACAGGTGCACAGCCATCACACACACTCACACACACACACAGGTGCACAGCCATCACACAAACACACACACACTCACACACAGGTACACACGTCCATCACACACACACGTGTGTGCACACAGGCATGGTCACACATACCCACACACAAGTGCACAGCCATCACACACACTCACACACAGGTACACGGCCATCACACACACACACTCACACGTGTGCACACAGGCACGGCCACACACACCCCACGCACAGGTGCACAGCCATCACACACACACCACACACAGGCACAGTGGCACCCGCGGACCCTCCACGCCCAGCACTCCACGCTCCTTGCCGCGGGGCGCTGGGAGCCGCCCTCTCTGGGTGCGGGGCCTTCCACCTTGAGGACCTTGGAGGTTCAGAGCCCGAGCACAGCTCGCCACAGGACAGCTGGAGCCGCAGGTGATGTCTCAGGTTCTAGCAGCCACACCAAGAAAAGGGAAAGGAAACGGTGACCTTAATCTTAGCGTCTTTTACTTAAATCCACGGTAGCTGTGCACAGCAGCCACACCTGTCGCCCAGCGAGGGCGGCTGAGCAGGACGGCAAGTTGCAGGCCAGCCCGGGCAACTAGGCAAGGCCCTGTCCCAAAATAACATGGAAAGGGCTGGGGCCGCGGCTCAGTGGTGGAGCTTGCCTCGCGTGTGGAAGCCTGGGTCCAACACCCAGCACCAACAAGTGCATGAATCACTCCAAGGTAGCCGAAGTATTGTCACTTTACTATATAACCAATATAAGGAATCACTAGTGATCATTTTTAACTTTCCTTTTTCTTCTAAGTCTCCAAAATCTGCTCATTCGAGTCAGTTTGGGCGTTTAATTTTTATCAGAGTTCCTCCACTGGACTTAGATTTCATGAAATTCAATCAACAAAGTGCACTTGCCCCCCTAAGGCACCCAACACACTTGAATGTTTTTAATCGTTGAACTGAGTACCCGTTTTAAATTTCAGACTTAAAGTCGTTAATTTTGAAAAGAAGAAAACATCCTGTGCACGTTCCCAGAGCTCCGTGGCCACTGTGGGCCGTGGCTATCGTGTAGGACCGAGCGGGTGAAGTGGCCATGCAGCCTGGGGTGGGCTGGGCCGTGGCCTGGTCACCAGTCCCTAAGGCAGGCAGCCCTGGCGGGTCAGCAACTGCAGGCAGGGTGGACAAGGGCTGGGTCAGACAGACAAGCTCCGCCCCCTGGGCATCGCACTGGCCAATTGCCTGTGGGTCCAGGCTCTCCAGGCCTCCTCCCCTCCCAGAGTCCTTTGGGACCCCAAGAACTCAAAGGTCTACAGGCCACTTTTCAGACTGCTCTCCCACGATCCCTCCTGGGCTTCCGCCATGGACACCACCTGGACAGCAGGGCCCATTGCAAGCCCAGCCCAGGCCCGAGTCCAGGCACAGCCCCGCCTGCTGCCTAGAGAACCAGAAGAGAGTCGGTGACCACCCTGTCCAAGAGTGCCCTCCAGCAGCCATCTCTGGCCTCCCCCTGCCCTGGGATAGAGCCCTGGAGGGGCCTCTGGGCTCCCTTCCACTGCCCTCTTTCCTGGGCGTCTGCACAGCTGCTCGCCGGCCCAGCACCCATCGCCTCACCCTAGCTCGGGCTCAGGTCCGGGCTTGCCGGCTCCTCCACCCTGCCCTCTGAGCACTGGTCTTATCTGCTGGGTCCACAGTGCCGTGGCTGACCCTGCTGGGCCCCGCCACGTCCCTGCACAGGGAGGGGAGAAGGAGGGCAGACCCCGCAGCAGGCCGGGGTCCCACAGCCAGCTGTGCGAGAGGGTGGGCGCACCCCACCTGTGGAGCCTCGCAGGGGCTGGGTGTGGCCTCACCCGCAGCCGGGACCCCAGGCCTCAGGTGCCACCTATGGAAAGGACAGAGGCGCCCTCGGCTGTGCCGCCATGAACCTCCGCCTGCCTGCACCAACGTGGGGACCTGGGTGTGCTGGGGGAGGGGCCCAGGGCTGAGAGGCCCACCCAAGAGAGACCCGAGGGGTCGGGCCCACCCCCATCAAGGAGGAGCCGTGGGCGGGAGGGCCGAGACAGACCAGTGACCTCATGCCACGGTGGCCTCATGCTGCAGGCTGGAGCCAGACGCACAGGTGGAGGGTGGTGGAGTCACCATGCGGGCTGGGGGCAATGGAGTCACCATGCGGGCTGGGGAGGGCTGGGGTGGTGGAGTCACCATGCGGGCTGGGGAGGGCTGAGCCAGTGGCCTCTCCCGAGCAGGCCAGATGCCTTGTGGCCCCTCCAGCCCTCCTAGGACCTTCAGCCTCCCTAGGGCGGGCTGGGGGAGGGGCCTTGCTCCCACCAAGAGTCTGCTGCGCGCTCTAGAAGGAGCCTGCCCGTCCAGGGGAGTCACAGAGGGCTGTGGGCCTCTGCCACAGCAGCGTGCCCAGGAGGGCAGCCTCAGGAGGGCTCTGTCACAGATGTGGTGGGGACCTGTGGTTCTTGTAAGCTGAGCCCAGCAGGAAGCGCGTCTCCAACCGCCCCAGGGCAGAAGCTTCCCTTGCTTCCTGGCCCAGTAACTTTCCAGTTTCACCCTTCCCCTCCCGGGCAGGAAGGACGGTCAACCGCTGACCGCCCAGCCAGACACAGGCCTGCCCAGTCAGAAGTCAGGGCTGCCCAGAGCGGCCCGCGGCCCCGGGCCCTTGCCCCCAGCCTGCCCCAGCCCAGGTGGTGACGCCCCTTCCCTGCCCTCAGATCAGGTGGCCACTCATGAGCGGCACCCTTGAAGTGGGGAAGGCTCCCGGAAGGGGCTCAAGGGGACCAGCACGCAGGTCCCTGGACACAAGGGAAGAGGGCGGCAAGAAGAGCCTCACGCAGGGTCAGCGGAGGCTCAGAGGCCTGTGGGGGCCTCTGGAGGAGGCGGAGGTCTGGCAGTGAGTCCCCTGGCCTCCTCCTGGCCTGGGCTGAGGACTCAGGATGGAGGGGAGCTGTGCGTGTCCTCCTGAGCCAGCCCGCACCGCGCCCCAGCTGCAGCCCAGTCATAGGCCAGACCCACACTCCCCCCGGGGCTGTGGCAGGACTTCACTCCCCTTCCTGGGACAGAAGGGCCACACGGCTGCCTGGCGGAGCCTGGTGGGCACCTTGGGGCCAGAGTGCGGTCCACTCTGCCCGGCAGCCCCCGCCCAGCCTCCGGATGAGCCTGCAGGGCCAGGGCTTGCCCATGAGGCTGCTCAGCCTGGCCGTGAGGGACAGCGCCCAGGGCGGATGAGGCCCAGTGAACCCCTACCCAGCCCCCTTTTCCAACAGCTTCCTGGCAATTCCGCATTTGGAAATATTTTAAGGAAAGCTGTTTTGTTATTCAAATTTGCCACTATCAAAAAAGGGAACTGGCCATCCCACCACTCCTGCCAGTTTCCCCAGAAGAGCAGATCACGCCCCGGAACTTGGTCCACAGAGCCTGGACCAAGCCTTCCAGTCTAGACAGAGGGGACGCGTGTCCTCCAGCGCCGGGGAAGGACCCTGGTGTCCACAGCCCTGCGTCAGCAGGAGCCGCAGCACGTGGGGCTGAGCCCACAGCAAGGCCCAGGGCAGGCAGGCGCTCCAGCGTGCTCTGAGGCCACTGCTATCCACATCACCTGGGCAGAGGCCTCTGTTCTCCTCCCAGGGAAAGGAGGGTAACAAAGAGTCCGCTGGAACCCCACCGCCGAGCCCAGCTTCCGTGGAGAGCACCCTTCCCTCTGCAGGAACTGCCCTGGGGTGTGCAGCTCGGAGAGAGCTGCTGGCCTGTGGACCTCAGCGACTGAGCAAGGACACAGCCTGAGGCTCGACTTTGCAGCCCCCTCCTGGCGGCTGCAGGACCCCCCTTGCCTGTGCCAGGTGGCTCTCCCCACCCAGGCCTGGCACGGGCTCCCTCCTACTGACCATCCAGGGTGCAGGGTCTGCGACTAGCCAGGCAGCCTCAGGGTAGGCAGGACCCAGGGGCTTCCTCCTGATGCTGGGCTGCAGGCAGAAGCAGCAGGGAGGCCAGCAGCTCCACGCAGACCCCCACCCCCGTGGCTCCCTCCCAGTTTCCTGCCTGCTTGCCAACACCTCGCAGAGGCCCAGCCCTGCTACAGATAAATGCCACCTTATGCCACAGACAAGGCTCCTTCCCGATCTCCAGTCCTCACTATCCCCCAAGACCAGGGCTTGATGTCCAGCTGCTGACCACAGCACCTCTGGTCAGAGGCACATAGAGCTTCCCTGCCTGACCGAGAAGCTCTCTCTGACCTCTCTCCCTCCCCACCACCTCTGATCTAAGCAAGTGTCTCCAGGACGTCTCTCCGGTCTGCTGACTTCCCCCACCACCCCCAGCCCCATCACTTCTTGCCAGGTCTCCTTGCAGCCATTCTGGTCTTTTGCCCCTACCAGGCCCTCCCCAAGAGGGACGTAGCAAGATCTCCTAAGAATACACAAGGACTCGTGTCACAGTGTGTTAAGACCCCTCAATAGCTCTGCATTGTTCTACAGGAAAAGTTCAAACTCTTTACTATGTTCTGGGAGGAGGGCTGTCATGGTCAAGACCATACATCATTACCATCATCACACAGTCATGACGTGATCACCACCATCACCATCACTATCACCACCACCATCATGACCATCACCATCACCATCACCACCACCACAATCATCTCACCACCACCACCATGACATCATCACCACCACCATCATCACCACCACCAACTTCATAACTATCACTACCACCATCATCACTACTACCACCATCATGACCACCACCACCACTACCATGATGTCATCACCACCACCATCACCACCACTACCTTCATGACTATCATTACCACCATCATCACTACTACCACCATCATGACCACCACCACCACCACCACCACCACCACGATGTCATCACCACCACCATCACCACTACCACCATCACCACTACTACCACCATCATGACCACCACCACCACCACCACCCTCATGACGTCATCACCACCATCACCACCACCACCATCACGTCATCACCACCTCATCACTGTCCTCATCATCTGCCCACAAAGCAAGAGTCTCAGCTTCATGGAAGCAAACCTTGGTACTTAAGCTCATCCCCTAGAAGTGACTGCAGGGACACTGGAAGCAGGATACCGCGGACACCTTAGCTCCCATCAAGGAACACAGCCTGGCTAGTAAGGAACCGATCCTCTCGGGCCACTTGAGATGATAACAGGGCAGTGAAGAGCACTGAAGGGCACTCTGGGGTTCCATTTCCCTGGTCTGAAGCACCCGGCCGAGTCATGGGTTGCTGGGAGCTGGGTTAACTGGCCCAAGTGTGGGCCCCACCGTGCTCAGCCAAGTGGGAAGCCTGCCGTCCGGAACCTCACCCGGTGCAACCGCCCACACCAGCCTCTCCGTCACCCATGGCAGAGAGCTAGGCGCAGGTGACCCTCGACCCCCAGCAAGGTCTGCAGCAGCCAGAGAGCAGGAGTGGGCCTGTAGCCGCCTGAAGCGATGGCCGCTTGGAGCAAAGAAGCCGCGGGAAGAAGTGTAGAGACGAACTGGAAACAAACAGCCCTTTATTCTGATAACTTTTCTCTCTGGCTCTAACTACACCCCAACACGCCGTCCACGCTCCTCTAACCTCCAAAATGGCGCAGACCTCATCCGCAATCTCGCTCAAGTCCCTCGAGATCTCCGGCCAAGTCTCGCAAGATCCCGGGCCAAGTCCCGTGAGACTATGGAAGGCGCCAATGCCCAAAACATGTCCAAAGCCCGTAGTCAACCGCAATTTAAGCCATCTCCCCAAACAGGGCTCCTGCATTGGCCCAGCCTTCCCTGGCCCCACCTTGCTCTGCTCCTATAGCCGGGGCCACCTCTGCCGGCCCCCAGGCCTGTGCTCCTGCTGCTCCCTCCTGCTGGAGCTCACGCCGGCCACCCACCCACCTGACCCCTGCCCAGCAGGCCCGCGGCCACCGCCTGCTCTCCAGGCTCTGCGGCCCTGCTGCACATGTTTGCTTGGCTCTGAGATCTAGATCTATCTTCCCCAGACTCCATGGGAGGTCCACACTCCCAGAGCCACGACCCGCCTGTGGCAGGGTGCCCTGAGCATCAGGCAGACCTTGGCCTCCCCGCGTGACCTGTCTGGCCCTGGTGTGGCCCTTTCCATGTGCTATCTCATTTGTTTCTCCCAACAGCCCTCTGAGGTCAATGTTCTCAGTAACTTCATTTTAAAGCCAAGATCCTGTGGCTCAGAGAAATTGAGACATTTGCCCAAGGTCACACAGCAGGACAATAATCCGACCCAGGTCTGCTAATCCAGAGCCTGAGCTCTGAGCAGCTGTACACACTGCCCAGCCCACAACGGACACAAGACATTTTAAATCCATCTTAAGGCATTTTAAATCCATCTTAAAAACCAGGCGTGATTCGTACAATCAGGGGCTCCTGTGGGTGGAGTCACAGGACTGGTTCTTTTGTGACTGGCCTCTTTCCCTCGGTGGAACGTCCTCCAGGCTCACCCCTGCGGCACTGTGGGTCAGAACTTCCTTCCTTTTGATGCCGGGACACTAGTCCCCCGCAGGGTGGACCAGCTTGCTCACCCTGCACCCCCAGGAGGTTCCTGGGCCGTTTCCACCTCTTGGCAGCGCCTCCTTGGCCGCCGGCAGTTCTTCTGCATGTGTCCCAGGCACAGGACTGCTGGGTGGCTCTGTTTTTTAGCTTTCTGAGCTGCACCAGGTAACACTCCCACAGCCCTGTGTACAGGTGTCCTTCCCGAAGTCCCAGAAACACGACCCCCAGAACACGGGCACAGGAGCAAAGCCAGATAAACGACTGTGCAGCTAAGAAGCTCCCGCACAGAGACGGGGCCGCTGACCGAGCAAAGCGGTGAGCTGCGGTTCCAGCGCGTGGAAGGACACCTGCACCCCACGGCGGCCAAGAGACGACTCCACCACGGGTCACTGGACGCTCAGGTGCCCAGGGACAAAACCCACACCCACCCATCTGATAACGTGGTGTCCAGGATGTTCGAGGGACTCTCACAACCCACAGGCTGGGGGACAGAGTGGGCCGAGGGCCTCCACAGACACCTCTCAGAGGAGGACACACCGTGGCCAGCAGGTGGATGAAGAAAGGACCTTTCCAGTCACCAGGGACATGTAAACCAATACCAGGACGAGCCGGAGCCCGACCCCTGGTGGGTGGCAACGCTCAGAAAGACAAAAGAAAGCCAGTGTTGGCAAAGGCGCGCAGAGGAGGACCCTGTAGGCGCTGGTGGAATGTAAGTGGGCACAGTCGTCATGGAGAACACTAGGGAGGTTCCTCAAGGGACAAAGACAGGACAGCCTGGCCATCTAGCTCTTCTGCTCCTGGGTGGACACCCAAAGGCCCAGCAGCTGCCACCTTCAAGGCCACCTGCAGGGGCAGCGGTCAAGAGGGGTTCACCTGTGTCCAAGGGAAACGTGGGTGCCCAGGGATAAGTAGCTGTGGTCCCACAAGTACTTCCTTGAAAGGCAAGGAAACCTGCCCTTCCCAGAGATGCAGATGACCCTGGGGTCGTCGCATAGGTGCAGTGAGCCAGACACAGAAAGACAGACGCTACATGGTCTCTTAAGGGGAGGGAGGGCGAGGGCGAGGAGCCGGGCGCAGAGTGGGCATGAGGGGGCCACTGGGGTGCAGAGGGAGGGCGAGGGTGCGGAGCCGGGCGCAGAGTGGGCATGAGGAGGCTGCTGGGGTGCAGAGGGAGGGCGAGGGTGAGGAGCCGGGCGCAGAGTGGGCATGAGGAGGCGGCCGGGGTGCAGAGCGAGGGCGGGGGTGTGGAGCCGGGCGCAGAGTGGGCATGAGGAGGCTGCTGGGGTGCAGAGCGAGGGCGGGGGTGTGGAGCCGGGCGCAGAGTGGGCATGAGGAGGCTGCTGGGGTGCAGAGGGAGGGCGAGGGTGAGGAGCCGGGCGCAGAGTGGGCATGAGGGGGCGGCCGGGGTACAGAGGGAGGGCGAGGGCGAGGAGCCGGGCGCAGAGTGGGCATGAGGGGGCTGCCGGGGTGCAGAGGGAGGGCGAGGGTGAGGAGCCGGGCGCAGAGTGGGTATGAGGGGGCTGCTGGGGTGCAGAGGGAGGGCGAGGGCGAGGAGCCGGGCGCAGAGTGGGCATGAGGGGGCTGCTGGGGTGCAGAGGGAGGGCGAGGGTGTGGAGCCGGGCGCAGAGTGGGTATGAGGGGGCTGCTGGGGTGCAGAGGGAGGGCGAGGGCGAGGAGCCGGGCGCAGAGTGGGCATGAGGGGGCTGCTGGGGTGCAGAGGGAGGGCGAGGGTGAGGAGCCGGGCGCAGAGTGGGTATGAGGGGGCGGCTGGGGTGCAGAGGGAGGGCCAGGGTGTGGAGCCGGGCGCAGAGTGGGCATGAGGAGGTGGCCGGGGTGCAGAGGGAGGGCGAGGGTGTGGAGCCGGGCGCAGAGTGGGCATGAGGAGGTGGCCGGGGTGCAGAGCGAGGGCGAGGGTGAGGAGCCGGGCGCAGAGTGGGCATGAGGGGGCTGCTGGGGTGCAGAGCGAGGGCGAGGGTGAGGAGCCGGGCGCAGAGTGGGCATGAGGTGGTGGCCGGGGTGCAGAGCGAGGGCGAGGGCGCGGAGCCGGGCGCAGAGTGGGCATGAGGCGGTGGCCGGGGTGCAGAGCGAGAGCGAGGCCAGCTCTGGCAGGGCGTGAGGCAGGAACGGGCAGGGACGGGCCTGGGGCCTCCTCCCTCTGGCCTGGTGATGGAGCCCACCCCAGAGACCCCAGCCACGGCCAGGCCCAGTGAAGACGGAGGCGCGCTGGGAGGTGGCCATGGTGCCAAAGGCATAGAGCACCTCTGCCTGAGCCCGGCCACCCTCTGCAGTGGGTCTTTAGGACAGAACCATGCCAGCCTCACCTACGGACCAAGGCAGAACGCCAGCCCCACTGCGGAGGCCTCCCGGCCTCTCTGCCCCTCAAGCTGGCACCCGGGCTGCAGGAGTCCGAGCACCCCTGCCCCTGAGCACCCTCCTGCGAGTGGCAGGCTGTCCGCAGCGCTGGGCTGGGCTGCGTTGTAGCAGGCAGGCCGCTCTCCCTAAGGCCCACACCACCTCGCCCAGCGGCCTCCACCAGCTCCGTCCAGCCTCTGAGGCAGTTCCCAAGAGAACTCCCCACCACAGCCTGTGCTGGCCAGGGAGGTGACAACCAGCATCCACGCGGGGCCTCATGGGAGGGTGGCCCCGCAGACCTGAGCATGGAAGACGCAGACAGGCGTGGAAGGAGGCCATCTCTCTGGCCACCGACACGCGTGCCCAGGGCCCAGGACAGGAACCATGGAGAACAGGAAGCCAGCCTCCTGCTCTGGGGCTGCCACAGGCCACCATGAAGCTCCCTTCCTTTAAAGATTCCTTTTATGCTGTCACAATGTTGTTTTTGCAATAAATAAAATTCCAGGGATAAAAGAAAGGCCGCAGAGAGGGAGATGTGTGAGACAGAGAGAGATAGGGACAGAGGGAGGGGGAGGGGGAGAGACAGGGAGGGAGGGCAGGAGGGGGAGGATGGAGGGAGGGAGGGAGGGAGGGGAGGGAGGAGGGAAGACGGGGGAGAGGAAAAAGAGGGAGGAGGAGGAGGAGGAGGAGGGAGAGAGGCAGGGGCCTGCATGCACCAGCAGTTCCGGAGAGGGCAGCAGGGGCCCTGGAGGCAGGAGGAAGGTCAGCACCCCCCCAGAGGCCCACCAGCAGGGAGAGAGCGCAGGTGGGGTGGGGTCTGAGCTGGGGACCAGGAGTCTGGGTCTCCCTGGGAGCTGTGAGGGCGCTGGGTGTGTGGAGGGTGGAGGCCGTGGAGAGCGGGGCAGGCGGTGTCCCCGGCGGTGTGGAGTCACTTATTACATGCTTCCTGTGCAGGTCTGCGCTGGGGCTGGGGACACAGCCAGGAGCTGCCGTGGGCCACACAAACACACAGACCCTCATGAGGGACAGGCGGGCCACAGCGGACAAGGGGAAGCTGCCTGGGTGGGGCCAGACCGCCCGGGGAAGCGGTGTGCCCGCCTGGAGGGCTGGGGTTAGGGAAGTGCTGGGTGCCCGGAGGCTGGAGAGGCCCCAGTGGGAGCAGGTGGAAAGGGCAGCCCTGGTCCCAGGACAGCACACAGCGTGGCCAGCCTTCCAGCGACGAGCGGCCAGGCCGCGTGCTGCTGCCTGTCGCCTGGTGCCCTCTTTTCTGCTCTTTTGCCATGGCTGAGCAGCCGAGGCCACGGCACAGCACAGAAGGCGGCGCGGAGGACCGCAAGCTAGGCACCGGGAGAGGCCGGCCGCGCCGAGGACGGCACTTGAGCCAGGGTCACTGGCCCCTGGGGGAGCGAGTCCGCCCGGGCCTGACCTGAGGCAGACCCGAGAGCCAGGATGCCAGGCACACGAAGGGCGTCTGCCAGTCTCCGAGGCGGACCCTGGAGGAGGCCTGGCTCCGACATGACCCATGGCTGCCGGGATGCAGATGGCCCCGGAGCCCCCGCCGGTGCTGGAGAGAGAAAAGAGGGGCGCCAGGCTGGAGCCGCAGCCCCTGCCCCGGAGGCTGCAGGGACAGACGCAGAGCCTGAGGGCGAGGAGGCCGTGCCCAGCAGCAGCAGTGGGTGGGGGCGGTGGGACGATGGGAAGGGTCCTGGCAGAGCAGACAGGTTAACGGCGCTTGGGGGGGGCCGATGGGCAGAGCCAGCCCTGAGCGTGGCTGGGTGGAGCCGCAGCAGCCCTGAGGAGAGATGAGGCACCGCGTCTCGGGGGCAGCGCAGGACAGACCCCGCTGCGCTGCTGGCCCGGCCAGGAGCGCCTGGAGCCTGAGGAGAAGCTCTTCTGTGGAATCAGAGGCGGCAGTGGCCTGGAGGTGTGGCCTGGCCCGGCCCACCTGAGGAGGGGCAGTCAGGGAAAGAGATGGCGAGAGAGGCAGCTGCAGACGCTGGCCCTGCTGAGTGCCCAGAGGAGGCCGGCCATGGCCACACAGCCCCGAGTGCCCCTGGGTCCTGGCGAAGCCACGAGCCACCCTACTTCCTGTGGATGGAACAAGACTTCTGGGGTCAGGAAATTAAGCCGGCTGTCCAAATCCCGTCTGGATCTCCAAATCCCGTCTGGAACATCCAGGCTTCTCAGCGAGCCAGAAAATCCCTTTTCTCCTCTGGGACTGGAAAATGAAAACTCTGCGTCTTCTAAATGGGGAGGGCCCGGCCTGCCGAGGGTGCCAGCCTCACGCACTGACACGGACCCGAAGACGGCCAGTCGCTGGGGCTCGCTGACTCCCTGCCGTGCACACCTGGGCTCCCCGGGGCAGCACCTCCCAGGTCAGACTAAGTAGGCACAAGCTGGGCCTGCCTGGTGCCCTCCAGGGTCCTGCGCCCCGTGGACAGCCCACACTTCTCAGGAAGGATCCTGGGCTCTCTTGCTGGACCCCCCCACACTCCCCAGTGTCCCTGTAGCCCATCCAGAGTGGGCCCCAGGCAGTCAGGTGCACACACAGCCGGGGACTTCAAAAGGGCAGAGCTGGCCCAGCATGTCTCCTGGGACAGAGGGTTGGGGAGTAGGGGGATGTGCCCCCACCCTCGGCAAGTCCCTAAGCCTTGGCCCCCAGGACTTGCTCTGAGCAGTGGGAGCTGAGCAGAGAAGGTGCTGGGGCTGGGCCTCAGAGGCAGGGAAGGCCTGCCCACTGCCGCTGGCAGGTCAGCAGAGTCGAGCAGGAAGAGATGCCTGCCCAGGGCTGTGAGTGATCGCAGATGGTCTGCGTGTTTGCATCTACTGCTTCTTCCAAGGACCCCCCAGGGCAGTAGGACCCTACTGGCCGCAAGACAATTATAGGTGGGTGGGCTAGAGGAGCCAGCTCAAGGCCTGACAGAGCCTGCCCTTCAGCTGCCCGCGGCTGCAGGGTCCACAGGGAACTAATGCAATCCTTACCTAGCCTGAGGACTGTCTGGGACGTGAGGGCCCAGCCAACGGGTCTCCAACCACCTCCACCCCAGGCCAGCAGGCAGAGCTGGGCAGGCCAGGGCCGTTCTGCACGCCCTCAAGCTGGCAAGGACATCGCCTCTTTGTAAAAGTTAAGCAGACAGACCTCACAAGTGGTTCGCCAATAAAATCCAAATTCCCTTGGCGGGAACCAGCCTCAGGCCCGGGTCCCAAGCGCAGGAGAGGAAGCTCTTGGAGCAGGAGGCAGGTCACAGAGCAGGGCCTCCGCAGTGCCACGGCTCGAGGGGCAGCAGGAGCCAGGGGCTGGCGGGCTCTGCAGGGCCTGCAGCTGTGGTGCCGGAGCCACAGAGCCACCAGTGTGGCCTTCTTCCCTCTCCTGGAACGTAGACACCCAAGGTGCCCTCCAATCCCACCTCAGGCTCAGGGAAGTCCAGACTCCAACTTTCTTTTTTAACCCCAAGCCTAATGCGCGTCGGGCTTTGGCGCCCGCCGAGGAGTCACTTGTGGCTTCTCAAGTGGGGTGGACGCTGAAGCCTGACCTGTCGCCCACACAATGAGCTGGACCCCTGTTGTGAGCAGTGGTCTCTGTCCTCCCGGCCAAGGTGTCCCAGTGCCCTGAAGAGGGCAGCCGGGCCGGCGGCTAACTGCACGAGGGCCCCGGAACCCCACTCCTGGCGGCTGCTGATGTGGCAGCAACGTCTCTGAGAACCACAAAGGTCAGATCACACTCCACTTCCCAGGGTCATCTTGCTCCAGGAAATGGCACGAGGACAGTGGGAGGTTCTTGCAGCGGTGGGCTGCTCAGACCCTCCCCAGCACTGGAACAAACCTGGCTAGGGTCCCCACAGGTCCATTCACACAGAGCTCCAGCAGAGCGGCATGGGCAGAGCGAGGAGAGGACGAGAGGGGCACCGGGGGCTGTGTGTGGCCGCACAGTGCCCAGCCCTGGGGACAGCTCAGGAGAGTGCAGCCCTGGGGGCTGACGGAGCAGGAGGCAGGTCTCGGAGCAGGAGGCAGGTGGAGCAGTGCCTCAGCCCCGCCCCGTCCCGCAGGGCTCCGGGGACAGAATCCTGATGTTGAAGACATCAAGTGCTTTACATCTGTGGAGAGACTGTCACAGCCACCCATGCCCCTCCTTACCCAACAGTCTTAATTCCTCAAAGAAGTTTGGATGACTCTGGGCCGGATTTTTTTCCTGATTTCTAGCTTCTCTTCTCTGGTGGTCCCTGACCTGCTGCCAGCCCACTGCTGGCTGTTCTGGGGTGGCCATTCCTTACTGGACACAGACTCTGATAGATTAAAACCTGCTACGTCCCCTCTACCTGAGGGTGCTCTGGAGCCTGATCCCTTCAGACCTCCTATAAGACAAAAAGAAGGAATGGGGCAGTTTCAAATGCCTCAGCTAGTGCACATGCACACCAGTGAAGCACTCACAGAGGCCCACCCTCAGCGGCGACACCAAAGACCGGGAGTGCTGTCGGCTGCTGCAGGTGTCAACTCTGCAGTTTCCAGATTGGGGCCAAGGACCCAAGGCCATTCTGGCTCAGCCACCAACCTGGTTGTCCCAGGTCCTGGAGAAACTTCATCTCTCTTCACTTCACTTCTGGTCCTGAGATAAATCTTTCTGGAAGTGACAGTGTCCATGAGCCAGCAGGAACCTGTGCAGAAAGGACATGTGTGACCGCAAGCGTCCACCCCTCAGTTCCTTGGAGGCACTTCCAAAGATGACGTCAGAGGACAGTAACTGGCCATGAAAGCTCAAGCCCTGCTCTGAGACCCCAGAGCTGCCCAGCGTGCAGCAACACCCCCGCGAGTCCGCAGGGAGCCGGTGGGACTCGGGCGCTTTCCTTTTCTTTTAATTATTTCCTCTCCAAAAGAACCCCGCCGGGACAGATCTTATTGAGTCCAGAATGTTCCAGGGCACATAAGCAGCCTGCCCTGTTCCAAGTCGCTGCAGCGCTCTGGCTGACCTCTCGCGGGCCTCCTCCCTGCTCCTCCCAGTTCTTCACTGGAATACAGAGGGCAAAGCAGCCTCTTGAAAGGAGGACACCTTTGGGCCCCACGGTGCCGCACGTTCTGTCCCCTGAGGCATGTGGGTTGGAAGGGTGCCCCCAGGGCTCCTCAAGGTACCTGGGTGCCAGGGTTATCCTTGAGGACAGGACAGGGCCTGTGTTTTGCATGAACAGGCCTGAAATGTTTGCTGTGGACTTACCTTTAAGATGGTGCAAGGAATCCTGGGAAATCTCTGGTGGGTTCTGAGTTCAGCCGGGGCTCAGAGCCCTCAGCAGGCAGCAGTATTTGGTGAGAATTTAATACCATTCTGTTTTCTTTTATCCATTTTTATGGTGACCTGTCTGTAATTGACACCAAGTTGCCTTCTTTAAAATAAACCTACCCTTTTAATAAAATATGAGTGGTTTAAAGGAAAAAGTGTGTCCAAATAACAATTTCAGGGGATATCATCCAAAATTACGCGGTGGAAACACTGTCCAGCCCTTCCTCTGACGTGGGAGCCCTTCCTCAGCATCACATCACAGAGGAACTCTGCTCCCAGGACCCTGTGACAGGAAGCGCCCACCTCTGAGGGTTCTCGGTCTGCTGCTGGTGCACTGGAGCCAGGTCCTTATAGCTGGGGAGATGTTGGCAGGTTGCTCCCGCTCTCTCCAGGTGCACCCCACCTCCCCTTTCGGGTGAAAGAGCCTGGCCCCCCGCAGCACACTGTCCAGAACCAAGGTCGGTGGGTCCTGCTCCCGCAGGGCCAGGTCAGGAAAAGTGGCCGTGTCTGGAGCAGCGGGCCTCACCTGAGCTTCTGGGAGTGCAGACTGGCACACAGGCAGGCTGAGCCCGTGCCAGCTCCCAGAAACTCACAGGACCAGATGCCAGTGGGCACTAGCCACACCTGCTGCAGGAAGGAAGCACTTCTCTTAAATAATGGGGCATGCAGACATTCCCTACATCTCCACCTGCTTCTCTTTTGTACAGTGACCCCCCACACAGGAAGAGGCCAGGCCCTGCCTCACCTCAGGGCCTCGGGGAGCTGGAGGCTCCTGTGCTGCTCCTTCACCGCCCACAGCTGGTCTGGTCACCTCCTCACCCAGCTCACCTCAGGGTTCACACTCATGTATGCGCACAGCAGCCTTTTTCCTTTCTTTCTTTGCAGTGCTGGGGATCAAACCCAGGCCCTCACATGTGCCAAGCAAGGGCTCTTCAGCTGAGCCACACTGCCAGCCCAGGGGTGACTTTTATAAACTTCTTCCTACATAAATTTGCTGAAACCGAAACGGAGAAACTTCTGGAGAGCTATTTCCATCAGTGCGGACACCTGCAACTCCGCATCCCGTTCTTATGCAACAGCCTGCCTTTTTATTTGGGGCAGTTTCAACGTTCTGCGTGGACACGCTGTCGTTGCCCCCACTTACAGATGACGACACTGAGGTCCACAGGGGTTCTGCGATGTGTTCGAGGTCGCAGCAGGGAACCACAGGTAGGAATTTAACAGGGCCCACGTCATGGGAATGCACCTGGTGCCCTCTCCTCCACGTCAGCGCTAATATCAACGCAACATCGTTTTGTGAAAAAAGGTTGCGGGCAGGGCCTGTGGCCTCCCGGGCCAGGGTGCGCTCTCCCGGTATGCGCAGGAGCGTCCTAGGCCGGCCAAGGGGCCGCGAGCAGGTGGGACCTGGGAGCCCGCGGTGACCTTCACCGGGCCGCCCACCCCGCGCCTGCGTCCATCCCCTCTCGGGACCAAGCCCCGGCGGCCTTTTGGAAGAGCTGGGCGGGAAACCGCGGCTTCCCTCGGTTGCCCAACGCGCTCGGCGGAACCCAGCGGCCCCGCCTCTGCCCCGCCCGCCCGCCGGCCCCGCCCCGCCCCGCCGCGCCGCGCGCTCCCACGGCTGTCAGCTCAGGGCCCGGCCCCGTCCGGACCGCGCTGCCATTGGCCGCCGTGGTGAGGCCCGGCGGCCTCCGCGGCGGGGGCGGCCCCGAGCGATGAATGAAGCGGGAGTGGGCAGCGCGCTGCGCCCAGAGCGCGGAGCGCAGCGCGGCGGCCGGGCCCGCGGGACGGTGAGTGCGCTGGGGGCGGAGCGGCGCCGCGGGGGCGCGGTGCAGGTGCGCAGGGCCCAGGCCCGCTGACGTCAGGAGCGCGGCAGGTGCAGGCGGAGGCCGGGCGGGACCCAGCCCGAAGGAGGCAGCGTCGGCCCGAGCGGTGTGGGATGCTGGCGGGCGACAGGCCCGGGCATCCCCGGTGCGCCCCGAGCTCCTCCTCCCGGGGAGGCAGAACCCAGGGGAACCGGATGCGAAATTCGCCCTTCTCCCCGCCAGCTCCCCAGGCAGGAAGCCCCGAGTCTGTGGAAGGCGGAGGAGGGGGAAGGTGAGGTGGGTGGTGGTTGGGACTTAGAGCCCAATGGAGAGCGGGGCTGGTGGCCTGGGCAAGTGGCCGGGAGCCAGGCAGGGATAGACGCGGTGGGTCAAGCGGGGACAGATGCGGCTGCATCTGTAGGAGCTTCAGGGTAGCAGCGGGTCCCCCACCTGCGGCTGTGCTGCTGTCAGACACAGAAGTTTCTCGGGCTTTGTCCAGGGAGGGGCCGGGGAGGGGGACGTTCGGGCAGCGGCACCCTTGCGCGCTCCTGGTTCCTCTGGCCGGGAGCATGCAAACCAGGGTGCCAACCGCCGGGTGCTCTGTGCGCACACTTGGCCCGGGACCAGGAAATTTCCACCTCCGCGGGGAGGCCGCCCCCCCACCAGGTCTCTCGGAGCAAAGGGAGGGACCAGCGCGATCCCTCCCGCGTGTGCGGACGGTTCCGCCTCTGACAGGAGGCCAGTGTGGCCAGGGCGGCCTCCCTCATTCGCAGCCAAGGGGTGTGCTTCCCTCTGAGACGCTGCGACCCCAGTAGTTTTCCACAGCGCTGGGCCTGCGGTCCGCCCGATCCCAGATGGTGGTGTCCAGAACTTAGCTTACCTCTGCCTAGCCAAGCGGCTCTCCCTGGCCCGAGTTCCGGGTCTGGTGGCTGCACTTGAGAATCTTGTCACAAGCACTGGAGCAGGTGCTGCCACCTGCACAGGGTGCACTGTGCCCACTCCAAGGTCCAGGCAGCCGCACTGGAGCAGGTGCTGCCACCTGCACAGGGTGCACTGTGCTGAGTGGGCACTGTGCCCACTCCAAGGTCCAGGCAGCCGCACTGGAGCAGGTGCTGCCACCTGCACAGGGTGCACTGTGCTGTGTGGGCGCTGTGCCCACTCCAAGGTCCAGGCACGGCCGCTGAGGAGAGAGGTGGGGAGGTTTGCCCGGCTTGCCCGCCTCCACGCGGTCTCTGACCACACTCTCCCCAGGGGTGGGCCAGTACCAGGGCACCCAGGGAGGGCTCACAGTTAAGGGGACAGAGCGCCTGGCTGTGCCAGGCTGTGACCCGAGGACTCAGGAGGAAGGGTGTCTCAGGGAGGGAGGCCACCTGTGCTGCAGAGGACGCCAGGGCAGGGGCCTCTCGACCGCCATCTGGGAGCCAGCTCAGCCTGACTGCCCTGCGTCAGGAACTGTCCTGCCTTCCCGCTGGGCAAGGCCAGCAGGTACTGCCTGGAAAACCTCCATGGGCTGTTCCCCTCCTGGGTAGCTGTGACCTAATTGTGCCTCACTGGGCGTGGCCCTGAAGCAGATGCTGGGCAAGTCCCAACCAGACCCTGCCCACCGCTGCGGAGGGCAGGGCAGGCAGGATGAGGGCAGTGTGGTGAGAGGACCTAGCAGCAGGGCGGGAGGCGCGCAGCGTCTGAGCGCTCCGTCACAGATGGGCTCCAGGAGCCTCACTTCCAGAGGCAAAGGTTTCCCACCCCGCCGTGAAATCAGAGTCGGCTGTGGAGCTTAGTGTTGGCCCCCGTGTCCTGCGTCTAGCAGTGTCTGCAAGTGTCACTCTATTACCTGGGTTGGTACAACTGAGTCCATGTGACTTTGTGAGTTCATAGACTCAAAGGGGACTGAGTTGTCCCTAAGTTCTCCCCATATGGTAGGAGATGAGCCCCAGGAGGAGCGATGTGAGCCTTGTGGACAGAAGGGGTAGGTGGCCATGCAGGACACGCCTGCTCCTCCATGGCTGCGTCCAGTGGAGTGTGGACAAGGGCCACCATAACCTTCCCCCGAGCCACCTCATTGGACAGTTCTTGAAACCCTGTTGCTGTTTTGTTCTGGGACCCGTTGCTTGTCTGGGCTCAGTGTGGTCTTGGTGAGCCACAGCAGGCAGAGCCCTGGTCCTCCACCACAACGAGTAATGGGACAGGCCTCAGGGATTGTGCCCTGCGAGCGGGGCAGGGCAGGAAGGCACCAGCAGCCCGCGTCAGGGAGCACAGGAGATGGACTTGCTGGGCCCAGCGTTGCCTTCTCCTGGGGGTCATGGCAGAGGAGCAGGGGCGAGGGCAGGGGCTGGGCCTGGGGACCTCCTTCTCCCAGTGCCCTGCAGCCACTGCGCTCAGGCGCTGAGGCCTCTGGCTTTGCCGGACACCCTTCCTTCCCCTGGACAACTCCAGGGCAGCCTCCTTCCCTCCAGCGTCACGCAGGGTTAGCACCTAGGCCACATTTATAGGGGACGGTGGGTGCTTTTCAAACCACCTGCCTGCCTCTGCCAGGGCTTCGCTTTGTCAGTGCCAGAGACCCCAGACCCCAGGGCCAGGGCACCTCCAGTGTCCTCTCCACCCCCCAGCCCAGGCTTCTTCTGAGCACCCCTCTCGCCCACCCGGGCTTGCCTTTTCCGGGTGGTATCTGGAAGGGCCTGGGGTGTCCGAGGCATTGCCCTTGGATACGAGCCAGAGAGTGCTGGGGTCAGCAGGCCTGCGTGGCTGTCCCTCCCACCCCACCTGCGTAAGGCCATTGGATCTTATCCTTGGAGTCCATGCCTCAGGAGACACCGTGGACCCATGGGCTTAAGAAGACACCTGAAAGCAAAGTGACCCAGCTGTGCCAGGCCGGTTCCTTATCTTCACAAAGCCTGGTCCTGCAGAACCCAGGAGAGCCGTGAAAACCACGGGGCTCCCCACCTGCAGGCAAACCCGGTCACGGCCAGCGCTCACACGCGCGCTGAACAGTGGCCGTGCTGCAGCAGCAGCCAGCCAGCCCTGACCGTCACGTGAGCGGGGAGGCAGGCGTGCCCGTTCCTGGGGTTGGGAACTGACGTGCTCCTCACGAGCCCAGTGGTGCCCAGACCCATGTGTGTAGACGGGCTGGACCTTGCCCTTGTGACCTGGTGCCACATTGCGGGGTAAGCTGAGGCCCAGAGAGGCCAGCGGCCTGCCCAAGGTGGGAGCCCTGCAGGGCGCGCTGAAGGCCTCTGCCGTCCTCTCTGCTCCTGACATTCAGGCTTCCCTTGATGTCAGGGGGGCTTCCAGGTCCGTGACCAGTCAGGAGGCGGAGGAGGGACAATGTGCTGCTGCCCTCAGCTGTCCCGTCCTCCCCACACTCCCAGGTGCAGCAGGAGGTGCTCCATGGGGCGGGTCCTCTGCAGCCAGCCCTGCGCCCAGCCCTTCCCTGTCGGCCTTTATGCAAAGCAGCTTCCTGTGCCTCACCTGCCGCGGCCACCAGGTGTGCACGCTGGGCTGGGCCAGGTGCTGCAGCAGCCTTGAACCCCGCCCGGTGCCTGCTCTGTAAGCATGAGAGCCCTTTCTTGGACATGGGGAAGTGCCACCACTCACCCCCCAGGCAAGACACCAGGACGATTCAGGAGGCCAGAGAAGTGTGTCCCGTCCTCCTGAGTGGTGACCCGGCAGGCAGCCACGGGGAGCCAGCTACAGGTCACTTGGCTGGGGCTGGTGCCTAAAGAGAAGATGGAACCTGTGGTTCTGCCCTGGCCACCAAGGCCCAGGTGGTCTGGGAACCAGGCCTGGGAGCATTCCCAGACGTGGAGGGGCACGGCCAGCCCCACCGGGTTCCAGGTCTCCCTGGGCCGTCGTGCAGGGACTCGGGCAGCAAGGAGCAGCACCGTTCCGGGGTGAGTGCTACTCTGGGAAGCCATGTCCTTCCTGCCGGCCGCGTGTGAAGGCTGCGCCGCCTCCCCATCTGTGGCCACCTGCAGGGGCCACTGGCTTCTCACAGGGCTCTCGTCTGTCTCTTGAAGGGACCACTGGGCTCCTCCCTAGACACTGGCCAGACGCCAAGAAAGGTCAGCACTTGCTACCCCTGAGACGCGGCATGGGGGACTCAGCAGGGACCTGTGGTCACTTGCAGCCCCCTCCTGAGAGAGGAGGCACAGACACGTGTGTGCACCCCACCCTCTCCATGCAGCCCCCAGTGAGCCTCTGGCTGCAGGCTCCAAGGCACACACCAGGCCCCGCCTAATTGTCTAGGCCTAATCCGTCAGGGCTCTGCCTGCCCCGCCGGCTGTCCTGGTCAGAGCTGGGGCAGGCTGAGGGGGGCACTTGGCATGAGAAAGCAGGTGCCTCTGCAGAGGCCACGAGGAGACCATGCTGTGGTGCAGGGGGTTTTCCGGATGAGTCACACAGGACAGGGCTGCTGGCAAGAGCTGGTGGCCCTCCCCTGCGGGTGCAGTCTCCTCCCCGCCGTGGCTGCCCAGTCCCTGGGCCCAGGTCTCCCTCACGCTGTCCCCAGCTGCCCAGCTGCAGCCCTGGCCTTGCTCAGGCCCCCCTCAGCATCAGCCCAGCCTGTGACTCAGGTCCCATGAGAAGCACTGGCACGCAGCTCTCCTGTGCTGGCCGCAGGGCAGGTGTCTTCCGTCTGCGCTGACCACCCTGCTCCAGTGGCCAGCTTCATGATGAGGGGCAGCCCTGGGGTCTCCATGGCCCTTTGAGGGAAGCCTTTGGGAGAGGCAGGTCCTGTGATGTGGTCGCGGTCAGGGCAGCCTGCAGCCCTGCCCGAGCGCCATCTTGAGGGCTGCTGTCAGGCGCCCGGAGCCACGCCAGTGCTGGGGCGGGGCAGGCGGGGCTCCGTCCCGCGGCTGCGCAAGAGCAGGCCCAAAGCTGGCGCCCTTTGTCCAGACCAATTCCAGGAGGAGAGAAGTCATGGGCACGCTTGTGTGCGCACACAGACACATGCACACACGCACACACTCACCCGCACAGCCCCAGGGAGCACTGTTCCCAGCCCAGCTGCCGCTTCTGTCCTCCGCAGAGGGACAGGGACAGGGAACGGGGCCTCAGCAGCCACCGCACCCTCCTCAGCTCACGAGGGCCTGGGACAGAAGCGAGCCAGCGGCACGGGGGGTGCCTGCACTTGGTGGCCTGAGCTCACCTCCAAGGAGGGCCACGGCAGGACCTGCTGCGGCTGCCCAGAAGTTGGCAGACCCCAGGAGAAGCCTGCTTTCCAGGGCCAGGCCCTGCCCGGCCTCCGCGGCGTTGCTCAAGGGAGCCTATGGCTGCGAGACCAAGGGGGTGCTGGCCCATCCACCCAGCAGTGTCCGGCTACTGCGTCACTGTGTGGCCACCATGGCTCTGGCCTTCACTTCCCAATGGGGCTGGTGTCGCAGTGGACAGTCGTCTCGAGACCCGAGGCCTGCGCCCGGGTCCAGTGCGGCTCTTCCAGCCCAGACCACGCAGACGCGCAGGGCGCCTCCCTCTGGCTCGCCACTCAACAGGGCCACGTCCACGGCACCAGCGTCTGTGGGAGACTGGTAGCCCTTGTGAACTGCCCTCTGGGTCCGGGCAAGTGTGTGCATGTGTCCTGTGTCTGGGTGCACACAGTGTGCCCGTGACTTTTCTCCTCTTGGAATTGGTTTGGAGAAAGGGGAAGGCCAGGGCTGTGCAGTCTCCCCACCACTCAGCCACCCTGCTGGTGGAGGACACAGCCAGGTGTCCCTGCGGGGCGGTGGCTCTGCCCGAGCAGCTGCAGGACTCAGCCTCCTTTGAGGGGGCACTGCTCATAAGAAAAAGAGGCGTGAGCAGAGGCGTCCGCCCCTGGGAGAGCAGAGCTGCAGCAGGTGCCCGGGCACTACGGGTGGACTGAGGCAGAACAGGCTGCAGGTGGCACAGGCCCACTCCTCGGCCCAGCCGCCAGGGGCCTTCGCACCCTCAGAGCTGCCCCCGTGGGGACGCTGTGCAGGCCCAATGGTGGACACACCCAGATGGCCACAGAATGCTTTTCACTGGCCGTCCTAAAAGGAGCAGGCTATAAGCCCAGAAGGTCCCTGGCTAGTATTTGAAACAGGACTTTAAGCCACTCACTTGAATGTAGGTGAGAAGTCTAGTTCTAGGCCGACCTTCCCACACTTGGATCAAGTTTTCAGCATGAGCCTGGAGCAGGGCCCCCACCAGCCCTCGGCAGGTGGCTTCTTTCTCGAGCAGGAAGTCTTGGGTTTTTTGTGGCCACTGCTAGTCACAGGAGCTCTGTGGCCTGACTTCCTCCACACCCTGCAGGCTGGTCTTCAGGTCACCCTGGTCATGTCACGGCTGTACCAAGGCCAGGGCCCAGCAAGCTCAGCGGACATGGGACAAGCCCAAAGCCTGCCCTGGAGCCAGCGCTGGAAGGCTAGACCACGGGCACCAGGGTTTCGGGGACCTCGTGCCACCTCCATCTTCTCCCTGTCTCTGAGCCTGCTGTTTCAGGAGCCCAGAGTGCCCAGGCGGGTGCACACACAGCCCTCCCCGTCACGCTGCCCCGGCTGCCCCGGCTGCAGTGTGCCCTTCTGCCCTGTCTCCCTGCGGCACCGAATGCACTTGCTGGCTTCCCTGGCTGGTCGCTGGGCTTGGCACTGTTGGTGGCCCCCTGCGGCTCCTCCGGGAAGCTTGCTATTTCCGCTGTAAGCAGGGCCCCTCTTCTGCCTCTGGCACTGCCCTGAGGCTGAGCTGACAGCCAGCTCGCAGAGAGATGCTGGCACTCTGGGAAGAACCCCTGGCGTGGTCACCGGCCCTGAGACAGGCCTCCGGGGATGGCTGTGGTCAAATTGCTGCTGTTCTTGGCATCAAAACACAGCTGCCGACGCCCAGCAGTGCCCGTTTCCAGGGTTGGCATGGGGCCTGTGTGCACACGCCCGCCTGGGTCAGGGCTCTCAATGCCGCGTCGAAGAGAGTCGTGGTACCTGGCCCTCCAAAGCCACCCGTGTGGATCAGGTCCTGGCTGCTGCTCTCTGGCTGGGTGGCTTTGGACAAACCATGGACCTCTTGGCCCCTCCTGTGCTTGGAGAACTGGGCCGGGCCTGGCACACAGTCAGCACCCACCAGGTGTCACCAGCAGTGGGCTTCTTCAAAGTCTGCGGCATTCCCCGCCCTTGGTGGGCAGGAGAGGAGGAGTGGGTCTTTGGGTTGGCACTTGTGAGATGTGTGGGCTGAGGGACCGGCGTTGGCAGAGGAGGTGGAGGGAGGCCTGGGAGCTCTGCGTCTGGGGTGCGCTGCAGGAGGGGGTGTCTCGTGGGCCCTGGAAGGGAGCGAGGGAGGCCACGCTGCTTGGTCTGCCAAGCTAGAAGCCCCCCGGTCCTGGCAAGACCCCGCTCTGGCTCTGGGGCCGGTCCCTGGGCCTGTTCCTGGTTTGTCTGTGATTGCAAGATAAAGCCCTGCCCTTCACTTAAAATACAACAAAGCCAGGAATTTGTTGTCCCCAGTGCCAGAGGACATCTGTCACTAAAAGCCATCCCAGCCAGCTCTCCAGAAGCACCCGGCACCCACGCCCTGGCCCACGCGCGTTTGCTGAGCTGCCACTCTGCCCTGCCCTGGGCACCCAGGCCTCGCCAGCTTGTCACCCCCTGGATTCTGGGGGCTCCAGGACCCCTCCTTGCCACTCAGGGCACATGAGGTTCCTGGGCCTCCTGGGGCTGCCACAACGGAGACTCCAGATGGTGGGGAGGGGGACGGTGGGCAGGGGCAGCAGCAGAACCCAGGTGCCCCTGCTGCTGGGCCCCAGTCCGGGACGGAGGGTCGCAGTGCTGGGTCCCTGGAGCGGCAAAGAGCAGCTGCCCCCTCTTGGCCTGCGGCCTCCATGTGTTCTCACGGCCTTCTCCTCCCAGCAGGCCAGTGTCCAGCCTCCCCACTTAAGGCCCTGGTAGGAGTGGACTCCCTCCTGAGGGCCCAGTGTCCTCATGTGCCCCCTCTCTGAGGTCCTGGGCAGCAGCGTGTCTTCTCTCGGGGCTGAGACAGGGCCAGGCAGGCCCAGGTCCACACGTGGAGGCCAGTCCCCTGAGCCGCCGTGCTCTGCAGTGGCTGATTTCTGGAGGAAAGCCTGCGACGGGTCTTGGACCGTGCCAAGGAGCTGCCGCCTGTGCTCCTGGGGGGCTGGGGACTGGGCAACCGTGCCCTGGACCGGGGCACCTCCCTTCCTGGGTGGCATGGGAGTGAGGAGCCTGGAGCCGGGGCACGCGCACATGGAGCTGCGCCAGGAAGGGGGCTGGGGGGCCGTGGACCCCGCGGAGCTCAGTGCCACTCCTCGCAGTTTGCAAGACCCCGTGCAGCTCGGGCAGTCGCTGTGACCTTGGCGTGGCCTGTCCCCAGTGTGCAGGGCTCCCTGGGGCCTCAGAGGGCCGTCTTGCTCCCCAGGCCCCTGAGACCTGGAGCCACGTGACTGCTCTGTGCCCAAGGGCACAAGAGGCCACCCAGCACGAGCCTCAGGACGAACCAGCTAGGCTGGGGTCCGCTGCTCACCCGGCTGGGTCCACGGGGCTGCACCTGCCCGTGGCAAAGGCAGCCTGTGTGCACGGAGTGCTCTGTGGGCAGAGAGCGCCGGCCGGGCGCCCCACCCCACGCCCCTCAGGCCTGTGCCTGGAGCTTTGCCCTCAGCCTCTGCCTGCAGCCTTCCCCTCCAGGACACAGCCTCTGCCTGGGGCGCTCATGGAGCACTAGAATGGGGTTTGGGGACCAGGCAGGATGCCCCGAGGGTGGGTCTGGTCAGAGGCCGCCCTGGATTTGGGGAGGGTCAGGGAAGGCGCCTGTGAGGGGTGGCTGGGGCGCCACAGGAACGTCAGTGTGTCAGGAGCGCTGGGTTTGCTAACAGAACCTCTTCCCGCAGGATAAACCCGGTCACTGGATTTCCGCTCGGCCACTTGTCCTGCGACCGTCTCAGGGGGCTGCTGGCGCCCTCGTCCCGGGGCCAGGATGCCCCAGCATGTCACGGTGGACAAGGACTTCCTTTCCGTGCCACGGCTGCTCTTTGCCAACACACCCTCAGCCACTGAAAATGGGATTGACCCCACCCTGCCTGGCAGCACCCCCATGTCCCTGCGCCCCACCCACGGCCCCCAGGACTCCTGCAGCCAGCTCCTGTGCGAGCCCCAGGCCGACAAGCTCAGCAGCCGGGGGCCCCGGGAGGTGCGCTACGTCTCCGCCTCCGAGGGGCCCCAGGGCACGGCGTGTGGCTGGCGGGCCTTCGCGCCCCAGTGCCTGCAGGTCTTCAACACGCCCAAGGGCCTCCTCTTCTTCCTGTGCGCGGCCTCCTTCCTGCAGGGCATGACCGTGAACGGCTTCATCAACACGGTCATCACCTCCATCGAGCGCCGCTTCGACCTGCACAGCTACCAGAGCGGGCTCATCGCCAGCAGCTACGACATCGCCGCCTGCCTCTGCCTCACCTTCGTCAGCTACTTTGGGGGCAGCGGGCACAAGCCGCGCTGGCTGGGCTGGGGCGTGCTGGTGCTGGGCAGCGGCTCACTGGTGTTCGCGCTGCCACCCCACTTCACTGCCGGCCGCTATGAGGTGGAGGTGGGTGAAGGGGCCAGGACGTGCCCGGCCAACCAGAGCGTGGTGTGTGCAGACAGCACCTCGGGCCTGTCCCGCTACCGGCTGGTCTTCATGCTGGGCCAGTTTCTGCACGGCGTGGGTGCCACGCCCCTCTACACGCTGGGCGTCACCTACCTGGACGAGAACGTCAAGTCCAGCTACTCGCCCGTCTACATCGGTGAGTGGGCTGGCGGAGGGGCCGGCTGGGTGCCAGAGGCCGGGTTGGCATTAGCAGAGTGAGGGCAGCCAGTCATGAGCCGGCACCTGCGAGGGGCGTGGCGGGGGTCCAGCCCCCCATGGCACCTGGTTCTCCTGGCCCAGGGCCCCCTGGTATGGCAGCTAGTGGTGGCTTCACTCAGGTGCCACAGGGCATCAGGGGATGCTGCCCTCTTAGGAGGCCCCCACCAGCGGCCCCAGGCCACAGGACCTGGGGACCCAGCCACGCCTCCACTTGGGGTGTGCCCACCTTGTCACGGATGGGCCCAGCGAGTGGCCGCAGAGCCTGCCGTACCTGGGAAGGGGCCTGCCTGCTGGTGAGGAGGCAGAGCCCACCTGCCGCTCTGCTCGGACCCCGGCCCCACGGTGGGAGGTAGACGGGGAACCAGGAGTCGGGACTCGAGTTCTGCAGCCACCGAGACCCGCGTGTCCCCTGCCAGGTGGGCCCATGGCTGAGGCCTTCACCGCAGCCTCCCAACTCTGTCCCTCCGTTGGGACAGTGGCCCCTCCCCTGCCCGTGCCTGAGCCTCACTTTGCCCACCATGCCTGCTTGTCCATGTCCCCCTGTGTGGCCTGGCCTTCCCAGGAGGGGTAGCTTAGAGATGGTCCCAGCAGCTGGTGGCACATTGTGACTAGGCTTCCTCAGCTGCCCAGAGGGTGCCACCTTGGGTGCCAGGCAAGCTGGGGTTGCGCTACTCCACGAGAGGGCTCCTGCCTGGTTGGCCCTGCTAAACCCTGGTGGAGGGGCCGCGCCCTTCCTGCACGGGGTGAGGCCATGGCTGCCACCCTCACCAAGTGGGTTGTGGGCACACTGGCCTTCGTGAGGGAGTCCAGGCTCACTGGGGCATCTTGAGACGCTGGTGTTGCCCAGGCGTCGGGCCTGGCTCAGGCTGTGGACGGACCTGGCCCACGGGCCATGATGGACCAGAGGTGCAAACACCTCTTGGGAGGCCCCAGGTGGCACAGGAGCCCACGCCTCTTGTTGCCCCCAGCCATCTTCTACACCGCGGCCATCCTGGGCCCTGCTGCTGGCTACCTGATCGGAGGCGCCATGCTGAAGGTGTACACCGAGTTGGGCCAACGGTGAGTGACCTGGGGGCCTGGAAGGCGGTCCTGACAGCACAGAGCCGGAGCAGGAGGAGCTGGGGATGGCCTTGCCGGGGACTCGGGGTCTGTGGGTGGCTCTGGGAGCCCGGCCTGGGGGAGGAGGGGCAGGGGCTTCCCCAGCGCCCCGCCTGCTGGAGCCAGCACTTTCCTGCTGCCCGCCCAGGACGCTCTGGTGCCTTCTGGTGGCCGAGTCTGTGTGTGAGGCTAGTTTTGTGGACTTGAGCAGGAGGATTGGGCAGCATGGCCACACCTGTCATTCCCGCCTCTCTGCGGAGGCTGAGGCAGGGGGATCTCAAACTCCAGGCCAGCCTGGCAACTTAGTGAGACCCTGTCTCAAAAATATGACGATGGGGGCTGGGGATGTGGCTCAGTGGCAAAACATTCCTGGGTTTAATGCCCAGTACCAAAATATAAATTTTCTAAAGCTGGAGGGTGAGAAAGCAAGAAAGTGGGGAGGAGGAGATGGGCTGGGCGGGAAGGGGAGGTCCACCTTGCCAGCACTGGCCACAGGGCTCTGGTGGCTCCAGTCCTTTGACCTGAACACAGAGGGCCAGGTGTGTCTCGGGCACCGCCATCCCTTGGGACTCTGCTGATGGCACCTGTTGGGGTCTCTAGAGCTCTGCCCTCCCAGAAGCCCCCTCTGGCCCTGGGGTGGTGTAGGAGCTTTGTTTGGGGAGATGGCTTAAATTGTGGTTGACTATGGGCCATGGAGATTTGGGCATTGTCGCCTTTTGTAGTCTCACGGGACTTGGCCCGGGATCTTGCAGGACTTGGCCCGAGATCTCGAGTGATTTGGCCGAGATTGCTGATCGGGTCAGCGCCATTTTGGTGGTGTGTGTGGCGCGTGTTAGTCGTTGTTAGAGCCAGAGAGAAAAGTTATCAGAATAAAAAGCTGTTTGTTTCCAGTTTGCCTCTGAACTTCTTCCCGCGGCTTTGTTGCTCCAAGCAGCCATCGCTTCAGGCGGCAACAGGTGGTGGCCCGTACGGGGAGTTCAGAGCGGACAAGTAAAAACTGAAAGGTCTCTAAAGATGGGTTCAAATATAACTGAATCCCAAGTGATAGAGGCTACGCAAAGACTCCTTGATATACCTGACTCTGTTCTCAGTGAAGAAGATACAGAAAAAAGTGAAAGTGATCAAAAAAGCGTAGCTTCCACTGGGCCAACTAAGACCAGTAAAAAGAGTATTAAAAGAGTCCCAAAAATGACAAAAATCCAAGCTATTAGAGCTATTCAAGAGTTATTAGAGATAGCTAAAAGATACTTGCTCTTAATAAATCCTGGGCTTCAAGATATTGCTATCAGTAAAATTAACAGTGGTGAGAAATCTAGTAAAAGTGATCCTGAGAAAATGAAGAAAAATAAACTAAAAAAGACCAAAAAAAAAGACCGTCAAGTAGAGGAGCCATATCCCGGGCCAAGTCCCGTGAGACTACGGAAGGCAACGATGCCCAAATCTCCACGGCCCATAGTCAACCGCAATTCAAGCCATCTCCCCAAACAGGGCTCCTGCAGGGTGGGGTGACACATGGAGGGTGGCTGGTTGTGCAGAGCCTGGAGGGCCAGGGCTCGTGTCCCTGGGTCTGACCTGGCCCTCCAGCCCCTCATGCAAGGTGGGAGGCAGAGCAGCCCCCACGCAGGGCAGCTGTGGTGTCTCCTTGTTGGGACAGAGAGGAGGGGCAGTCCGGGGCTTCCTCACCCGCTGGGTGTGCTGTGTCCCCCTGCCCCTCCACAGCTGCCCTGCTCCTGCTGCTCCCAGCCCGGGGCTCCAGGGCTGCCGCTTCCTGTGATGCTTCCCGTCCACTTCAACCTGCATGTTCTGTGCAGGTCACAGTCACACGTGCAGTGGTCTCTGCGGAGCCCAGTGAACTCCAGCTGAGCCCTCTGGAGCCCAGGGACGTAATCTGTCCCCCTCTGCGCTGGCTTGGGTGGGGGGGACACCCTGCCGTTGCTTGGAGAGCCCTCCCCTCCTGGGCCCCAAGCCAGCAGGTGGCTCGTTCAGTCTGCAGGGAAGGGTGGACTGGCAGCCGCAGTGTGAGGGCCTCTGTTGACCGCGTGTGGAGGGACTCCGGGGGTCTGTAGAGGAGGAGCCCATCAGGCACCTGGCCTGTGGGTAGTGGGAGGGCACAGCTAAGCCAGTTGGTGACCTCGATGCCGACACCCTCCCGACAGGACAGAGCTGACCACGGAGAGCCCGCAGTGGGTCGGCGCCTGGTGGGTCGGCTTCCTGGGCGCGGGGGCCGCGGCCTTCCTCATCGCCATCCCCATCCTCGGCTACCCCCGGCAGCTACCAGGTGGGTCTGCCCCTCCTCCCGTCCCCTTCCTTCTGCAGGTCCTGCTGCCTGCTGGGGAGCGGGGGGCCCGGGGTCCTCGTCTGACCCTCCTGTTGGGAGGGGATGCTGGCCGCGGGCAGGGCAGGCTGGCCAGTGCAGCTGCAGCCCCCTCCCGGGGCTCCTCCCACGCCCCTGGCCACGCAGCAGCTTGTCCCGCTGGCCCCAGGTGGCCCAGGTGGCGCCGGGTTCCTGGGGGGCTGTCTGCCCTCCGCGGAGTCGCTGTGAAGGTGTCGGAGGGGTGCAGACTGGGGCGCGGCAGCGGCAGGGCCGCCCGCAGAGCCGTGCCCCCCGAGCTGTGGCCACCTGCTGACTCTCCCCCCAGGCTCCCGGCGCTACCTAGCCATGAGGGCGGCGGCAGCGCACCAGATGAGAGAGCGCGGCCACGAGGCGGCACGCGGCCCGGCCTGCGGGAGCACCCTGCGAGACCTGCCCCTGTAAGGCCCGGGAGCCTGGCCCGGGGCCTCAGGACCCCCGAGGGCCCCTGGGGGAGGGCCCTGCAGCCCCTCCTGGGACACATGGTGACCCTCATCCCCCAAACCCCCTTCATGACCCGCCGACCCCCAAAATGTGGGCAAAAGATTAGGCAGCAGCAACAGAGCCTCCCAGGCCGCGGTCACGTCCCTGAGTGATGGCTGCAGCCACCGTGGCTCACACCCTGGGGGCCGGTGCCTCAGCCCACACCCAGGGACACCCCCGTGGCACCAGGGACGCCCTGTGGCACCTGCAGCCCAGGGAGATCCCGCTGCACCTCTGTGAGGTCCTGTGGCCATGTGCCCCAGGGGTCTCCAGGGAAGCTGCATCAGGCCCTAAGACCCCCCTAAGAGCCCCGGCCCACAGCCTGGGCCCCGCTGCTTGGCCAGGTGACGGGGATCACCTGCAGGGTGGCTCTGGTGCTGTGGGACACTGCTGCCACCCTCCTGCCTGCCGCCAGCCGCCTCCCCCGCAGTCACTGCCTCGGTTCCCTGTCCTCACCCCCTGCTGGCTCTCTGTGGTCTGGCTTCTTTTCTTTGTGCACAAAGGGACAAGTCCTGAGCTGCTGGGGGCTCAGAGGGACAATGGGGAGCTGTGGGCCCTGGTGCCCTGTGTCCTCTGCACTCCATGGGCTCCCCACAGGGCTGGGGAGCTGCCCACGGAGGAGGGCTGACCCAGGGCAGGCCCTGTGGACGGGTGCAGAGCGTCGAGCCAGGTCATGCGCCCATGCCCAGCAGCCACGGCTCGGAGCCAAGGGGCCCAGAGCCAGCCGGCTGGGCACACGGGGCCTGAGCCTCATACCAGGGTGGGCCTGGGCACCATGGGCCTCCTGCGGTGCGTCAGGGCTAGGTCCCTACTCAGCCGTGGCGACGAGCCCCAGGACCACGCTCGCCACTGAGTCCTGCCAGCTTCTCTGGAAGACCCAGCGCAAGAGTCTGCCCATAGCCCGCGGCGGGCAAGAGGCAGAGGTCTGCGTGCCCCACCCGGAGCCGCTGCTTGCCAGCCAGGCCCCTAGGGCCAGGCAGGTCTGGGCAACACCCAGGGCATCACCACCCACACCCGTCCCTGAGCACCGGGACCAGCCAGTGCCCTGCGCCCACCTGGACCTGCAGGACTCCCGTGCCCTGCGCCCACCTGGACCTGCAGGACTCCCGTGCCCTGCGCCCACCTGGACCTGCAGGACTAGCCAGTGCCCTGCGCCCACCTGGACCTGCAGGACTAGCCAGTGCCCTGTGCCCACCTGGACCTGCAGGACTCCCGTGCCCTGCGCCCACCTGGACCTGCAGGACTCCCGTGCCCTGCGCCCACCTGGACCTGCAGGACTCCCGTGCCCTGCGCCCACCTGGACCTGCAGGACTCCCGTGCCCTGCGCCCACCTGGACCTGCAGGACTCCCGTGCCCTGCGCCCACCTGGACCTGCAGGACTAGCCAGTGCCCTGCGCCCACCTGGACCTGCAGGACTCCCGTGCCCTGCGCCCACCTGGACCTGCAGGACCCAGTGCCCTGCGCCCACCTGGACCTGCAGGACTAGCCAGTGCCCTGCGCCCACCTGGACCTGCAGGACTAGCCAGTGCCCTGCGCCCACCTGGACCTGCAGGACTAGCCAGTGCCCTGTGCCCACCTGGACCTGCAGGACTCCTGTGCCCTGCGCCCACCTGGACCTGCAGGACTCCCGTGCCCTGTGCCCACCTGGACCTGCAGGACTCCCGTGCCCTGCGCCCACCTGGACCTGCAGGACTCCAGTGCCCTGCGCCCACCTGGACCTGCAGGACTCCCGGTGCCCTGCGCCCACCTGGACCTGCAGGACTCCCGTGCCCTGCGCCCACCTGGACCTGCAGGACTCCAGTGCCCTGCGCCCACCTGGACCTGCAGGACTCCAGTGCCCTGCGCCCACCTGGACCTGCAGGACTCCAGTGCCCTGCGCCCACCTGGACCTGCAGGACTAGCCAGTGCCCTGTGCCCACCTGGACCTGCAGGACTCCCGTGCCCTGCGCCCACCTGGACCTGCAGGACTCCCGTGCCCTGCGCCCACCTGGACCTGCAGGACTCCCGTGCCCTGCGCCCACCTGGACCTGCAGGACTCCCAGTGCCCTCCCGTGCCCTGCGCCCCACCTGGACCTGCAGGACTCCCGTGCCCTGCGCCCACCCTGGACCTGCAGGACTCCAGTGCCCTGCGCCCACCTGGACCTGCAGGACTCCCCTGGGCGCCCAGGACCTGCAGGACTCCAGTGCCCTGCGCCCACCTGGGACCTGCAGGACTCCAGTGCCCTGCGCCCACCTGGACCCTGCAGGACTCCCAGTGCCCTGCGCCCACCTGGACCTGCAGGACTCCAGTGCCCTGCGCCCACCTGGACCTGCAGGACTCCCGTGCCCTGCGCCCACCTGGACCTGCAGGACTAGGCCTGTGCCCTGCGCCCACCTGGACCTGCAGACTCCCGTGTGCCCTGCGCCCACCTGGACCTGCAGGACTCCCGTGCCCTGCGCCCACCTGGAACCTGCAGGACTCCCGTGCCCTGCGCCCACCTGGACCTGCAGGACTCCCGTGCCCTGCGCCCACCTGGACCTGCAGGACTCCCGTGCCCTGCGCCCACCTGGACCTGCAGGACTCCAGTGCCCTGCGCCCACCTGGACCTGCAGGACTCCAGTGCCCTGCGCCCACCTGGACCTGCAGGACTCCAGTGCCCTGCGCCCACCTGGACCTGCAGGACTAGCCAGTGCCCTGTGCCCACCTGGACCTGCAGGACTCCCGTGCCCTGCGCCCACCTGGACCTGCAGGACTCCCGTGCCCTGCGCCCACCTGGACCTGCAGGACTCCCGTGCCCTGCGCCCACCTGGACCTGCAGGACTCCCGTGCCCTGCGCCCACCTGGACCTGCAGGACTCCCGTGCCCTGCGCCCACCTGGACCTGCAGGACTCCAGTGCCCTGCGCCCACCTGGACCTGCAGGACTCCAGTACCCTGCGCCCACCTGGACCTGCAGGACTAGCCAGTGCCCTGTGCCCACCTGGACCTGCAGGACTCCAGTACCCTGCGCCCACCTGGACCTGCAGGACTCCCGTGCCCTGCGCCCACCTGGACCTGCAGGACTCCCGTGCCCTGCGCCCACCTGGACCTGCAGGACTCCCGTGCCCTGCGCCCACCTGGACCTGCAGGACTCCAGTGCCCTGCGCCCACCTGGACCTGCAGGACTCCAGTGCCCTGCGCCCACCTGGACCTGCAGGACTCCAGTGCCCTGCGCCCACCTGGACCTGCAGGACTCCAGTGCCCTGCGCCCACCTGGACCTGCAGGACTAGCCAGTGCCCTGTGCCCACCTGGACCTGCAGGACTCCTGTGCCCTGCGCCCACCTGGACCTGCAGGACTCCTGTGCCCTGCGCCCACCTGGACCTGCAGGACTAGCCAGTGCCCTGCGCCCACCTGGACCTGCAGGACTAGCCAGTGCCCTGCGCCCACCTGGACCTGCAGGACTAGCCAGTGCCCTGTGCCCACCTGGACCTGCAGGACTCCCGTGCCCTGCGCCCACCTGGACCTGCAGGACTCCCGTGCCCTGCGCCCACCTGGACCTGCAGGACTCCTGTGCCCTGTGCCCACCTGGACCTGCAGGACTCCAGTGCCCTGCGCCCACCTGGACCTGCAGGACTAGCCAGTGCCCTGTGCCCACCTGGACCTGCAGGACTCCTGTGCCCTGCGCCCACCTGGACCTGCAGGACTCCTGTGCCCTGCGCCCACCTGGACCTGCAGGACTAGCCAGTGCCCTGCGCCCACCTGGACCTGCAGGACTAGCCAGTGCCCTGTGCCCACCTGGACCTGCAGGACTCCCGTGCCCTGCGCCCACCTGGACCTGCAGGACTCCTGTGCCCTGCGCCCACCTGGACCTGCAGGACTAGCCAGTGCCCTGTGCCCACCTGGACCTGCAGGACTCCAGTGCCCTGTGCCCACCTGGACCTGCAGGACTCCTGTGCCCTGTGCCCACCTGGACCTGCAGGACTCCAGTGCCCTGTGCCCACCTGGACCTGCAGGACTCCTGTGCCCTGCGCCCACCTGGACCTGCAGGACTCCTGTGCCCTGCGCCCACCTGGACCTGCAGGACTAGCCAGTGCCCTGTGCCCACCTGGACCTGCAGGACTAGCCAGTGCCCTGCGCCCACCTGGACCTGCAGGACTAGCCAGTGCCCTGTGCCCACCTGGACCTGCAGGACTCCCGTGCCCTGTGCCCACCTGGACCTGCAGGACTCCTGTGCCCTGCGCCCACCTGGACCTGCAGGACTCCCGTGCCCTGCGCCCACCTGGACCTGCAGGACTCCTGTGCCCTGCGCCCACCTGGACCTGCAGGACTAGCCAGTGCCCTGCGCCCCACCTGGACCTGCAGGACTAGCCAGTGCCCTGCGCCCACCTGGACCTGCAGGACCTGCACTAGCCAGTAGCCTGCAGTGCCCCCTGTGCCCACCTGGACCTGCAGGACTCCCGTGCCCTGTGCCCACCTGGGCCTGCAGGACTCCAGTGCCCTGCGCCCACCTGGGCCTGCAGGACTCCAGTGCCCTGCGCCCACCTGGGCCTGCAGGACTCCAGTGCCCTGCGCCCACCTGGGCCTACAGGACTCCTGTGCCCTGCGCCCACCTGGGCCTGCAGGACTCCTGTGCCCTGCGCCCACCTGGACCTGCAGGACTCCTGTGCCCTGTGCCCACCTGGACCTGCAGGACTCCTGTGCCCTGTGCCCACCTGGACCTGCAGGACTCCAGTGCCCTGCGCCCACCTGGACCTGCAGGACTCCTGTGCCCTGCGCCCACCTGGACCTGCAGGACTCCAGTGCCCTGTGCCCACCTGGACCTGCAGGACTAGCCAGTGCCCTGTGCCCACCTGGACCTGCAGGACTCCAGTGCCCTGCGCCCACCTGGACCTGCAGGACTCCAGTGCCCTGCGCCCACCTGGGCCTACAGGACTCCTGTGCCCTGTGCCCACCTGGGCCTGCAGGACTCCAGTGCCCTGCGCCCACCTGGACCTGCAGGACTCCCGTGCCCTGCGCCCACCTGGGCCTGCAGGACTCCCGTGCCCTGCGCCCACCTGGACCCGCTCGGGAACGGGGTCTCCTGAGCATTCTCCTCCCTGTTTGGAGACCTGGGCGTGCAGTAGCTGACGGAGAGAAGCCTTTTCACCCTGAAGTCATACAATTTTGGAGGATGGTGCCCTCCTGCTCCACGCGGAAGGAGCCCTGCCAGTGCTGCCTGGCGCCCGCCTGGCGCCCGCACCACTCCTTGCCTACATGGGCTCTGTGAGGCGCCTGCTGGCAGTCAGGCCTGAGGCGGTGGCAGCCATGCTGGGCACCCTCCTTCTCAGTTTCTGCCCTGCGTCCTCATAACGCTGGGCCTTCGGGTGTCGAGATGTTGACCGTCACCTTGACACGGGCCTGGGCAGGAGGGCATCACTTCCTGCTGAGACGGGGCAGACCTTGGAGCTGTGGCCCCTCGGAGGATGCCTGAGCCATGCACACAGCCGCCGCCTGACTCGAGGCCCAGCGCACAAGCAGAGGGTTCACAGCCGCTGCCTGACTCGAGGCCCAGCGCACAAGCAGGGGTTTCACAGCCGCCTGACTCGAGGCCCAGCGCACAAGCAGAGGGTTCACAGCCGCTGCCTGACTCGAGGCCCAGCGCACAAGCAGGGGTTTCACAGCCGCCTGACTCGAGGCCCAGCGCACAAGCAGAGGGTTCACAGCCGCCTGACTCGAGGCCCAGCGCACAAGCAGGGGTTCACAGCCTCCTGACTCGAGGCCCAGCGCACAAGCAGAGGGTTCACAGCCGCCTGACTCGAGGCCCAGCGCACAAGCAGGGGGTTCACAGCCTCCTGACTCGAGGCCCAGCGCACAAGCAGGGGGTTCACAGCCGCCTGACTCGAGGCCCAGCGCACAAGCAGGGGGTTCACAGCCGCTGCCCTCGAGGCCCAGCGCACAAGCAGGGGGTTCACAGCCGCCTGACTCGAGGCCCAGGGCACAAGCAGAGGGTTCACAGCCGCCTGACTCGAGGCCCAGCGCACAAGCAGAGGGTTCACAGCCGCTGCCCTCGAGGCCCAGCGCACAAGCAGGGGGTTCACAGCCGCCTGACTCGAGGCCCAGCGCACAAGCAGAGGGTTCACAGCCGCTGCCCTCGAGGCCCAGGGCACAAGCAGGGGGTTCACAGCTGCCTGACTCGAGGCCCAGCGCACAAGCAGAGGGTTCACAGCCGCTGCCCTCGAGGCCCAGGGCACAAGCAGGGGGTTCACAGCTGCCTGACTCGAGGCCCAGCGCACAAGCAGAGGGTTCACAGCCGCTGCCCTCGAGGCCCAGGGCACAAGCAGGGGGTTCACAGCCGCTGCCCTCGAGGCCCAGGGCACAAGCAGGGGGTTTACAGCCGCCTGACTCGAGGCCCAGCGCACAAGCAGAGGGTTCACAGCCGCCTGACTCGAGGCCCAGCGCAGAAGCAGAGGGTTCACAGCTGCCGCCTGACTCGAGGCCCAGGGCACAAGCAGAGGGTTCACAGCCGCCTGACTCGAGGCCCAGGGCACAAGCAGGGGGTTCACAGCTGCCGCCTGACTCGAGGCCCAGCGCACAAGCAGAGGGTTCACAGCTGCCGCCTGACTCGAGGCCCAGGGCACAAGCAGAGGGTTCACAGCCGCCTGACTCGAGGCCCAGGGCACAAGCAGGGGGTTCACAGCTGCCGCCTGACTCGAGGCCCAGCGCACAAGCAGAGGGTTCACAGCTGCCGCCTGACTCGAGGCCCAGGGCACAAGCAGAGGGTTCACAGCCGCTGCCCTCGAGGCCCAGGGCACAAGCAGGGGGTTCACAGCCGCCTGACTCGAGGCCCAGCCTTGTACCCCTCCTGGCTTCTCTGGGATGGATGTGGGGTGCCCCTCACTGCACTGCACTGCCCTTTGGAACTGGGACACCTTGTGCTCAGGGGGAGGGGCAATGGGTCAGGGTGGATCTGGCCCACTCTGACCCTCTGTCTCCTCTCTGGTTCCCATTCCCCCTTCCCTATCTAGCTCTATGTGGCTCCTCCTGAGGAACCCCACGTTCATCCTGCTCTGCCTAGCGGGGGCTACCGAGGCCACACTCATCGCCGCCATGTCCACGTTCGGACCCAAGTTCCTCGAGGCCCAGTTCAGCCTGAGTGCCTCAGAAGCTGCCACCCTGTTTGGTGAGGATCTTGGGGTGCTCTGTGAAAGGGCCGCTGCCTCCCTGTTGGTCAGGAAGCAAGTGCCGAGTGCGACCTGGGGCCCGTCCCTCTGGGTGGGCAGTACTCCAGGCAGGAGGGAGGGGCTCCACCAGCTCATACCCCCCCCCCCCGGTCACTTTGCCATTTGTCACAGACGGGTTCTGGGGCTGCCTGTCCCCCCTGTAAGCCGGGCACTGATGTCCCCAGGCTTCTTGGCAGAAGCCCGGCCCCGGCCCGGGGGGCCGCTTGGTGGCGGGCAGGCTGGCCTCCAGGGCCTGTGGGGCTCCTCGGGCTCCTTGGTGGTGCTCACAAGCACCCTGGGCTGGCAGCTGCCCCAGCCCCGTGGACCCCACGCCGGGTGGCACGTGCCCCAGGTGCGGTACAGCATGGGCAAGGGTCAGCATGCTGGCCACTGGCCAGGCCCCCGCCTGCGGGGCCCAGAGAGGGCGTCAGACTTGGGACCCCTCCACAGACACCACTCCTGCCTAGCCCCGCGGGGCTTGCCCTACGTGCCCAGACCCACCGGTCACCTCCTCAAGCCCCTCTCCCCCTCCCACACGCCCTCCTCTCCCCTCCTAGCCGCAGAGTGGGCCTGGGTCGTGGAGCCAGGGGCTCTGAGGTGGCCTGAGGCCCCCGTGCACCTCTCAGCATGGAGGCCATGTGCCCTCCAACCGCAGCCTCCCGTCAGATGCATAGTCCAGGTTGGCCTGCAGGCTTGGCAGGACCCTGGGTGGCCAGAGCTGCCCTGGCCCACGCCCTTGGGCTCTGGGCTGCGTCCTCAGACCTGCACGAGGCTCTGCCCGGGCAGCAGCTGAGAGCTCGGCAGTCCCGGCACCACCCAGCCTGTCTCAGTGTCCCTGACCCCCTGCTCCCCAGGGTACCTGGTGGTGCCGGCGGGCGGTGGAGGCACGCTCCTGGGAGGCTACTTCGTGAACAGGTTCAAGCTCCGCGGCTCGGGGACCATCCGGTTCTGCTTGCTGTGCACGCTGGTCAGCCTGCTGTCCTTCCTGGTCTTCCTCACGCACTGCCCCAATGTGCCCATGGCGGGCGTGACGGCTGGCTACGGCGGAAGGTGAGGCCCGGGCAGAGGTGCCCTTGGGTGGGGTCATGCTGTGAAAGAGCGCCCGCTGCACCACTGTCACCAGGTCCTGGCTCTGTGCCCCGGGTGTGACACCCACTGGGCCTCAGTGTCCTCTGCAGGGACGCAGTAGTGCCAGCTCGCAGGGCCCTGTGCTGACAGGAGCGTGGCGGCGAGGGCTCCCCTGTGTCGCCCTGGGGAGGGGGCCGGGGCCTGTCCCTCGTTAGCAGGGCGAGACGCTCGCACACAGCCACACCTGCGCCCAGCCTTTGTCCCCAGGACCCCGTGAGCTGCCCCCCTAGAGCCCAGGAACACCAGAACCCGCTGCGGCCTCGTCTGCCACAGCGCTGGGCAGCAGCTGGAGCCTGCGGAGTGGCCTGGGCCTCAAGGTGCCCACCCACCACAGAGGACTCCCCGTGGAGGGAGTGAGGAGGCCGTCCTCGGTGTCCCCAAGGCGCCCTATTAGTTGAGGACAGAGGAAAGGTGGAGCAAGGCGTGCACCACGCTGGGTCTGGCGCTGGTGCCCAAAGGCGGCAGAGCCTGGCCTGCACGGGCAAGGGCGAGGGCCGGCAGCTGTGCCTGGTGCTCGTTCCTGTCACCCCAGGGCCCCACTGGCTGTCCGGGGAAAGGGAGGCCAAACAGACCAGCGAGGGCCAGAGGGCTGGCGCCGCCCCTGGGAGAACAGAGGTGCCTGGCTGAGCAGCGACTCGCAGGGCACTTGGGGTGGCACGGGCCTGGTGGGCGTGTGGCTTGCCCTGGGCTGCCCTGGGCCACGGGCACCCGACTCTGGCCTCCCTCCCACTGTCCTGGTCTCCCTGCAGCCTCCTGCCCAGAGGCCACCTGAACCTCACGGCGGCCTGCAACGCCGCCTGCCGCTGCCCGCCGGAGCCCTACAGCCCCGTGTGCGGCTCGGACGGCACCCAGTACTTCTCCCCGTGCCACGCGGGCTGCCCCGCCGCGGAGACGGGCCCAGGTGGCCAGAAGGTGAGTGGCCCCGTCCCACCTGGCCCTGGGACCCGGGAGCCCCAGCCTGCTCCCCCGTAAGCACTGCCGTCGGCTCCCCAGGTGTACCGAGGCTGCGGCTGTGTCTCCGAGGGCCCCGGCCACGCCGCCGCGGGGAAGTGCGCCTCGGCCTGCCAGAGCAAGGCCCTGCTGCTGGCCCTCGTGTTCCTCGTGATCCTCTTCACCTTCCTGAGCAGCATCCCCGCGCTGACCGCCACGCTGCGGTGAGTAGGCCGCTGCCCGCAGGCCCGGAGCCGGAGCGCTCCCCCAGGGAGGGGCGGCTGGGCAGCCCCCTCTGCGTGTGCCGCCTGACGCGCGGTCCTCCTGCGCAGGTGTGTCTGTGACCAGCAGCGCTCCCTTGCCTTGGGAATCCAGTGGATCGTGGTCAGGACCCTAGGTACGGAGCAGCACGAGGGTGCCGTGGACGGCTGTGGGCTGGTCACGTAGGTGACGTCCCCTGAGCTGGGGCAGCCTGGCAGGATGCGGGCGGCTAGGAAGGGCCCGGTCTCTCGTGTCCACTAGAGGGGGCCCTTGCTCTTCATTTGCCCAGAGGGCCGCCTCCTTGTGAACACAGTCCCCCTGCTTGGAGATGGGGCACTGCCAACCCCCATGCCAAGTCCACAGAGAAGGGCCACAGACGCCCCTTACGCCCCTGGCAAGGCCAAGGGCAGAGTCGCCTTGCCAAGAGCCCGGGCACGCTGCCCGCCTCGGCCTGCCCGCCCGTCCCCTGCCGGGCGCTGACCCAGCCTGTCCACAGGCAGCATCCCGGGGCCCATCGCCTTCGGCTGGGTGATCGACAGGGCCTGCCTGCTGTGGCAGGACCAGTGTGGCCAGCAGGGCTCCTGCTTCGTGTACCAGAACGCGGCCATGAGCCGGTACATGCTCGGCGCGGGGCTCACCTACAAGGTAGGAGGCCGGCGGTGGCTCAGGCCACTGTGCGCCCGGCTCGGCCCCGACCCTCGTGCAGCTGGGCTTTCAGGGGCGTCTTCCCCACCCCATGAGCCGGGGCTGGAGGACGCGTGCTGGGGAGGGAGGCCTGGCCCGGGGTCAAGAGCGGCCGCCCCTCGCCCGCAGCTGCTCTCCTGGGCCAGGCCTCGTGGGGAAGTCCCTCATGGCCCCCCCCTTCTGCTCTTAGAAAAGCTCCCTGCTGGCACTCGGGCTCCCTGGGGGACGAACGCGTTGGTGTGTCCTCCCTGAGGACAGAGCACTGAGCCTCCACCGCAGGGAGATCCCCGCCTCGGCTCGGGCTGCGGCTGGGGGTCCCGGCCCCGAGGGTTCTCGGCCACCCCAGGCCTGTGGTCCACCTCCGGGGTCAGCTTACAAGGAGCCCAGCCTGAGGGGACCCTGTGGCCTGCTCTGCTCCTGCTGCCAGGGTGTCCCGGGCCTGCGGCAGGCAGCCCTGGGTGGGCCTCGGAGGCGCCTGCGGGGGTGGTCGGGGTGCAGGCAGGCTCCGAGCGCACTCAGCCTCGGCCTCTGGGAACGGCCTCCCAGGTGGCGCCTCAGGCCTGCAGCCGGGCGGAGCCCAGGAAGCCCTGTGGGTGGTCCGCTGAGGGTGTACCCACCCGCTCTGCGAGACCTGCACGTAGCCCCTCACACCTGGCAGAGTCCCTGTGGCCCCAGGCGTCAGGCAAGGAAGCCCCGCTCAGAGGCCAAGAAATCCCGGACACAGAGTGGGGGCGGGCCAGCCCTGCCCGGGCTGCTGCCCAGCAAGGCCCTGCAGACCAGCCTGGAACAGCAGGACACCCCCACCAGGGCTCTCGGGCCAAGGTCTGAGGTGCTGGCAGCCAGCAGCTGTCCTCCGGGGCCCCGGGAGAGCTGCCCACGCTGTGCAGCAGGTCTGGGTGCAGATGCCTGGACCGGCCCCACCCCTCGCCTCCAAGGCCTCCCCTGCTCAGGTCTCCTATGGGGACACCAGTGATTGGATTTAGGGCCACCTTCAATCCAAGACCGCCTGGTTCTACATCTCTCACTTAATGACCTCTGCCAGCACCCTCTTCTAAGTCCCCTCACGTGTCTGGGTTGGGACTTGCACACGTCCTTTGGGGGACACTGTCCACGCCCACCGTGACACTCCCTGGCCCCCACCCTCTGCCTTCCCTCACCGACAGGTTGGTGTCACACCAGGGGAACCCTGTGTCATAGCTCCAGAGGGGTGGGCTCTAGGGTCCTTGAGAGGAGGTGGCAGGCGGGGGGCAGGCAGCCAGGTCCCCAAGCCCCTCCTGTCTGTCTGTCTCCCAGGTCCTGGGCTTCCTGTCCTTCGCGGCCGCCTGCTTCCTGTACAAGGCCCCATCGGGATCCTCTGACGGCACGGAGGCCTCCCTGCCCAGCCAGTCGTCTGCCTCGGAGAACCCCACAGAGCCCCTGCAGCAGAGCAGCCTCTGACCCTGCTGCTGTGGGCCTCGGCCGCCCCCACCTGCGTTCCTGACTTCCTCTCCAGAGGGTCCAGCACTGAAACCCCCACCTTGGGTCCTGGCCTCCTGGGGTGTCCCAGCTTCGACCGAGCAACGGCCGGGGATCATAGCCCTAGGCAGGGGCTGTCTGAGGTGGACCTGGTCTCCACGCTGGGCCTTCAGGATGGTGCGCCCTGTGGGCTGCCGCCTGGCCTGCTTCCTGCTTCTTCTGATGGAGCCTGGAGCCCCTGTGGGGAGGCTGCGCCTGGGGAGTCCCTACTTGACCTGTTGCCCAGCTGCTGTCACCTCCTGTCCTTGGAGCCTGTGGCCTCTGCACTGGAGGGGGAGAAACTTGCATAAATATGTTTGTGGACCCATTTTTGTATAAAAGCACATTTATAGATATGTTCTAGCTGGTCACGTGGGGTCCGCCAGGGCCAACTCCAGCGGCTGCGCATCCTGCAGGGGAGCGGCCAATGGCCAGCAGGGGAGGGCTGCTCTCTCCCCCTCGAACTGTGCATATGTAAATACACTTTAATATTTAAAGCTTACGTTCCTGTGCAGGGTTTTATTTCGTGAATCTGCAAGGGTTGGTGGCTGTGCCCGTTCTTCATGTAGTTCTGTGGTGCAGGCTGTCCCTGGCACTGGCCTGGCCATGGTGCCCTGCTGGGCATCCCTCCCCTCCCCTGCGACCTGAGAACAAAGCCACAGTGGCAGGACTCCACCGTGGCCAGGCCCACGCCGCCTGCCTCCCCACCCTGCAGACACCTGCCCTACCTGTGCAAGTCCAGTGTTGGGGCAGACACTGCTAGCAGGAGGGCTGCACCTCCGCGTCGGGTGTGACAGCGTGCAAGGAGCCTGCAGGACCCTCTGGTGTGCAGGAGCACAGCGCTCCCCCAGACCAGGAGGCAGGGAGCTCTGCCACTCAGGGAGGCGCTCGAGCCCCGGCTCGGGGAGGCGGAGGGAACAGCAAGTGCAAGGCCCTCGGCTGCTGCCCGGGCACGCAGCCCTGGCGAGGGCACGCTCACCCTCACAGAGCTCCTGCCTCCTGCACGTCCACTGGGCTGTGCTCCTGGGCTCTTGCCCACCTTCTCCTTCCACAAATCAGCTGGACCAGAGGACAGACGCTCCCTAACTCGGCTGCACCCCAGGCCCACCTCCGCCCCCCTGGAAGCCAGGCCTCAGGAGCACGCACAGGCAGGGAATCACATCTCCAGGCAGAGCAAGACAGGGAGCCAAGGAGCCCCAGGACTCGCAGGTCTGGGCCACCTCACCCTCCCGGAGGTGCCCAGGACAGACCCGCGCCCCAGCACGCCAGCTCCACCCAGACTCTGGCCAGCCTGAGCCAAAGTAGATGAAGACAATGTCTAAGCATGTCCGGTTCGTGTGGACGTGGACACATGGGCGTGACGCAGAGCGCTCCAGCCACGCCCCACGGGCGTCGGCGGCGGCCGGACCTCGACCCGGGCTCGGGCACGGAAGCCTCCGCTCAGGCTGTGTCTGGAGATGGGCCTCTGAAAGGGCCTTAGCCTGTGGTCAGCCTCCTCACGTGAGAGACTCCAGGGCTGCTGCCCGTCCTGCCCCGTGGGCCCTGAGAAGCTGCAGCTCTGGGGACAAGTGCCCTGTGCCCTGGGTGGCCAAACGCAGGCAGCTTCTCGCCCTGGCTCCTCCCCCAGGGGCCACCTAGCCATGCGCGTGTGTTCCCTGGGGCCAGGCCTCATGCTCCTGACCCGCAGGCACTCTCCACGTGTCCAGGACGCAGCGTCATCAGCGTTCTGTCCACTGCCCCCCAAGTGCAGGTTACCTTTCCGCTTAGACCTGGGCTCACCTGCTCTCGGGCTCCGACTGCATGTCCGCTTGAGGAGGCCTGGCTGCCCCGCATCCTGGGGTCCTGGAGTCTCCCGGCCTCATCTCATCACCCCACACAGTCCAGGCCATGCTGCCCCAGGTCCCTGGGCTTCCCACAGAGCCCACCTCAGCCTCTGCCCTGGAACCCAGCCCCTGCTGCCCTGTCACCCACCATCCAGGCTGACCACAGCCTGGCCATGTCGCCTGCCCCTCCAGGGGCACCTCCAGCACTTACTGCTGTGAAGGCCACAGGCAGTGGCCGTGGGATGCCATTCTGTCCTACTGGGCTGTACCCTGCCTTCCCAGCTTGGGGCTGCTGTAGCCCCAATCAGAGGAACCCCAGCAAAGTGGCCTCATGTTTCCTGACCCAAACGGGCACATGGAACCACGCTGGCCAAAACAAATGAGGGACATGCTCCTGGCCAGGTGCCAGGTGGAGATCGCCAGGCCCCAGCTCTGGCTGTGAGCTCTGAGCAGGAGCCAGGTCCTGGCTCCTAGTGGGCACCCAGTGCAGGAGTGTTGGGCGGGTCCACACCTACTACCAGTGGGCACCAGGGGGCAGCACAGGCCTGGCCTGAGCTGTCAGTACGGACGAGTGCTCTCCACAGCCAGGGCTCCCCCAGCCCCAGTGCGAGCTGGCAGCAGGGTCCCTCCCCCCGGGCCCTGGAGATGTACCTGCACTAACCAGCCCCTCCTTGCTGGGAAGTGGGCAGGGCCTGCGACCAGCTGTGAGCAAGAAGCCAATGGGCTCCCTGGCCTCAAAGACCACAGCTGAGAATCAGTGCTGGTCTCTTCAGAGCCCACATAGTGACCAGACAGGTCACCAGGTCAGAAGGCCGCTTGGCTGGACTCCCTGGAAGGAGGCTGAGGAAGCAGATCCTACCCAGGGAAAGCCCCAAGCAGAAACCAGACACTCAGCTCCAGCACCCTCTCCCGGGGGGGGGGGAGCCCCTGCCCAGCCCCACAGGTGGGTCCCTCACCTGCGGAAGCTGCCCTGCCTCCAGCTGCCCTCTCCCTTCCTTCCCTCCCATCTCTGCGCTTGGCAGGGTCTGGGCTCCTCCAACCAGGGTGGTGGCTTTTAAAGACAACAGCTTTATTGAAACGCACATCACATAGCCAGCGAGTCCCCCACCCCCGGGGCACAAGCCATCAGGTTCTGGTTGTCTGCAGTGGGTGCAGGACGGCTGCACATCTGCCCGAGCATTCTCAGTGCTCCACAAAGACACCAGAACCTCCTGCCCTGGTCCTGCTAGCCCCCAACCACTCAGCTGAGTTCTCTACTGCTATGAAGACTTCCGAAAACAGATGAGGACTTCCTGTCAGCGGATGAGAACTTCCCAGAAAGAATGAGAACTTCCTAGAACAGATGAGGACTTCCTGCCAGTGGATGAGGACTTCCTGTCAGTAAATGAGGACTTTCTAGAACAGATGAGGACTTCCTGTCAGTAAATGAGAACTTCCTAGAACAGATGAGGACTTCCTGCCAGTGGATGAGGACTTCCTGTCAGTAAATGAGGACTTTCTAGAACAGATGAGGACTTCCTGTCAATGGATGAGGACTTCCTGTCAGTGGATGAGGACTTCCTGTCAGTGGATGAGGACTTCCTAGAACAGATGAGGACTTCCTGTCAGTGGATGAGAACTTCCCAGAAAGAATGAGAACTTCCTAGAACAGATGAGGACTTCCTGCCAGTGGATGAGGACTTCCTGTCAGTGGATGAGGACTTTCTAGAACAGATGAGGACTTCCTGTCAATGGATGAGGACTTCCTGTCAGTGGATGAGGACTTCCTGTCAGTGGATGAGGACTTCCTAGAACAGATGAGGACTTCCTGCCAGTGGATGAGGACTTCCTGTCAGTGGATGAGGACTTTCTAGAACAGATGAGGACTTCCTGTCAATGGATGAGGACTTCCTGTCAGTGGATGAGGACTTCCTGTCAGTGGATGAGGACTTCCTAGAACAGATGAGGACTTCCTGTCAGTGGATGAGAACTTCCCAGAAAGAATGAGAACTTCCTAGAACAGATGAGGACTTCCTGCCAGTGGATGAGGACTTCCTGTCAGTAAATGAGGACTTTCTAGAACAGATGAGGACTTCCTGTCAATGGATGAGGACTTCCTATCAGTGGATGAGGACTTCCTGTCAGTGGATGAGAACTTCCCAGAAAGAATGAGAACTTCCTAGAACAGATGAGGACTTCCTGTCAGTGGATGAGAACTTCCCAGAAAGAATGAGAACTTCCTAGAACAGATGAGGACTTCCTGCCAGTGGATGAGGACTTCCTGTCAGTGGATGAGGACTTCCTGTCAGTGGATGAGGACTTCCTAGAACAGATGAGGACTTCCTGTCAATGGATGAGGACTTCCTGTCAGTGGATGAGGACTTCCTGTCAGTGGATGAGGACTTCCTAGAACAGATCAGGACTTCCAGTCAGTGGATGAGGACTTCCTGGAACAGATCAGGACTTCCTGTCAGTGGATGAGTGCTCCCTATCAGTGGATGAGGACTTCCTAGAACAGATGAGGACTTCACATCAATGGATGAGAGCTTCTTGTCAGCTTGGTGGCTTCTCCCTGATCACAGGGCTTCCAAGGCATCCCCGTGGTGCCAGTGGGTGGCAGGTGGCTTTGTCCTTTCCCATGGCTGAGTGGTTGCACTAGGTGACAGACCACTTGTGCTCCCCCACTGTTTTAAAGGAGAGGAGGGGTCCTTTGCCCCCCACAGCTGCCTCCACGCCGAGTTGTGCACATCCAGTGGTGCCACGTTGGAATTAGGACATGGCCCTCCACGTTGGAATTAGGACATGGCCCTCCACGTTGGAATTAGGACATGGCCCTCCATGGGACTCAAGCAACACTGTGGGGGCCTCTCTGGGGGAGGGTGGCAGGGAGGTTTTGGAATGCCAGGCCATCCTCCTGCATGGCCACCACGTGCTCCACCTGTGCACGGCGCTCCTCCAGCAGCACGGCATTGGGGGCTCTTGGGCCCTGGCAGACCTGGAGGGCCTGGGGCTTACTAGCCCACCCTGCCTCTGTCTCCCCACTGATGCCGCAGCCTCAGCCTCATCCTGGCTGCTGAAGCCTGGAGCGGCTGGTTTACAGCCAGTACAGAGCAAGTGTGCATGGAACAACTAAGGTCCCCATTGTCCTCTCTGGACCAGAAGGGCACGGAGGCAGAGCTGGGCAGTGACTTGAACCTTGGAAGAGTCTTTGGTGACCCCGGCACAAGGCTGTCGCTGAAGCTGAGAGTCTCTGACACTTCCTTGCCAATCCCCACCCGGGCACAAGTCTCCTGAGCAGGCAGCAGCCCCACCCGTCACTTACTCACACAGAGCCATTTAGGACTCTCCATGATTAATTGCCGCAGCCCGACAGCTGGGCAATCGCCACACTTGGAAGTCACTAATTAGGAGCCTAATTGGCTTCAGGTCCTCCATTTCTCACCGAGGGCCCATCGTGATGGTCTGCGGCTAATGACCGTGGCCAGGAAGCACGACCCAATAATGACGATCCCTGCTTGTTGCCCGCTCTCCCAGCACGGTCAGGCACAGCGGTGGAGACACTCCAAGGCCCAGGAGCGGGGCGGGGGCGGGAGGGCTGGCCAGGACACCTGAGGGCTCCTCTAACTGGCAGCAATCTAAACCACCTAAACCAGGGTGGTCCGAGCAGGGTGGGCTGCCCCGGGGACAGACTGAGGGGCTGGGAGGCGGCAGGGAGGTGGTGCGGGCGGTGGAGATGGGCGCCGGGAGGGCTGGGCTGTGGCCTGGGGCTGCGTTCTGCTCTGCCTGCTGCGGCCTGTCGGTGGGCCGCCCTCGTGTTTTGCCTTGTTTTGTTCTTAAGGAAGAAGAGTGAATTTAGGAAGCTGTAAACACAATCGTGACTTACAAATTGTTCTCCTCTAATTGGGTTTGTGCCAGGGCCGTGATGGATGTCCGCAGCACGCATTCCCCAGCGCTGGCCCTGGAGGGCGAGCTGCAGGAGGACAGCGCAGGCCGCCAGGGACCCCACCTGGAAACACCTGCTGGCCTCTGCCCTGGCACACCTGTAGGGTCCAGCAGGCGCCTGGAAGGGCGGCAGGGAGGTCCCCCTCCCCCAGGAGCCCCAGCTCAACGCACCCCCTTCCCTCCTCCCCTCCCCTCCCCTTGCCTCTCCTCTCTTCCCCTGCCTCTCCTCCCCTCCTTGTCCCCTCCTCTCCTTCCTCCCTCTCCCCCCTCCTCCTGCCTCACTCTCCTCCCCCTCCCCCCTTCCCATTCAGGAAGCCCTCCTCCAGGAAACTGCCTTCTCTTCCCCTCCTCCTCCTCCCCTGCCTCCCTCCCCCTTCTTCCCCTCCTCCCCTTCCTCCTCTCCCCCTCCCCTCCCCCTCCCTCCCCTCCCCTCCCCCTCCTCCCCTTCCTCCTCCCCCTCCCCTCCCACTCCTTCCCCTCCCTCCCCCTCCTTCCCCTCCTCCTCCTCCCTGCCCCTCCCCTCCCCCTCCTCCTCTTCCTCCTCTCCCCCTCCCCTCCCCCTCCCTCCCCTTCTCCTCCTCCCTGCCCCTCCCCCCCCTCCCCCTCCCTCCCCTTCTCCTCCTCCCTGCCCCTCCCCTCCCCTCCCCCTCCTCCCCTTCCTCCTCTCCCTCCCCTCCCACTCCCTCCCCTCCCCTCCCCCTCCTTCCCCTTCTCTTCCTCCCTGCCCCTCCCCTCCCCTCCCCTCTCCTCCTCTTCCTCCTCTCCCTCCCCCTCCCCTCCCACTCCTTCCCCTCCCACTCCTTCCCCTCCCTCCCCCTCCTTCCCCTTCTCCTCCTCCCTGCCCCTCCCCTCCCCTCCCCCTCCTCCTCTTCCTCCTCTCCCTCCCCTCCCCTCTCCCTCTGAGCTCCAGTGGCGAGGCCCATGCTGCCCCACAGCCTCCTTCCACTCTGTGGCTGGGAAAGTTCTTGGGTCTGAGCTACCAAACTGGGAAGAGGAGGGGAAGGTGCCGCGTGGGCAGGAGGGCTCTGGGCTCAGAGGCTGGGGCGGTAAACCAGAGGTCTCGGCCACTCTCTGGGCAGAGCAACCTGCATCCAGGGAGCAGAGCCGGCCATGGGAGTCCCCCCACCGCGCTTCCCTCAGCTCAGAGGACAGCCCCTGGCTCTGCTGCTGTCCCAGTGGTGGCTGGAGGTCCTGTTCTCAAGCATCTGAGTGAGAAGCTGGGCTCCAGCACGTGGCGGGGCAGCGGGGGACAGAGGGCGCCCACGTCCTGCCTCCGAGGGCCTGTGGCCCGCGCACCTGCCCTGCCTCCCGATCTCTGCTTCGGTTCGTGTCTCCTCCTTCCTCTCGAAATCTTCTCTTACAGCGCAGAAAGACAAAGGAGCTGCGCGTCTTGGCCGACTCTCGCCCTGCAGTCTGAACCGCGTGCCAGCTCTGCCCCAGAGCCCATGTGGGCGCTGCAGGAGAGGCAGAGGGCCTCGGAGCCCAGTGCGCCCCCGAGCACAGGCGTGGACAGGCCCACGCAGGAGCTGGCCTCCAAAGGCCAACGTCGGCAACACCGCCTCTGGGCCAGTCACCTCACAGTGCCCCAAAGGTCCAGGAGACAGCCACAGCCTGGACAGTCCAGCACCCGTGGGGATCCTCAACTGACTGCAGGGCGCCTGCACTCGGGGGAGCTGGGGGAGTGGAGGCCGGGAAGGGTCAACTGATGGGGGAGGGAGTGTGGGCATTGCCAGGCCCACCCAGCAGGACACTGACCACTGGAGGAGCAGGGCACTGACTCCATGGCCATGGGCCAGTCAGACCTGTGCAATGGCAGCCGGGAGCTTGGTGTCCTCTCCCCACTGACCTGCCTTCAAGGGCAGGCAGGGTCTAAGCCACATCACAGGCCCTCGCCAGGGAGGACACTCCCGGACACAGAAGGAGCACTCCTGCCTCCCCGGCCTCTGCAGTGCTGCCAGGCTAGGAGGCCAGCCTGGCACTGGCCGCTCACGGTCCTCCTGGCCCTCGGGAGCCCTGAGCAAGCGGAGGACTAAGGCACTGGGTAACTCACCCGGGCTATGACAGCTCCCAGCTGCCCACCTCCCCACGGGCCCCTCTCCTAGGCGGCTGCAGCCCCAGGCCCTTGGACCCTGCCCGCCCAGGTCACTCCCACCCACCGCCCTTGCACACTTGCACACTCAGGCGCACACATGCATAGGAGGGCTGACTCCACACCTCACACCAGCAGGGATGCTGAGGCTCCCGAGCAGCAGGGACAGTGTGTCCCAGAGGCGGAGGATGACACGGGGACAGGCAGCACTGACTCTGGGCCTTGCTTGGAGGTCTTCCCCACAGCCCGCTACCGGTGTGCTCCCCACGCTCGTGCGGTAGGGTTAGTCCAAGTGCCAGCTCGCCCCATCTGCACGCCCCATCTGCACGCCTGACCCGCAGGAGCTCAGCCTGTGCATACAGCAGGAGCTCAGCCTGTGCGCGCAGCAGGAGCTCAGCCTGTGCATACAGCAGGAGCTCAGCCTGTGCGTGCAGCAGGAGCTCAGCCTGTGCGTGCAGCAGGAGCTCAGCCTGTGCATACAGCAGGAGCTCAGCCTGTGCGTGCAGCAGGAGCTCAGCCTGTGCGTGCAGCAGGAGCTCAGCCTGTGCATACAGCAGGAGCTCAGCCTGTGCATACAGCAGGAGCTCAGCCTGTGCGTGCAGCAGGAGCTCAGCCTGTGCGCACACAGCAGGAGCTCAGCCTGTGCGTGCAGCAGGAGCTCAGCCTGTGCATACAGCAGGAGCTCAGCCTGTGCGCGCAGCAGGAGCTCAGCCTGTGCGTGCAGCAGGAGCTCAGCCTGTGCGTACAGCAGGAGCTCAGCCTGTGCGTGCAGCAGGAGCTCAGCCTGTGCGCGCAGCAGGAGCTCAGCCTGTGCGTGCAGCAGGAGCTCAGCCTGTGCGCACAGCAGGAGCTCAGCCTGTGCGTACAGCAGGAGCTCAGCCTGTGCGCGCAGCAGGAGCTCAGCCTGTGCGTACAGCAGGAGCTCAGCCTGTGCGTGCAGCAGGAGCTCAGCCTGTGCGTGCAGCAGGAGCTCAGCCTGTGCGCGCAGCAGGAGCTCAGCCTGTGCGCGCAGCAGGAGCTCAGCCTGTGCGCGCAGCAGGAGCTCAGCCTGTGCGTGCAGCAGGAGCTCAGCCTGTGCGCACAGCAGGCCCAGCTCTGCTCCTGCTGGGGGGCCGCCGCCTCGCCCGCACTCGGGGCTCCCTGGCCTGCCTGCCTGTCAGCTTCAGGCTCTGGAAGTGAGGGCACCAGCACCGGGGTTGGTGTCAGCAGGTTCCAGATCATCGTGCAGGTCGGTGGCCTCGGGTCCTGGCAGTGCCCAGAGGATCAGGGCGGACCCGGTAAACCCCGCCCCACGCAGGCTGCCTGGAACCCGCTGTCCGGTGTGGCAGCGGGGCGGGGCCCTGAGGGAGGAGCTGCCCTGTGGAGGGCACGGACCACCCCCACCTGGGTGTCCTCTTAGAGGGCGGCCTGAAAGACGCTGTCGGCTCCTCTACTGGGCGAGCCCAGCGGTGCCTCGTCCTGGACCCGCGCCTGCAGCAGGTTGGGCCCAGAGCCATCACGAAGGCTCACTTCCCCCCGCGTCCCCAGCCTTCGCCCATTTTGCCTGCGTGCAAGGAGCAGGGCCCTGAAGGACCCCAGTCAGGCCTCCAGCTGTCCGAGGTCCCGGGGCGCTGGACTCCTCCCCGACATGGCCTCCCCCTCCCGTCCATCTCTCTCTGATTCTGGGGGCCCAAGGGCGTGGGTCTGCACCCCACCCTCGGGGAGGAACAGGGAAGGTGGCAGGGCCTGGGGACCTTGCCCACTCCCTGCAGGGACGCTGGGATCCCAGCAACCAGGGAGCAAAGGGAGCCCACTGTCTGCAGGGCACAGTCCTCGCTTGTCCTGCTTCAGGGCCACCGTGCATTTCACCAGGAGAGAAGCTGTGACAGACCAGCGTCCTCGCCCTCAGGAACCACCTCACCGAGGGCCCTTCAGTGATGGCAGGGACTCCAGCCCCGGGCAGAGGCTCATACCAGATGAGGCAGGAAAGGCGTCTGCTCTGGGGAGCGGTGGGCAGAGTGGGGGCCTGGCCCAGGCCCAGCCCACTGGGACCCTCCAGCTCGAGCTCTCCTCTGCTCCGCGGTGGTGAGCCCCAAACCACAGCCTGACAGTCAGGAGCCCCCTCAACCCCGTGGCAGGTTCTGGGCAGTTCAAAGTTGGCCTCAGGGCAATTCCCTTTGGTGCTGAGCAGGAGAGCCCGTCCTGGCCTCCGGCGTGGACAGGGGCCCCGGGCAGGGAGGGCTGCTCGGGAACACAGCCGGAACGACTGCTCGGGAAGGCGCAGCGCTGAGGCCTCAGGATTACGTTTCTTGAAACCGTTTCTCTGGAGCCTGGCTGTGTAGGCAGATCGACGCGAGCCAGCAACTTGCCATCAGGAAGCTAATCATTAGCTGTCGCAGGAAGGAGCACATTATCTCCACTTGGCTCCCCCAGCCCGCGGCAGCTCAGGAACGAGAATGGATGCCTCTGTCATCAGGCCTCGAGATTCCCAGAGAAGACCAGAGCCGGCCGTGAGGCTGTGAGCACCCAGCCGGTCCCGGAGGATGCAGTGCTGGCCTGCTCCTGACTGCCGTCCCGGGCCGTCCACCTCAGGACTTGGGGTGACGGCACAGGGCCCACGAGTGCGGCCAGACACCCACCCTTGCTCGGGTGCGTGGCCACCACGTTTGGCCCAGGGACAGGAGCCCCGTGAGGAGAAGCAGGGCTCAGAGCCCCTCTCCACCCCAGCTCCGCCCCAGGCCACTGGGAACGGACGGGCAGCAGTGGGGGCCTGCCCCTCCCACCAAGTGCAGCGGAGGGGGCTCTGCCTGGCCACCCTGGGCGCTGACTGGGGACATGGGCATGGGGCCTCTGGCTGCCAGAGGCAGGGAGGACGGGCCAGTGCACCCCAGGTGCTGCAGACAGACTCTCAGGAGCAGAAATGCTCCTGACACAGCAGGAGGGGCGGGGGTGGGCGCCCGGGTCTGGCGGGTGGAACCCCAGACATGACTCCTGGTCTGAGGCCGCTGTCCAGGCAGCAGCGCTGCTGCCTGTCATGAAGGTCAACAGAGGAAGAGCCGCTTCCCCTCGGCGGCAGGCTTGTTAAACAAAAGTGGCATTTGGAGACAGATCACAGAGCCAGGCTGCATCGAGGCTGGAGGAGCGTCAAGGCAGGACCACTCTCTCACGCGCCGCAGCCTCGGCCTCCTCAGGGAACAAAAGGACGCGCGGCTCTCCCGCCATGGTGCCATGCAGATGGTGCATATTCACTGCATGGGGCGCAATGGTGCTGCCGGCGTGCACATCTGGGCTGCGTGGTGGGGCGGTGGTGCTGGGCTCTGCACCCACAGGTGAGCCGGCGTGGGTGAGGGGTGAGGGGAACTCTGGGCGTGGCCTCGCCCCACTGCTCCCCTAGGTGGAAGCACCTCCCCTTGAGCTCACCTTCCCTTCTCCCTCCAGGGTGGTTCTAAGAGCCAGGCTGAGAGCCGACTGGTGTGCCCAGGGATGCCCGGCAGGCAGCCAGCAGGCACCTCCAGAGCGGCACCGCTGCGCTCAGGGTCCTGCCGCCCCCAGCTCGTGGGACAGAGGGGCTTCCCTGGGCAGGGACCAGGAGGGGCCACATTGCTGCCTGGCCCTGCGGGGGGGCTCTGTGCACACCCTGTGTTCCCAGACAGAGGGCAGATGCGAGTTGTCCTGAGCCACCCAGTGCCGGGTCATTTGTCGTGGTTCACAGGGAGAACTCGGCAGTGACCACCGGTAGCCCCAGCAAAGCCCCAAGCCCCCAGGTGGACGCTGGCCTGCTCTGCCGCCACCAGCCTCCGCTGGCCTGGACATCTGGGGCCTCTACTCCTGGGCCACCTTGGCCCAGCCTCCCTGAAACCTTCGCTCTTCACGTGTTTGGACCCCTGCAACGCAGCAGCTGAGGGCTCGTCGCGCAGGCCGTGGCCTTCCAGGAGCCACCATCTTTGCTCCAGCTCTGGGCAGGCTGTGTGCCGGTGGGTCACCAAGGTCCCCAGTGGGGACGGGAGGGGGCAGCAAGGACATGGACGACCATGAAGCGTGCCTCAGCCTCGCCCTGGCGAGCCTGGGGAGCAAGTGCTTGGAGCCCGTCTGTCCCGAGGGGCAGCATGAGCCGTCCACACAGCTAGCCCAGGGCTGCAGATCCCAGGCAGGTCCAGTGGGCAGCGTGGGCGGGAGCTCCAGGGCAGCCTGTGCGAGGCGCGGCCTCCGATGTGCCCACTGCCCATCCTGTGACGGGCAGCGTGGTCAGGCACCACCTCAAGCCTAGGCCACCAAGAGCACAGGCCTCACTGCCACCCACGCGAAGCGGGCCAGCTGGCGGCCTCCAGTCCAGCCCCGCCTGGCGCGGCCTGCTGGAGTGGGCGCAGGCCTCGGGGTGGGGCGTCCCCCTGTCTGCCCCCTCGGGCTCGTGGACAGCAGTCAACCGGCCCCTCCACTCTGACAGCTGGCCACAGACCAGGGTCAGTCAACCCGCTGGAGCGGCTCACAGAACTCAGAGACACCCACACTTACTGGTTTGTCATAGAGGACATCAGAAGGACACAGGTGACCGGCCAGGCGGAGCCACGCGCAGGGCTTGGGTGGGCGGCGGAGCTCCGCGTCTCCCGGGGGAGGAGGGCAGCAGGGCGTGCCGCCCGGCACAAAGTCGCGCACCACCAGCTGCCCGTCCAGGCCCAGTGCTCCTGGGCTCTCGGGACGCATCAGGCCACCAGGCACTGGCGGTCAGCTGGAACTTCAGCCCTCTGGCCATATGATTATCCCCTGGTGGCCAGTGCCTGCCCAGAGTCACCTCACAGAACGCAGGAGCTCCTGCCACCCAGGAAATCACACAGTTCCCAGGGCCCTGTGTGGGGAGCTGGGGTCAAAGACCAAGTAGGAGCACGGAATGCTCTCCTGGAAGCTGCCAGTGGCCAGGTGGGAGCGGGAGTGTGTGGCCCCAAGCAGGGCTGCAGGGACAAACCCACAGCCCACCCGAGGGCCCGTCCATCCTGCTGCAGGCAGAGGCCCTCCCACCTGGACTAAGGAAATAATTCTGTAGTTCTGGAAATCAAACCCAGGGCCTGGGGCCTGCCAGGCTAAGGCTGCAGCCCCAGCCACACCCAGCCCCAGCCTGCACCTGAAACAGGGAGGGGCGGTGAGCAGCTCAGCCACGGGCATGCCGCTCACCTGCAGAGGTCGCCCCGGGGGACGCTCAGGTCTACTCACCCCGATCGCCCGGGACTCTGTGGGGCCAGGGATAAACACCCAGCCCAACCTGCTTGAGAGAAGAGAGGCTCCTGCAGCCAGGGTCAGGGCACAGCTGGGACTGGACAGGCCCCAGCCGGGCCCCAGAAAGCCGCAGCTCCACGTCATTCCAGGAATTGTTCTGGGGGGCAGGGGTCACAGGAAGAAAGAGGGTCTCAGGAGAGCAGGGGCCCAGGAGGACCTGTGGTCCAGAATCACAGGGTCTCGGCAACGGACTTCTTGTGTGTCCCTTCAGTTCACAGGTGACGGGGTTGGGAGGTGGCCTCGGGGAGGTGCCCTTGTGAAGGGCGTTAGTGCCTTTTAAAAGAGGCTCCAGGGAATCCCCTTGTCCCTCCCACAGGGTAAGGACACAGGTGGCACCACCCCTGAGCCAGAGTGGCCCTCTCCAGACACTGAGTCCACTGCCGCCATGGCCTTGGCCTTCGGGCCTCCAGGACAGTGAGAAATGCCTGTCACTCACAGGCACCGCAGCTCTGGCTTCATGTGGCAGCAGCCTGGGGGGCTGAAGGACCCCTCTTCACCCTGCAGACCTCAGGCTCCTGTTGCCACCAACAGGTGCCACAGCAGGAAGCCAGAGGGAGGGTGCCTGGGGTGGGTGGGACAGCAGAATCCTCCTGACATGGGGAGCTGAGGGGAGGCTGGGAGACGGGGTCTTCAGCGGGGACTCCAGGTGAGGGGACGTGGGGAGCCCGGGATCCTGCTGCAGCCCAGCTCTCCAGGGCCCCGACGGGGCCTGGCCTGGACCCACTCGCCCGCCTGGCTGCTGAGAGCCTCCGGTCTCTGCGAGGCTCCCATGGGTGGTGGGCAGTTACCTGCCCGCGACCCCTCTTGCCCCTGGGTTTGGTGAGCCGCTGGTGCCCGAGTTGTGGGCACCAGAACTCAGGCAAGGACAAGGGGGAGCTGTTTCCAGGTTTCATTTGGGGAATTCTCACAAAGCCACTAGAAAGTGGGAGACCTTCCTGCTCTCCTACGGAAGCAGCCGGAACTCCCGGGTGCAGGCAGAGGAGTGGGCCGGCCATCCCTGGAGAGGCCTTTGTTCAACTCCGTCCTTCCCCTGAGAGGAGGAAGGTCAGGGAGAGAGAAGGTGCCGCGGCCACCTTTCCTGCCCCCGAGCACAGCCCGACACCACAGGCAGGAAGGCCCAGGGCTGCAGGACAGCATGGGTGGGTGGCAGTGGAGGGGTGATGGGGGTCCCTCAGGCCCTCCCAGCCAACTGTGGGGATGTGGACTCGGCCCAGCCATCTGAGAGAGCGTGTAGTCTCCAGAACCCAAGAGCTGCCCCAGCGCCACCGATGCCAAGAGGAAGACAGCATCGGCAGACTGACCCACCGCCCGGTGTGGCCACAAGCACACCTGGGACGCTCACCGAAGCTTGGCTCCCGCATGAGGGGCACCAGCCCAGGCCTTCTCCTGGGGCCGAGCTCAGGAGCATTGCTCTGTGCAGTCTGAGCCCCGGGAAGGCGTGCCTCCGTGCAGCGCCGGCCGTACAAGCCGACTTCTCCCAAGGGCAACTCAGTGTGGGGCGGGGTGGGGCTCGGGGAGGAGCACGAGACTGGAGCACGCCAGGCCCTGCGCTTGGTGCCCCCAGAAGAGAAGGGGAGAAATCGCCTTTCCCCTGGGCTCAGGGGCCAGGGACCTCGGTCCTCTGCTCTGGCCCAGCCCTCCTACCCGGAGCCGGGCCCCTCCAGGCTTCCCCACAGACGCTCCCAGTCAGGCCCACCCAGCGCCCTGCCCCCTTCTCTGCCCCCAGGATGCAGGTCCACTTGGAGCTCCCTCCAGGCCCCTTTGGTCACTAGCCCTGACCACACTTGCTAGTGCTGGGCAGGCGGTAGGTGGGCATGGGAGCAGGCCTCCAGCAGGGAGCTGAAGTGCCCAGAAGCAAGTTCTCAGTGAAGTCTGCAGCAGCAGGAGGGACCTCGAACCAGCTGCCCTCCTGCCTTTGCAGGGAGGACCTGCTCCCTGCCAAGTGACCGCCAGCCAGCCTCCAGGTGTGCAGCAGCTGCCGCCAGCTGGACCTCTGGCTCCTCAGTCCCCGTGCCTGGCTGGCCTGCCCCTGGGAGTCCCTCCCTCTGTCCTCCCTGCACCACAGCCTGGGCACCTGCCCCTGGGACGTGGAGCAGGAGCAGACCTGCAGGCCAGGGACAGCAGCAGCCAGGGCTGGGGCCCTGGGCCCGGCAGGAGGAGGAAGGGCCTGAGGTCAGCCGCACGCTCCTCCCACCTGGCCAGCCCTTCCCATGCCTCGCTCACCCCCCGTCACTGACCAGGCTCTCTAGACACAGCCAGGAGCAGAACGTGGGGTGCTCTGGGCTCCTCGGGGCTCCCCTGTGGCCGAGACCTGCCGCACGCTCACGGAGGCTCCTGGGAAGAGCCTGGGCTGTGGGACGGGCCCCTGGAGCGCAGCCTGGACCTTCACTGCCCACGGCCACTGACCACCACCCCCTCTGGTCCCCTCCCTGAGCACTTTCCTTGCTGGACCCATGAGAGGAGGGGAAGGAAGTGGGCGCCACAGGGGCCGGCCCCTCGGAGGCCTGGGTGCCGGCAAGGCCCGGGCAGGTTGCTTGCCCTCTGGAGCTGAGCGCCACGGGCAGGTGTGTGGAACTGACTCCTCACGATGGGCCGCGTGAGGCTGGAGGCGAGTCCCCAGAGCTGCACCCAGGGCCGGGGCCTCCACGTGGAAAGAACAGGAGGGTCAGCGGCAGGGGTCCTGAGGCGTCCCCAAGGGGGGCCTGCTCGTGCCCACGGTCGTCCTCTGCAGCCCTGGTGGGGCCGGCACACCAGTGCTTGCAGCACACACTCACCCACATGTGCACGTGTGCACGCACAGGCCGCACGGACGGCAGGCAGCTCACAGGAAGATGTGGGGTGCCAGGGCATGGGGCAGGAGAAGCACCAGCCGCCCCAAAAGTGCTCTGTCCACTCCACACACCCGCACTGGCCTGCTGGTGCCAGGCCCGATGAGCCTCCAGGCAGGGCCTGGGGAACAGGGAACTGGGGGACTCGGCTGGTCAGGGGTGACCCCAGAGAAGGGCTCCTGGGTGGGGGAGGGCAGGCTTGGCTCCCACAGATGGCAGAGACACTTGTTGATAAGAGCTGGGCGACTGTGAGTCCGACCGCCGGGCAGAGGGAGCTTGCAGAAGGAGAGCTAAACGCCTGCTGCAGGCCCGGCAGTGACGCTGCGCCGCCTCAGGGCAGGAGCCAGAAGGTTCTGGGCATTTGGGCATGAGAGGGAAGGGGGCCCTGCAGACTGGGATGGGAAGGGGCAGAAAAGGCGGGTCCTAGTGGAAGACTAGGGTGACCCGGGGGAGGGTGGGGGAGGGAAGGGAAGCCAGAGAGAGGAGCAGACGCGGGAGCCCCCAGGAGCCGGGTCTGGGAGGGGAAGTGCCCACAGCGCCCCCGTCCTGCGTTGGAGTGACCAGCACCCTCTGCTGGGAGCCGAGTGGGCCAGGTCCGAGCGCTGGACTTGCTGCTTTCAAACCAGGAAGGTCCTGGGAAAACCAAGGTGAAGAGGTGAGGCCCTGCCCTGACCCACCCGCCGGCCGGTCCAGGAGGGCCTGCAGCTCCCCCAGGGCAGTGTTGGCCAAGAGTCTGGGAAGCTGGTGGGGACCCCACGCCCCTGTGGTGGCCGGCAGTCGTGGCTATCTGCGTGGACATCCAGGGAAAGTCCCCAGGAAGGGTAGAGGGTGTGGCCCCTTCTCTGGCCTCAGCGGCCTCCCGCGTGACGGGTGAGCTCTGTGGCCGCGCTGGTGTTTGCTGAATGCTGAGCAGCCTCTGTGCAGAAGGAAGAGCAGCTGCCAGCCACGTGGGAACGGCACCCTCTGCCCACACAGACAGGGAAACTGAGGCTCAGCGGACTTGTTTCCCTCGCCCAGAAACCAGGGCCAGGGCATGGCGAGCCAGGACTCAAAGCCCCTGAGGCCCCAGCCATGCCTCCAGGGCCCTCACACCCCTGGCCTTGGGGCCTGTCCCTTGCAGGCACCGTGCGCTCACATGGCCACCCCGCTCCCCTCCTGACTTCCACCAGGACACAGAGAGCCGGCCAGTGGCGGAGGAGCCGCTGGGCGTCTGAGGGCAGGGATGCTGATATCAGGGCTCAGCAGGCCCGCACTCGACCTCGGACCGACAGCCGAGGGAGGCCGGGAGCACAGGCAGGTGCCAGGCAGAGGCCCCCCTCCTCTCACACACGCACATGTGTTGCTCTATTTTTAAGATTCTTTCTTGGAAGGCAGCGGGTCCTGGAACATGTGCGATTTGCATGTTGTGGGAGCTCAACTCTGCGAATTATGCACATTGCATACCCTGCATCTCAGCCCCGGTTACACCCCTGCCGCCTCCCCGAGTATAGCGATGGTGAAGGTAAAGGAACGCAGGTTGGAGCCACCGAGCTCTGGGTGCTTCGTTATGCCGCAGCAGGTAACTGAGGCAGCTATCATTGTGAGCTTGGTGAATGTTTTAATTTCCATAAGAAGGTTTCTTGCCCAACAATGGTCTGGCGGTCAGTTGAGAGGGCAACGGTGCCTAAAGAAAGCAGCATGCCCCAGTGCGGGAGCCCTGTGGCCACTGTGCACAGGTGGCTTCAGCTCCTGTGGGAGGAACTCAGCTGAGCACCAACTTGTCCTGTCGTCCCAGCACAGATCCCCAGGGCACCAAGTGGGTCCTGGGCAGTGTCGGGGAGATGGGAAGAGACAGCAGACAGAACAAGCAGGGCCCAGCCCTGAGGGCTCCCTCCGGCATCCTTTGTTTGGTGGCTCCTGGGACTGGGATTTTCACCCCAGGGGTAGGTCTTTGCTGTGAGTCGTAAGGAGGACGTGACCTTGCTATGCCACACAAGCACACACAGTGGAAACCACCTGCATGGCTGCGTCCAGCACACACAGAAGTCTGAGGGGATCTTGACCCTGCGGCACGCGGGACAGGCCAGCTCCAGCATCTGAAGGGCCTGGGCCAGGGCAGGAGGTCCCTCCAGCCCTCCAGCAGGCCTGGAGCAGCTCGCGGCTCGATGCTCACAGCCCAGAGCCTGCTCTCCATGGCTGTGCCAGGCTTCAGCGTGCTAGTGTTGGGGTCCTGCCAGCCACTCGCCACCGCTTTCCTTAGAGAATCAGTTGCCTGGGGGCTGGCGTGCGGCTCAGGGGTAGAGCACCTGCCTGCCACATGCGAGTCCCTGTGTTCCATCCAGAGCTCTGGGGGAGAACCAGAATCCGCAGGTTGTGGTGCTGAGCCTTTCTGGCTCGACCAGGGAAGAACGGCCGAGAGGTATGGTCACCAGGTCCCAGGGCAGCCTGCTGCCCACTTTGTGTAGAGCAAACACCCTTCTCCAGGGACATTTTCCTAGGTGGCTTTAAGCAAATGCCTCATCATATATTTGTGCTAAGTTGCCTTCAGGATCTTTAAGCGTCTATGCTAGCGCCGAACAAAAGCTTCAAGAGAAGCTCAGCCAAAGGTCAGGCTGAAACCCGCTCAGGGGCCAGGGAGTGCGCTCTCCTGCGCAGCTGCAGCCCCCGCCTGGAAACGGCCGTGAGCTCCTCCAGGGCTCCTGACAGATGTGGCCAGATGGCACGGTCCCCAGGCAGCCCCAGCTGTGACTGCAGGCCCTGAGAGGGCAGCAAGTGCCAGCACCACCACTCCAGTGTGGGTGGACACTCGGTCCCGGCCCATGCTGCTTCTGTGGCCAGCGGGAAGTGCTTTCCAGAGGCAGATCCAGTCTGATCCTGTGGAGCTTTCAGGCTGGCTGCCGGACTGGGCATGCGCCTCGCATCCTGCAGAGCTGGTGCACAGCCCACTCCACACCTTTCATGCCAGAGGAGACCCGTGAGCACCAGCCTTGCCCCAGGGAGCGCTGATTTGTCACTCCCCAGTTCTGCAGTTGACTTGAGGCCCAGAGAAGTCCCTTTTTTTTTTTAAACCAGGTATTGATCCCAGGGACACTTAACCACTGAGCCATATCCCTAGCCTCTGTCTCTCATGTATATACATACATATGTATGTATATATATGAGAGAGAGAATATATATATATATATATATATATATATATATATGTGTGTGTGTGCTTTATTTAGAGACAGGGTCTCACTGAATTGCTTAGGGCCTTGCTAAGTTGCTGAGGCTAGCTTTGAACTCACCATCCTCCTGCCTCAGTCTCCCAAGCTGCTGGGATTAGAGGCATGCACCACTGTGCCCAGCAGGGAAGCTGAACATTAAGGGCCACAACCTGAGCCTTACTGTCTGCCTCCAAGCCTGCGATATGAACTGTGAACAAAGGGACCCTGTGTTTCCTTTGAATGGAAGACCAGTCGCTTGTTTTTATGTGCTAGAACACGCTGGCGGGGACACCAGGCTTTGGCTGAGCAGGCAGGCCCAGTGCAGGTTGAGAACAGAAGTGTGCACCTGGCCAGCAGAGCCGTGGCCAGCAGCTGGAGGCCTCCCTGCTGGCTGAGTCTGGGCCCACGGTCTGGGCGGGGTCTCCTGTCCACCTCCCCTTCTCTCAGCACCCTGTGACTCCCCAGCCTGCAGAGTTCCAGTTTCCAACACAGCAGGTGCAACAGCTGACCCATGAAAGACAGGGACAGGCCCCTGGACTGTCCTCCTGACCTTGGACACCCCAGGATCCAGGATAGGTTCTTAGAAGAAAGGGAGCCGGGGAAGGGGCAGGGAGGGCCCAGGGGAAGACATTGGTGTGGCCCCGAGCAAGCCAGAAGCAGGTGGCAAGCTCATGCCTGGTTGCTCTTGCCAGAACCCCTGCAGGGGAGGACAGGGAGGCTCGAAGACCTTGCCCTCCAGGGGTCAAGCTAGGGGCAGAGGCGACCGGTGGAAGGCGGGGGCTGAGCGCGGAGGGTGCACAGGGCTGCCCCTCCCCAGGGCAGACGCCCCTCCCCATCACACACTGCCCCTCCTACACCCTGCAGGGCAGGGCTCTGACCAGATCCAGGTGGTGACATGGCTCAGAGGGTGCCCATTCGCACCGGCCCAGCATAAGACGCCCAGAGGGTCCCTCTGCTCCCTGCCTGGGGAAGGGTGTTGCTTTGTCAGCCTGCTTTCTGTCCCCCCACCCTGGGGACCCCATTCAACCCCTTCCAGACTGAAGAGAGCTGGAGGCTCTTGGGGTGCCCAGCCTCTGGCACCCGTGGGCACTCCGGAGGGAGGAGGCAGCCAGCCAGAGCAGAAGCCCGGCCGCGGGACGCCTGGGCTACCCAGCCCTCCCCGCTAAGCCCTCTTCCAGCTCAGCCAGCTGGAAGTCACCGGGGGCTTTCTGGGGGACTACTGGGGGGGCTGAAAAGTTTGGAGAGGCAGGAAAGAGGCTGCGCTGCGCTGCCTGGGGAAGTGTGACCGGAAAGACCCATTCCCCAGCACCCCTTCGCACCCGAATCCCGGTCCCCTGGGCTCACCCGGGTGCGGTTTGCCCCCGGCAGCACGCAGGGGCGACCGTGACCGTCAGTCTGCACCGAGCGAGCGAGCGGGGAGGGGACGGCGGCTGGGGCTGCCTCCCTTCTCTTTCGCCGCCCCTCCCGGCAGGGCGCGCCGCGCAGCCGCCAACTCAGTGGAGACGCGAGGAGCCGGGAGGGCGCGGGCGCGGGCGGGAGGTGTGCGGAGCCTGGGCGCGCGGAGAGCGCGGCAGGAGAGCGCGAGCGAGGGAAGCGAGCGCGCGCGGGCGGGCAGCAGGGCGTGCGTTCCGCGGGCGCCACCGGCTCTCCCGCGAAGCCCGAAGCGGGCCTGGTGCCGTGCTCGGGCACCGCGTGCCTCCCCGGAGCCCGGTGACCGCAGAGACTAGAGACCGCGGGCAGCCCCCAGCCCGGCAAACGCAGAGCCCGGGAGGAGCCTGAGGACCCGCGGAGCGCGGAGCCGGGAGCCCAGAGCCGGTAATCCGGAGGAGGCTGAGCCCCGAGCGCGGGGAGCCCGGGCGAGCGCGGCCAGAGCGCTCCCGCGGCGGCGGTCGGCGTCCAGCGCTTCCTGACTGGACGGCGCGCCTCCTGCCTCCGCACGCTCCCCCGCTCCTCTTCACCTGCCCCTGCCTGAGGCGCGCCCACCCTCGCCTGGACTTCCAGGCCCAGAAGCGCAGGACAAAGCCGAGGCCCCGCGCCCACCATGCGCCTCAACAGCTCCGCGCCAGGCGACCCTGGTGCGCCGGTCGCCGACTTCTTCCAGCGGCCGCAGTCAGAGCTGGAGGCAGCGCTCCTGACCCCGAGCTTGGACAACGGCTCCGGCAACGTGTCCGAGCGCAGCCTCCCTGCGCCCAGCAGCGAGCTGGACGTAAACACCGACATCTACTCCAAGGTGCTGGTGACCGCAGTGTACCTGGGGCTCTTTGTGGTGGGCACTGTGGGCAACTCGGTGACAGCATTCACCCTTGCCCGCAAGAAGTCCCTGCAGAACCTGCAGAGCACAGTGCACTACCACCTGGGCAGCCTGGCACTGTCCGACCTGCTCATCCTGCTGCTGGCCATGCCGGTGGAGCTGTACAACTTCATCTGGGTGCACCACCCCTGGGCCTTTGGCGATGCTGTCTGCCGCGGCTACTACTTCCTGCGGGATGCCTGCACCTACGCCACGGCTCTCAACGTGGCCAGCCTGAGCGTGGAGCGATACCTGGCCATCTGCCACCCCTTCAAGGCCAAGACCCTCATGTCCCGCAGCCGCACCAAGAAGTTCATCAGTGCGATCTGGCTGGCCTCGGGGCTCCTGGCCGTGCCCATGCTCTTCACCATGGGCCAGCAGAACCGCAGTGCTGACGGCCAGCACCCCGGGAGGCCTGGTGTGCACGCCCATCGTGGACACTGCCACGGTCAAGGTCGTCATCCAGGTGAGTGCCTCTGGGGAGAAGGGCAGGAGGGTTAGGGTCTCAGCGGCCACCTCGCCTCCCTTCCCTTGCCCCCAAAGCAGTGTCCAGTGGTGTGTCCTCTGGGTGCCGGGGCCCAGAGCAGTCACAGAGAAAGGCCACTCCTAGGAGCCTGGGAGGGGCAAGGGTGCCTCAGAGCAGCCCACTCCTCCCCACCTCCCATGCCAGCATGGCCAGCCCCACGGCCCTCAGTGCCTCCCTCCACTGAAGGGGGCCGGAGCCCCACCAGTGGCCTCCGTGGGGTTCTGAGGTCTGGCCGCCACCTGAGTGTGCCCTCGGGGGAGGGAGAGGCCCCCTCATCAGCTTTGCTGAAGGCCTGTGCCCTCGAGGGCTGAACCCCAGGCCTCTGCAGCAGGAGCCCCAGCTGGGCTCCCCCATGCTTCTACCCTGCCCTGGCCCAGACCCAGGAGGTGGAGCTGAGCCTGATGCCACGGTGGGCTGCTTCCTGTCTAGCCACAGTCTTACCATCGGTGAAGTGGGGTGGTTATGAAGTTGGCTGTTTGAGAGAACTTGGAGGGTCTGCAGGGCGGGGGCAGAAGCACCCACCACTGCCCTGTTGCTGTGTGATGGTTGGTGCTGGGAGCTGGTGAGGCCTGGCAGGGTTGGGCAGGGCCAGGTGGATGAAAGGAGGCCTGACGGTCTGAGCAGGGCAGCCGGGTCTCCGGCCAGAGCCCTTCTTGGAGGGGGTGTGGACGAGGCCGGCTAGGCCACAGAGTTCGGCTGCAGGGAAGGCCTGAGGCAGGAGGAGGGTGTCCGCGGAGGAGATTGGGGCAGAAATGACATTTTGTATGGTGTCTTGGGCATAGGATGTAGGTGGCCACAGGCTTTCCTCTACCCCTGGGTGGGTGAAGAGGGCAGGGCCTGGGGGCCTGGTCAGGGTCTCTGTGCTGTGCCACGCTGACAAGGGACCAGTGACTCTCCCCCTCTGGCTGGCCCTTACCAGTGGAGGCAGCCACCAAAAGAATTCTGCAGTCGCCTTGGAAGCCCATTATGGTGAGGTGCCGCATTAAGGGACAACTGTCATTTGGCTGTCAGTCCCTGGGCTATGACTGACCCTCTGCCAGCCACCCCAACATGGCTCACAGGGCAGAATGAACTCTAGTCCCCGCTGGCCTGCACATAGAACTTGTGGCTCCCAGTGTCCCCATGCAGGGGCCCTCAGCAGGCTGCAGGGGACACGTCTTCTCCAGCAGGGCCCTCCCCACACCAGAGGCAAGGCAGGCAGGGTGCCCTGTGTGGGCACAGTGAGAGCTGCCTCCCTCTGTGTTCCTGCCCCAGGGCTGCCCACCGCGGGCTCTGCCCAGGGGCATCCTCCGCAGCCACACAGCGCCTTCCCCTGCAGGTTTGATCGAGGTGTCAGGTGGCACCTGCCCCAGGAGCTACCTGGGCGCAGCCCGGCCTCCTGGCTCCGGGGTCCGTCTGGAGCAGCCTGGACTTTCCCAATCACAGCAGCGGGGGGGGGGGCTGCCTCAGCTCCCGTCAGCCATCGGCCCCCAGAAGCCACCCTCTCTCCTGGTGCTTGGGGGCCTCCACATACGCCTTGGCTCTCCAGGTGCCGTTCATTTGGTTTTGTTGCTGGGCAGGTTGCGAGGCCGATGCAGCCTGGTCCTGGTCACTGGTCCCCTCGAGGACGCCTGTGGAGTGTCCACCTGGGAGGGGCTCTGGCTCCAGCAGAGGCAGCTCTGCAAGGTCCACTTAGCCTCGCTGGCTTCCCTGGCACCTCCCTTTCTCTTTGAAGGCCTGGCTGTGTTCTTGGAGCGCTGATCACAAGGACGCTCTTCCATCGGAGGCCCTGGCCAGGCTCAGGGGCCAGAGCACCAGCACAGTGTGCTTGAAAAGCCAGCTCCCAAGGAGAGGCCTGACCTCCCCTCCCTCCCGCACCGCTGTCCACTGCCTGAGGGGTGTTGGGGTGGGTCACAGTGCCCAGGACCACGTGAAGGCCACTCCCTCCAGTACCTGGCCTGAGCCGGGCGTCCTTACCCATGCAGCTCCCTCGCACTGGCCACGTTTGGAAGTGGTAATGTGTTGGCCAACAATGTGGCCCCGCCTTCCAACACGGGGGCCTCTTCCAGCTTGAGTGTCCCCCACAAAGTCCGCCATCCTCCATATCCATGACAGTGTCCTGGGCATTTGCAAGCAGAAGGCGTGTGTGGAAAGCAAGCTGGTGTTGATGGAGTTTCTGAGCAACTTGGAAGCGTCTCTGCTGAAGACAGCCAGCCAGTGCTGCTCAGTGTGTAGCCTGAGGGGCAGGGGGACAGGGCAGAGTGGCCAGGACATGATGCCAGGCTTCTCCCAAAGGCCAGAGACCCGTCCTGGGGCCAGCAAGGTGGCTGGGAGGAGGAGCTGGGGGTGGGGGGACCTACAGAGCCCAAGGGTTCCTCTAGGACTGTCACATGGTCCTGACCACATACATGGCTCTACCTTGAGTCCAAGGTGGTCCTGAAGTAGTCCAGGCCACCTCCCGCTCGGACCTCGGATGTCACAGCTCTCTGTTGCTGGCCTTGGGGCTGGTGGGCCAGGCACAGCTCAGGCAGGCCCTGGGGTCACACACCGGGGAGTGTGTGCGGGGCATACCTGCCTGGGAAGGACGGGCCAGCTGGGGACCAATGGCAACGGCCTGGGCAATTGGGTGTCTGGTTCAGGTCTGGGCAACGGCCTGGGCAATTGGGTGTCTGGTTCAGGTCTGGGCAAGGCCTCGTTGCACCCCAGCCATCCCCCAGCCCCTGCGCAGTCACAGCGCAGCCACCAGCTCTGAGTTCCAGGCCACAACCCTGGACACATGCTGCCCCTGTGTGGGCTCTCATTTACCTAAAGACCGTGCGAGGGCCTAGGAGGCCCTGGTCACCCCCAGCCCAGTGTCCTGAGGCCTGGGGCGCACCCACGCACGTCATGTGCACACACACGCACTGGGCACCGTGCGCTGCCTCCAGTGTGGAGTCAATGCCCCTCTGCAGGCAGGGCACAAGCACTGTGGTGCAAAGGGTGGGCGCCCCGAAGAGCCCACCGGTGAGGGGTGGCGTCTGAGTACCGCAACCCAGGTTAACAAAGGAAGGAGGAAGCAGGGCGTGGAAACCACCACAGGCCCTCCTGGATAAGCTGAGGGCGCAGGCACTGACCCTCTGCAGCTGACATCGCAGAGGACAGAGCAGGTGGGCTGAGTCCGGTGCTTGTCACGGCCCTCTCAAAGCCTCGGAGGGAAGCAGAATCCAAGCTGCGCAGAGCCCTTGGATGCACCTACCAGCTCAAAGGACAGACTGGGGACAAGGAACGGGGGAGACCCGGCATTAGGATGCCCTCAGCAAAACGCAGGGGCGAGCAGTGCCTCGGGCAAACTGCCAGCTTCCCCTGCGGAGGAGCGGAGCCCGCGCCCACGGTCCTCCCTCCTGCCAGAAGCAGGGAGGGCTCTGGGCGGCGACGGCACGGCCCGGGTGCCCCTGGCTGTTCGTGTCCTGTAGCTACGTGGCATGGCTTTAAAGACAGCCCTTAACCCTTAGAGGCCTGGGGACAGGGACGCAGGGGCTGTGGGTGAAGAGGACTGGTCACGAGTCTGTCGTGGTGGAAACTGGGGGTGACTTTCTTGTATGTGTCTGGAACATTTCAAGCTCAAAGTCTGTAGAGCTGGGCACGATGGTGCCATGCTCAGTCCTGGCAACTGGGAAGCTGAGGCAGGAGGACCAGCTGGGCCAGAGCTCAAGACCGGTCTCGACCCAAAGAAAGACTCTAGAAAGCCTAAGGTGCCCTGTGTGGGGGCCGGTGTGGCTGTGAGGTCTGGTGCTCAGACTGCGGCGTGGGAGAACGGCAGCCTCACTGCGAGGCCGCGGGAGGAGGTCCCGGGGAGGACGTGGCTGGTGTCCTGGGCGCAGGCCCTGGCCTGCCCATTTGGGCCGGGTGGTAGACACGGGGCGTGCAGGGTCCACACCTGCGTCCCGTGTCCAGAATGTCAGCAGAGGCCAGAGCCACGTGCCCGTCATGGGGCTGGAGGACACCGGCCAGAGGCGCTCAGGCAGGCAGGTCCAGCCGGACCCTCTCAGGTGTGCCGGGTGGGGGGCGGGTCCAGAGCTGGTGGGCTCTGGCGCAGGGGTCCCAGGCGTGAGTGCCTCGGAGCAGCTCCGGGCCTCAGGACACAAGCCTGGGGCGCTCCTGGGCTGGCCTGCAGTCAGACCAGGTGGTGGCATTCCGGGGACGCTCATCTCCAGGGACCACGGGCCTCGCAGCTCAGCCCGGCTCGGCGGCGCGGGGCAGGGAGGGCTGCGGTGCGCAAGCCCCCAGGTGCCCAGGACACGGCCAGGACTGTCGGAGCACGGGCACACGCTGTGTAGTGGGTCTGGAGACACCCAGAGGCCAGCTGAGAACCCCGGACATGACGGCAGAGCTCCCGGGCACAAGCAGGACAGGGAGGCCCCCGGCCAGGAGGCGAGGGCAGAGGGCGCCTCAGAGCACAGAAACAGTCCCACGTGGTCGCCCGTGTTTAAGAGAAGGAAGGTCCTGAGCTTCTTGTTTGTGGGGACCGAATCCCCACTGTCAGGTGTCCTTTGTGTCCCCTGCAGACATGAGCCGTCGTGTCCACGTCGAGCATGGACGCCAGTGCTGTCGCTGCCTCCGTCCCGGGAACCTGCCCCTCCCCACCCCCACCCTCCCCATCGAACCCGCACCCTGCCCTGCTTGCGCCCATTCCCGCCCTCGTCCTGTCTGGTGTGGCCACTGACCAGGGCCACCTGTGCCTGTTGTGGCTCTCTGGGAACCGCAGGCCTCTTCTCGGGCTTCAGTCAGACGCGGGTTCGCGAGGGACGCCTCAGGCTGAGTGAAGGAGGCCAGGCCCTGAGGCCACTGTGGATTCTACCCACATGACACCTGAAAAGGCAAAGCTAGAGGGACAGGCTCAGGGACGCTGAGGGCTGCGAGCCCTGTGGTGTCCTGGGTCCTGGCGGTGGGGGCTGCGCTGGCTGTTCATGGACGCTCGGGGAGCGGGAGGCCGGGGGCCTGGGAGCAGCAGCGGGCGGGAGCAGGCCCGAGGCGCCACCCTGATGGCCGTGAGGGTGGTGGGTCCGCTTCTGCAGGGTCTTCCACGCTGGATGGCCACAAAGGGCTCAAGTGAACAGAGGAAACCAGGGCACAAGAAGCCCCCAGGCGGCCCCTCATGCCACTCAAGACCGCTGTCACCGGGCTGGGCTGCAGATAAAGCAGCCCTACCTGACGCCGTCCTGCCTGCTTCAGGGCCTGAACCCTGTGCCCTGCAGCCAGGCCGGGCTGGACGGGCGGGCAGCGGGCCCTCCGTGCCTCAGTTCCCTCACCCGCCTGCCAGCTGGAGGCCACAGGTTCTCTGTGGCTGACAATGAAGGCTTGGGACAGCACCGGGGCCCAGGAAGGCTCGGTGCCTGCACACAGGGCTCCCGCCACTCAGCTGCAGCAGTGGCCCAGGTGGCAGGTGCGGGCGTGCACCTGAAGACACAGGGCACCAAGAGCTCCCCACAGGCGTCCAGGCTGCAGGTGGGTGCAGCGCCACCATCCACCTCAGTGTCCTGGCCAGCTCCTGTGCCACCAGGCTGGGGCCATGGCCGCAAGCCCATGTCGTCCACCTCCACTGAGAAGATTTGCTGCCTGAGGCGAGGCCCGGAGCAGGTCTCTCCAGAACCACAGGCTGGGGTTCTCCCGAGAGTCTCAGATGCCCTCCCTCCCTCCTTCCCTCCCTCCCTCCCTCCTTCCTTCCCTCTCTCCCTCCTTCCTTCCCTCCCTCTCTCTCTCTCCCTCCCCTCCCTTCCTTCCCCCTCTCCTCCCTCTCTCCCTCCTCCCTCCCTCCTCCCTCCCTCCTTCCTTCCCTCCCTCTCTCCCTCCTCCCTCCCTCCTTCCTCCCTTCTGTCCCTCCCTCCCTCCCTCCCTCCTTCCCCCCTTTGTCCATGGAGCTTCTACTACCTACAGGTCACATATGGTCACCAACAACACCAGTGACGCTCTGCCTGAGGGAGGTCGGTGAGCGTGGTGAGTGGTGCAGTCCGTGAACCTGGGGCAGGTGCAGGGAGAGCAGAAGACAGGAGGGGAAGGTCAGACCTGCTCAGCAGGTGAAGGTCTGGGGAGCCCAGCCTCAGCAGCGGGAAAGGAGGACTCTACACAGAGGGGAGAAGCACACCTGGGCAGCTCTGTGCAAGGGTGGCCAGAGCCACTGGGCAGGGCAGGCCAGGCCTAACACCAGTGTGGTTCTCATGCTGGGAGAATTAGTGGCCCCCGCCGGGGCTCCTGAGCAGCGCGGCTGCCTCCTTGGACACAGGAAGGCACTCCTGGGCCCGAGACCCCGGTGGGGGCAGACGGCCGATACTAGAGGTGTGCTCCTCTTTTTTAGGTTTGTTTTTCCGTTTACATACTGTGAACTTTGCTTGCTTGTTTCGATGCTGTGACAAACACGCAGAACCTGCAGCCCCGCAGACGCTGGGGCGCCCCTCCCCAGCCTTGCCCTGCGCTCCGTAGCCAGCCACCGCTCCTGGCACCAACCCCCCTGCTGCCCGCAGCCAGGCCTTTTCCAGGATGGGGACAAATGAAGCCGTGGGGCTGTGGCCTCGGGGCCTGGCGCCCCAGGCACACAGAGCCCCTGCAGCCAGGCGCACGCGGCCTCGCACGCGGCCGGGCTCCGGGACAAGGCTGCACATTCTGCTCTTCCCTCGTCTGCTGAGGATGCCAGGCCGTCTCCGGTTGGGGGGATCCTGGCATCTGGGTGTGTGCACCAGCGTCCACCGCCGGGTTCCACACGAGGGGCGCCCATTTCCTCACGTCGACTCGCGGGAGCGGCACTGCGGCCCGCGGGGAACAGCCTTAGCTCTGTGGGCTGGTGTGCTGGGAGCGCCGGGCTCTGCCGCGGGCCACGCTGGCACTGTGGCATCCGGTTGGTTCCCACAGAGGTCCTGCCGGCAGGGTCACTGCCCATCTGGGTGGTTGCGGCCACGTGTCTAATGGTGGGGCCCTGCTGCAGCCCGGGGGGCCTTTCTCGGGGCTGCATTCCCAGGGTCCCCACATACCCTCCACACGTGGCCTTTGTGGGCTCATGATTCCTTCCGGAGAGGGGCTTGTCCTGGCCCTCTCCTAACACCGTACCTCACGCAGTGGAAGCTCGTCACGCTGGCCAAGTCCGACTCACAGAAACTTCACGGAGTGTGCTTTTGGCCTTGTGTCTCAGAACTCGGTGCTGAGCCAAGGATGTGTGATGGCGTTATGTTGGTGAGTCCTGTGGCAGGCGAGGTGTAGATGCTTCAGGACCTTGCATATCAGTTTCCAAGCACCCGGCTCCCCTCGTGAAGAAGTGGCGTCAGCCCCTGAAGTCTCCCTGCTGCTCCGTCTGGTCAGGCTGCATCAGCTGAGCGCGGCTCGGTGCCCAGACCCTCCCCCGCCCCGTCTGTCTCTGGATTCCTGCAGTTGGACAGGAAGTCTTTTGGATAGCCGGGGTCTTCCAACTTTGTTCCTTTTTCCAATTTTAATTTCTTTACCTTCTACCTGCTTTTAGAATTAGTTTGTCAGTGTGTGTGGAGATCCTGCAGGGACTTTGGTTGGGATCATGTTGATGGATAGGGAGCCAGCCTTGGCATCTTCACTTCAAGCCTCCCAGTGCGTGAAGATGGTACATCTGTCTATTTATTTGGGTCTTCTTTGATTTCTTTCATCAGTAGGGATTTTCAGCATGTCAGTCCTACACATGCTTCGTTAGGTTTCTATCTAAGTGTTCATGTCTTGGGTGTTACCATACATGGTCTTTTCAAAGTGTTTAGATTTTTAATTTTTCATGGCCAGTATACATAAATGGCACTGGCTTTTGTATACTGATCTTGCATCTTACAGCCATGACAAGCATGCTTCTTAACCTAGAGGAGTTCTCAGATTCCCGGGGTGCCCCGCGTAGACCTGGAGTGCAGAGGCTTCTGGTTCACACGCCCCTATTTACCTTCCCTGACCCGTTGGTCTGACTGCAGCTTCTACTTGGAGTGGCAGGAGCAACCTCCTCGCTTTGTTCTTGAGTCTTTCTAAGTATGAAGATCACGGTTTATTTAAGTTTTGATGAGATAGATGCTTTTCATCCAGTGAGAAATTTCCTTCCTTTCCTGGTTGGCTGGGAGGTTTCCGATCATGAATGGGTGCTGAGTCTAGTGCAGTGATTTCTGTGCTTCTGTGCGGTTTCTCTTCACCCATCAGGACGGGGAATCGTGCTGACTGCTCTTTCATTGTGGCAGACTGTACGTGACTTCAGCCATTTTACGTGCACAGCTCCGCTGAGCACACTCACGCTGCTGCATGACCACACCGCCATCCAAGTCCAGAGCTTTCCGCCTTCCCAAACAGAACTCTGTGCCCTGAAGCATGACTTCCCACGCGCCTGTCCCATGCCCCTGGAAACCACGTTCTGCCCTCGGTCCCCATGAATCTGACTCCTCTCACCCTCCCATGGTGGAGAGTGTTGGTTCGTGTCTGATGCGGAGCCTCGTGTCCTGGGGGACCTCAGTGGCCGTGCATTTGCTGTGCTGGACTCGATTCCGTTTCGCAGAGTCTTTGTCTGGTCTTGCTGTCAGTTAATGCTGTCCCTGAGGAGCGCGTGGGGAGGATCACCTGCCTGTGTCCTTGGAAGGGTCGTGGAGTTGGCCGTACTCTTAGCAGCCTGGTGGGATCCTCCCGGGAAGCCCTCGGGCCTGGGGTTTCGTGAAGTTTCCAAGAGGTGGTGTAGTTCGTCTTGAGTGAGTTTTGGCAGTCTGTCTTCTGAGAAGTTGGGCCACGTGGTCCGTGTGGTCAAGCTTGGGGCCTAGACTGCTCACGGTCGGTGCTCCTCGAGACCCTTGTGACATCTCGTTTTCCATTCCTAATGCTGACAACAAGGCCGTCTCTCTTCCTTGGTGAGCGCGGCGGGGAGCTTGTCGACACTGCGGTTCCTTTCAACATCAGCTGCGGTTTCGTGGAGTTTTCTGTTGACTTTCTGCTCTCTGTTTTATTTCTAACCTTTCTTCATTTCCTTTTCCTGCTTGCTAGGAGATTAATTTGCTGTTCTTTTCGTACATTTCTTAAGGTTTCTACTTTTATTGTTGATTTAAGACCTTTTTGTTTTCTAATGTAAACAATTAATGCTATAAAATCCCTCCTAAGCCTTACATTGGTAGCATCTCAAAATTTCTGAAACGTCGTATGCTTATTTAGTTACAGATTCTTTCTTATTTCCTTTGCAGTTCCCTCTTTGACCTTTGAGTGATCTAGAAGTGTGTTTTTAAGTTTCCAAGCATTTGGATATTTCCCAGATACCATTTGGTTATCCATTTCTGACTTCACGCTGCTATGCTCAGGGAACTCTGCGTTCACATCAAGGTCCCGGGTTCCGCCGTGGGGTGCAGGTGGCCCGTGGCCAGCTCACGCGGCTCCGCGGTTGCTGGCAGGGGGTTTCTAGACAGCGTGGCCGGTGGGGCGCTCTTGGGTCCCAGCACTGCTGCTGGTCTTTCGCACCTCCTCCTTTTCCCTCGTAAGTGCTCTTGTCCGTCTTTCCGCCCGTTCCACGAGGGTCCCCTACACAGGAGCACGGTCACGGTGCCTGAGTTGACATCTGCCGCTCCTTCCTGTGGCCACCCAGGAGTGGTGCCGTCCCTGGTCTGTTCCTCTAGGGTTTCCCGGCTCTGGCTGGTGAGCACCGTGGTGGCTCCGGGCGCCGGAGCCGTGGAGGCCGCGGGGCTTGCCCTGCGGCAGGCAGCCGGCCCAGCGCGGGCGGCCGCTCTCGTCCACCATCTGCCGTGGCAGGTGACAGCGAGGCCCGTCTGCGTCCTCTGCCAGGCTGTGGCTCTTCCCCAGGAGAGCGCCGTGCGGGCTTAGCCCTGGTCCTGGTGGCGGCTCTGCGGTCCCTTGCGAGCGAGCGTTCCACACGTGTGTCACTCAGGGCAACCCAGGCCCTGTGAGGGCTCAGATCCAGGGACCCTCTTTCTGCCCCTCCTCGCAGACCCCTCCCCCATTCTCCATCGTCCCGGCTCCTTCTCTTTGTCATCTGCCCAGGATGCCAAAGTGCCCACTGGTCCCCTTGGCTTCTCAGACACAGCTGTGGGGCTTTCCTGTGGGGTCGCTGCGGGCCGTCCACCTGCCTGCCCAGGTGCTCAGCCGGGGGCTGCTGGTGCCCGCTGTGCCTGGCGCTCTTTGCTCCTGGCTTGCCCTGGGGGCTGTTCTGGGACCTGCTCTCCCTTCCCAGCAGGTCACATCGTCCTGTTTCTCTGCGGACTGGCAGCTTCGTGCTCACTGTGGACCGTGCACATGCCACTACAGAGCCTCTGGGCTCTGTTACCTTCCTCTGAAGGGTGCTGCTGTCCCCTTGGCGGGCGGCCCGTGCAGATGGCCTGTCCTGTGCCGTGCAGGCTGACGTCTGCTTCCCAAGTGCAGACCTAGGACCACCAGTGAAGGCCCAAGAAGCGCTCCATGGCTAAGCGCTCCTCTTTGGACTGGGGGACTTGCTTCAGGTTTGCTGGGCCTTGCTCAAGGGCGTGGCCCTCCCCCCCAAGGGCACTTCCTGGCACCTCTGCTACAGGCGTGGCGTGTCCACAGGCCTCTCCTCCAGCTCCAGCTCCTACGAGCGCCCACTGCCCTCTGGCCAGCCTGTCACGGGGTTGGTCTGCACACAGCCCGGTCGGCCCAGCGCCCACGGGAAAGCCCTGCCCTGGCCTCTGAGCAGGCCCCTGCGGGTCCCTCCCCCGCCTCACTCTGCGGGGTCCTGTCCCCGAGCTCTGCTTGTCCCTGTCCTCAGCTTGTGGAGCCGCGTCCAGCCCAGACTCCATCAGGAAGACGCCGTGAAGAGAGGGCCAGTGGGGACGGTCTGCTCAGTGCCCTGCTGTGGGGAGCACTGTCCAAGTCCCGTCCCGTGTCTGTCTGTGCAGGACACCTGGCGCCCCGAGCGGGGTTTATGGTGTGTACGGCAGAAGAGCTAGTCCAGGGCCCCAGATGAAGGCCTCTGCACACGCTCAACACCGCTTTAAACACTCCAAGATCTCTGAGGCCGCTTAAGATGAAAGACTTCAGGTCAAAGGAATTATTAAAACAGTGTTGCAAGAGAATACAGAGCAAAGAAACATAATTACCTAAGAAACAAAGTCAGGGACAGCGCCGGGCTGAGTGAATCTTACACCGAGGCTCATAAAAAAGAGCAGCATTGTTTGCACTTTAAAACATTTTTAGCCCGTTGTCTGTGAAAAGGTGGATTTATTGTAAATTTCAATAACTCTCCTTTGACGTATTTAAAGGTTAAGAGTGTTCCTCGGCAAGCTTTGTGTTCTTGGAGCTCAAAACAGTTCCTCTGTTTAAAAAGACACACTTGGTTCTGCCCCTGGAGGTCGGGAGCTCTGGCGCTGTTCAGAAACGGCCTGTTTGGGAATGACCGGCCCGTGGCTGCTCACGGCAGGCCTTGGGTGCTGTGTCGGGAGCATGATTCCCCTGCCCCAAGGGTCCAGGAGGGACACTAAGCAGGTCTGGTCCTGTCATTCGGGAGCCCGTGCACCGTCTGGGGCTGTGCTGGTCTGGAGCCAGGCGAGGGCTGGCTCATTTGTACGCCTGTCTCCTTGGGCCCTGCGCCGGCAGGATATGCACAGTAGGAAGCGGCTGTCGAGGCCACTATTTATTGCCTGGAGGGGAAGAGGGAGCCATCGCATCTGGCCGATGTGCCCCAGGCGCGGGCCTCTCCCGGCACCCTCACAGGACAGAGTAGCCAGCGTGGCAGGTCCTGTCCAGCCCCGAACCCTCCTGCCTGAGGCAGGTCCTGTCCAGCCCCGAACCCTCCTGCCTGAGGCAGGTCCTGTCCAGCCCCGAACCCTCCTGCCTGAGGCAGGTCCTGTCCAGCCCCGAACCCTCCTGCCCGAGGCATCCTGGAGCTCTTCTCTGCCATCGGCAGCCCAGCAGGGGACCCTGCCTGGATCCTGACCAGCCGGATCCGGCCACCTGCCTGTGTAAGAGGCAGGCAGACAATAGAAAAAGGAAAAGTTCATTTCATGCTATTTGATCAAACGGGGAGAAGCAGCTAGATGCCTCCCTCTCGGCCCCGTGGAAGCCCTTACAATTCACAGGAATGAAAGGCAGGTGGCACAGGCAGACCAGCCGTGCGCTGGGCTGGAGACGGCAGGCTCGGTTTCCTGGGGCCTGTGCTCAGCCTGCGGAGGAGCAGCGTTCAGAGAGGCACTTACCGGGAGTCGCCCTTAACTCCAGATGGGGCCTGTTTCAACCAGACTGTCATCGGGACAGGGACCCCAGGACATCACCCTGTGCCCCACCACCACTTGCAGGAGCCCTGTTTGGGGAGATGGCTTAAATTGCGGTTGACTACGGGCTTTGGACATGTTTGGGCATTGGCGCCTTCCGTAGTCTCACGGGACTTGGCCCGGGATCTTGCGAGACTTGGCCGGAGATCTCGAGGGACTTGAGCGAGATTGCAGATGGGGTCTGCGCCATTTTGGAGGTTAGAGGAGCGTGGACGGCGTGTCGGGGTGTAGTTAGAGCCAGAGAGAAAAGTTATCAGAATGAAGGGCTCTTTGTTTCCAGTTCATCTCTACACTTCTTCCCGCGGCTTCTTTGCTCCAAGCGGCCATCGCTTCAGGCGACTACAACCATGATGGGCCTGGGGGCGGGCTGCGCCAGGGGAAAGCACACGGATCTCTCTGAAGCCAGCTCTGGGGGGCCTCGCCACTCACCAAGTGGTCTCCAGGGCGTGTTCCCCTGAGACCAGGTACGGAGGGAGGCCCCACGTCCCTACAGGAGGGACGAGAGCACCTGGAGAAGGGCCGAGCAGTGCTGTGTCCCTGTGCCGGACACGCACATAGGAGGCAGGAGGGCGTGGCCATCCCCATGGCCTGTCCTCACAGGCCCAGCGTGAGTGTGAAGGCCCCTGGTTCTGCCCATCCCTGAGGCCCATTTGCAGAGGTGGACTGTCACCTCAGGGGACTGGAGCCACCGCGCAGGGCTGGACTGCATCTGAGGCGATGGGCAGACCAGGGACCTGGTACCAGGGCCTGCAGGAGCCCCGAGGACGCTCTAGCTGCTCAGACACCGGCGCAGTGATGTGGGGTCGGCACAGGTGCCCCAAGCTGAGGACAGCTTCTGGAACCGTGCGCGAGGCGCCTGCAGGCCCATGCTGTCCGGCCTGCCTGCAGACGGGAGGCCGGTAATTGCAGGGCTCTCAGGCAGGTTCACGCGGTCAAACTTCCTGCGATTAATTCTCCTGACAGCTTGTTTAAAAGGAGCCTAATGGATTAAAAATACCTGCATTGGTCAGATCGGCTCTGAGACGTTCAGAAAGCTTCCAGCAAAAGCCACCAGGGAAGACCTGCGAGCGGGAGCTCTGGCCCACACCTTTGTGCCAGTCACAGGCCTGGAACCGGCTCCGGTCTCCTCGGCTGCAGTGACAGGGTGCTCCGGCCGGCGCGCATCCTCCCCCAGCTCTCAAGACTCAAAGTCCAAAGGCAGGGTGTCACATGCTCCTCCAGCTCCCGGAGGCTCCAGGCGTCCTTGGCCCCTGGCGGCACCTCTCCAGCCTCGGCCCAGCTGCACGTCATCTTCTCTGAGCGTCTGTGTCTTCTGAGGACACTGTCATTGACTTGGGGCCACCCCAAGCCAGGAGGATGTCATCTCAGACCCTGATTACTTCTGCAAAGACACCTTTCCCACATAAAGTCACACTCGGGTTTCATGGCACACATATGGTGGGGTCCCCAGCCACCCCTCAAGGGGACAGACAGAGTGGGGGCAGGCAGCCCCTGCCTGGCCACAAGGACTCACCGCCATGCTTGTCTGGCCTTGCGAGGCCCAGGAGTCACGCTGCTCCCCAGGGCGCGTGCGGGGCTGGCGGCTCCCTGCAGGGCTGGCGCTGACGCTCTCAGTGATTGCAAGGGAGAGACCACAGGTCGCAGTGTGGATCACAAAGCTCCCACCCAGCCCCTAACACAACTTCCCAGAGGTGTCCCCAGGACCAGCCAAGACAGGACCTGGCTCTGGGCATCCGTCTGGCCTCCACACCCAGGGAAGCAGGGACGGAGGTGGGGTGGGTGAGCTCCTCCCCCAGGTGTCAGTGAGCCCCCACGGTGACCATGGAGCTGCAGGATGCTGGCTGCTGCCTCCTGGCCTGGGCACCATGCTGGGCAGTGTCCATCAGTGCCCCTTACTCCAGGTCCTCTCCACCTTCTCAGTCTCATTCTAAGTCCTGAGATGCCATCTGTGTTGTGGGCCCCGGCCATGTGCTGGCAAGGCCCGTGGGCAATGCAGGAGGTGGCAGAAGAGCCTGGAGCTGGCCACGCACCTCCTCCCCAGGACACTAGGCACCTGCCCGACTGGCTGTCCCACCCGCATGTGCCTGTCAGGGCGGGAGGAGCGCCGCTGGATCCGGCTCAGTCCTGCCCCACCGCGCGGGCAGGCCCCAAGTCAGATGCAGGCTGGTTGGTGGAGCCACAGGGCTGCCGCAGCCACAGCACGAGGGCATGCCATTCTGTGGCTCAGGCCCTCCTGCCCGCCCCTGCTGCCCCACAGCCTGAAGCACGCCCCAGAGCAGCCCACCAGGGTCTGTGTGCGCAAAGGCGCCAGGACGGCCCGTGGCGCTGGGCGCCGCCAGGAGCGTCTTCCGTGTGGGCTTCGGCTCCGGCCTGGGGAGCCCGGCAGGAGTGCGGTGAGGGGAGGCCAGGCTGTGGAGCACCTGCCCTGGAGCTGGGAGGAGAAGCACTGAGCGGACGAGACGGCCGCGCCTCTCTGCCCTCTGCCTGCCTGCCTCGTCCCAGCAGACCCAGGACCCCGCAGCCCCAGCCACGCGTCAGCGGCGATGACTGACGGCAGGACTGACTTCAGCCCTTTCCACGGGGCTCCTGCTGGGTTTTAATGGACTTCTTCCCTGACCTTTGCAACTAATGCACAGAGAGGTGACATCTCTGTGGTCCACTCCCTGAAATTGCTAGCCAGGGTCATCTTATGGAAGCCACAATTAAAACTCAAGCACAGAGCCAGGAGAGATGGCGCACTGCTGTGATCCCAGCAGCTCCGGAGGCTGAGGCAGGAGACGCTCAAGTTCAAGGCCAGCCTCAGCAACTTAGCAAGGCCCTAGGCAGTTTAGTGAGACCCTGTCTCAAAATAAAAAATAAAACAGGCTGGGGGCCTGCTCCGTGGTTAAGCACCCCTGAGTTCCATCCCTGGTGCCAAACAAACAAACTCAAGCAGGGAATTCAAGGAGATGCGTCTCCTGGGGGTTCTGGTGTCCAGGAGCTGACAGGCAGGCCGCCGGCCTCTGCCCCAGGAGCTGCCCTGTCCAGCAGGTAAACAATCCTAGCTCTCATTTCTCCTGCCCCAGGAAACAGTCACCTCAGGAGGGCAGGAGAGACAGGGAGGAGGACGGGCTCCTTAGGAAGGAACTTGAGAGGCAGGACCCTGCTCTGCCTTCCTGCCCCCACCCCAGGCCCACAGTTCCTGGAGAGCCAGCCCCCCCCCCCCCGCACCTGCAGGCGTTGGGAGCTCCTGCCACACACCTAGGACCTGCGTGCTCCGTGCTCCCCGGGGTCACACAGTGCCTCTGCCCAAGCAGCTGGTGCCCGAGGTGAAGCCCGGCTGCCTGCCGCCGTTGCTGGCCTGGGGAGCTCTGGGAGGCGGGCGGACCCAGCAGCCCTCGCCCAGCCTTGGCATGTCACCCGTTAGCACTGGGGTGCTTCTGAAACCCTTTCAGAATCGTTCCCTCGAGTCCTGGTCAGGAAACGGGCTCCGTGGAGAACGAGCCGGTGGCTCCAAGCCCCAGAGCTCACCAGGGTGAACGCTGCGACTCGCGGGGCTGTCATCACCTGGAGCTGGCGTCCCTCCCGGGGACAGGGCCCGTCCAGCAGGCAGGGCTGGAGCCAAAGCGGCCTTGTCAAGTGCCCACCACAGGCTGGCCACTGGGCGGTTGTTGTCGCCGGAAAGGGATTGCAGCCTGGAACGGCAGCGCCGCGGGAAGGAGTCCGGAGACAGGATGGAGACGAAAATATTCTTTAATCTTACAAGAAACTACAATATATCTATACAATAGCGATAACCCTGTCTTTTCTCTCTCTGGTCTCTTCCCATGCGCCCGAGCAGCAATGGCGCTAGCTCGATCTGCTGAGTCACCGTTCAAATCTCTCGAGAGCCTCGACCAAGTCCCGCGAGATCCCAGACCAAGTCCCGTGAGACTACGGAAGGCGGAAATGCCCAAAAATGTCTATAGCCCAATAGTCAACCGCAATCTTAGCTATCTCCCCAAACAGGGCTCCTGCAGGCGGTGGTTCTGACCAGTGGACATGGGCCTCCGAGAGGACGTGGGCCTCCAAAGCAGAGGCTGCAGAGCCAGCAGGGGGCCTCAGGCTGGGACGCAGATCCTGCCTTCGGGGCCTGGCACCGTGTTGGGTGGGCTTGGGCGCGTGCACGCTGACACATCTGCCCCCTCAGAGTCACACACCACAGTTCCACTGCCCCAGGGCCCTGTGCTCCACCCGGCAATCCCCCTCCAACCCCTCTGATCTTTTTATTGCCTGTAGCTTTTCTTTCTGCAGAGTGTGGTCCAGCTGGAGTCGTGCGGTCGTTTTGGGTGGGCCTCTTGCTTGGCAGTGTCCACTTGGGACGGCTCCCTGTGTCCCTCTCAGGGCTCGAGGGCTCAGGTTGCTGAACAAGACTCCATTCTCTGATGCTTGTCACTGCCTAGGAGGAATGGAGGCCTTTCTACACCTGCTAGCGCCTCTCCTCCAGGGGCCACACTGTGAGGGCTTGTCGCGGGCTCTCTGTCCTGTCCCACTGACACGAGCCTCCGTTAGCCAGCACCGCGCTGTCTTGACCGCTGGGGCTTGAGAGTGGCACGTTTGGTTGTTTATTTATTTAGGTGCAAGGGATTCGACCCAGGGCCCTGTAACCAGTGGGCCCTGTCCTCAGCCCTTCTTGTGTCTCTGTCTTGAGACAGTGACTCGTTCGCTTGACTTGCACCCCTCCTGCCTGAGCTGCTGGGATTACAGGTGTGCGCCACCATCCCGACTAGAGCGGCTCTTGAGATCAGGTGGCACTGTCTTCAACCTCGTTCCTCTTCAGTATTGTGCCGACTGCTCTGCGTGTTTTTCTCTTTCAACATAAGCTTTATAACCTGTTTGTTGACATCTGTTTTAGACAGACTTTTCACTGCTGTGAGCAAAAGACCTGACAAGAATAATTCTAGAGAAGGAAAAGGTTACTTGGGGACTCAGGTTTCAGAGGTCTCAGTCCACAGACCGCTGGTCCCTTTCCTCAGGGCTCAAGGTGAGGCTGAACACCTTGGTGGGAGAGTGTGGTGGAGAGAAGCAGCTCCATGGTGATCGGGGAGCAGAGGGACCCCACTGCCTGACACAAGATACATGCCCCAACGGCACACCCCCAACACCCCTCCTCCAGCCACACTACCCATGCTTAGTTACCACTCAGTTAATTCCTATCAGGGGATCAATTCGCTGATTAGGTTAAGGCTCTCATAACACAATCTTTTCACCTCTAAACTTTCTTGCATTTTCTCCTGTATGAGCTTTTGGGGGACTTCCACAAAATAACTTTCTGGATTTTGATCAGGATTCAGTTGAACCTATACATGGACTCTGGAAGAATTTACACACAATGTTGAATCTTCCTACCCATGAACTTGGATGATCTGTCCATTTATTTAGATTCTTAATCTAAACATCAGAATTTTATGGGTTTCCTTCTGGATAGATTCTGTATATGTTTTGTTAGATTTCCACCTAAAGTATCTAATCTTTTTTGTGCTATTGTAAGTGGCATTCTGTTTTAAGTTTCAAATTCTAATTGTTTGTTGGTGGCATATAAGTCAGCAATCAACTTATATATTAACCTCACATCGTGCAAGTTTGGTAATGCTGCTTATTGGCTCCAAGAGTTTGCTGATTCTCTAGTACTTTCTGCATAGATCGTCTGGTCATCTGCAAGCAGTTCTTTCCCTCCTTTCTAATACATGCACGTACCTTCCACTTCCCTCTCTCCTCTCACCTTGCTGGTTGGGACTTCCGATACGAGGTTGAGCAGGGTGGTGCTAGGGGACCTCCGAGCCTCATTCCTGACTCTAGAGGGAAGCGTTGGGTGGCTCGCTGTTGCTAAGGCCGCGGCTGCGGGGTCTGCGGATGTCCTTCACCAGGTTCAGAAAGTTGTTCTCCTTCCTAGCTTCCTAAAGGTCTGTCAGGAACGGGTATGCCATTTTGCCACCTGCTTTTGCTGCACAAATTAACGTGACAGTGAGATTCCTTGGCCTGCTGGTGTGCTGAGTTACAATCAGTCTGGAATGCTGAGCCAGACTTGTACACCTGGAGCTCCAGCTAGGCGAGCTGTGTGACACTCTGGCTAGGTGAGGAGTGACACTGATCACACTGTCTTAGCTCGTGCTGCTGTAGGAGGCTGCCCCAGACTAAAGCAGTTTGAGTGAATAGAAATCAATTTGGCTCGCGGCTCTGCAGGCTGGGAGTCCAGGGTCAAGGGGCGACACCGGGGAGGGCTTCCTGCTGTGCCGTGCCACGGCAGAGGCTTCATATGGGGCGGACGGCGCAGTAAGAGGCCGACTGGCTTTCCTAGTGAACTCACTCCTGAGGCTGTGACACCAGTCCGTTCCGTCACCTCCCACCAGGTCCCTCCCCTTCCCAACTGCATGGGGTCGTTCCAATTCTTGGACTTCAGGGAACACATTCAAACCCCAGCATCTGCGTGCCTGGATCTGACTTGCTGATGTTTTGCTGAGAGGTTTGGCTTCTGTGTCCAGGGGACACTGGCTGCAGTTCTTTCTGGTGTTGGTCTGCCATAGGCTCTGCTGGCCTCCAGGGTGAGCCACCAGCTCTTGTCTCTGCGCTGACTTCTGGGAGAGATTGTGGGCACTTGGTCACTTGGCTCCTTGCGTGTTCGGCAGCATTGACCAGTGACCAGTGGACCATCTGGTCATGCTGGTTTCTGTTTGGGGAGGTCTTTGATTGTCCGTTCCATTTCTTCAGGAGACAAGGCTGTTCCGATCGTCTGCCTACCCTCCCCCAGCGTTGGCGTGCCGGGCCCTGGAGTCAGCCCTCTCACTCTGCTCGAGGTTGGTGGGCCTGGGCTTGTTCACAGATTCCTTTAGCATCTTTTTAACACCCATGGGCTCAGCTGTGAAGACCCTGCTTCCATTTATTATTTAAAATTTTTGTCTTCTGCTTTTTTTTTCTTTATTAGCTTATTTATTCTTTATTTCTTATTTAGCTTTAGTCAGGTAACGTTTTGTCCATTTTATTAATCTTCTCAAAGAACCAGCTCTGGGTGCCGTTGATTTTCTCGATTGAGTTCCTGTGTCCAGGGTCAACAAGCCCTCCAGGCGGTCACTCGTGGGCCAGGCTCAGACACTGTGGACCTGATTGCCCCTCACTCACCACGGTGGGGGCTGTGCCCGGGGTTCAGGAGGGGTGGGTGTGTGCCCACGAGGCAGCCCGCCTGACACCCACCAGAGCACAGCTTCAGGCTCGTGCTGCCTGGCCAGTGTCTGTCCTCTGATGATCTGGAGACATTCACAGTGGGCACCCTGTGCGCTTCCAGTGGCCACAGAGGCCTCTGCCGGATCCGTGGGCTAGGACATGCACTCAGTCCCTGGACCTGGGCACCTCATCCTGCTGAGCTCGCGGGGCCACGCCCCTCTGAGCCCACACTGCAAGCTGCAAGTGAGCTGCTAGGCAGTTTTGACCTGGCCATCCCAGGGCAGCCTTTGTGAGGGACAGCCTGCACTGTCCACTCAGTCCACCTGGCCTGGGCCTCAGCCTCAGAGCCTGGCAGCTACACTCAAAGTGCGCTGGCCGGGGACCAGACCCGCCCCCATCTTTGCCCTACCACACCTGGGCTCCTCTGATGAAAGGGACCGGGTGGGTCCTGTGGAGCGGCCAGGACGCACCACTGCAGGGCCGCTCAGCACTCTGCGGGTCACAGGAGTGCTGGAGGGACAGGTGGAAGGACTTCCTGGACACAGTGCTGGCTTGTGCTGACCTCCCTGGCGTCAGTTTCCCCGTCTGGACGGTCGTGAGGACTGATGAGTTGGCATTGGGGAGCTCGGGCACCACGTGGGCACACGTGTGTTCCCGGGTGGAGGCCCAGCTCCTGGCTGGGCACACGGAGGCTGCCCAGTGTGTTGGCACATCAGCAGGAAGGCTGCCCCAGGCCCACCACGGCACGGCTCTAACGCCCGGGGACTGAGCTTCAAACCAGAGCAGGCTGTGCAGTCCCCTGCCTGAGCAGGAGGGGACAGAGCCCCATGGTGTAGCCAGCCCTGGCCTGAGGGGACGCTGCAGCCAGGCCAGACGCTCCCCATGTGCTCAGCTGCCGACCCCAGCTCCCCCCGCACCCCAGTGTGCTCCTGAGCTGTGGCCACTGGCCACCTCGTGGACAGGACACCTGGCCCAGGCCAGGCTCTGGGCAGCTGGCAGCTCTTGGGTTCCGGATGCTGAAGCCTCGCAGTCGGGGGGAAGCCTCACAGTCGGGGGGAAGCCTCGCAGTCGGGGGGAAGCCTCGGAGTCAGGGGGAAGCCTCGCAGTCGGGGGGAAGCCTCACAGTCGGGGGGAAGCCTCGGAGTCAGGGGGAAGCCTCGCAGTCAGGGGGAAGCCTCGAAGTCAGGGGGAAGCCTCGCAGTCGGGGGGAAGCCTCGGAGTCGGAGGGAAGCCTCGCAGTTGGGGGGAAGCCTCGCAGTCAGGGTCTTTCCTGCTGCTGGCAGGCGTGGGCCTGGGCATGGCACCGCAGTGTGCGGAAGCGCCCACGTGCGCTCTGGAGCCTCAGGTGCCTGGTGACCTGAACGCCATGCGCTCCTGGGTGCCCTGAGAAGCTCCGTCAGAGGAAATGCACTTGGTTGCAGCCACAGCTGACGGACAGGTGTCCCCCCAGCCCACAAGGGAGCCTGGCGCCCCTGCGGCTCTGGGAACACGAGCACGTGTTGGGCAGGTGGCGTGGAGGCCGCCTCCCATGGGCGCTCCTCCTGCCCGCCCACAGCACCCCGGGGCCCCTCCCCTGGGCAGCAGCTCCTCCATGCAGAATCCCAACGTCCCCCCTTCCAGGTCAGAGAGCAGTTCTAGAAGGCTCCACAGGGCTGGCACCCTTAGGGATGTCCCACCTGCAGCTCAGGGTGGCTGCGGGGCCTCCGGGGGATGGGGAGGAAGGAGGAGGAGCACCGTGACCGGAGGAGGGACAGCCCCTGCTGGACGAGCTGGGCTCTGGCCGGCAGCACTCGCCAGGTTCCTGTACAACCCAGACGCCTCATGGTCACGTCCCCCAGCCACCTCGCAGACGTCACCTCTCACCTGGTGCAGAGGTCTGGAGCTGTCGGTCCAGCCACAGGCTGGGGCTCTTCACGGTCCCTGCCCCATGATGAGGAGCCTGCAGTGGGTGGAGAAGGCCCTTCCAGGGCCACTGCTGACCTCAGTCCACGCCACCAACCCCAGGCACCTGGCTGCCTCCCACATCCTGCCCCTGCTCAGCTCTCGGCCTCACTGGAGTCCATTTTTGAGGCTGGTGGAGGAAGGCAGAAGGGAGGAGGGTGTGAGGGCTGGCGGAGGTGGCAAGATGCAGTACAGAAGACTTTGTGGTCCCTTCTCTGCAAAGAAGACCCATGGAGCCCGGGTGCGGCCGGCTCCCCTCACCTGGGAGCAGAGGGGAGGAGCTGAGGCCTGCTCTGAGGCGCAGCCGCTCACTGTCCTCGAGTCAGCGCTCGCCCGAGACTCGAGCACATTCTCATGCACTCTGTCCAGGGTGACCCTGAGGCCCCGAGTCTCCGCTGACCAGTCTCTAGGTAGTGGCCAAAACCCCACGCACCTGGCCCGAGTGCCGCCTCTGGAGCTGCAGCATGGACACCACCTCGAAATCGTTCTGTAAGAGCCCCAGAGAGCTGCCCTGTCCACATGGCCACTGGTCTGAGCGGAGACGAACTTAAAAATAAGGCACACACAATTTCCAAGAGTTAGCACGAAAGGAAGAACGCAGAATACCTCACTGATACTTTCGCAGGCTGCAACAAGAACCCCTGGGATCTACTGAGTCAAGCGAGCGACATCATCAGCACCACTTCCACCTCTGCTTCCTGCTCTGGTGGGCAGCTGCGTGCCAGCCTCCTCCCAGCCTGCCTCCTGCTCGGCCCCAGGCCGGAAGCTGCCTGCTGTGCGCACACTCGGCTTGTGCCTGTGGAGTTTCCAGAGCTGCCCAGGCCCTCCTCAGGGAAGGGCGCCCTCCTAACGGGCACTCCTCGCTAGGCCTGAGCAGCCCGTGTCGAGTGACGCACACACAGCCTGTCCCCGCCAGCCCTGGAGGAGCGTGGCGGCACTCAGAACGGACGTGCGTCCTGTCGTGAGTGGCGCACGAGAGCGAGGGAAGGCCCAGCACCCATCCTGCTGCCCGGCTCAGGGCTGACCGGGGGCCGCCGTGGCTCCGTCCCTTTATCCGGGTGCATGGGTCACTGCCTGGCCTGCTGTTCCTCTGCAGAAGGGCAGCAGCAGACCTCCAGAGCAGGTGGTGCCACAGGTCAGTCTGTCCCTGCCTGATTGTGACAAACAGCCTGGCGCCCCGGCCGGCCCCACTCATGGCCATTCAGCCTGCCCAAATGTGGAGGAGGCAGACCGGCGCGGGCGCGGAGAAGACCCGGTGGGGAAGAAGATGAGTGCCTCATTTGCTTCCCCAAGCCTGGTGGCATTTAAGGGAGATTTTGAGATTGCGTCTCTACAACAAAAACCCAGCACACAGCCTCCAGGCGCTCGGTCCCACAAATGAGCCAATTATCTCTTTGTGACAGACCGTTATTAGGAGGGGAGGTTCCTCTCTGGGTGGGAAGCGGTCCCAGGCAGGGGCAGCCTCCCCCAGCTGCTCTGCAGCGTGCTCCCGACCCCCTGGAGGGCGGGGGCAAGGGCGGGCCCCACTGCTGCGTGGCCACTGCAGGTGGCTGGCATGGGGTCCAAGCCCGTGGGTACCGCCAGCGGCTGGAGGAGTGGAGGGCAGAGGAGGTATTAACCAAGCTCACAGGGTGGAGGGACGCTGCCAGGGAGAGGCCCCAGCCTGAAGGTGGTGACCATGGAAGAGAACAGTCACCGCTTCCGGTCCCCTTCAGAGGGTCTGGTCTGAGCCCCAGGCCTGGGTTCCATCCCCAGCTGTTCCAACACTGCAGTCTTGTCCACGGGGTGACCACTGTCTGTATCTGCTAGTTCCTTCCCTCACATAGGAGCCAGTGTGTCGTGGTCATCAGCTGGGCTGCTGGCTCAGGGGAAGGTCACTTGGAACTTTTGCATCAGTGTGGCGCCTAGGCTAGAGCTGGGGTGTGCGGGTGCCAGGGGCAGCTGGGGCCACGGGGCTGCTCTGCACATGCCCAGCCCGGGTGGAGCCAGGTGAGAGGGGACCCCCAGAACTGGGCCCAGGACCCTGCCTTTGGCACGGGGAGGCCCCGGGAGCTGGGAGCCAGACCCTGGCCGAACCCTTGGGCACAACTGGCTGGAAGGTGCCCGTCTTTGAAAGCTGGGGGTCAAAGCCTTCTCCTGGCTCAGACCCCAGTCCACCCGCAGAACCTCCGGGGTAGCTGGCCCTGACCAGGTGGCCAAGGCTGGGGCAGCGGGGAGTAAGGGGCCCTGGCTACTGGGGTCAGGCTCATCCCAAGGCCCCGTCCCATGGCAAGATCTGTGGGACTCTGGCCCGCGGACCCCAGGCCACCACCCAAGACCCTCTTCAGAGGTGTGTGGACTCGGGCCGAGGACCACACGAGGCAGCAGGTGGTGAGCCAAGCGTCCTCCCACAGCTGTGGGGGACCTGTTCTCAGGGCCACTGGGGTCAGGAGCCACCGGTGCCTACAGGTCAGAGCGGCCTACACGGCCCTGGACGAGTCGACAGCAAGACAGGTAAAACTGGGAGCTGCACACACGTACACGCTCATGCACACACAGGGACACACGTGTGCAGAGACAGACACGGGCGCACGTGGACCATGGAGACCCGCGTGCACACAGTCACACGCAGGGACACACGCGTGCCGACGCAAGGCCTCTGGGGTGCACTGATGCCCCTCCCACAGGCGTCCTGAAGACACGGCCCACGTGCTCAGCCTGCTGCTGTGGTCTGGGAGAAACTGCAGGTCAAGCCCTCAGAGCCTTGAGTGGCCACTTCAGAGGCACAAAGGCAGAATCATCTCCCTGTGCGGGTGGCCATAGTGGCAGGCCAGGGCCTGGTCGCCCTGAAGGAGCCTGGGCAGGCGAGCAGGCCACCTGTTACCTGGAGCAAGGCTTCCCAGGAGGCAGGTAGCATCCAGGCTGAGGGTTGGCACAGTGGACAGCAGCGCCGGACCCCTTGCTCCCAGGGCCTCTGCACCTGTCAGCAGAGGCAGTACCCACCTTGGCTGCAGGGGAGGTGGCAGCACCGCCTTGGGTGCAGGGGGTGGCAGCACCACCTTGGCTACAGGGGCTGGCAGCACCACCTTGGGTGTAGGGGAGGTGGCAGCACCACCTTGGGTGCAGGGGCTGGCAGCACCACCTTGGGTGTAGGAGAGGTGGCAGCACCACCTTGGGTGCAGGGGGTGGCAGCACCACCTTGGGTGTAGGGGAGGTGGCAGCACCACCTTGGGTGCAGGGGCTGGCAGCACCACCTTGGGTGCAGGGGGTGGCAGCACCACCTTGGGTGCAGGGGGTGGCATCACCACCTTGGCTGCAGGGGAGGTGGCATCACCACCTTGGCTGCAGGGGAGGTGGCAGCACCACCTTGGGTGTAGGGGAGGTGGCAGCACCGCCTTGGGTGCAGGGGGTGGCATCACCCCCTTGGCTGCAGGGGCTGGCAGCACCCCCTTGGCTGCAGGGGCTGGCAGCACCACCTTGGCTGCAGGGGGTGGGTGGCATCACTGCCTTGGGTGCAGGGGGTGGCAGCACCACCTTGGCTGCAGGGGGTGGCATCACCACCTTGGCTGCAGGGGGTGGCAGCACCACCTTGGGTGCAGGGGAGGTGGCAGCACCGCCTTGGGTGTAGGGGGTGGCAGCACCACCTTGGCTGCAGGGGGTGGCAGCACCGCCTTGGGTGCAGGGGGTGGCAGCACCACCTTGAGTGCAGGGGGTGGCAGCACCACCTTGGGTGCAGGGGGTGGCAGCACCACCTTGGGTGCAGGGGAGGTGGCAGCACCGCCTTGGGTGTAGGGGAGGTGGCAGCACCGCCTTGGCTGCAGGGGAGGTGGCAGCACCACCTTGGGTGCAGGGGAGGTGGCAGCACCGCCTTGGCTGCAGGGGAGGTGGCAGCACCACCTTGGGTGCAGGGGAGGTGGCAGCACCACCTTGGCTGCAGGGGGTGGCATCACCACCTTGGCTGCAGGGGCTGGCAGCACCACCTTGGGTGTAGGGGAGGTGGCAGCACCACCTTGGGTGTAGGGGAGGTGGCAGCACCACCTTGGGTGTAGGGGAGGTGGCAGCACCACCTTGGGTGCAGGGGAGGTGGCAGCACCACCTTGGCTGCAGGGGGTGGCAGCACCACCTTGGCTACAGGGGGTGGCAGCACCACCTTGGGTGTAGGGGAGGTGGCAGCACCACCTTGGGTGTAGGGGAGGTGGCAGCACCACCTTGGGTATAAGGGAGGTGGCAGCACCACCTTGGGTGCAGGGGCTGGCAGCACCCCCTTGGCTGCAGGGGTGCCATGCTCCTCTCTCCGGGCTCTGCAGACAGACCCCTGTGGCGGGGCTGGGAGGCCGCAGCACAGTGGCTTACTCTGAATTCCCTGAAGGGGACCTGATCTCCTGCGTGCACCTTGGACATGTCTGACGAGGTCTTCTGGCAGGGGTAACTGGCAGCTGGTGACACTCAGTGGAAATCAGGGGACACAGGACTGAGGCACAGTGTCACATATCCCGGGGAGACCCAGGGCCTGGTCATCTTGGGAAGAGACGGGAGCCCGGTTTTTGTCTGAGTTGGAGCCAGTGCCCTCCTGCGCCGAGGGCTCTGCGGGACGTGGGCACCCTCTCTCACCCCACCCCACTCACACCAGCCACCCCAAAGCCTCTTCCGGCAGGAGAGGACACTGGCTCTGTGTCCACCCTAATCAGATCCACCTCGGCAGGACAGAGGGCTAATTCTATTGCCAGGCGCAGAGAGGCTGGGAGACAGATGTCCGCGGGGAGCACCGGGGCCGGCTTTGCCGGAGAAGGCAATTAGACGTGGGAGGGACAGGACATCCGCTTGGCTGCCCACGGTTACATGGCAAGAAGACACACTCACAATGTGGGGCTGGCGGTTCAGCTGCCAGTGGCCACGAGGGCCAGAGGACCCAACCAGCGGCCGCGCACCCGGGTCCTTTTCCAAACGTGTGCTCTGACGGGCACGGCGAAGTCCTGCTCGCGACTGGGGGCCCAGCGTGGCGGGCCTCGCCTCCCCAGTCCCAGCTGAGGACTGGCACAAACCCAGGAAGCCCTGGCCCCGCTCAACACCTCCGTGCGGGTGAGCCAGCCCCGTGTGATCCTTCAGCGTCAAACTGGTGCCCTACAGTTAAAAAATGGGAACGAAGGCTGGGGCTGCAGCCCAGCGCAGAGCTTCCCTGGCACGTGTGAGGCACCGGGTTAGAGCCTTGGCACCACATAAAAATAAATAAAATAGAGGCCTGCTGTCCATCTACAACTACAAAACATTTTTAAATGAAGAGAAAGTGCAGACCAAGGCTTACTGGCAAGCCTGGCCGAGCGGCTGGTGGCCCAGAGGCTGCCCCTCGCGGCCAGTTCTCACAGACGCGAGGGGCCGCGCCACACGCACTTCTCCACGAGGGAGAGAGGGGCGGCAGCCTGAGGGTGGCCTGTGCAGACTGGAGCTCAGAGTGGGGCACCCAAGAGGGACGCGGTCCCCTGTCCGAGTGACACGCCAGCGGCGGCTTCCTTCCTGCCCCTGCTGCAGCGCTGAGGGCACACGGGTGAGGCCCAGCCCACGGGCAGCTCCGCACACACCGAGTCTGGCCAGCCCTGCTTGCTGCTGCCCAGCTGCAGCGTCCTCCTGGGCTGGACGCAGGGAAGAGACCTTCATCCTGCACTGCTGACGCCAAGCGCCCACGTGCGGGCAGCATCTGTCCATCTTGGACAGTGCCAGGATGGCCGGAAGCCGCCTTCCACCCTGGCTGCCGCTCTCCGCACAGTCACCGGGGTCTCTCGAGAGCCTGGCCCAGGCCCACACCCACCTGCTGCACTGAGCCGGGAGGCCTTCCCGAGGCTTAGGGCTCGGCACAGGTGGAGGAGGCCAGGGCTTGGGAAAGGCCGTTTCCCTAATCCGATTGAGGTCTCTGTGTGGCTCGTGGTCTCCCAGCAGCCGGGCTGGTGCCAGGTCAGCAGCACAGGCGGGAGCAGGCGGGGTGTGGCTCCGGAGGGTTTTCTGTTCTGCCAAGGTCACTCTCAGATGGTGGCCTCTGTGGCTGCAGCTCTCAGGAGCCCGTCCAGGGCCGCCAGCTGTGTGGCAGGGCGGGGAGGGCAGTGCCTGAGGGCCCCAGCCTGGAGGAAGCCCCGCCAGCACCCATCCCGGCCAGTCCAGCTGCCCTTTGCGAGGGGACACTGTCCGTGGTGCTGACCTCTCCAGGCTCCTGGGGCTCTGTGACCCCAGTCACCGTGATCCACCCTGGTCCAGAGATTCCAGGCCAGAGGAGGAGGACACCAGGAGGGGGAGGGAGGGGTGAGGACAGGAGGGAAGTGGGCAGAGGCTGCCGGGCAGGCGCAGCCCAGGGGAGCCGCCCGGGGAAGAGGGGTGGGTGTGCCTGGTGCAGGCTCACTCGGGGTGCACCCTGGGTCCCAGGAAGGCAGCTAAGGCGGCAGCAGTGTCCACCTCACAGAGTCGACACATGCCCACTGCGGTGGTGCAGGTCCTGCGAGCCACCCCAGTGGTGACCACAGGGTGTGGCATCAGCGTGGACGGAGGTGGAAGCTAGGGAAGCCAAACATTGTTTCCATGCTGAGCCCAAATCTGCGCACCAGAGCTCCGGCGCTGGGGGGACGGTTGGAGCAGGCCGCGGCGCCGGAAGCTGCGCACCAGAGCTCCGGCGCTGGGGGAACGGTTGGAGCAGGCCGCGGCGCCGGAAGCTGCGCACCAGAGCTCCGGCGCTGGGGGGACGGTTGGAGCAGGCCGCGGCGCCGGAAGCTGCCGTGGACCACAGGCCCCTGCAGGTGAGAGGCCCATCCTCTCCTGCTCCGCCCACGCTGGCTTGGAAATGCCAGCAGCTTCCGTGGGTGGGAGGTCAGACCCAGGACCCCTTCCTGGAGGTGCCCACAGGGTCTGTGGTCACCACACACTGAACAGAAGGCAGCTCGACCAGCCAGTCCCGAGGGCCAGGTTGCTGTCCACCGAGGCTGTGTGCCCTGCTGGGCTGAGAGCCCCACGGCGCTGGCCTCCTGGTCTGGCAGCACTGAGTGACCGCTGCCCCTCAAAGGCCGCGTGGAGACTGGGCAGCACAGCGTCCCAGGCTGGCCCTCCTGAGCCACCTAGAACAAGGTCACTCCACCGACTTCTTACACCTCAGGTCCTCCCCCGACACCCTCCTGCACAGGACCCCGTCCCCAGGCCTCCCTGGCTCTCTGGGCTGCTCTTGCGTCCCTGCCCACCCCCAGTCCTTCTCGGAGGACTGGTGCTGGGCAGGCGCCCTGGGCCTCCTCACTCCTGGGAGATCCTGCCGTGACACCTTGCGCGAGCCCTTTCTGCTCTCGGGACGCAGCGTCCCCTCTGAAGTGAGGCTAGGCCAGCAGCACGTGGACTCCTTCTGCCCAGTCTTCCCCGTCCCAGGAGGAGCGGAGGCCTGGGTGGCTCTGGTGTGACCATGCGCCGTTGTTCGCCCGGGGCGCCCTCGCAGGACGCCTGCCGGAGAGAAGCGAGCCTCTGCACTCTGCTTGACGTCTGGAGGCCGCGGGGCTGGACCGAGCGCCCTCGGGCTCCAGCCGCACAGCCTCCGCCCCGTGGGCTCTCTGCAGAGCCCGGCTGTGCGCCCGAGGGGCAGGCGTGAGCCGCCGCGCTTCCCCTGCCCAGGCTCACTCTTCCCTAAACCACAGTCGCGGCCCCCATTCCGGTGGTCAGCCGATGCCCGTGATGTGACGTGGCACAACTGGCTGCCAGCCCCCACAGTGGCCTGTGGGTTTGCAGCTGTGCCATTCCAACCAAGCCTGCCCCTTGACCCTCAGCACCTGGCCTCAGCGTGGGGGGGACGGCAGTTGCGAGAACCCTGGACTTGTCCTGGGTCGGCATTTGGAGGGGCACTGAGCTAGGCTGGCAGGGCTGGCTGCCTGCTCTTGGGGGCAGTCCCTGCCAGACTGTGTCTAGTCTGTCCCAGTCTGTCTCCCGAGTGGGAGGCGTCTTCTCCCGCCGTCTGCCTCCGCAGGGTTTTGAGCTCCCTCTCACGCAGGTGGTCGCTGAGCCGTGAGCAGCCGGCGGCTGGAGCTGCTGTCCACCCACACGTGAGGGAGGCCATTAGAGAGCATGAGGCCCGGTGCAAGAGCAGCCGGTGCTCCTGGCCCTGCAGAGGAGGGCCGACGGCAGTGAGACCGTCCACCCAGTGTCTGCGGCGGTGTCAGCCCGCACCTGCCCGGACGCCTCTCCTGCTGCCAGGCACGCGGGTGCATCCTCACGGGCCCTCCCTGAGGGGCCCCGCGATCTCAGACCCACACCCAGAGGCTGCACTGCATCCCAGCCACCCCTGAACTCCTGGTTCACCATCTAACGCTTTCACTCTGCCTCCCTCCTGTCCCCGAAAGTCCACGTGCAGGAGGACAGAGGCGTGCTCAGAGCAGCCACACCAGCTGCCCACCCTGAGGCCCGCAGCGCCCCGCCTGCCCGTTTATTAGCACCCTGTGACAAGCCTGGGTGTGTCTGAGGGCACAGATGCTCTTGGCACTGGGGTAAGCCGTCGTAAGTCTCCCTTTTAGAAAGGAGAAGACTGAGGCTGGAGTCTACTCAGGACCTGTCCAAGGCCACAGCTGGCCAAAGGACAGGCTGGGGCTGCCTGTGGTCTGGGGTGCCAGTCCACACAGTAAAGGCCACGGGTGACAAGCCACCGTGGTGACAGCCACAGCTCCTCCCTCAGCAGGGAGACCTGCACGCCACTCACCGCCTCACCCCACTCCGAGCGGCAGCCCCCGGCTGCACAACCAGGCAGGAGACGTAAGAGCCGGCCACCCCGAGAGGAAGAAGCGGCACCGTCCGCTCATCAACAAGACGACCGCACTGCAGAAAGCCCAAGATCCCACCCAGAAAATCAGAGCTAAAGTTAAAGGACGCAAAAATACAAAATGTACATTTTTCATACTCCGCATACAAAAATCAGTTGTGTTTCTATTCACTAATGATGGATGGACTAGCCAAAAAGTAATCAGGAGAGCAATTCCATTCACAGTAGCCACAAAACCAAGTAAAACTAAGTACTTGGGGATAGATTTAACCAGGGAGAAAAGCTCTGTGCAGCTAGAAAACACGGGTGAACTGAGGCTGCAAAGTGGAAAGGGGTCCCACGTTCAGGGATGGCAGAGTCCATGCTGCTGAGCGCCCGGGCAGCCCACAGACCCCGGCAGATCCTCCCAGGCTTCCGCGGACGTTGTTCACAGAAGTGAAGGAACAGTCCTCGGAGGCCCCAAGTAGCTGGAGCAGCCTTGAAGAAGGGCGAGATGGAGGCACCACACGCACGCCGATTTCAGACCATATGACAAGCCACTGCGGTCCCCAGCGCGGTGTGGGCCCAGAGCCAGGCAGCGACCACCAAGGGATCGAGCGCTCAGGCACGAAGCCCCACCCTGCGGTCAGCCAGCCTGACGGGCAGAGGCGGGCAGCAAGGCACAAGGGCAAGGTCACTGCAGTCAGTGGTGCTGGGAAAACAGATGTCCCTGTGCAGGAGAACAGGACCCGACCCCACGTCACACCACGGGGAGAGAGCTCCACGCGGGTCTCAGAGCCGAGCCCGACGCCTGGAGCCGGGCGGGGGCCAGCAGCAGACACAGGGGCTGGGGCTGGGGCTGGGGCTCAGCGCGGGGCACCGCCTAGCACGTGCGCAGCCAGGTTCAAGCCTCAGCACCACGTAAAAATAAAAAAAAGGCATTGTGTACAACTATAAAAACAAATAAATATTTTAAATATACAGATATATATAATATTAAAAAAAGAAAGAAAGAAAAGGGAGCAGACACAGGAGCATGTCCCAGCACCGCCCGTGGCGATGACTTCTTGGCTATGGCACCAAACACAGAAGATACAAAAGCAGAGATAAGTACGAACGCCGAAAATTCAAAGTCCCTGCACAGCGCAGCAGCTGCAGACTGGGGACAACGCCTCAGCCCGGGGAGCTGCCGAGGGCGGCGTCAGGGGGCACGGCCGAGAGCCAACAGGCAGAGGACTTGCAGGGCCGTCCTCCAAGGAGGACACCAAATGGCCGGGGGGGTAGGAGGAAAAGCGGCCAGCATCAGACATGGGGGAATGCAAATCAGAAGCACGGCGAGATGTCGCTCGCAGCGAGGGGGCTGCCGCAGCAGCGCAGGTGCCACCCGGCTGGGAGTGTGCGGAGCGGAGGCCCCACAGAGCTGGCCGTCCTCAGGGAGAGCAGCTCCGGGACTCCTCAGGAGCTCAGAGCTCCGAGGACCCAGTGGCCTCACTGCCGAGTAGCTGGCCGGAGGAAAAAGACCCCACGTGTGGCAGGGACGCCAGCACCGGTGCTCACAACAGCCAAGACGTGGGACGACGCTGAGAACACGTGGAACACTACCCAGCCCTGAACAAGAAGGAGATGCTGCCACTTGGGACACTGTGGGTGAGCCTGCAGGAGATGACACTAAGTGACACACGCCAGACATGGCAAGATGGAGACTGGCCTCACCTGAGCAGTCGGCCTCAGAAACATGCAGAACGGCAGCTGCCGGGGGCGGGGCCATGGTAACAGGCTTGTTGGTCCAAGGAGTTGGGCTTTCAGGGGTGCGAGGCGCCCACACCTGGAACCGTACACATTGCTAGGACAGCGGGTCTCGAGGGCCCGTCACAGAGCGGGTGACAACCTGAGGAGCTGACGGGTTAGCTGGCTGGACGGAGGTGATCAGCTCACGACATTCGCATCGACATGTGCCGTGAACGCGGACGCTGCCGCTGGTCCCCGAGCCTCACGCGGCTGACGGAGAGAGGACGATAACACAAAGGAGACACCCACATGTGCGCGGAACCTCTGCGGCTTCTGCTCGTGCTCTTCCGGTTTATGTTTCAATCTTCTTTCCGTCTGGACTTTCTTGGTGCTGGATCACTGAGCTGGGACCCAAGTTTCAGGAAGTAAGTCAACTTGTCCTAAGCAGGGAAAGGGATATCCATTCTGTTCAATAAACACTGCAAGTCTAGGAGGAGCAGCTGCAGGCACAGTGGGATCCAGGCGCTCCCAGTGTCATGCGTGCGCCTCTCTCCAGTGCAGCTTCATTCTTAGGCAGTCCTCCCCAGGGGCTGGAAGGTGGACTCCGCAGCCACAGAGGCTGTTTCCAGTTCAGTGAGCCCAGGGCAAACCTGCGTCCTGCATCAGACTTTGTGATCCGTGCCGAGATGACAGCAGGGTGGGCACCTGTCTGACGAGCCAGCCCGCAGCTTTGGAAACGCGCAGGTGGCCATTTCCCTGTGGAGGATGTGCAGCTCCCCAGGAAAAGGAGGCAGAAAGAGCAAGGGTCCTGCGGCCCAGTGCCCACGGGCTGGCTGGCGCACTTGCTGGACCCCACCTCCTCCCACGGCCAAGATGCCGTCTTCACCACAGGTCGCGTTTGTGTCTGGCTTTGTTTCCGGCCCAGGATCCTTTCCAGTTTCCACCCCCTCGCCTGCCTGTGACCCGCTGCTCCCCCCCTGGTCTGGCTGGACCCAGCAGGACGATGCAGGAGAGGTGGGCAGAGCTTCCACCACCCTTCCTTTCCAGACCGCTCCTGGCTGTTCCAGGTATCTCTTCCCCATCAGCTGTCCTGATGCCTGGGGACCAGGAGCAGAGACAGGACTCGTGTCCAGGAGGGGACCAGGCGTAGACAGGACTCGTGTCCAGGAGGACGCCCTCCTCCCAGCCACGCCCTCTGCCCCTCTTGCGTGGGGGCTCCCTCGCATCTTGCACCTGGCCCCTGGTCGTGCGCCTCCTGCTTGCTACAGGAGGCGGGCTATCCTCCTGCCCAGGGAAGGCGGCAGAGTACCAGGGGCCAGGCTGAAGTCTTGGTCTCTGCCGTGAGCCTGGGCAGGAGGAGGAGTACCCAGGAGCCTGAGGAGCCCCCCCCCCCCCCAGTCCAGAGCCCATCCTGGGGAGGCAGCCACCCTCCACACGGTAGCACTACCCCGCTGCCTCTGTCCCCCACACATACTACCCAGAGAGTGGACGCTGGTCAGGGTGGGCCTGCAGGCCACGGGCCTCTCTCACCACCCCTCAGAGCCTCAGGATCAAGGACCTAGACTTCCTCTGGCCGGGGAGCCACCGGGGTGAAGGCCCCGGCCCTTTGGCTCATGGGCCACTGCTCTGGCCCTGCTTGTCCCCAGGGTAGCTATTTTTGAAGCCTGTGCTCAGTGAGGTTTGGTATTTTCAATGTTTTGACATTTGAAATCTGCTGGATACATTCCTCTGTTCAAACTCCCCGGGCTGCAGGGACTCACCAGGCGTCGTCTGTCTCCCGAGACGGCCCGCAGCCCCACAGGAGGGTCCCTCACCTGCCCCTCCTTCAAACACCCCAGAAGCGAGGCCGGAGGGGCAGCTCCCCAGCTCCAGAGCCCCTGGGGAGGGCAGGACTGTCCACACACCTGTCAGCAGGCCTGAGGCAAGCGGTGCTGGGCTGGGGAGTGGCAGGGCTCCCCACAGCCCCGCGGCCAGGCAGAGCTTTGAGCCGCCGGGACCCCAGGGTGGCTCCGTGCCCTCCTGAGAGGGGTCTGCAGCTGCCCTGGGGACAGGCCTCCGGAGCTGCCCTGGCCAGCGCACGCGCGGCCCAGAGCGCGAGCCTGTCCGTGCCCAGAGACTCCCAGCGCTTCTGGGCACTGTTCTGGGCCTCCGCGGTCCCTGCCCCTCTTCACAGGTCATGGCCATTGTCGTCCTCAGCGAAGAGCACTGGCCTGCACTGAGGCCACCACTGGCCAGCACTTGCCCCTCACTCCCACTGGGGCACACCCACTGGTGTGCTCTATGCCTGTGCCAGGTGGTGCCTCTAACTCAGGGAGGCGGAGTGGCCACTGGCCTCTCTGCACAGGCCTGGCCACTGGCTAAACAGGTGCCATGAAGGCAGTCCTGAAATCACACCGGGGACAACCGCGCAGCCAAGAGATTCATTCACCAGCCTTTGTGGCTGGGCGGAGGTCGAAGAGGTGCTGGGAGAGAGGAGTCAGGGAGAGGGGAGTGTGCGAGCTCTGAATGGAAGGTGGGTGCCTGGTTGCACCAGCTGTGATCTCTGGAGCTGTCGGCTGGGGCAGCTGCCCTCGGGCTGGAGGCTGGGGCTGGAGGCTGGAGCTGTCGGCTGGGGCAGCTACCGACAGGCTGGAGTCGGTGGGTCTAAGGCTGGTGCAGTGGCTGCCTCCTCTCAGCAGGGACGAGCTGTTGTGTGTTTAGCTCCGAATGGACGGGAGCTTAAATAGGGGTTTCTGGTGGGGGGTGCACCAGAGCGACCCTTAACGCTATTGGCTCTTTGCCCATGGACAGGGTGACCTTTAAGCCTATTGGCTCCTGCTCAGAAAATGGAACCAGGTTGTTTGCTCAGGATACGGAACCTTCCCTTGGTGGGGGGTTGGGGCCATCTATCAAGTCTCAGCCTGGTGCTGCGGAGGGCGTGGGGCTCAGGCCTGATGGGCTGCATGGAACCCAGATCCTGCCACCTCGGAGCGGGGGCCTGGGCTGGTCCCTGGTCTCTGGGACTCCGGTCCCCAGGGGAGGCTGGGTTGGCGGTGTGGTGGGGCCAGGTGCTGGGGAGAGGGCTGGCGCTTCCAGCCTGAGAGGCAGCAGCAGGGTGAGGCTGCCCCTCGGGCGAGCGTGGCGGTCAGCGCACAGGGTGGGGTGGACAGGCTCTGTCTCCTGCAGCAGCCACACGCGCGGGGCTGCAGCTGTGGACGTGACCCGCCCGACCTGGGGGCCAGGGCTGGGGACGCAGACAGGGAGGAGCCGGGCAGGCACCGGAAGGCAGGGCCTCGCCTGTGGGGTGGAGGCTGCGCACGCACGGCTGGCCCTGACGCCGCCCTTGCTCCCTGCAGATCAACACCTTCATGTCCTTCGTGTTCCCCATGGTGGTCATCTCAGTCCTGAACACCATCATCGCCAACAAGCTGACCATCACGGTGCGCCAGGCCGCCGAGCAGGGCCGGGCGGGCACGGCGGGCACCCCGCACAGCACCTTCAGCCTGTCCATCGAGCCGGGCAGGATCCAGGCCCTGCGGCATGGCGTCCGGGTCTTACGTACGTGACCGTGGGCCCTGGGGGTGGGGGGCCCAAAGTCAGGCAAGGTGGCCAGTGCCGTGGGACCAGGGTGGAGCGGGGCCTGAGGACGTGGGGCAGAGCCCAGGGTGGACCCCCGGCCTCTCCCTGCCTCCTATCCTTCACTCCTCACTGGCCCGTCCGGGTGGGGCCTCCTGCTCTCGGGCATGAGGGTGGCAGAGGTGGAGGCCAGCCCTGCGCGCTGGGGACAGCGGCTGTGAGGAAGCAAGCCAGTGCCCCCGCGCTTTCAGACAGCCAAGAGCCGGGGGAAGAGAGCAAAGCCGGTGACTAGCCACGGGGCTGGGAGCCTCGGGGAGCCACCCCGCCTCAGGACCCGAGCCACGGCAGAGGGCAGCTGTGCCAAGGCCCTGTGGCCAGAGGGTGCGGGGCGGAGGGCGGCTGGGTCTGACTCCAGGTGAGGTGAGGGGTCAGGAAGGACGTCCCGCTCCGGAGGCGGGACTTCATCTCGTGTGCCACAGCCAGCACTCAGCTCCTGCTGGTCCTGGCCCCTTCAGATTGTCCCCAGGCGTGGCCACGGCAGCCCCACCCCGCCTGCGTGTCCTGACGGGAACCCTGAGGCCAGCCCTGTGAGCCCAGAGCCCCCACCCCAGGAGCTGGGCAGGGCTCGCGGGCGGCAGCGGCCACCCTGGGCCTAGGCTGCGCCTGGCAGCAGACTCCGTCCCCTGAGGGTGCTGCCTAGCCACCGGGAGCACCCACCTGGTCCCCCAGTCCCTGAGGAGAGTGAGTGGGGGACCCTGGTCCTGAGGGGGTGGGAGGGCTGCTGTCAGAGGGGCCTGGCTGGGGGCAGCCAGGGCGCCCGGCCCCAAGCAAGCTGCCCTGGGGACGGCGGCGGTGGCGACCCTTCAGTGCCCTGCAGGTGGCCTGTGGGGCTCTGCACCCCGAGGAGCCCTCCTGCAGGTGGCCTGTGGGGCTCTGCGCCCCGAGGAGCCCTCCTGCAGGTGGCCTGTGGGGCTCTGCGCCCCGAGGAGCCCTCCTGCAGGTGGCCTGTGGGGCTCTGCGCCCCGAGGAGCCCTCCTGCAGGTGGCCTGTGGGGCTCTGCGCCCCGAGGAGCCCTCCGCTCCGCTCTTCCTTTGCGAGGCTGCTCTTGCTCCTCAGGGTCCTTTGAGATTCCTCAGGAATTTTAGGACCGGTCCTTCTGCCTCTGGGACTTGGTGGGGATTGCGAGGGACCTCAGCTCGCTCTGGGTAGTGCACAGCTTGAACCATCTCCCACTCCGCGAGCTCGGAATGTCCTTCTGCGTCCCTCTGAGGCCCGTGTCCGTCCCGCAGGCGCCGTGGTCATCGCCTTCGTGGTCTGCTGGCTGCCTTACCACGTGCGGCGCCTCATGTTCTGCTACGTCTCGGACGAGCAGTGGACCCCGTGAGTGCCGGGGCCCCGGTGGGCGCCGCCAGGGCAGGGGGAGGGGCAGCTCGGGCAGGGCCGGGCTGGGCAGAGAAGGCTGTGGAGGGCGGTCGGAGCAGAGGGGCAGCGGGCCCGACAGTCCCGCCACGTTCACATTTGGTCTGAAGGGGCCGCTGTTGGGCCACCACAACCTGGGCTGGACCCAGGGACTCAGTGGAGTCACGCTCAGGGCTGTGACTTGTCACAGCTAAGTCAGTAAGGACAAGGACACGGGAGCTGGAGTCAGGCGAGGCGGACAGCTTAGCTCCCAGAGGCTGGTCACCTGGGAAGCCTGCAGGTGCCTCGGCACCTGGGTTCTCCCGGGGAACGGTCAGGAGGCACCACGAGGCGCCCGCTGCCTGGCGGGCAGCCACGTCCTGGGCTCCAGAGGGAAGAGGAGGTGGGCCGCATGCCCCGCACGCAGACAGGTCAGGCAGGAGCTCTTCCTGGGGCAGCCAGGACACCCAGCCCCAAGCAAGCTGCCCTGGGGATGTGCTGGTGGCGACCCTTCAGTGCCCCGCGGGTGGCCTGTGGGGGGCTCTGGAGTCAAGAGGAGGCCCTCCAGCTCCGCTCCTCTTCGGCAAGACTGCCCTTGCCCCCCAGGTGCCCGTGGGGCGGCCCCCGGCTGCCTGGGCTCTGAGCGCCTCTCCCGCAGGTTCCTCTACGACTTCTACCACTACTTCTTCATGCTGACCAACGCACTCTTCTACGTCAGCTCCACCGTCAACCCCATCCTCTACAACCTGGTCTCCGCCAACTTCCGCGAGATCTTCCTGTCCACCCTGGCCTGCCTCTGCCCTGCGTGGCGGCGCGGGAGGAAGAGGCCGACCTTCTCCAGGAAGCCCAACAGTGTGTCCAGCAACCACGCCTACTCCAGCAGCGCCACCCGGGAGACGCTGTACTAGGAGGCGGGAGCTGCGAGGCCTAAGGAGGCTGGGAGCAGGCAGCAGCCCTCCTCCCCCTGGCCTCCACGGCCGGCCAGCGGCCAGCTCACCTAGACCTGGGCCCAGCACCCTCACCCCAGAGGCTTCTCTTCCCCCTCCTCCCCTGCTTCCTCCTCCCCTACCTTTAAAAGCCAGATGGAGGCTTTGTTCACCTCCCAGATCCAAAAGCAGCCTTCCACAGGACCGCCATGCTCTCAGAGGGCAGCCTTCTTTGTTCCCAGAATAATGGACGGCCAGAGAGGACATGAAAGGAGCCCCCTGGGGCCGGCCTGGGCAGCTGGGCTGCGTCTCCCCAGGGGGCATCAGTGCCCGCACCAGGTTTCACCACAGGACCCCAGCCCCCGCCCCCCCCAGGGGTGAGCCGTGAGTGGGAGAGGCCACCCAGCCCCCAGGGTGAGCAGCCAGGAGAGGCCACCCAGCCCCGCCAGAGGTGAACAGTGAGTGGGAGAGGCCACCCAGCCCCCCCAAGGTGAGCAGCCAGGAGAGGCCACCCAGCACCCTCCAGCAGTGAGTGGGAGAGGCCACCCAGCCCCCCAGGGGTGAACAGTGAGCCAGAGAGACCACCCAGCCCTGGGGTGAGCAGCCAGGACAGGCCACCCAGCCCCCCCCCCCGGGGTGAGCAACCAGGAGAGGCCACCCAGCCCCCCCGGGGTGAGCAGCCAGAGGCCACCCAGCCCCCCCCCCCGGGGTGACAACCAGGAGAGGCCACCCAGCCCCCCCCGCGGGGTGAGCAGCCAGGACAGGCCACCCAGCCCCCCCCCCGGGGTGACAGCCAGGAGAGGCCACCCAGCCCCCCCAGGGTGAGCAGCCAGGAGAGGCACCCAGCCCCCCAGTGAGCAGCCAGAGGCCACCCAGCCCCCCGGGGTGAGCAGCCAGAGGCCACCCAGCCTGGGTGCAGGCTCATACTGGCCTCCCTCTGCCTCTGGTTCAGTTCAGGGTGAGTCCAGTTCAAGGTCCAGTAAGTGCCACACCCTGGGCCTCACATCCAGATCCTTCCATGGGGTCAGACCAGCCCCTGATACCCTCTTTAGACCTGGGGACCACGCTGGGTGTGAGGGGACCCGTCCCACTTGCCCTCACCCTGGTGACCACAGAGGAGCTCAGGCCCCACCTGACACGGCCAACAAGAGCCAGTGTGGACTCCCGGCCCAGGGCCTCCCTCCTGCTGGCCTGGCCTTTCCCCAGAGGCCCTGCAGGGACATCCTGCAGGAGGGGCTGAGACCCTCAACGCAGAGGGAATTGCAGATGGGGTGTCCTGGTCAGCACAGCGCACTCTGAGCCCCGAGGCTTGGACAAACCTGAGCAGGCTGGGGACCGGCAGAGAGCAGCCTGGGACGGCCTTGGGGGAAGGAGGTGGCCCAAGCAGCGAGAGAGCATGGGCCAGGGCTGCTGGTGCCACGCCTTGTGTAAGGCCCAGGTGCCCAGGGCTGCCACAGGTAGGAGCTGGTTCCAGGCACCCTGCTGGCCGGCAGCCCGAGGCTGGCACGAGTTCATTTGTCACCAGCCGCCAGGCAGCAGCCCTGGCCCAGGCTCCCGGCGCCCGGAAGAGGGGCAGCAGGCGCCTCCCTGGTCTCTAGGAGCTGTCTCCAAACAGGACAGAACCGCCCAGGCCCCCTGCCGAGAAGGTCACCTGAGCCCCGGAGACAGAGCCCAGCACAAGCTGCCTGCCCGGGGCGGTGCGGAAGCCACTGAAGAGCAGCTTCTGCCGCTCGGGTCCGCCTGCCCAGGAGGGGAACAGGCAGAGGGCAGACGCCTGCAAAGCAGCACTGTCCTCGGACGCGGGACCCTGCTGTGGCCACCTGGCTCAGGCCACTCTGCTACTGACTGAGTGCTCCTTGGACCCACAAAACCCTCCGTGAGCCACACGCCCTTTCAGGCCACCAGGGTGGGCCTGGGCAAGTCAGGCGCATTTCCTCCTCCACCCCAGGGCCCACCATGGGGTCTGCGCTGCCCGGTCCGGGGGTTCTGCAGGTCAGGCAGCGCCACCCTGTGCAGTGGCGGGTGGCGCTGGGTGCTGGCGCCGTGCCTTGGAACGCACCCACACCGTCCCCCCAGGCCCCTGCCCGGGCTCCAGATGTTGGCACTCATGACTCCCCTGACCCCAGCCTCCCCGTCCAGACCAGCCCGGCCATTCCACCTCAGGTGGCTGTCCTGTCCTGGAGAGGCAGGAGGGACACACCTGAGATGGGCAGAGCCGGCGCCCTGCTGCCCGCTCCTCCAGAGCGCTGGTGGCGGGCTAAAACCAGTGTCTACGTCATCGTCACGGTCCCGGGCGCTGCACACAGGTGGGGCACGTGTCCACGTGTCACCGCACGCGCCCGTGACACTGATGGCATCTCAACCCTCGGCCGGGTCATGCAGCACTCTGAAGGCCAGCCCCGAGTGCGGTGGGCACGTCCCCCCAGCGTCCAGAGTCCCGTGAGCCCAGTGGTGATGGCAAAACCATTGTGTGCCTCCAGTGTCCCTCAGAATGTCCCCACCCCACCACTCTGCAATCGAAGAACCCCCACCTCTCAATAAAGGACCCCGCGGGCCCCGAGCCGGACTTCCTGTTGCGGGCCGCACATTCCCTCTCTCGCGCTCATTCCCACGGCGTTGGCACAGGCGCAGCCCTGCTCGGCACTGGTGCCAAGACACGTGGCTGAGGTCACGTCTCCCGGCTGGGGACCCTGCCCAGGTGAGCACAGAGCCCGCCGTCCCCTCCCACCTGCTGCCGGCCTCACTTCGCTGCAGGAAGGCCCCACGCGCGGCCAGCCAGAGTCCCTTCTAGAACTCTGGTTACATTTTAAAGTAGGATTACCGGGTCTGGGGGTGAGGTGAAGGGCAGAGCCTCTGCCTAGCAGGCTCTGGGTTTGATCACCAACAACACAAACAACAAAAAAAATGTGTGACATATGACAAAACCCTGGGTCTTGGCAAGTAGGATTCCCCTTAAAATAAAAGTCAGGCCCCAGACAGGAGCAAGGCACCGCCAGGCAGCACGAGGGGCCGCCGTGACCACGAGCCCGCGGCTGCAGCCATGCGCAGGACAGCAGGCAGGCCAGAGGGACAGCGGGAGGCCGGCAGAGACCCCCAGCCCTGCCTCTGGACCTGGCCGGCCCCGCCTGCCTGGCTCCCTGTTGGCCGCTGTCTGCTTCCCCGGCCAGGTCTCTGCCCCGCGGCCAGCCTTGGCCTGCAGGCTTCCACTCCCTCCCAGACTCCAGGGGGCAGGAAGGGGACTGGCTTCTCCCAGCGTGGGCAGTGCGCCTGGGGACAGAGGGGCATGGGTCCTGTCCACCTGCATGAGTACCCGGTGGTACAGGGAGCCACACCCACACACTTGCAGTGTGCTCACACACACTTGCACACTCACATTTGTACACACTCACACACACACACCAGCTTTAAGAACTGACTCCGGAGCCACCGTCCAGCTCCGGGGCAGGCAGACACCCCTGCGGGGATGCCTTCTGTTGGCTATGTCCCTGCCTCGTCCCTGTCCTGCAGCAGTGTCCCCAGGCCACCAGACAGGCAGGGCCTTGTCCACAGCAGGTGCTGCCTTCTGTGGGGCATCAAGGAGGCTGTCCACTGCAGGCCTCGGGAATCCTCCACCCAGGGTCCCTGGTGGTCAGCGGGGCTGGTCAGCACCAGAACCACAGGAGCCTGCTGACCCGGCCCAGCCCCACCGGTGCATTAGCAGCCCAGGGCCCAGGGTCTGCACCTTAGCTGTGGGAGGTCGAAGGTCCCCACAGCGCAGGCACCACCCAGCTCCCAGCCACCCACACACCGTCCACACCCACTCCCCAGCCCGGTGCTCCGGGGCAGGCGTCCTCAAAGCAGGCCCCGTCCCTGAGCGGCAGAGATGCAGCTCTGCAGAGAAGGCCCTTGGTCCCGTCCACTCAGAGGCTGGGGAGCTGGCCGCCATGCTGACTCAGAGACATGTGGACACAAGTGTCGGGGGAATGAGACTCACGGCGACATTCCAGCCAGTCACAGCAGGAGACGGGGGACAAAGGACAGGCAGCCCTGACCCCAGCCAGCCTCCATGCCAGCCCCCCGAGGTGAGAGCCCCGGCTGAGCCCCCCCACCCTGCTGGTGTTCTGAGCCAGGCCCTGTGCCAGGACTGGACAGAGGAGTGGGCAGGCTGGCGCCATCACTAGGCAACGGGCGCGTGCGGAGTCCTGCGTCCTGAGCGCTGGGAGGAAGCACGCAGCCCTCCCCCACCGCTCCCTGCAATTATGATCTGAATCCAGTTCTCCCAGAACACCATGGAAACCACGGCAGGCTGGGCTTAGGAAAGGAGCACCGCCCAGCAGAGAGCCCGCCAAGGCAGGCAGGAGCTGGGGCAGGGCCAGCGGGCAGCACCAGGTGGGCAGGAGGCCTCCCAGCACACACACCGGCACACGCATGCAGGGGGGGTACATGTGAACTCACTACTCTTACACATGCACACACGTGCACACTAGTGCAGTGTCCCATAGACACACACAGGACGTGGCATGTAGGCCAGCGTCGCACGCTCACGTGCATACACCAGGGTACACGCACGCACCACGAGCACACACGACCTGCAGGGGCACGCCAGCCTCCGTGGGCGCCCCTCCCACCCCCAGCCTCGTGGCCTGGTCTGCCTGGCCCAGCTGGTGAGGGGACGGGCAGAACCACCGGGAGCCCAGGAAAGCCCAGCCGGGCCCAGAAGCCCTCAGCTGCCCAGGGCCTGGGGCAAGACCTCCCTCGGCCACCCTCCCCTCCCCGACAGCTGCTGGGGCCAGTCTGCAGCTGACCCAGCTCTGGGGAGGAAGGCAAGAGGCCCCCCCAGTGATAGATGGGCTACCCTCCCCCCCCCCAAGTTTTCCACATCCTGAGAGAAGCAACTTTGTTTCATTCCCCGGGCAGGATGTTTCTTTTCCCCGGGCAAGAGCCAATAGGCTTAAAGGTCGCCCTGTTCTATGGGCAAAGAAGCCAATGGCGTTGGGGTTGCTCCGTGGTGCACCTCCCACCAGAAAATCCCTCTATATAGGGCCCTGTACGAGAGACTCAGAACACACAACACACGCAGACACACGGACGCACACATCAGCTCATCGCTGCTGAGAGGAGGAAGCCACTGCGACAGCTCCAGACTCATCGCCTCCAGCCGACGGCAGCTTGCCCCTGCCGAGGCCGCTCCACAGCTGACAGCTCCAGCCAGACAGCAGCTGCTTTAGCGACAGCTCCAGAGATCCCAGCCAGTGCGACCAAGCACCCACCTTCTGTCCAGAGCCTGCACACTCCCCCTCTCCCTGGACTCCCCTCTCCCACCAGAGCTTGCACCACTCCCCTCTCCCTGAGTCCCTCTCCCACCAGAGCTTGCACACTCCCCTCTCCCTGAGTCCCTCTCCCACCAGAGCTTGCACACTTCCCTCTCCCTGACTCCCCTCTTCCCCACCAGAGCTTGCACACTACCTTCTCCCTGAGTCCCCTCTCCCACCAGAGCTTGCACACTACCTTCTCCCTGAGTCCCTCTCCCACCAGAGCTTGCACACTCCCCTCTCCCTGAGTCCCCTCTCCCACCTGAGAGCTTGCACACTCCCTTTCTCCCTGAGTCCCCTCTCCCACCAGCTTGTGCTTGCACACTCCCCTCTCCCTGAGTCCCCTCTCCCACCCCCAGAGCTTGCACCACTCCCCTCTCCCTGACTCCCCTCTCCCTCACCAGAGCTTGCACACTCCCCTCTCTCCCTGAGTCCCCTCTCCCACCAGAGCTTGCACACTCTCCTCTCCCTGACTCCCCTCTCCCACCAGAGCTTTTTTGCACACTCCCTTCTCCCCTGAGTCCCCTCTCCCACCAGAGCCTGCACACTCCCTCTCCCTGAGTCCCCTCTCCCACCAGAGCCTGCACACTCCCTTCTCCCTGAGTCCCCTCTCCCACCAGAGCCTGCACACTCCCCTCTCCCTGACTCCCCTCTCCCACCAGAGCTTGCACACTCCCTCTCCCTGAGTCCCCTCTCCCACCAGAGCCTGCACACTCCCCTCTCCCTGACTCCCCTCTCCCACCAGAGCTTGCACACTCCCTTCTCCCTGACCCCCCTCTCCCAGCACCTCTTCGACCTTTCGACCAGAGCACCTCTTCTCGGGTTCTGCTACCAGCCACGAAGGCTGTTGATATAAGTGGGGTCCCGCTGCATGGCCCTGTCCCTGTGTGATGTTTGCCTTCACCAGCCCAGCACACACAGGCCCCAGAGCAACTCATGCCCCGGCAGGCAGGGAGATGGGCAGGTCCCGCTCCTCCTCTCCCTGGGGGGGCCGCTCGAGGTCCACAGCGCTGCTCCGACGCCCCCAGTGGGGCACTGGCCTGGCCCCGTCATGGGCCCTCCCCTTCCTGCCCCTCCACCCTCTCCCTGGGTCAGCTCAGGGAGCTCGCACTCAGCCCTGCTTTCGGTCTCTGCCAGAGAGGAGGACACAAGGGTGTCCCCAGCCACCGTGGGCAGCATGAGGACAGGAGCCCAGACGCCAGCCCCAGCCTCCACTCAGTTCCTGGGTAGGAAGGGAGGTGGAGGGAAGAAAGCAGGCGGAGGAGAGGCAGAGGGTGGGGGAGAGCGGAGGAGAGAGGGGGGAGGACCAGGGAGGAGAGGAGCCGGGGAGGGAGGAGAGGAGCCGGGGAAGCCACTGGAGAAAGGGCCCTCTGCATGGAGGCCTGGGGACAGCCCAGGGGTAGACAGGAGGATGTCCTGGGCAGAGAAGAGCTCCCACCACGGTCAGGCCTCCCTCGCCTCCCAGTGACAGCCTCACCCTGCAGAGCCTCCCTCCCCGTGATGCCCTCCCCCTGCAGGCCAGAGAGGGCCAGGTGGCGTGGGTCTGCCTGTGCAGAGGCCTCCTCACTGGAAGGACCCCAGCCCCCGCACAGCCCAGGAAGCAGGCCTGGAGAGGGGAGTGACCTGCTGGGGCCCCAGGGGTGTCGGTGCCAGGGCTGGGGCTAAGCCAGGTCCTTCCTCCACCCGGCAGGAAGGGAGGGAGCCCTGGGTGCACGCAGCTCGCAGGACCAGGGCAGAGACTCATGGGGCACAGCCACGGTGCGGGGGCCCCGGCCCCCCAGGCCAGGCAACTGCTAGGAGCCTGTTTCCCACGCCAGCCCCAAGACGGAGGCCCTGGCCACTCCTGCCCAAGCTGCCCCTGGAGAAGAGGACCCTCCCCAGGCCACCAGCAAGCCCACAGCCCGCAGCAGAGGCCCTGGTGGGTCCTCCTCCCTTGGGACAGGGGTCTCCCGGCCTGCCACGGGGCACTTTGCTCGCCTAGATGTCTTGCTGGCAGGTGGCCAGGGCCTTGGGAGTTGACATCCTTCAGCCCACAGGAAGGGAATCAAGGGCTGCCACTGTCCCACAGGGGCAAAAGGGAGATGGGGACGCCCTGGGGCCACCAAGGAAGGGAGGGCCTCTGCCGGGGCGCTCTGCTCGGGTGCGTCCCCCCCACCTCTCCCTGGCTCTGCTTACCCTGGGCACTAGGCTTTATGCTGGCCCTGGAGGAGGACAGGCCAGCCTCCCTCCTGCGCGCCCGGGGTCACAGGTGCACTGGGCATCCCACTGATGACCACTGATGAAGCCGACTTGCTGGGCTCTGGGCAGGGGGGGCTGGCTGTGCCTCATGGCCGTTGGGGACACTTCTCCCAGGAGGGTCTGGGGTGGCCATGTCCCCAATTTGCTTTCCACCATTACAGAGCAGCCCAGAGGGCCGGTACAAGGGGACAGAGCCCATTGTGTCCCTGTGTGCACAAGATGGGCTGTCCTGGAGAGCACTGTCCCCACGGCAGTGGCCACCGATCCCACTGGAAAGTGCCCCCAGCGGCCCCCGCGAGGAGCGTCCACGGCACGGTGAGTTCTGCCGGTCCCTGCTCTCTCTGAGCAGCGGGGCCAGCACTGGCCGCAGCTGTCCTGCGGCCACCACCCACCTGAGCCTCGCTGGACTCTTTGGGTGTCGCCCCTCTCTACAGATGGGGAGGCTGGGGCTCAAGGGCTGTGGTGCCTGTCCGCGTCCAGGCAGAGCGCACAGCAAGGCTACGCCCGTGACCGCGCGGAGACCCCTGGGGCGCACTCGGGCAGGGCCGCAGTCCTGGATGGACAGCTCCCGGGCAGCCGTGGGCCTGGTGCTCCTGGGCAGGAGCCACGGGGAGAGGCGCAGGGGCAGCCCCCGTCCACCCGCCTGGCCAGGCCTCGCAGCACCGCCCACGTCCCCGGGCACGTGCACCTGTCGCTTCCCAGTCCCACCCCGGGAGGCTGAGGCGTCCATGTGAAGCCCTGGCGGGCTCCCGGGCCAGCTGGCCCCAGGTGGGCAGCCGCGCCGCCTCCTCGAGTGCCGGCCGAAGGAAGCCACTCTACCAGACGCCCATCCCACGGCTCCCAGCAGAGCCGGTGCTCCACCGCACGCGCCCACACGCACCCCAGGGCGTTGACGCCAGGCAGAGGTCCCGGGAGGGGCCTGGCCAGAGGAGCAGGCGCCAGGGCCGGGGGCACCTGCACACCCGCCCCCCCACAGCAAGTTGGCGGGGTCACCCCGGACTCCTGTCCCCAGCGCAGGCTCTGGCCGACTCAGGGGAGCCAGGGCCAGCGCCAGCCCCCTCCCTGGCCCAGCAGCTCAGGGACCGTCCAGGCTCAGCCCCAGCAGGATGCCCAGTGCCCACAGGGCCAGCCTGCTTGGTCGCATGTCTCCCCGCTGTCTGTGCTTCCCAGTGTCACCTCCCAAAATAACACCTGGAACTTAAGTCCTTGCCTCAGGTGGCCCTCGGAGCAGCCCCACGGGTGGGACTCTAGGACTGGACACCAGGACCCAGCTGCCAATCATAGTGGGGGTCAAAGCCAGAGAGCAAAGCAGGAAGCAACCAGGGCTCACGCCTGTCTGGCTGCCCCTCTGTTCAGCCCCCAGTCCCCCTGCTGGCCACGGCTGCTCAGTCTGTCCAGAGTCCCCCGTGACCCCGGCGGATTTGGCCCGGGTCCCTTCCACCTCCACATCTGCCCTGCGCTCTTCCCGCTGCCGCTTCTGAGAGATGGCACCGGACCTGCGCCCCAGCACGGCCTCCCGTCTCCCTGATGCAGATGAGGCTCGGGGACAGGCCGGTGCTCGGGGTGGCCAAGCTGGCTGATGCCTGGCCCTCGCTTCTCCAGCACGCAGGGAGCCGTCTCTCACCCTGCGCTGGCGTGCCCTGACACCAGCGGCCACCGTGGGACTGGCATCTCCCAGCCACAGGCAGGTGCATTTGTCCTGTTGTTTCTGTCACCAAACGCGCTCTGCAGCACGGTGCCGCGCCCGTCAGCATCGCGTGGAAACGTGGCGGGAGGTTGCACGAGCTCCTCGCTGCATTGGTCTCCAGAAGCTCAGCGGAAGCCCCGGACCTCCAGGTGAGCCCCTCCTGCCTCCTGGGAGGGGCACCTGGCATGGGGCACCAGCACCCCGGAGCGGTGGCTGCAGACACTCCAGCAGGCCTGCGTCTGCCTCGGGAACCAGCTGGACTGGACTGCGTGCGTCACCTCCCGTGGGCGAGAGGACAGCGGCCCTGCAGCTTGGCCGGCCCCCTTGAATAACTCCCTGGACTTCGCTCTTTGGACGGGAGGTGCCCTCCACCTCCAGGGGGAGCCTGAGGACTGGACAGAGGGGGTTCCGATCCCTGCCCGGGGTCTCCTGGGGTGCAGAGCTGACCGGAGCCCGCCCAGCTCGGGGGAGCCCGGGCACTTGTGCGGTGGCAGTCATCGCCGCCCCGTCACCAGCATTGTGCCGACGACACCTGGTGCCAGAGCTGGAGGAGGCAGCGACACCGAGGGCACTTGCCCAGGGAGGGGCAGCAACTGCCAGGTGGCCTGAGGCTGAGGGTCCTCAGCTGCCCCAGGCCTGGCCTGCAGGCTCCCAGCACTCGGGCGCAGGACACGGCTCGGCGGCTTGTTCTGTTCTCCTGCACCTGGCCACATCAGTGCCCACGGGCCCCTGGGCTGCCCACCAGCCTCCACGCTCCCGTCCTGTCAGGGAGCAGCCGCCCCAGGCCCAGGCCCTGGTTCCCCTCCCCAGCCCCTCACCCGGCCCCCAGTTCACTGTGCGCACATTCATTTCAAGATGGAAAATCTTGTCCTTTCATCGTAGGAACCGTCATCCTCGTGAGGAATTTGAATATGAAAGAGCACGTAGCGCAGGCGAAGTCCCCGCATCCTGCCCAGAGATAATCACACCAGCAGATGGGAGAACAGGCGCGAGTGCTGGCACCGAGCAGCTGCCGGATGTATATATAGCCTGGAGCCGCTCGCAGCGCGGGCGCTCCCGCCAACAGTTCCGCGCGGGGCACGGGCGCCCCCTGCCTCAGGGGGTGACAGCAGCAGAGGCCTCTGTCCTTCAGATCAGAGCTGAAATGACTCCCTGACATTTAGATGCTTCTGAAAGCAGAACGGCCTGTCTGGCGCAGCGCGAGAGCCCGGCCCCAGAGGGGTCCAAGCAGAGAACCCGCCTCCGTATCAGGCACACTGCCAGGGGACACCATTGGGCAGCAGGTGGCTAAGAGGCCCCAAGGTCCCCCCGCCACTGCAGCCTGTGTCAGCAGCATGACCATCTACCCCTCAGCAGGCGGGGCCAGGCCTCCACCCTGCACCAACCTGAGACGGGCATTCAGGGCCAGTGTGAGCACTGACCATCCCTTCCCCCCTTCCCTTTAGTGCCAGGGATTGAACCCGAGGGTGCTGCACCACTGAGCCACATCCCAGCTAGTTTTAGATTTATTTTGAGACAAGGTCTCACCAAGTTACCCAGGCTAGCCTCGAACTTGCGATCCTCCTGCCGCAGCCTCCTGAGTCGCTGGGATGACGGGCGCATGCCACTGCTCCAGCCCCGCCCAGTTTTATTGTGTATTTTTTATGGGAAGATTCCAACGCACTCCGCTCACATCCATCTCCTGGCGCTGAGACACCCCACCCTACCCTCACCTGTGTCCTTTAAGGTAATTCATGCAATACCATTTGATGAGCACCTGCAGGTGCCGGGCCCTGGGGTGCATGGATGAGGCAACGTGGTCCCTGCCCTCGTGGTTCATAGCACAGTGGGTCTGATGGTGTCCCCTAAAGACATGACCAAGTCTTTCCCCACTCTACCTGAAAATGGGACCTTACATGGGAAGAGTCTTTGCAGAGATAGACTTAAGTCCTCAAGAGGAGACCATTGTTACTCAGGGTGGACCCTAAATCCAATGACAAGTGTGCTTATTAGAAAAGAGGGCCAGGGGCTGGGATTGTGGCTCAGCGGTAGAGCACTCGCCTAGCTTGTGCGTGGCCCAGGTTCGATCCTCAGCACCACATACAAATAAAACGCATTGTGTACAACTAAAGAAAATAAATAAATATTTTTTTAAAAAAAGAAGAAGAAAAGAGGGCCAGCCACCGTGGCACACCCCTGCAGTCCCAGCAATTTGGGAGGCTGAGGCAGGAGGATCTAAAGTTTGAGGTCAGCCTGGACAACTTAATGAGACCCTGACTCAAATCTAAAAAGGCCTGGTGGTGTGTCTCAGTGGAGAGCACCACTAGGCTCGATCCCTGGCGCTGAACCTAGAAGGAGGAGGAGCAGGAGGAGGAGCAGCAGGTGGAGGAGGAGCAGGAGGAGGAGCAGCAGGTGGAGGAGGAGCAGGAGGAGGAGCAGCAGGTGGAGGAGGGGCAGGAGGAGGAGCAGCAGGTGGAGGAGGGGCAGGAGGAGGAGCAGCAGGTGGAGGAGGGGCAGGAGGAGGAGCAGCAGGTGGAGGAGGGGCAGGAGGAGGAGCAGCAGGTGGAGGAGGGGCAGGAGGAGGAGCAGCAGGTGGAGGAGGGGCAGGAGGAGGAGCAGCAGGTGGAGGAGGGGCAGGAGGAGGAGCAGCAGGTGGAGGAGGGGCAGGAGGAGGAGCAGCAGGTGGAGGAGGGGCAGGAGGAGGAGCAGCAGGTGGAGGAGGAGCAGGAGGAGGAGCAGCAGGTGGAGGAGGAGCACAGGAGCAGCATATGACACGGGAGGCCACGCAGGACAGAGGCACTCAGAGTGAACGTCCTGAGGACACAAGGGCCACCAACCGTCCCCAGACCCTGGGAGAGGCGTGGGGCAGACCGCTCCTCACCCAGAGTCCACACAAACTTTAGGACACCTGGTTCCACCCCCCTTCCTGCCGCTGGCCCTGCAGGAGTGAGCCGCGGCACCGCTGCCTCCAGCGGCAGGACCCCCAGCTCACGCGTTGGTCTCTGCTGGACCCAGCCTCCCCACGCAGCCTCCCGTCCTCAGATGAAGCAGTCCACTGGTGTTTGGTGCCCACAGGTGAACAGGCCCACAGGTGAACAGGCCCATGCAGGAGCCCTGTTTGGGGAGATGGCTTAAATTGCGGTTGACTACGGGCTTTGGACATGTTTGGGCATTGGCGCCTTCCGTAGTCTCAACGGGACTTGGCCCGGATCTTGCGGGACTTGGCCGGAGACCTCAAGGGACTTGAGAGAGATTGCGGATGAGGTCTGCACCATTTTGGAGGTTAGAGGAGCGTGGACGGCGTGTCGGGGTGTAGTTAGAGCCAGAGAGAAAAGTTATCAGAATAAAGAGCTGTTTGTTTCCAGTTCGTCTCTAAACTTCTTCCCGCGGCTTCTTTGCTCCAAGCGGCCATCGCTTCAGGCGACAACAGGCCCACAGGTGCACGGCCCCCACAGGTGCAAGGCGCCCACAGGTGAACAGGTCCACAGGTGAACAGGCACACAGGTGAACAGGCCCACAGGTGAACAGACCCACAGGTGCACGGCCCCCACAGGTGCACGGCGCCCACAGGTGCACGGCTCCCACAGGTGCACGGCCCCCACAGGTGCACAGTGCCCACAGGTGCACAGCCCCCACAGGTGCACAGTGCCCACAGGTGCACGGCCCCCACAGGTGCACGGCCCCCACAGGTGCACGGCGCCCACAGGTGCACGGCCCCACAGTTGCACGGCGCCCACAGGTGCATGGTGCCCACAGGTGCACGGCCCCCACAGTTGCACGGCGCCCACAGGTGCTCGGCGCCCACAGGTGCACGGTGCCCACAGGTATACTGTGCCCACAGGTGCACGGCCCCCACAGGTGCACGGCTCCCACAGGTGCACGGCGCCCACAGGTGCACAGTGCCCACAGGTATACTGTGCCCACAGGTGCACAGCCCCCACAGGTGCACGGCGCCCACAGGTGCACGGCGCCCGCAGGTGCACAGCCCCCACAGGTGCACAGTGCCCACAGGTATACTGTGCCCACAGGTGCACAGCCCCCACAGGTGCACGGCTCCCACAGGTGCACGGCGCCCACAGTTGCACGGCACCCACAGGTATACTGTGCCCACAGGTGCACAGCCCCCACAGGTGCACGGCACCCACAGGTGCACGGCACCCACAGGTATACTGTGCCCACAGGTGCACAGCCCCCACAGGTGCACGGCTCCCACAGGTGCACGGCGCCCACAGTTGCACGGCGCCCGCAGGTGCACGGCGCCCGCAGGTGCACGGCCCCCACAGGTGCACGGCACCCACAGGTGCACGGCCCCCACAGGTGCACGGCCCCCACAGTTGCACGGCGCCCACAGGTGCACGGCGCCCGCAGGTATACTATGCCCACAGGTGCACGGCGCCCACAGGTGCACAGCCCCCACAGGTGCACGGCCCCCACAGTTGCACGGCGCCCACAGGTGCACGGCTCCCACAGGTGCACGGCCCCCACAGGTGCACGGTGCCCACAGGTATACTGTGCCCACAGGTGCACAGCCCCCACAGGTGCACGGCGCCCACAGGTGAACAAGTCCACAGGTGAACAGGCCCACAGGTGAACAGGCCCACAGGTGAACAGACCCACAGGTGCACGGCGCCCACAGGTGAACAAGTCCACAGGTGAACAGGCCCACAGGTGAACAGGCCCACAGGTGAACAGACCCACAGGTGCACGGCGCCCACAGGTATACTGTGCCCACAGGTGCACGGTGCCCACAGGTGAACAAGCCCACAGGTGAACAGGCCCACAGGTGAACAGGCCCACAGGTGAACAGATCCACAGGTGCACGGCGCCCACAGGTGCACGGCGCCCACAGGTGCACGACCCCCACAGGTGCACGGCCCCCACAGGTGCACGGCGCCCACAGGTATACTGTGCCCACAGGTGCACGGCGCCCACAGGTATACTGTGCCCACAGGTGCACGGCGCCCACAGGTGAACAAGTCCACAGGTGAACAGGCCCACAGGTGAACAGGCCCACAGGTGAACAGACCCACAGGTGCACGGCACCCACAGGTGCATGGCGCCCACAGGTATACTGTGCCCACAGGTGCACGACGCCCACAGGTGCACGGCCCCCACAGGTGCACGGCGCCCACAGGTGCACGGCGCCCACAGGTATACTGTGCCCACAGGTGCATGGCGCCCACAGGTATACTGTGCCCACAGGTGCACGGTGCCCACAGGTGCACGGCGCCCACAGGTATACTGTGCCCACAGGTGCATGGCGCCCACAGGTATACTGTGCCCACAGGTGCATGGCGCCCACAGGTATACTGTGCCCACAGGTGCACGGCGCCCACAGGTGCACGGCTCCCACAGGTGCACGGCCCCCACAGGTGCACGGTGCCCACAGGTATACTGTGCCCACAGGTGAACAGACCCACAGGTGCACGGCGCCCACAGGTGAACAAGTCCACAGGTGAACAGGCCCACAGGTGAACAGGCCCACAGGTGAACAGACCCACAGGTGCACGGCGCCCACAGGTATACTGTGCCCACAGGTGCACGGCCCCCACAGGTGCACGGCCCCCACAGGTGCACGGCGCCCACAGGTATACTGTGCCCACAGGTGCACGGCGCCCACAGGTATACTGTGCCCACAGGTGCACGGCGCCCACAGGTGAACAAGTCCACAGGTGAACAGGCCCACAGGTGAACAGGCCCACAGGTGAACAGACCCACAGGTGCACGGCGCCCACAGGTGCACGGCGCCCACAGGTATACTGTGCCCACAGGTGCACGACGCCCACAGGTGCACGGCCCCCACAGGTGCACGGCGCCCACAGGTGCACGGCGCCCACAGGTATACTGTGCCCACAGGTGCATGGCGCCCACAGGTATACTGTGCCCACAGGTGCACGGCGCCCACAGGTGCATGGCGCCCACAGGTGCACGGCGCCCGCAGGTGCACGGCGCCCGCAGGTGCTCTTGAGCGCAGCAAGCACCCACCCCGGCTGGCCGAGGAGGAGCCCGAGGAAGGGCCGCCCGTCCTCCGCTCTGCGCTTCCTCCTGCGAGGCTCTGCACGAGCACAGGAAGGGAGTGCGACCAGCTCCAGGACCCCCACGGAGCCCTGCGGAGCCCCACGGAGCCCTGCGGAGCCCCCCAGACCCACCTGGACCTTCCCACGGGCAGCAACCAGGCCACACAGGCCCTGAGGGGGTGGCCCACTGCCCCCCGTATCACCTTCAAAGGGGCCGACAGACAGGTGGGCCTCGCTGTGATAGAAGAGTTGATCCAGCCTACTACCTCGAAGTGCGGCCTCTCCGCCTAGAGTCAGAGAGGCAAGCGCTCCTTTCTCCCTGCCGCGTCTCCGACACCCAGCATGGGTCCCACGCGCCAGCGCCTCCGTTTAGACGGTAAATTTGCATTGGAAATACTTGATCTGTATTTGGATTTTGTAAATTACACAATTCAGAAAATAAATTCACATATGTTGCTCCAAACAACAGTAGTTTGCTGAAGGTTTCCAATGACTGGATGGAGTCTCAGCCACCGTGGCTGTGACTCATGGAAAAGGCAAGTCACGGATGATCTGAAAGGTCGCGAAGGTGGCCCAGTCCTACACACGGAGGCCGCCCACCACCGCTGTCCTCTCCACGGCTTCCTGATCCCAGTGTGCCCCGCAGGTGCCTCTGTGGGACCACATGCCCCTGCGCTGTCCAGCACATCTGAGCCCAGGTGGTGCCACCGTGGTCAGCACCAGACGCCACACAGTCCTGGCCACACCCGGGGGCCCGAGGCCCCAGGGCAGGCTCCTGCTGGACGCTCACAGCTCATCGGGCAGGGAGGCGGTGGCCTTGGAGGGCGCACGGTTCTGTGAGAGGCTGGCCATCTGCAGCTGAGCCAGGGGACCGAGGGAAAGCAGACCGGCCGTCAGGAGAGCAGGCGCCGCCTGGGCCCGGAGCCGCCCCTTCACTCAGAAATGAGCACCGCCGCTGCCCCAGGGTGGAGGGCTCGGACCCCAACAGGGGTCCCTAAGCAAAGGGTGGCCCTCCCTGACAGGCTGAGGCCTCAGCCCCCTGCTCAGCCCAGAGCCGGGCCTCTGCTGAGGCCGTGCAGGGCCTTCCCACACAAAGGGCCTGAGGCTAGCACCTGAGAGTGGCCGGGTGGGCCTCCAGAAGCAGGCAGTGTCCAGAGGAGGGGGAGGAGCCAGGTGTGACTCAGGTGAGCCCCAGGGGAGCACTGGGGACAGGAGGGAGAGCCCAGGTGTGGCTCAGGTGAGCCCCAGGGGAGCACTGGGGACAGGAGGGAGAGCCCAGGTGTGGCTCAGGTGAGCCCCAGGGGAGCACTGGGGACAGGAGGGAGAGCCCAGGTGTGGCTCAGGTGAGCCCCAGGGGAGCACTGGGGACAGGAGGGAGAGCCCAGGTGTGGCTCAGGTGAGCCCCAGGGGAGCACTGGGGACAGGAGGGAGAGCCCAGGTGTGGCTCAGGTGAGCCCCAGGGAGCACTGGGGACAGGAGGGAGGAGCCCAGGTGTGGCTCAGGGGAGCACTGGGGACAGGAGGGAGGAGCCCAGGTGTGGCTCAGGTGAGCCCCAGGGGAGCACTGGGGACAGGAGGGAGGAGCCCAGGTGTGGCTCAGGTGAGCCCCAGGGGAGCACTGGGGACAGGAGGGAGAGCCCAGGTGTGGCTCTGGTGAGCCCCAGGGGAGCACTGGGGACAGGAGGGAGAGCCCAGGTGTGGCTCAGGTGAGTCCCAGGGGAGCACTGAGGACAGGAGGGAGGAGCCCAGGTGTGGCTCAGGTGAGCCCCAGGGGAGCACTGGGGACAGGAGGGAGGAGCCAGGTGTGGCTCAGGTGAGCCCCAGGGGAGCACTGGGGACAGGAGGGAGGAGCCCAGGTGTGGCTCAGGTGAGCCCCAGGGGAGCACTGGGGACAGGAGGGAGAGCCCAGGTGTGGCTCTGGTGAGCCCCAGGGGAGCACTGGGGACAGGAGGGAGAGCCCAGGTGTGGCTCAGGTGAGTCCCAGGGGAGCACTGAGGACAGGAGGGAGGAGCCCAGGTGTGGCTCAGGTGAGCCCCAGGGGAGCACTGGGGACAGGAGGGAGGAGCCAGGTGTGGCTCAGGTGAGCCCCAGGGGAGCACTGGGGACAGGAGGGAGGAGCCCAGGTGTGGCTCAGGTGAGCCCCAGGGGAGCACTGGGGACAGGAGGGAGGAGCCCAGGTGTGGCTCAGGTGAGCCCCAGGGGAGCACTGGGGACAGGAGGGAGAGCCCAGGTGTGGCTCAGGTGAGCCCCAGGGGAGCACTGGGGACAGGAGGGAGAGCCCAGGTGTGGCTCAGGTGAGCCCCAGGGGAGCACTGGGGACAGGAGGGAGAGCCCAGGTGTGGCTCAGGTGAGCCCCAGGGGAGCACGGACCCCAGGAGTCTCCTCAGAAGGGGAGGCCAAGGCTCAGGGGCCTCCGTCCCCATCCAACAGGCAGAGAGCTGGCAGGACAGGCCAGCTCCCTCCAGTCCACCTGCTAAGAGTGTGGTAGAGAGGGGCTCAGTGAGGGGGGATGGCAGCAGGATGCACAGCCTGCCCCACCCAGGGAGCCACCCAGGGAGCCCGGAGCTCAGCGCAGGGCAGAGTCTGCAGGACGGGGCTCTGGGAGCTGGGGTCTGCCCCAGGGCATGGACCCAGGGGTGGGGGTTGGACACTGACCAGGCGGTGTCCTTGGCCACGGAGGCAGGGCAGAGCAGGGCAGGACAGCAGAATAGCGTCCACGTGGCCCCCACAAGCCTTAGCCGACACCTGGGGCAGCCCTTCAGGAAGGTGGGGGCCACAGTGCCTTATACCTACGTGTCCCCAAGCTGTCACTGGATGCAGCCCAGGTGAGGCCAACAGGGACAGGAAGGAGGGACAGGTTCTCACCCCAAGCCTCTGGGGGCACGTAGGCAACAGGCGACATTATGACTCACAGCACCCCCAAGAGCCACCCGTGTCCCCAGAGTCACCCCAGCATGGCAGTGGGCCCTGGCACCCCGCAGGGAGCTGGTCAGCGTGCACCCTGCGCTGCTGGCTCTATCTGTCCACACCGACCATTTCTCCTGGGCCCAGCTTGCCCTGGTCACTCGTTCCCTCTGCGGGCAGCGGGCTTCCCCCAGGCCTGCCATCCTCTGCATCAGAGAGGTGCCCGCAGGGCTCGGGGCGGCGCCCGCAGACCCGCTGAGCTGCAGGCCACGCCCCCGCTGGGCGCAGAACACACCCACCACCTGTGCGGTGGCGTGGACCTTGGCCTGCAGAGGCGGCTCCGGGGCTGGAGGAACTGCAGGCCTCCTCCCACCCTGTGCTCCCACGTGCGCCCTGGGCCTGAGCGTGGCCCTGGCTGCTGCACCTGCTGTCCCCACAGCCCACTCTGCAATCTGCATTTCTGTCACCAGCACTCAACACACACTTAATGAGCTTCTACTGTGTGTAAAAGCCAGGGGTCAGAGTGGAGGCCAAGGGTCCCTCAGAACAGCTCCATTGCTGTCACCATGGACTGGCAGCCTAGGAGGTGGTGACCCCCACTGGACCCTTGACAGATGGAGAGAGGGGCCTAGGAAAGGGTGGGCCCACGTCCCCTGAGCAACCTGCCCCCAGGCCCTGACGGGAGCAGCAAGGAAGAGAATCAGCCTGGGGCTGGGCTTGTGGCATGGGTGCAAGGTCCCATGGACTCGGGGACCTGAAGGAGCCCTAATTAGGAAGGGCTGTTGCAGCTAGCTGGAAGCCATAAGTTCCACCTGATATGTATGTGACGCACCTGTAGGCACCCGCAAAGCTGAAGGTATATAACCGGGTGAAAGCGGTCCGAGTGAGGAGAACGGAGAATTCATTCAGTCAGTCGTGCAGTCGCTCGGTCGGTCAGAAGAAGAGTTCGGGTCGGAGAAAAGAATCAGAGCGGCCAGAACGTAGGCAGAGCGGTTACAGAAGAGAAACCAGATAGAAGAAGTAATGGCTGGTCAGAGTTAGGCCGAGGCTCCCGAGGGCTGGTCAGAGTTAGGCCGAGGCTCCCGAGGAAGACAGAAGACAGAAGAAAGAAGCAAGAAGCTCTAAAAAATAATCTTTCTCTAAGCTCTATCTTTCTTTCTCTCTAAGCTAAGAAGACAAGAAGAAAAAGTAGTAAAAGCTTTACTCTGCCTCCGAGAGTTTTCCTCCCGGGTTTCGGTACCAGGCAGCTTACAGGGACCCGAGCCTGCCCCGACCCAGCCGAGCTGCTCTCCCTCTGGCAGCAGCCCACCTGCAGCCCTCACCATTCTCGACCATGTTCAGTAAGAACAAGGTGCTGGACCCAGGGCCCGCCCCTGGCCACAGAAGAGACAAAGGCCGATGTCCCCTGCTCACAACTCCCTGCATCCGGGCCTCAGGAGAGCCTGAGGAAGGAGCTGGCAGCACAGCTGTCTCCGGAACACTCTCCCAGCCAGGAGAGCACCAGTGCCACCTGGGTGCCCACCTTCCCGTGGCCCCGCCCTGACAGAGAGGACGCCTCGCCTCCGGCTCTTGGACAGGAAAACAGAAAACAAAAAAAACAGAGAAAACTCATTTTCCCTGGAGCAGAAGTGGAAAGAGAGCCCCCACCACCACCCCACCTTCAGCTTTTGCTTTGAACTTGTAATTGCGGGTGTGCTTGACATGTACATAAATCTTTTTAAAAGCTAAAAAGACTCTAGTGTCTTCCGGAGGTCCTGGAAGCCATCATCTCTTTGAAATGCAAACTGAGGCCTGCCTGGCCATGCCTGCGGGAGGGCAGGCCTGCGTGCTCCAGGGTCCCTCCAGAGAGGCCAGCTACCAACGTGGGGGATTCCAGGTGGGTTTGTTGGGGTGCTGCGTGGGGGGGCGCTGCCCCGCCTGAGAGGAGCTGCTGGTTGTGAGAACGCCGTGGGACGGGCCGCAGGCAGGGCCGGGTGCGCCGGGATCCGGTCAGCGCCCACGTGGTGATGAGGCCGTAGCTTTCTCTCTACCTTAGCAGAGGAGCTTCCAGCTTTTGCAGGAGCTGTCCTTCCCGATCATGCTTCCCTGACACACAGTCGCCCCAACTCCGCGAGCTTTGGCAGGTGCAGAGGGAGCCCCAGAGTGCCACCCACTGGTGCGTTTTCCGGCTTACTCTTGACTTCCTCACACCCACAGACAGGCAGCCGCTGGGAGAGTGAAATGAGGGGGACCTAGAGACCCTGACTCTCCTGCCAGGGACGCCTGCCCCCACCCCAGCCACAGCTGCCCACCTGCAGGAGGGTGGTGGGCCTGAGACCGCTTTCTCTAGGCAGAGAAAGGCCAGCTCACGCTTGACTTAAGGACAATCCTAGCACTCCCCACCGGCCGCCTGCAAACTCGGGGCTGAGCCTGGGGTTCTTCAAAGGAGGCGCCCGTGGGTGACCTTAAACAATTCTCCATTCATTACTTGCCAGGAAGCCCCGGACAGCCGGCCGCGAGCCTGCCGGCTGCCCCGGAGCCCTGACGGGACCTGCTTCAGATCTAGTCTTCATCGTCTTAATGTCTAACTTAAACATGTACAATTTTCAAGCAGCACATGATCCAACACAGAAGAAGGACAAAAGGCACATCAGGGTCCCCCCTCCCCTCGGGTTGCTGGGACTGGGCTTTCTGCCGCACAGAGCGGCCTGTCTCGCGGTCACCTGGCTGCAGCTCTGACCTCCCACTCCGGGAAGGCTGCTCCACCCTGGAACCCGAGCACACATGGCCCTGGTAGGTGACAGGGTTGAGGGGACTCTGCAGATGGGACACAAGCTGCACCCTGAGTGTGAGAGGTAGCTCTGGGTTGGCAGGTGAGCCAAGCGTGACCCTGGGGACCCTGAGCGGGCTCCTCCCCGCGGGGCAGGCGGGACAGCTCCCTCGGTAAGCAGGACCCGCCTGCCCTTGCTGGCTTTGAAGCTGGTGGGACCCCCGCCAGAGAACAGCAGCCTCCCAGAGCCAAGAGCAGAAGGACCAGGCCTCAGCCCCTCACGCGGGGGCTGGTCCTCACAGTGGCCTGAGCACCCGGCACCCAGCTGGCGGGGCTCAGCCTTCTCGACCCGGAGCAAGTAGCTGGGCCACAGGACCTCAGCAAGGACACTGCCTGGCCCCCAGCTGTCGCACCGCACCTGTTGCCGCAGCAGCGGGACACTGGCGGGCAGCTGTCCACCCGGGCTCTGCCGAGCACTGGTCCACATGCCCCGCTGGTGGAAGGCCAGCTCCTCTCTCCCTTCTGCTACTAGAGCAGTGTTTCGTCAGCTTTCCTCTGCTGTGACTAAAGGACCTGGCCACACAGAGGAGGAAGAGTTCACCTGAAGGCTCGCCGTTTCAGAGGCCTTCGTCCAGAGAGGCCAGCTCCGCTCCTCGGGCTGGAGGTGAGGCTGAGCATCACGGCGGGAGAGCGTGGTAGAGGGAAGCAGCTCACGCCACGGTGATCAGGGAACAGAGAGACTCCACGCCCCAACTCCCGCCTCCTGCAGCCGCACCCCACCACTTGAGTCACCAGTTGCTCCTGTCGGGGACTGATTCACTGACTGGGCTGACTCTCCGACCTGACCACTTCTTCTCTGAACATTCTTGCACCATCTCACACATGAGCTTTTGGGGACACGCCCAAACCGTAGCGAGGAGACTTGCCACAGCTGCTTGTGCGCTCATGCGCACCTGTGTCCCTAGCGGAGAAGTCCGCTCCGCGCCCCGAGTTAAGTGCTTCAAGGTGCTGCAGTGTCAGAGCACCCACAATGTGCCCAACGGGCCACGTCAGGGCTGTGTCTGCACGTGGTCAGACTGTCCTTAGGACCGGACGGCCGGCTCAGCCCAGGGACATCTAGCCCTCAGCGCATCTGCTCCTGGGGCTCCGCAGCCGCTGCCCTCCTGGTCCTGAGCAGGCTGCATCTGGGGTCTGAGTCGGGGGCCAAGCCGAGAGGGCTGAAGGCCCTGGCTCCACGTCCTGGAGTATGGACAGCCCGGAGCCCTGGTCCAGCGAGGCCAGCTAGTGGACAGAAGAGGCAGCTCAGCAACTCGCACTGCGACCCGGCTGGGCCCACCCCATCCTTCCGCTGTGCCACAGACTACTGTGGTCTTTGTCCTTTGTCCTGCCACCCTGTCACCCTCCCGGGGGCCTGGGCTCACCTGTGGTGCCGCCTCGGACCAGGCCAGTCCAGTTCTCCCTGGAGCCCTGCCCTGCCAGGAGCAGGGTTCGCACCACAGGGAGCTGTTTGGTGGCCCAGGGAGGGGTCAGAGGCGCCAGTCCCTGTCCTGAATTAAGTGGCTGTGTCCCAGGAGAGGCCCCGCCCAGGGCGCGGCAGGCTTGTGCATCCCCTGCTGGGGGTCAGGTCCTGGGCTTCCTCCGCCAGCCGGCCAGCCAGGCCACGTGCCAGCCTGGAGATTCAGCCATGCTGGAGGCCCAGACCCCCCCGATGCTGCCACTCAGACCAGAGAGGCTGCTCCACCCTGGGAGTGGGTGGGAGGAGGAGGCAGGCGGCTGAGGACGGCGAAGCCTCTGAACCGCGAGCCTTCAGATGGACTCTCCCTCCTCCTGACCTGCGGTCAGGTCCTTCCGTCACAGCGCAAAAAAGCTGATGAGAACACTCCTCTAGTAGCAGAAGGCTGGGAGGAGACCAGCACCAACCCCGTGGGAAGCGAGGTTCTAAAGGGCCGGGAGTCGGGGTGCCTGGGGCAACGAGGAGGACGCGCCCTACAGTGGGGGCAACTGGGCCCGTGCGGACAGTGCGTCCCGAGGCAGAAAAGCAGCTCCAGGGCTGGGGTTGTGGCTCAGCGGTGGAGCGCTCGTCTGGCACGTGCACGGCCCGGGTTTGATCCTCAGCACCACGTAAAAATAAAGGCATTGTGTAAAACTAAAGCAAATAAATAATTAAAAAAAAAAAAAAAGAAGAAGAAGAAGAAGAAAAGAAAAGAAAAGCAGCTCCAGGACTCGAGAGAAGCCACGGGAGCCAGCAGCTCAGCGCCGGGGGGGCCTCCCACGGCAGGCGCGAGCCGCCAGGCACCCTGCCTGCTCACCCTGTGACGCTGCTCTCCACAACCCAGGTGCCAGCGTCCCCCTGCTCCCCAGCATGAGGGGTGTGCTGGGGCCGGGGCCAGCGAATGGTTTTGGGATGGATGGACAGATGAGCAGGGTAGGTAGATGGACAGGCACACAGGTGGGTAGGTGCATGGGCTGGTAGATCAGTGGGTGATGGATGGACGGGTGGCTGGTTAAGGGAAGGAAACAGGTGGGGTAGTGCAGGAAGTCACCTGTGTTTTTCTCGTGGATTGTTTGGTCCCTGTCTGCGGAGCAGTGACCTGAGGAAATTCTTTGTTTATAGAGCCACAAAAGCAGCTGATGACAAGGCCAGAGCCTGTCGAATCTGACGTTTCGGTTTGGAGATGAAGTCGGGTGGGCTTGGCAGCTGCGGTGGGGAGGCTTCATGGCTGTGCCCCTGAGGGACGGGGCGGCCCTGCTGCTTGAGACGCGCCCAGTGAGCTTCCAGAAGAGCGGCAGGGGGCGGGGCAGCAGCTTCCGCTGAGATCAGGAAAGCAACCGTGGACCGAGCCCCGAGCCCACACAGCCCAGCCCCAGACAGCCCCCAGGGACCAGGCCTTTTCCCTGACCCTTTGGGACTGGAGGGTGCTCCTCGGGGCGCCCCAGGTGGCTGGCGCTGGAGGCTGGCTTCTAGATGGCTCCTCCTGAACTCCCACCAGCCAGTCCCTGGGCCCGGGCAGCTGCTGCAGACAGGGCCTGGGCTGCTGGCCCGCGGCTGGGCCTGGCAGCGGTGCGCAGGCCTCTGCATTGCGCACACTGAGGGCTGCCCGCCCGCAGTCTCCAGCACCCTCGGCATGGCCGCAGGGTGGGGGGCTCTCCCTGAGGAAGGAGAGGTGCTTCCAGCCTCCCCCGCAGCTCACACAAGTCTCTGGGGAGAGAGGAAACACCGCTGTCTGTGACTGCATGCGCCACCTGGGATGTGTCAAGGTTTGGGAGAAAAGATGATAACTGCTTCTGATTCTCTTTCTCTGTAGAAATCACAGCAGAGAGACAGCAGCTCCCTCAGCGTGCCCGACGCAGAGGAGCCAGGGGCGCCAGTCCTAACCCGCCACGCTCCAAAGTCCTGGGAGATGGGCAGCAGGAATGGCCTCTTGCCCCAGGCCTGGGGTGGCAGGCAGGGTGCCCGGCAGCACCTGTGGGCCCAGAGGAGCTGGTGCACAGTGGCCGCCGGGCTGGACGCCACACTCCCCACACCGAGCTGACGGGCCTCAGGCAGGCACCCTGCGGGGACGGTGCGGGGACACCGGCTCCCGTGGGTGGGGCCCTCAGGCCCAGCTAGGAGCCCAGCCACTGGAGGGCTGCCAGCAGCCAGCGCCCCCGCCGTGCAGTCCACAGCCCGCCCTCCGTGGGCAGCGGCTCTGCCGTGAGCCCGCGGGGAGGCAGCCCACGCGACAATGTGGTAGCCACGGCCTTTCCCTCCCCAGGTGTCCCTTAGCCTGGCTCAGGGGCAGCTGCTTTCCCGCTGGGACTGCCCAGCGGGTGCGATGACAGTGACTCCCTCACAAGGACAGACGTGTGTCTGGGCCAGAGGCTCGGGGTCCAGGAAGGCGGGGACTTGGCCCACCCCGGCCAAATCCATTCCCAGGAGCTCCTCAAGCCCGGGACTCTCCCGCATCCCCTCCCCTGAGGCCACAGGGCTGCTCCGCCTGCTGGAAACCCCTCTGACCAGAGACTGGGGAGACAAGCTGGGGCGGGGTCCCTCCAGCCCGCAGTAGACAGCAGCTGCCCCCTCGCAGGAGGGCGGAACCTACCCTGTCTTGGCCGTCAACCACCCTAGACCAACCCTGGGCAACGGCTTCCCTGGGGAGACGTGGGTGGCAAGCCAGCAGCCGCAGTGCGCGGCCTTCCTGCTGCTAGGGTCCGGCGTCTGCCCTAGATGGCAAGCCGCTGTCCGAGAGACCATGCAGGAAGTACGGGTCCGTCGGTGACCCAGTCCACGACGCCAAGAGCTGGCTCTAGGCAGCCCTGCTTGTCACTTTGGCTTTTGCGCTCTCCCAAGTCCCTGCATCCCACGTGGCCTCTTCTGGCCAGCTGACTGGCCCAGGTGCCCTGTGCACAGTGACCTCCCAAGTTGTGGGCAGGACCTGGCACTCGGCTCCTGTCGCTTTCAGGTAGACCTGGTCTTCATGGACGGGTGCTGCTGGGCCAGGCTGCAAGTCCCACTGGCTCCAAGTCCCTCAGAGACTGGCGACCACCCTGCCCCCTCGGGAAGCTCGGATGCCTCGCTCTCATCTCCGGGTTCTGAGATGCCGCCCTCTGCTGCAGGGCGGCTGGGTGCTGGCGACAGCTCCCATCTCCTCCTTTCTGCCCCCTCTTGGGCTGCAGTTAGCACCACGAGTCAGCCCCCCACCCAATCTCCCCCTGCAGTGGACAGAGACCAGAGCCAAGGCCAAGCTGCTGCAGAGGCGCCATCCGGGCAGGGCCGGGCACACAGGGCTTTTAGTTTAGAGTGACTTTAGAAGAACATTGGCCCAAAGCATCACTTCCTTCCGCTGTGTGTGCACAGAGACAGCAGGGCTGGCCCCCGGAAGCTGGGGCGGTGGGAGAGTTCCCATCTTTTAAAACTCGTCTGGCCCTCCTTAGTCCCCTCGGGGCTGAGCCGAGCCTGAAGTGGAGAGATGCCGGGCACAGCCGGGGTGGCTTGTGGCAGTCCTGTCACCTCCTGCCATGCTTTCAGAGTTGCAGTGGTCCCGGGGTCTTAAGGGACCCAGGGAGCTGAGACTCACACTAGACACGTGGAGGGACGCCGCCACCTGCAGCCACCTTCTGCCCCACAGCAGAGCTGCTGCTGGACTTGGGCTCTCAGTCAGGACAGGCAAAGCCTCGAAGTCGGCACTGTGACCGCTGGCTCTGAGCTCAGGGGCCAGCGCCTGTGGAGGGCTGAGACCACACGCTGCCCTGTGGAGCTGCTGTCTCCTGCAGGCCCAGAGTGGCCCAGCCTCCGCCTCTTTCTACTGCCTCAGCTACCCGATGCCCTGGTCCAGGGAAACCAGTCAGGGCTTCCCGGGGGCCGGGAAAGAGGACCAGTCATTCCTGGGCTGGGAAGATCGAGGGCTGTCCCTGCAGTCACCATGTCTAGAGAGGAGGGGGCTGGTGCTCCGGGGTCATGGGGCAGAGGGCAAGCCTGGCTCCCCACCTGGCACAGCACTCCTGGCTCAGGGCCGCCGCCTGCCGGGACGGGAAGCATGTGACTGGAGGCTTTCTGTGAGGTGCAAAGGACATGCTTGTCACGCAGCCACAGGCCCAGAGTGAGCAGAGGCTTCTTCCCCCTCCCCGGCGCACAGGCCCTGCTGTCAGGACTGCAGCTGCACTCAGGACACAGAGGAGACCTCCCAGCAGAGCCTGGCTCTTCAGGACAGAGGGCTGTGACAGAGGACTTGGGGTCACACCTGGCATGGCAGCCAGGAAACACAGCCTCGCTCTCCCCCCCAGGCCCAAAGAGCAAAAGACAACAAAAAGCAGCCGGGCCTGGTGCTCCCCACCTGCCCAGGCAACTCGGAGACCCCTGGCGGCCACTGGCCTACCTGAAGCACAGCCATAGCAAGTCTCACAGGCCTCAACCAAAGAGCGGCTTCTCCGTCACGGGTGTTTGGTTTTTGTCTTGTTTTGCTTCCGGTCCTGGGGATGGAACCCAGGGCCTCACCCATGCTGAGGAAGCTCTCTCCCACTGAGCTGCACCCCAGTCGTTTTTATTTTAAGACAGGGTTTCACTAATCTTCCCAAGCTGGCCTCAATTTGCCAAGCTCTCAGCCTCAGCCTCCTGAGAAGCGGGGATTACAGACGTGCACCACCATGCCCAACATGGACTTTCTTTTTAAAAATGATGAGGATGGCCCTGGGGAGGCCAGGTTCCACAGGACAGGACCCCCCAAATCCCCAGATGGCTATGCCCTCACTGAGCTCCTGCCTGCAACTTGCAGAGACAGGATGTGGTTCTGCATCCAAGCAGTGGGTGGTTAGCGCCACCTACAGGCCTGATGTGCAGCTGCAAGCCTGGGCTGAGGCTGGGCACGCTCTGTGCTGGGGTCCTAGTGCCAGCGGATCCTCGGAAGCCCAACTTTTAATTCCTTAAGACCACAGGCCTCGCCGGGCGTGGTGGCACACGCCTGTAATCCCAGCTCTTGGGAGGCTGAGGCAGGAGGATTGCAAGTTCAAAGCCAGCCTCAGCAATGGCGAGGCACTTAGCAACTCAGTGAGACCCTGTCTCTAATAAAATACAAAAAAGGGCTGGGGATGTGGCCCAGTGGTCCAGTGCCCCTGAGTTCAATCCCTGGCACCGAAAAAAAAAAGACCACAGGCCTCTTTGGAGAAGAGAAATAATTACATTGGAACCTTAATCACATTAATTTTCCCCAAACAAGAAAGTAGAGGTGGGCATGATGGCATACGGCTATAATCCCAGCAGCTCAGGAGGCTGAGGCAGGAGGATCGAGAGTTCAAAGCCAGCCTCAGTAACTTAATGAGGCCCTAAGAAATTTAATGAGACGATGTCTCTAAATAAAATATAAACATGGGGCTGGGGATGTGGCTCAGTGGTTAAGCACCCTGGGTCCAATCCCCAGTACCAAAAAAAAAAAAAGAAGAAGAAGAAGAAGAAAAGAGGTAGGAGTGAAGATGTGTTAATTAGGCGGCGATAGCCCCTCCTGTCCACTGGGAAAGATGATGGGCCTGGAGCAGGAAGAGGTCACCATTAGAGTTTCTTGTTCAGTTTTCTGAATAGGCTTCCCACTTGTGTGGTTCAAAAACCACCTCATAGCCAGGCGTGGTGGTGCACGCCTGTAATCCCAGAGGCTTGGGAGGCTGAGGCAGGAGGATCACAAGTTCAAAGCCAGTCTTAGCAAAAGTGAGGCACTAAGCAACTCAGTGAGACCCTGTCTCTAAAAAAGGTACAAAATAGGGCTGAGAATGTGGCTCACTGGCCAAGTGCCCGAGTTCAATCCCCAGAACAAAAAACCCACCTCATGCCCAGGATGCACAGGTCAGGGCCTGCATCCCCCCATCTGTTGCTGCAGCCCGGGAACCATGGCTGTTTTCTCTCTTTTTTGGGGGCCAGAGGTTACTAATGATTGAACCCAGGAGCACTTTACCACTGAGCCATATCCCCAGCCCTTTTTATTTTTAATTTTGAGACAGGCTCTCCCTAAGTTGCTAAGGCTGGCCTCAAACTTGGGATCCTCCCAACTCTGCCTCTCAAGCTGCTGGGATTGCAGGCGAGTGCCTGATGGTCTCTCTCGACTTGCGTGGTGCAGACAGAGAACACAGACCACGCTGGCTAGATAGACTGGCTTCTTCTCAAAACACCCCGTCTTCTCAGGTCTTTGGATTCTTTCCGCTTCTTGCTCCCAGGATGCCCTTCCTGCTGCTCACCTTACAGGTGTGCAGACCCGCCCACCATGCAGACCCGCCCACCTCCTTCGAAGACACTGCTCCTACCCCCAGGAGCCTCTCCTGGTGTCCCTCGGGGCAGACCCACCTGACACTCCCACGTGTTACACACAGGCTGCCACCACCAGGCTTTGCTGCGTGCGTGGCACTCCTGCCCTCCATGGGGCCATGGGCATTCGGCCCTGAGGATGTGGCACCCCAGGTACCTATGCAGGCACGTCTGACCCTCCATGCCCACCATCACAGTGAAGAGAACATTCGACTTGTTGTTGTTGTTGTTGGTACCGGAGATTGGTACCGGGGCACTCAACCACTGGACCACATCCCCAGGCCTTTTTTACATTTTATTTAGAGACAGGGTCTCACTGACTTGCTTAGTGCCTCAACATTGCTGAGCCTGGCTTTGAACTCGTGATTCTCCTGTCTCAGGCTCCTGAGCTGCTGGGATTACAGGTATGTGCCACCGCGCCCAACTTAACATTTTTTTTAATTGGCAAAAACCCTTGCCCATCACCCCCATCCCTTGCAGGGTCCCCCAAGAGCCCTGGAGGTCTAATTGGCCCAGAACTTCCAGGAAAGCTCTCTGGTCTTAGCTGGCCCCTACCAGCACCCAGGCCTTCCAGGTGGTGCCAGACCATGCCTAGATCCAGGTGCCTTTGTGTGCTGAGATCCACATGTGCTCAGGGTGAGCTTCCCTGCAACCCACGGTCCCTCTGAAGTCCTCCTGCAGCCCTGGCCCAGACACACAGTAAGTGCTCAATAAACAACCAAATGACTCCTGCCTCGCCAACCACACTTCCGTCCCTGGACAATGGTCTCTGCTTGCCTGAGCAATGAGGGGTGGAGCAGTCGGCAGGAGGCTGTGTCCTGCTCTCCACTCACTGGCCCAGAGGGCTTTCCTCCAGCAGAGTCCCAGGTCCTCTGGGACCTGCCCGACACAGGGAACGCGCACTGCCCTCTCCTGCCCGTGCACCCCACCTGTGGCCTTTCTCCCCTATCTTATTTGAAGCTGCTGATCCTGAATGAGGCCTGGAAGCCGGGGCCCCCAGGGCGTGGGGTCACAGGCACAGCACGGCAGGTGCTGCTCCTGAGCCGCCGTCCAAAGGCAGCCACCGCAGACGCAGTGCCCGCAGGCACAGCCCGCTCTTGGGCGCAGAGTTCTGATTCTGCCTGCGCCTGGCCCCAGTTGTGCTCACATGGGTGTGAAAACAGGGAGGCCAGTCCACTCACAGCATGGGGCAGAGTCCAGGCAGCTGACCAGTGTTCCGCCCGTCCCTGAGCAGGGCGGGGGGGGGGTTTCCGCACGTACCTGGTGTGGCTTCACGTGAAGAAGCTGGGACTGTCCAGCTCACCTGTGCATCCACCCGTCCCGGGATCTGTCTGCAGTGGAGGGAGCCAGGGGCCTGTGGCTCGGCGTGGCATTCACACAGCAGGTACAGAGAGCCTGGAGAGGCCCGCCTAGCCCCAGGGCACCGCCAGGCAGGGTGGTAGAGCAGGGGCGGGGCATCAAGGGGCGCTCTCTAGATTGAAGGAGAGTCTCACCTGTCGTAAGATTCCAGGTGCACACAGAGCCTCACCTGGCCAGAGGAGGGGCCCCAGGTGCCCAGGAAGAGCAAGCAGGTGCTAATGGGAGGGGCTGCACCCTCCGGGCCCTGAGTGGGTGTGGGCTGTGCTTCGCCCCACCTTGCAGCCCCCAGCTGAGACAAGGCCCACATGCCCAGGCAGAGGCCAGCTCAGGCCCTGCCAGGGCAGAATGCCAGCCACACTGCACCCCACAGGACAGCTGTGGCTCGCAAAGCTTCAGTGGACGGCATCTCTGGTGAGGACCAGCCTCACCAGCAGCCCCTTCACAGGAGGGGAAACTGAGGCCCAGGCCCAGGCAGTTGTCCAGCTCAGAGCCACTGGGCTGAGCAGAGCCTGCACCTGCCAAGGACAGCACTGGATGAAGTTGGTTGAGCCTGGTTGCTAGGAGACCAGACCCAAGGACAGCACTGGATGAAGTTGGTTGAGCCTGGTTGCTAGGAGACCAGACCCAAGGACAGCACTGGATGAAGTTGGTTGAGCCTGGTTGCTAGGAGACCAGACCCAAGGACAGCACTGGATGAAGTTGGTTGAGCCTGGTTACTAGGAGACCAGACCCAAGGACAGCACTGGATGAAGTTGGTTGAGCCTGGTTGCTAGGAGACCAGACCCAAGGACAGCTTTGGACGAAGTTGGTTGAGCCTGGTTGCTAGGAGACCAGACCCAAGCACAGGCCCAGGCCCAGCGCAGGCAGGTGTGCAACCTCCTCAACAGGCCCCCAGCAGTGGGCTGCTGTTGGCCTCACTGCACAGAGGAGGACACGAGGCCTACAGAGGCTCAGAGGCTTGCCCTGGTCACACAGCTAGGAGGCAGCAGAGCCAAGAAAGGGACCCAAAAGCCTGACCCCAAAGTCTACACCCTCCAGGAGACTTGGCCAGTGGGGTGTCCACCACAGGGTCTCATAGACGTGGCCTGGAAAAGCAGCGGAGCAAAGCCCACACGAGGCCGGGTGGTCACTGGGCTGACAGAGCTTCGGCCTCCACCCAGGACTGTTGGGGTTGCTCGGCCTGCAGCCGGCCCTCGTGTGCCGCGCCCAGGCTCCCCTCAACCCCAGAGCCGCAACACTCCGTCCAGACCCTGCCTAGCCTCAGCCCACCCGACGCCCCAGATTTGCCTCGCCCAGGCCCGCCTGCAATTGACACCTCAGAAACTCCGGACTAGGGCTGGAGTCGACCACTGCTCCACCCCAAGGACCCCAACTGCGGGTGTGGGGGTGCAAGCACGCAGTAGAGGCCGGCAGAGCCCAGGAGGGCCTTCACCCTGGTCCAGGAGAGCTTAGTTCTGTCCCAAGTGGGCGCCTCTGTCCCACACACCGGCCCAATCAGAATCCCAATCACAGCCAATCAGAACCCCACTCCTGCAGGAAACGTTGGTTGTCTGGAGTGTGTGTGTGTGTGTGTGTGTGTGTGTGTGTGTGTGAACAGCTTTATTGAGGTATAATGCCCCACAGTTCACCATTTAAGGTGGGTTTTACTCAGACTGTGCAGCCCTGGACACAACCTAAATTTAGAGCATTTTAAAGAGAAACCCAACACTCACCAGCAATCACTGCCCATGCTCACCTCCCCCAAGGGCCTTGTTATGTGTGTTTGCATGTCTGGGGTTTTTGTTTGTTTGTTTGTTTGTTTGTTTGTTTTTTAACCAGGATCGAACCCAGGGGCACTTAACCATGGAACCACGTCCCCAGCCCCCACCCTTTTATTTTTTATTTTGAGACAGGGTCTCACTAAGTTGCTTAGGGCCTGGCTGAGTTGCTGAGGCCTATGCCACCACGCCAGGTTGTGTCTGGATTCTTAGACTCAGCACAATGCATTCAAGACTCACCTGTGTTGTAGTGTGTCAATGCTCCACTCCTTTTAAAGGTTGAGTAATATTCCACTGTATGGATTTACCACCCTTTATCCATTCATCAGGTGTCATAAGAGGTTAGGTTGCTTTTGTCTTCCTGCCACTATGGATAACTCTGGAACATTCCCGTGGCAGCCTTTGTGTGGATGAATGTCTTCATTTATCTCTGGTAGGGACCTAAGGTGGAGCTGCTGGGTCTTATGGTAACAATGTTCAGTCCTTTCAGGAACTGCCTGTTTTCAAAGACAGCCACCTGTGATACATTCTCACCAGGGACGCCTGCAGGTCCCAGTTTCTCCACACCCTCTCCAGCACTGACTTCATCGGGCTTTCTTATTCTAGTCGCCCAGGAGGATGTGAAAGGGCATGGCCCTTTTTTACTGGTGCATTATAACTGTACATGATGGGGGGCTTCATCCATGCGTATTTGTAAATGCCCAAGTATGTAGTTTTTAGATTTGCATTTCCCTGGGGACCAGTGGCGCCGAGCATATTTTCATGTGCTCATTGGCCGGCTATATGTCTTCTTTGGAGAAATATTCAGTCAATCCTTTCACGATTTTAGCCGGATTGATTATTGTGTTCATATTGATTGTAAGAGTCACGCATCACGGATACAAGTTCCTCATCAGATATGTGATTTGCAAATATCTCCTCCCATCCCGTGGGTCATCTTTTCGCTTTTTTTTGGTAGTGTTTTTCGACACACAAGTTTCCTTTCATTTTCCTAGTTTGATGCCGTGTTCCTTATCTTATCGCGCTTTTAGAAATGACGTTTTTTAAGTGCCCTGCTCCAGCCCCTGCAATCCGCAGAGCCAGGCACAGTGCTGCGGGGAAGGGACGACCGCCGGGGGGCGCCGCGGGCGGGCGCCGGAAGCCTGGGCTTCTTTGCGCCTGCGCCGACGCGGCGGGTGAGCCCGCGCGCGAGCCCGCCCAGCGCGCGCCCGCCCGCCCTCGAGTGCGCCTGCGCGGAGCCCGTGGCCGCGCCTGCTCGCGCCGGGCGCTGGTCGCTCCCGGCGGCCATGGGGGAGGCCGAGGTGGGTGGCGGGGGCGCCCCGGGCGACAAGGGCCCGGGGGAGGCAGCCACCAGCCCGGCGGAGGAGACGGTGGTGTGGAGCCCCGAGGTGGAGGTGTGCCTTTTCCACGCCATGCTGGGCCACAAGCCCGTCGGTGAGCGCCGGGCGCGGACCCGCGTGGGGGCGGGGCGGGGCGGCCGCAACCGTCGGGCGGGGCGGGGCCTGCGACCGCGGCCGGACCCTGTGCCCGGGACGCCTGCCGCTGGACCCTTCCCCTGCTGCCCCGGGACGCCCTGCCGCTGGACCCTTCCCCTGCCCCCGTGGACGCCCTTCCCCTGCCCTGCTGCCCGACGCCCCCCCCTGCTGTGCCCCGGGGACGCCCTGCCCCTGGACCCTTCCCCTGCTGCCCCGGGACGCCCCTGCCGCTGGACCCTTCCCCGGGACGCCCCTTCCCCTGCTGCCCGGGACGCCCTGCCGCTGGACCCTTCCCCTGCTGCCCCGGGACGCCCTGCCGGACCCTTCCCCTGCTGCCCCGGGACGCCCTGCCGCTGGACCCTTCCCCTGCTGCCCCGGGACGCCCTGCCGCTGGACCTGCTGCCCCGGGACGCCCTGCCGCTGGACCCTTCCCCTGCTGCCCCGGGACGCCCTGCCCCTGGACCCTTCCCCTGCTGCCCCGGGACGCCCTGCCGCTGGACCCTTCCCCTGCTGCCCCGGGACGCCCTGCCGCTGGACCCTTCCCCTGCTGCCCCGGGACGCCTGCCGCTGGACCCTTCCCCTGCTGCCCCGGGACGCCCTGCCGCTGGACCCTTCCCCTGCTGCCCCGGGACGCCCTGCCCCTGGACCCTTCCCCTGCTGCCCCGGGACGCCCCTGCCGCTGGACCCTTCCCCTGCTGCCCCGGGACGCCCTGCCGCTGGACCCTTCCCCTGCTGCCCCGGGACGCCCTGCCGCTGGACCCTTCCCCTGCTGCCCCGGGACGCCCTGCCGCTGGACCCTTCCCCTGCTGCCCCGGGACCGCCCTGCCCCTGGACCCTTCCCCTGCTGCCCCGGGACCCCCTGCCGCTGGACCCTTCCCCTGCTGCCCCGGGACGCCCTGCCGCTGGACCCTTCCCCTGCTGCCCCGGGACGCCCTGCCGCTGGACCCTTCCCCTGCTGCCCCGGGACGCCCTGCCGCTGGACCCTTCCCCTGCTGCCCCGGGACGCCCTGCCCCTGGACCCTTCCCCTGCTGCCCCGGGACGCCCTGCCCCTGGACCCTTCCCCCCTGCTGCCCCGGGACGCCCTGCCGCTGGACCCTTCCCTTGCTGCCCCGGGACACCCCTGCCCCTAGACCCTGCTGCCCCTGGACGCCCTGCCCCTGGACCCTGCTGCCCCGGGACGCCCTGCCGCTGGACCCCGCTGCCCCAGGACGCCCTGCCCCTGGACCAGCCTGCCCCTGGACCCCGCTGCCCCAGGACGCCCTGCCCCTGGACCCCGCTGCCCCAGGACAGCCTGCCCCTGGACCTTGCTGCTTAGGGATGCCCTGCCCCTGGACCCTACTACACCAAGACACCCTTGTCCCCGGCACCCAGTCCCAGATCACCCCTATTTCCAGGGACCCCTTGCAGGGACATATACACACACACTTGCTCTCCCTGTCCCAGACACCAGCTGTTCTCAGACCACCACCGCCACCACTCCCGGCACATTCTCTCTCATACACACACACCCTGGCTGCCAGAGACACCTGTGACCTCTGCCAAACCCCTATGCCCACAATTCCCCTCCCCCTTGGTATCCCTTTCCCTGCCCCACCCCTGACCCCTGCAACACCCCAGCCCTTCCCCTTGGGCACAGCTGCCCCTCTTACATCACCTTCACCTGCCCCTTCCTACCACTCACTACCCTCCACACTGCTGCCCCTCCCAGCTCCAGGCCCCCATTGTCCCTTCATTCCTTAGGACAGGGCACTGTCTTCCCTTGCCCTTTACCTACTGTCCTGCTTCTCCTCCCACAGGGGTAAACCGGCACTTCCACATGATCTGTATCCGGGACAAGTTCAGCCAGAATATTGGGCGACAAGTTCCATCCAAGGTCATCTGGGACCATCTGAGCACCATGTACGACATGCAGGCGCTGGTGAGCTGGACCCCTCTCCCTCTGGGGTGGGGAGACAAGATGCCCACACCTTGTTCCCTGGAGGCGCGGGGGGAGTGTCCACTGCTAACCTCCTAGTGTCTGCTGAGCAGAACAGCAGAGGTGGTGCGACAGATGAGGCTCGTGGGAAGCACAGCCTGCAGCTGGTTACTTTTTCAGGGAACTTACTTGAGCTTGGGCAGTCAGCACAGGTTTCCAGGGAGTAACTGGGGACCTGAGCCCCATAGCATGGGCTTTTACTACAGGGACTTAGGGTGCCGAGGCATGGGCCCCTTGCTGTTGTCGGTCTCTGGGAGTCCCAAAAGTGCTTAAGGTGAGGTGAACTTATCTGAGTCACATTAAGGTGAACGTGGTGGCTTCTGTGGCAGTCGGGCACATAGAGCCCCCATCCTTATGGGGCCCAGAGCTGGCAGTGTCTGATGGGCAGGTGGGTCCCCAGGGTGGCCAGTAGACAGGTGGGTGTTCTTGGCAGAGGAAGGGCAGTTGTCAGAGCCGTGCGGCAGCAGGAGTTGGTGGGGGTCAAGAACTCAACGGTGAGTGTGCTTAGCATGTCAGCCAGGTTGGGGTCAGGGGACCGGGAGAGTGGTGCTGGTGGAAGGGGACCTGAGCCTCCAGGCTGGACTCAGCCACACCAGTCCTCGCAAGACTGGGGCACACACTGTCATGGCAGAGGATGCTGCCTGTTGACCTTGGGCCAGTCCCAGGTGCCCCCTTTCTGTAGCTGTAGGGAGTCAGTAGGGATGCCCTGAAAACTTGGGTGGTGGCTGCCAGTGGCAGCTCACATGGAAGGCATTCTGAGCCTGGCAGGAATCTGCGACAGGTGACCAGCACCTGTAGCCCAGGTGCAGCCGCCAGTGAGGTCCTCCTGCAGCAGCCTCATTCCTGCCCACACAGTGAGCATGTCAAGTCAGGGTCAGGAGCCTGCTCCCTCTGGACTCCCCAGGACCCAGCTGTGTTGTGGGGTTCCTGGGGGCCCTGCTCCCCAGATGCTTCCTGCCCAGGTGCAGATGATGCGGCACCATGCCCACCTAGGGAAGACAAAGCTCTGGGCTGAGGCGGCACAGTGCTTGCTCAGAGGGCACGGTGGCCTTCCAGGTCCTCAGGGAGCTCCTGCTCACCCCCAGGACACTGCTCCTGTCTTACTTCTACAGTGGCCTCTGAGGGCAGGAAGGGCTGGGGGAAAACGGACCCGTCCCCTGTTTGGCACACCGCACACTGATGCATGAACTTAGACTGACCTCCTGACCTCACCCAGCACCTGGGCTGTTGGCGGAAGCCCCTCTCTCGATCCCTTCCCATTCAGGGACCTTCCTGCCAACTCAGCCTTCCCTTGGTCCCGTCGGCTTGTGTTCTCAGGTCCCTGTCCCCTCTGTACGTGGGACATGCGGGACAGGTGGAAGCCCAGTCTGCTTGGGGACCTTTCCCCACTTGCCTTACTCACTGGGCTTCTGTGCACATGGCCTTCCTACTGGCACCATGTCGGCAGGGACTGTCACTGCCCTGGGGACACCCTGGGGCAGGCACTCTCGTAAGGAAGCCACAGGGGTAAGCTGGCCAGTGTGTCTGGGCAAGATGCTGTTCCCTCGGGGCGCTGCAGTGGTGTGGGCCCCTCTGCCTTCCCATGGCTGCCTTGGTGCCTGTGCCTGCCTGTCCCTCCCTGGTCTGTCTACCAAGCCCAGATTATGGTGGGCTCTGCAGGTGGAAGGAAGGGTGGTCAGCACCCCCAGCTCTGCCCACTCAGCCCAGCAGTTAGAGGCACGTGCTGCCCCTGAGCAGCTTTTGTATGTCTTTACAACCTGCTAACATTGCATTTGTTTTTTGGTGTTTTTTTTTTTTTAATACAAAATGCTGTATTTGCCGTCAGCATGAATCTGAGATTCTTCCATTCCCGAATCCAGAGAGGAACTTTGTCCTTCCAGAAGAGATCATCCAGGAAGTCCGAGAAGGTGAGGCTTCACAGAGGTCTGGTCTGGGAGTAGAAAAGGTGGGACTGGGGGGGGGGGTGGAGGTCATGGTGAAGGTCAGGCCTTCAGGGTCATCCTGCCTCCACCTGCATGTGGGTGGTCTGGGGGGCCTGTGGAGCTGGGTGAGGGTAGGTGTGCAAGAGCATCCGTGTGACAGACGCTGCTGCCTGTGTGGGCAGCCAGAGTCGGGGCAGTCCTGGCCCAACCGTCCCCAGCGCTGGCCGCCACCGTGGGTTTCCAGTGAAGGTCAGCTGTCTCCTCCACAGGAAAAGTGGTCATTGAAGAGGAAATGAAGGAGGAGATGAAGGAAGACGTGGACCCCCACAGTGGGGCCGACGACGGTAAGTGTGGAGCCCCCCACCCTGCCCTGCGCCCTCTGGAGCACAGCACCCCGTCTCCCCTCCCCGAAAGGCCTCCCTCACACAGGGCGCGGCCAGGTGGCCGTAGAGTCTGCAGGACGGAGGGTCATCTCAGTGCAGGAGGAGTCCTGACAGCGTCCCCGCGGCAAAGCACGGTGCAGGAGCCCGGGCTCAGCCGCTCCTCGCCTGACGTCGGCGGAGCCCGGAAGCCTGAGCGTGGGACGCCCGAGGCTCTCGGTCGGGAGGCCCCTCTTCAGGCCTCGTGTAAGGCCCCCCCAGGGGAAGCCTGCTGGGGTCAGGGGCACGCGTGTAGATGCCAGTTTTCCTAACTGAAGAAGATGAGATGAGAGTTTGGGTATTCTGTCTTCAGCCAAATGATTTTGTTTCTCAGTTTTTTCATCTTCAGGGAGCTTGGGGAAATCAACAGAAAAATCCAGCAAAGACAAAGAGAAGAGCTCCTCAGACTTGGGGTGTAAAGACGGGGCGGACAAGCGCAAGCGCAGCCGGGTCACTGACAAAGTCCTGACCGCTAACAGTAACCCCTCCAGCCCCAGCGCTGCCAAGCGGCGCCGGACATAGACACCGCAGCCCGGCGGCAGAGTCATCCAAGCTGCAGGCCCTACAACTGCCTGTCCTCAGGTCCCTGGGCAAATGTGGCCATCTAGAGGGAAGCTGAGGAGCTCCCGCCACGTTGTCAGATCACCAGGGTCCCTGAGGGACCCAAAAGACCAGGACCAACCCTCTTGGACGTTGAGGCCACTGAGTCCACGTCTGTCTCCTCTGGGGTCAGCTCCTCCTGTGCCACGTCACATGGAGGAGACCTAGGGCATGGGCCAGGGAAGGCTGTGAATCAGCAAGCAATAAAACAGGCCCTCCGTCCTCAGAAAGCCCATACAGTGCCAGCCTTCCCTGGGGCCCGGCTCTGCATCTGCTTGTCCTTCTAACCTCCCTGCTGCCCCATGCAGGCACCAGGAGCATGTGGCCCAGGTCACCACGTGCCCCACTCCCTACCTGGGAGACTAAGAACTGGATGTTTTTCTCATTCACTTGTACTGTGACGATGTATATAATTTGGTTGGTATTTCACTATTTAATTTTTAAGAAGCCTATTTTACTAGCGTTTTATATGAGAAAGAATACTGCAGAAGTTAAACCTGTGTTGTATTTTTTCTGAGATGTTTTGTTTTTAGGCAATAACTGCTGAGATACTTTTTGCTCAGTTTTTATATTCCAGATACAGAGAATTTATAGTGGTTATTTTTGTAATTCTAGTAACTTGCAAAAAGACCAAATGAGGGAGTGGAGGGGAAGACACAACCTGTGGGCTAGTGAGGCGGTGGCCTCAGTATTGGTTGACAAATGCTTTCATTCGACTACAGAACATTAAAGCACAAAAAAATCAACCTGTAGTTGTGTGGTTTCAGTAACCAAAATGGGTTAGCTTTTTCTGCAGTAGGAAGTTTTATTTTTCTAAGATTTCTAACTGAAGAACACACTTAGACAACTTGTTAACATCACTTGATACAATGTACAAACAGCAACAGGTCCAGAGTGGTTACTTTGTTGAACATGTGTCACATCCAGAGAGACTTACTGCTCTGGCACCTGCTGAACTGCTCTCTGGCGGCAACCTTAGACTGCCAGCTGAGTGTTCTCCAGGAAGCAGAGCCAGCTGTGGGGCGGGCACAAAGCAGAGCCAGCTGTGGGCGGGGGAGTGCGCCTTCCATGCACGCCTGCTCATCTCAGCACCCCAACACCACACGGGGCTGGACTCCTCTCCGCCATCTGTAGTGTCCTGATTGACAAGAAGTGGCCCGGCATAGGGCCCAAGTTGGTCCACACCAAACCCAGTCACTCTGGGTAGGGCAATCGGGTCCCCGTGAAATAGGACTGGATCCAGCTTCCTGGCACAGAAAAAATGTCTTGTGAGGACCAACAAGCTGGCCTCAAGCCTTCCCTTCCACGTGCCCAGGTCAGACCAGCTGCATGGGGTCCGTGGGTCCCCCTCTGCAGAGCCTGGACTGGTTCACACCCTTGTCTGCACCATCCTGCCCCATGGGTGGGGGCCGAGGATGGAGTTGGGCCACGCTTGAGATGCGGGCGCAGCACAGCAGGCTCCTCGCTCGCTCACACTCAGACCTGTGGCCTGTGCGTGTTGAGACAAAGAGGAGGTCAGCATTGCAGAAAGTTGGGGAGCCAGCCTAGGGAGCACCCCTCCCCCCACACAGAGGGAAGGGCACGGTCTCCGTTCACCAAGTGCCCACCCACCTCCGTGTGCTCGCCTTCACTCGGTGCCCATTTGTGCCGGTCCTGCTGCTGGAGCCTGGCTCTTGAGTCCAGAAGTAGCAGGGAAAGAGGAGCAGATGGTCACCCTGAGGGACGTCCGGGAAGGAGGCCTGCTCTCCAGCAAGGCCCACTGTCAGAAGCCCCACCTGAAGCTGCATCCTCAGGACTTCAGCCCATGCTGGAGTGCCTGGTCACCAGGTCGGCCTCTGCTCGTGCTGCCCCTCAGGAGCAGGTGTCACCCCACAACCCCAGTGGCCCTACCTGGTCCTTCAGCCCTTACAGCTCACATGAGCTCCCACTGGCATGTAAGAATGACCAGGTGGGATTCACAGCTCAAAGGCCAGAGTGCCCAGCACAAAGTGAAAAATGGCCACTGTAGGACACGGCAATGCACTGCACCGTGATTCACGCTAGTTGGCAAAACCTGCCCATGCTGAGATGGACACCTCAGTAGGCACACTGTGTGCCAAGCACGCCTGACCTCCAGGCACCTTCCCTGCAAAGGACAGGTATTCCCTCGGGTGTCGTCAGTGTGCAGGGAGTCAGTAAGGACCGTTCAGCTGGGCGTGGTCTCACCTCTCCCAGACTAGTCCCAGGGACAATGGGGGAGCCAAAGTTACTTCTACTGCTGCCCAACTTCCTGCAAGGCTGAGCCATAAGCAACACCACCTGCAACCTGTGCAAAGATAGCCTGTCCTGCATGACTGGGAGCAAGATGTGCGCCACTGCCCAGCTCCCAGCCAGGGCAGCAAAGCCCTCTGGAAGCTGAGCCCCACGGGTGACATCTGCCTGAAGAAGATGCCCAGGGAAGAGGCAGTGCCATCGCGTGGCTCTCTGAAGAGGAGCTCTGCACAGGCTGCACAAAACCCAAGGGCAACTCAGGGTGGCCGTGTGTGTAAAACAGAAGCTGTGCGACGTCTTAGAGACAACCCTTCCGGGGCATATGGCCCTGCAGCCAGGTCCTCGCACTGGCAGCGGGCAGCGGCAGGGCATGGTCCCCTGGCTTGGCATGCCTGGTTTCTGCTGTCTGAAGTACTACAAGGGAAGCCTGCCCACCCACGTGTCCCAGATCAAACCCTGAAAGCTGTCCCAGCACCTGCTAGTGCCCCACCAGAGACTGCCCTGCCTACCCTGGAGTCATAACCAGGACCCAGCTGTGCATCAGGCAACAAGCAGGCCCGTGGTCACAGTCGGCAGGGGGTCAGCCCCCCAGCACCCCTGGGCTGCCTGCTCACACATTCACGGTAACCCCGCCCTGGCCACACAGCGAGACAATCTGCAGAAAGATCCAGAGCTCCATAGCTTCAGGGTTCACTACTGTCTTCTTAGGCAGTGTGTCACATGGACACAGGCTCTAGCCAGGAGAGATTGTCCCCAAGTTAATAAAGGTCAGCAGTGACTAGGGGCCAGCACCAGAAGTCCTTAATAGAGTGCTCATGACTGAGACGGGAGGGCTGGTTCACTTCCTCACTCTCACCTGTCCCCCACAGGTGCCACAGTCCTGTCAGCTGGCCCCAGTCCCAGTCCACCAACTGCCAATGTGTAAAGGCGGCCCTACCTTCAACCACCTCCAGTCCCCTAGAGGCCCCTAAGGAGGCCTTTCACTCCAGTAGCCTGTGTTGGACCATCCCTAGGCTGACCCCAGTAACCTCCGTCTTCTGGCCTTCAGGACTGTGTGGTCCCTCCACCTAAGTGTGGCACCTGTGACTTTCTACAACTGACCCAGTAGCAACTGCGATGGGATGTCACTCCCAAGATCGTGTGGCATTCCCTGAGACAGCACCTGCAGACAGAGTGAGGACTCTGAAGAAAGCTGCCAGGCTACTGTGTGCTGCCAGAGGAGGGGCAGACCCCTGCCAGCAGCCCCCGGCCCACAGCTAGCAGGAACTCAGGGGCATTGACCAGAGGGCATCCTTCAGGGGACAGCCTCCGGAGGGACTTCTTTGGGGAGAAGGGATATTCTCAGGAGAGGGATTCTCTGGGGCCCGGCGTCCCCTAGGGAGGTGAGACCTAAAGGGGGTCATTCTGAAGGCTCTTTTGGGGTGGGTGTTGTCCTTCAGGGGGACATCTCCGTCGGGTCGCCCTTCAGGGTGGGCATGATGGAATGGGGGCTGCTCGGAAGGGCATCCACTGGGTACAGTCATCTGGCGGACACCTGCACGGGTGGCTTCTTCCTCCGCGGAGGCAGGCGTCCTCCGTGGGGACACGCGGGGCCAGGGGCTCCCGGAGCGGCCGCATCCTCGGGGGGTCGCTGTCCCCGCAGGGACGCTCCGCGCGCGGGCGTGGCCGCACGGGCGGGGCCTGCGGCCGCCCCCGCCCCGCCCCCGCGCTTCCTCCGCTTTCACTTTCGCTTCCGCCGCCGCGAGCGGGTCCCGCGGCCCCAGCATGGACGACCCGGACTGCGACTCCACCTGGGAGGAGGACGAGGACGCGGAGGGCGACGAGGACGGCCCGGCGGAAGACGCGGACGCGGGGGACGAGGACGCGGACGCGGGGGACGAGGACGCGGACGCGGAGGGGCCGCGGGCCGGCGCGCTCCAGGTGCGGGAGGCCGGCAGGCCCGGGCCGCGCGCTCGCCGCCCGCCCCCGGGGACCCCAGGCCCCGCCGCCCCGCCGGGGCCGCCCCCGGAGCCGGGCCGGTGCGTGGGTGGCGTCAGAGCCGTGCGTGGTGATGTCAGAGCCGCGGCCGCGAGCGGGGGCCGTGCGTGGGTGACGTCAGAGCAGCGGCCCGAGGGCGGCGGGGGTGCCGGGGTGCCGGGGTGCCGCGGGCGCAGGCCGAGATCCGGGCCCGCCCGCCTCTGCCCGGGCCGTGGGCTCCCAGCCGGCCCGCCGTCTGCCCCCGGTCAGCGGCCCCCGCTCGTCCGGGGTGACCCGGGGCTCGCGGACCTGGGAGCTGCCCTCGGAGGCGCGGCGCAGGCCGGCTCCGGCCGCTGGTTACTTTTGTTGCCACCGAGCTCTCTGGCCCGGGCTACTTTTGTTGCCAGCCGTTATCCGCTCTGTACAAAGCCTCCTCCTTGCTCCAGCTGTGCTTCCCGATGTGGGGACCCAGAAGATGTCTGGGCTTCCGGTTCTCCCCGTGGCAGCGAGCCCTGGTTTCCAGTTTACCTCGGTGCCCTGCGTGGTCAGGGACAGCGCCCGGGAACCTGGAGGGCTCCCAGGCCTACCTGGAAGCCTACTGCCCTCTGGCCTTCAGCAGGCCTGCAGAGGGCCTGAGTGCTTCAGGATGTGGGGTCAGGGCCACAGGGCAGGGTGCCAACAGGGGGTGCTGATGCGAGATGACGCCTCACTCTGTGGTTCTCAGGCCGCCATCCTGAGCAGTGCGCAGGCACCTTGACCCTGTGAGGTGCGGGGGGACCTCCCATCTTTTCCCTTCTGCCTCCTGCCTGGACCATTTCCCTCTTTCCATGAAGCTCCAAGCCCCTCCTCTTCCCCTGAAGACTCTGCTGCCCTGCTGGGGCTGACAGTGGGCTGGCCAGCTCAGAGCTGCGTGCATCCTGTTGACCAGCAAGAAGTGGAAATGCACAGGGGGGTGGGCCAGGTCTGCTGGGTTCTGGTTCTGTCTGCTGGCAAGAGAACCTCACCAACTGGTCCTGGTTTGAAATGGGCAGTTACAGTGCCATACCTTGGCTGGAGTCCTGTCAAGCTGGGGCGTGGGGGAATGAGCTCCGGGTGAATATTCGGGGACCTGGCCTCCTGCCCCTCTCAGTGCTCCCCCAGTCCCTTGAGCCAGCTGTTTCCTGGGTCAGGACAACCTGTGCCTTGTGGGCTGCACTACCCCCCATCCTGCCCAGCTGGACACAGCCCGAACTCTGCTCCCACCTCATAACAGAGGGTGGTCAAGGGTGTTTCCCAGCACCCTTGTAACCAGTTGCCTCCATCCGCCCTGGACCCCCGGGTGCGGCATGCAGAAAGGTGCTGAAGAGCGCGAGGCTGGGGGGTGGCCCCCCATCCTGCAGAAAGCAGCCTTCTGACAGGAGGCCAGGGCCTGTCCTCTGCGTGGTCTATGGCCCAGGAGGAGTGGGGTTGGCGGGGAGGGGCCTTTGTTGCTTGTTCATCACACCTGGTCAGAGCGCCTGAGTCCCCTCCTGGGGCTGTAGGTGGCAAGATGGCTGCCACTGGGGACACAGCCTGATGTCAACTTAAGAGGGAATTACAGTGGGATCTGGGGCAGTCATGACAGGCTGAGGCAAGAGTGAGGATAGCCAGCAAATCTGGGAGCAGGAGTTGGAGCTGGGGCTTGGGGACAGGGAGGCATCGTGGCCACACTCCATGGGAGTATGCACTTCCAGCCTGGGCTACGCCACCCGAGGTGGAAGCCCAGAGTCTCCCATGGGGAGCCGGCCTCGGCTCCAGCTGCTCTGACTCTGCAGGTGGGGGTGCTTCACTGGGTCCAGATCTACTCATGGGAACCCCCAAAAATCCAGGGTGGGGGATTGGAGGGAGGAACTGTGACAAATGCCCACTGCCCTTCAAGCCGCCTCACCAGAGCTGGCCCAGAGCACATGGCCTCACCAGAGTGGGGGCTCCCTGAGGCTCCTCCTAGGGAGACTCATCCCATGCCTTCTCTTCCCAGTCCAGGATGACAGGGTCCCGCAACTGGCGAGCCATGCAGGATATGCGCAGGTACCGGCACCACTACCCGGTAGGTACCCAGCAGCCCCTGTGTTCCCTGTGGCACCCGCGTACCGGCCCACCTGCAGACACAGCCCATTGGCACCCTGTCAGACAGAATGCCCTGTGTCCTGCTAGACACCTGGGCCTGGGTTCTGGGTTGTGCCCCTCATTGTCCAGAGCACAGACCTGGTGTGAGTGCAGATCGCCGCCCTTCTAATCGTGGTGTGACGGGGACCTGCTGCCTCCTCTGAGCCTCAGCACCCCAGCCTGTAGAGAGGGCAGCAGCTCCAGCCTCCTGGTGCAGGTGTGGGTCTGGTGGTGGGCTGCAGGGGAGGGTGCTGGCAGCCCTCCTGGGCCGGGGAGGAGCATTGCCCTCAGTCCCCGCCCACGTGAGTGGGAGGTGGGGGCCTGTCCTCCATCCCTCTCCTCAGCTGCAGAGGAGCGAGGCTGGGCTCAGGGCCTCTGGCCAGCCTCAGGAGGCCTGGAGGTTTGCAGAGGCACAGGACTGAGGGCCCTCAGAGGCAGAGTGTTTTTGATGAGGCCCCAGCCGTGCCCTCTCTCTGGCCCTGCAGGATTTGGTGGAGCGAGACTGCAACGGTGACATGCCCAACCTGAGTTTCTACAAAAATGAGATCCGCTTCCTGCCAAACGGTACACACTCCTCAGCTGCCCTGCTTTCAGAAAGCTCCGCGGGGCCCCTGGAGGTGGCCAGAGGTCAGGGCTTGGGTCCAGGTTGGGGGACTGTGTGGAGGGTCCTCGAGGAACACAGGAGGCTTGTCCCACCACGTGGTCTCTGCTGCTGCTCAGTTCTGCCGCTGCCTCGCGGGAGCGCAGGTGACCAACGAGCCGAGATGGCCATCACTGTTTTAGACGGCTGCCTAAAAAGCGGGATGATAGTTTGTGACGTTCAGCTGATTTGAGATTTAAGTCTCGCCGTCATCCAGTCTCCCTGGCACCCCCCAGGCCCGCTCACTGGTGCCGCTGCTCTCTGCGGCAGGAAGCAGCCTGCCGCGGGGCCGTGGCCCCAGCCCTGGGCTGTGTTCCAGGCTTGGGTTCTGCTGGGCTTTTTGTTTGAGGACAGAGTGAGTACCAGGGTTCGGGTGCTTGGAGCGAGGCACCCCTTTGGCAGAAACGGGTCTGAGTCTGGGACCACAGGCTCCCCAGAGGGCCTCCCAGGCTCCCGCGAGGCTTGCCTCCGTCAGCACATCGCAGAGCAGCTGACACCTTGAGCCCCAAATTCCTGAGGGTCCTCAAGAAATGGGGGGCTGAGGGTGCTTTGGGCGCACTCTACCCCTGAGCCCCGTCAGGGTTTCGTTTCCACTGCTGACTTGTCCCGTGGGATTCCAGGATGTTTCATTGAGGACATTCTTCAGAACTGGAGGGACAGCTATGATCTCCTGGAGGACAACCACTCCTACATCCAGTGGTGAGCTGGTCGGGAGGAGCAGGGCAGTGGGGAGGCCCTGGGCCCTGGGCCACTGGCTGCCCTCTGGTGTGCACTTAGTACTGTCCTTCCCAGAAGCCCACGTGCACACTGCAGGCTGGGGCCTGCACACGCTTTGGTGGGCATCGGGATACTGCAGGGGCCAGTGGCCGCAGAGGGACACTCCAGCCTGCCCCACAGTCTGTTGGCTCTTTGGGTCTCAGCACCTCTGTGGTCGGGAGGACAATGGCCCCAGGAAGCAGGAGGGGCTGCACGAAAGCTGGGGGTCAGGGATGGGGAATGGCCTGCCTACCCACCTGCCAGGGGCTGCAGGCCTGGTGCCTGAGCCCCCGGGCGGCTGGGACAGGACTGTGCCCGACTCGGGCCATTGTGGGGCTCTAGGTCAGGCTTGGGCAGAACTGTGTGGCGATCTTGGAGGCCAGGCCTGCCCGGGAAGAGCAGCAGGCCTCTGCTCGAGGCCGGCCTTCTTGGCAGCTCCAGGGAGCGCCCTGTGAGGTGCGTCATGGAGACGATCTCCTGGCATCAGTGAAGGAAAGCAAAGGAGGGTGGACAAGCAGGAAGGAGAGCCGGGGCCAGCCCCGAGCAGGGGACAGGCAGTCTTCCCTGGAGGGCCGCAGGCTGCCAGGTGTGCATGCTGGGCTCTGGCCAGTCATTCTCACCTGTGCTGGGCCCTCTTTCCCACCCTTGCCCCTTTGCTTTGTGAACTGTGGGAGCCACCGCCCTCCTAGAGTTGAGCAGCAAGCCCAGAGAAGGTAGCACACTGCCCCAGGCCACCCAGCAAGCCTGAGGCCTTGGAAGTCTGTCCCTGGTCACTAAAGGGCCTGCGCCCTCCTGTCCTCGCAGGCTGTTTCCTCTGAGGGAACCGGGAGTGAACTGGCACGCCAAGCCCCTCACGCTCAAGGAGATCCAGGTGAGAGCTCCGTGCCCCTGCTGGAGAGGTCACGGCTGCTCCCGGTGCTGGAGCCACCTGGAGGGCTGCTGGGGAGACGCCGAGGCCCAGAAAACCTGCACCCAGCGCTCTGCCTTCCAGAGCCGTCCTCTCCCAGCAGGGGCTCCTGCAGCCTCCAGAGCTGTGGTGCCCGGGCTGCGTGCCGCCTGCTGGGGGTCGGGGCGGGCTCAGAGAGGCGGCGGCCCAGAGCTGTGGTGCCCGGGCTGCGTGCCGCCTGCTGGGGGTCGGGGCGGGCTCAGAGAGGCGGCGGCCTCCCCGGCTCTGGGAATCTGGTTCTGGCGAGGCAGGAGCTGCATCCACGCGCCCCTGCTGCTCTACCTAAAAGGCCAAGGCGCAACCCGGGGGGCAGCTGCTGGGCTGGCACCCACGCGCCCCTGCTGCTCTACCTAAAAGGCCAAGGCGCGACCTGGGGGGCAGCTGCTGGGCTGGCATCCACGTGGCCTCCTGCACAGCCCGACAGTGGCCCGGGATGGCCTCCTGAGCTCTCCCGGGGTGTTTTCCAGGCATTCAAAAGCTCTGAGGAGGTCAGGGAGCGGCTGGTCCGGGCCTACGAGCTCATGCTGGGCTTCTACGGGATCCAGCTCACAGACCGGGACTCGGGAGCAGTGTGCCGAGCCCAGAACTACCTCAGTCGCTTCCGGAACCTGAACTGGTGAGGCCGGGCCTCGGGTGCAGGCGCAGGGCGCCAGGCAGGTGTGAGGCCCACGGGGAGGCATGATGCCCACCTGGTCGGGTGGTGAGGACGTACAGGAAGGGCCTCCCTAGCCAGGGAGATGCCAGCCCCTTGGGAGGCAGGGTCAGGGACAGTCTGTAGGTGGCACCATCCCCCTCGCTGGGGTGCGGGCCCCTCTGCCCTCCTGACAGGCAGCTGCCCGCTCACCCGCCTCCCTCCGCAGGCGCAGCCACAACAACCTGCGCATCACGCGCATGCTCAAGTCGCTGGGCGAGCTGGGCCTCGAGCACTACCAGGCCCCACTGGCACGCTTCTTCCTGGAGGAGACGCTGGTGCGGGGCGAGCTGCCCAGCGTGCGCCAGAGCGCCCTGGACTACTTCCTGTTTGCCGTGCGCTGCCGGCGCCAGCGCCGAGAGCTCGTGCACTTCGCCTGGGAGCACTTCCAGCCTCGCCGCAAGTTCGTCTGGGGGCCCCGTGACAAGCTGCAGCGGTTTAGGCCCCAGGCCACGCTCCGGCCACTGGTGGCCCCCAGGCAGGCGGAGGGGGGTGAGGACCCAGGGGACCCCCTCCAGGAGGCTGGTACCCAGGATCAGACCTGTGAGCAGGGGAGGGACCCCAGTGGGGACGGGGCGTCAGCTGAGGTTCCCCCGCCACTGAGCGTGAAGCAGCAGGAGGCGGGAACCCTGGAGGGGGACCAAGGGGATGAGGCTGGGCCTCCAAGTCCCAAAGAGAGCAAGAAGAGGAAGCTGGAGGCACCCCGGAGGGAGCAGGCCGCAGGGGAGCCTGGCCCCCGGGGCCCCTCCGAGGTGGAGAAGATCGCTCTGAACCTGGAGGGGTGTGCCCTCAGCCAGGGCAGCCAGGACCCCGGGGAGCCCGAGCAGCCCTGCCCCCAGCCTCCAGGGGCCAGGGTGGCCGAGGAGGTGAGGAAGCGGAGGAAGGTGGAGGAGGGCGCGGGGGACGAGGCAGCGGGCGGCAGCAGCACCCAGGTGCCTGCGCCCGCCCCATCCCAGAGCGTCAGGGCCCAAAAGGGCGGAAGCGAGGTGGAGGAAGAACCAGAAAGCCAGGTGGGGCTGGAGCAGAGTGCCCGTGGGAGCCCGTCGGAGAGCCCAGGGCCGGGCTCCACAGGGACCTCCGCGGATGGGGTGGGGGAGGCAGCGGGGGCCGGACCTTCTGCCTAACCTGGCAATGGAAAGCCTTAAGGAACGGGAAGCCTGTGGGCATCTTGGCCCTGCCCAGCCCTGCTGCAGGGGTCTGGGCCCCAGGAGCCTGTTGCTGGCTCTCCTCAGTGCCCAGCAGTGCTGGCCTCTCCCTGGTGGCCACTGCAGTGGCCACCAGATGGACCGAGGCCCTGCCCTCAGGGAAGGCCCAAGCCTTCAGAACCCTCCTTACCTCACTGAGTCCTCCCTGCTCTTCCTCTGAGCCCCCATGTTTGTAAATAGACCCTCAAGGGTCTGGGGAGGGGGTCGTTTTCTGAGTGTGGTGCCAAGCAAGGCCTTTTATGAATAAACTCGTCTTGGACGCTGAGTCTTCTTGGTGTGGACTGCAGTCCTCTTTGGTGGCCTGTGAGACTGGTTTCCTGGGACTCCTCTCCAGACTCTCCTACCCCCAGCTTCAGAGTGGCCTGGCACGGTGCCATGTCGCTGTGCCCAGGCAAGTGCCGACCAGGACAGCAGTGGCACAGCTCTCCCGGGAGCACTGTGCCCTGAGCACGTCCAACCTGACAGCCAGGTGACAGCCGGCCTTGTGTCACCGTCCCCGTTCAGTCGGGACTCGTGCGCAGCCCCTCGGGTGGGCACAGCAGTTGGGGTGCTGCAGGTCTAGAGCAGGCCTTCACGTCTGCCCTGGCTAGGGTGCACTGATGCCTCGGGCAAGCTCAGCAGGCCGTGCCAACCCCTGCCTCCGCACCCCACTCCCTTCCCAGCACCCCCTGGCTGCGCCCCACCTGGGGGAGCCCCGAGCCTGCCGCAGCCCTTCACCACAGCCTGGCTCGTCCTGAGCCAGGAGCCAGCTCGTCCACGTCACCCGGGAGAGGAGCTTCTGTGGGGCCTCTGAGAGAAGGGCCCCCCACATGGCTCTCGGCCACAGGCTTGCCTTTGGGCCAGGGAAAGCGGGGAGCTGCAAATGCAGGGCCGGGCTCTCTCCAAGGACAGCAGCAGGGTTTGTCCTGGGGGTCAGAGCTGGGGTCCAGGTCTCGTTTTCACAAGGGGCCTGGCTGGTTCTGTTCTGGGCAGAGGCCTTCTGCACCCGCCCCACCTCCACTGGTGCTGCGGCCCTCAGCTCAGCCACGGGGTCTCCACCCTGGAGGGAAAGTGAGGCCCCATGGGGGGCATCACTCTCTTCAACAGGCCCCCTCTGAGCTCCAGAGCTCGGGGACCTCGTCCAGCCATCGGGGCCCCAGTCTGGTGGGGAACTGCAGCCCCTAAACGAGGCCCGCTGGGACAGCAGTGAGGAGAGGGCTGTGTCCAGCACTGGGCACCTGGGGATGGCCGTTCTGGCCCGCTGAACCCTGAGCTTCAGGGAAAGTGTCCCAAAACAGGTGAATAGGGCTTTGGCTCTGCCAGGGCTGGGTGCTGGGGAGGCTGGACTCTGGCTGGTGGGTGTGAGGCCAGCCCCCGGCCCTCAGGTGGCCTGGCCCTAAAGGTCTGTGCATTGTTGGGGTGGCTTTGTGAGGGGATCTGAGCAGAGGGACTTGGGGAAGGACACCAGGCTGTTTCTCAACCCAAGGTGAAGACCAGCTGTGCTTCCTGAGTCTAGCCACGCGCTGGGAACTGGCGCAAGGGGCTGGCTGTGGGGCCAGGAGGGAGAGCCCCAGGGGGGCTGCCACACCTGTCGTTCCAGGTAGAAACTGGGGAGGAACCGTCCTCCTAGATGCAGGGACTGGAGTGGGGCCACCCCAGACCTCTACTCCCAGCCCTGCGGTCTGTGCAGCCGCCTCCCCCCTTCCACAAGGCCGTCCCTGAAGATGTGTCCTAGGATGTCCTGGGCTCTGCAGGAGGACAGGGCCAGCAGAGCCTCCCCTCGCCTCCCATGGAATTCACGCCCCTCCGGCTGGAGGGCTCCTGGGCAGCCAGTGGTGGGTTTTGGAGGTGGTGAGACTCTCCTGCCACCTCACCTGGGCGGAGGTGATGCTGGCTTCCACCTGCGCTGTCTTGTTTAAACCCCTGTTCACCCACTCCCTACTGACTTCCCGCCATCCTGACGGTTGTGAGTGGGCTGGGCATGTGGCTCAGCGGTGCAGGGCCTGGGCTGTGAGTGGTGAGGCCCTGGGTTCCATCTCCAGGGGGCCCCCCAAAGAAGTTGTGCACCCCCCCTACAGCAGTGGCGCTCCAACACACCCTGCAGACCTGGGGCAGCACCCCCAAGATTCTGAGGGTGTGTGCCAGCCCTGTGGGGGACTTGGACATCTGAGATGTACCTAGGGTGGCTTGGAGGCCCTGTCCCAGGCCAGCCATCACCCTGCTGCCCTGTCGGGTAGGGTGAGTGCAGCAGTCTTGGTTGACAAATTCCCTCAGGCCCAGGATGAGGAGCTGCTTCAACCTCTCTTCCAGGGGGACCCTTTTGCTCTCTCTTGAGGAGCCGGAATGTCAGTGGTGACCTACATGGACAGAACCCTTGGGACAGTCCCGGTTTAGTGTGTGGGTGGCTGCAGGCAGCCCTGCACTGTCCTGGGTGTGGGGATTCAGGGAGGTCTCCTGGGCCTGCAGCCTGCTGGCCCCGCTCCTGAGAGGGCCTCCTCAGGCCAGGAGAAAGGGGTCTTTCTTGTCCGCTGAAAGGTGTGTGTGTGCGCGAGGCGCCAGGCCCAGGATAATTTTAACTCCGCCGGCCCAGAAAGCGCCGGAGGCCCGCGCCCCGCCCGCCCTGCCCAGGTGGGCCGGCGGGACGGGCCTGTGCCGGGGGCGGGGCGGCCAGTCGCGCACCGCCCTCCGCCCGCTGGTGGCCTCCGCCGCCGCCGAGCCGCTCAGAGCGCCAGCCAGCCATGGCCCGAGCGCCCGCCCTGGCCCTGCTCCTGCTGGGGCAGCTCCTGGCCGCCACCGCGGCGCAGGTGAGCGGCTCGCGGCGCCCGGCTCGACCGGCTCAGGGGCGGCCGAGGGGCTGGGACTGGGGCTGGAGGTCCGGGCGAGGCCTGGACGACCCCCGCCCCCGCCGCCACCCAGACCATCCGCCGAGCCCCTGCCAGCCGCTGCCACCTCCTCGCCGCCGGCGCGCAGAGTCCGGTCGACGGGCGCGACGGCAAAGAGCCCTGGCGGCCACCTGCCCCTCGCCCACCGGGCTGGAAGCACAATGTCGCCTTTGTTCCTGGCCAGGCCAGAGAGAGGCAGTGGTCAAACTGCCGCTGGCGTGGGGCTGCGCAGGGTGGCCGGCTCTGGGACAGCCCCCAGAGCTGCTTGGAGAGGAAGATGGGACTCTGGACCCTGGGCAGGCTAAAGGGCTGACCTGTGGGACTATGTGGGGGGGGGGGGGGGGACATCTCCCTAATGACTTTTCTCCATTTCAGAAAGCAGGACCTCGAGGCCCTCCTGGCCCCCAAGGGCCACCTGGAAAGCCGGGCAAGGACGGCATCGATGTGAGTTGGGGTGGGCTGGGCTGGGGGTTCCCTGCATTCTGGTGTGGCCCTAGCCTTCCAGGCCTCATGGAGACAACACGAGTCCCACCTTCAGAGCGGGGGCCAGGCAGGGGATGAGCCAGCGCCTGTGCTGGCTGAAGAGACAAAGGCACTGTCCCTGCTCTGGGCAGACCTGAGGTGGGGTAGCATGGCGGTCCTGGGGCCAGGAGTGTGGACACTGAGGTGTGCCCTGGGTCTGCTGAGGCCTGTGCTTCTGCAGGACGTGGGCCCTGGGCTCTGTGCTGGTGTAGGCTTGTCCCTCTGGGTGGTTGGGGGCTGTGGGTCTTGTTGGGGAATGCTGGGGGCTGGAGCCAGTCTTGGAGGGACTCAGGGGCCCACTAGCCCCCGAGATGGCACCCTCCACGGGTATCCTGGGCCAGTGTGAGCCCATAATTTGGGGAGGCATAGCCTGCAGAGGGATGGTCTGGGGTGAAGACCTCCCCTGCCCAGCCAGCCACCTCCAGGAAGGGCAGGGACCCCTACAGGCCCGTCCTCACCCGTTGTTCCCCATCAGGGTCCTTGGAGGGCCATGGAGAGCCCCTGCAGCCCCTCCTCCGCCTCCCTGCAAGTCCCCAGCAAGCCTTGCCTTGACAGCCATGAGCCTCCCTCCCCCACCACAGGGCCGTGTTGGACCACATTCCAGGTGGCCCAGGGCCTTGGCCTCCCCATACCCCTCTTGCTGAGTTTGGGTACCTGGGTCCTACGCTCACACTTAAACCCTGGCCTTAAAGTCTCATTTAAAGGATTCAACTACCTAGTGGGGGTCTGGGAGGTAGCTGCTGTTCCTTCCTGGAATGTGGAAGAGCCGGCCGCCCGCCAGCACATGGCGCTGGGGCCCCTGGGCGGCCTGCAGCCTGCTTTCTAAGGCTCTCAGGCCAGTGGGTGAGTGGGTCACATCCCTGTGCCCTCGGAGCTGGGCTCTGCCCAGGCTGAGCTCCACCTTTCTAGCACACCCCTTTCCTGGTGCTGACCCACAGAGTGAGTGACCCCCAGGCATGGACAAGGGGCCTGGGGAACCCCAGCGTATCTCTGTGGGCCAGGCCTCAGGTGTTCGATTGGAGGCTGGCCCTGTTCTGCTGCCCTAGGGTCGGTTCTCAGGGGACCCCCACTTTTCAGGAGTCAAATGTGGGCCTCTCTCCCCCTGCAGGGAGAAGCTGGTCCTCCCGGTCTGCCTGGGCCCCGGTGAGTGTCTGTGCCTGGAGAGAGGGGCAGCCTCTTTCCGTCTGGAAAGGAGGGATAGACACAGAGAACAGAAGGTCATTGACGCCACGTCCCACTGTGCTGGGCCTGTGTCCCTAGGAGAGGCCTCAGAGGGCCGGAGTGGGGGTTGGAGCCAGGAAGAGGGTGGGAGGAGAGTGTGTGGGATTCCGTGTCTCTGGGGGCAGGGTCTGGCTGGAAGCTTTCTTTGGGCCAGTGCCCGGGCAGGCCAGGGGAGGGGGACAAACACAGCTCTGACAGTCCCCCAGCCTGGAGCGGCCCCAGGCCCCTCACCTTGTCCAGCTCTAGGGATCGAGGACACTGGGAACACTGGCAGCCCCACAGGCTGCTGGCCTTGGGTGGGGAGCCCAAATCTACCAGGTGACTCGGGATGGGGAGGGCAGTCTTCCTGGGGCCAGCAGGGGTGGGCAAGGGCCTTCTTGGGTGCCTAGGTGAAGACCACAGTCCGAGGCTGGACCTCCCTCATGACTCTGCCCTTTCCTCTTGCTCAGGGACCAAAGGGGAGCGCAGGCAAGCCGGGGACGCCAGGAGAGGCAGGCTTGCCGGGACTGCCCGGTGTGGACGTGAGTGTACCAGCCCCTCCCGCCCTGCCCACCTGGAGGGCACGTCCCAGACCAACCAAGGGTCACGTTCTGACTGGTTCTCCAGCTGGGCCTGCTCAGGCTGGAAGCCCAGTCCTGACAGAAGTCTCCAGAAGTCCCCAGCAGGGGTCCTTGGCCCCGGCCCAGACCCTGCCAGGCCTGGTGGGGGACAGAGCCAGCCCACAGCAGAGCTGGAAGTCCTGCCAGCTCTTGCTGATGCAGGAACAAGTGCCCATTGTCAAGCTCCTCTGCCCGCGCTGGCTGCGGGCCTCCCAGCCCCAGCCTGGCCCTGGTGGGTCATGGTGGGCTGCAGGCCGGGCTCCAGGTCCAGCAGGCCAGAGTCTGAGAAACGCACTGCTGCCCCGAGCAGCCTGTCCCCACAGGCCCCGTAGCTGGCTTCCCTCTTACTATCCCCCCGACCCGCCGCAGCCCTGGGGCAGCAAGGGCCACAGACAGTAGAGCCAGGCCAGAGGGCTTCACCTCTCTGGGCTTGGTTCAGTAAAGGAAAGATCTGTGGTTCATTTTGTCTTGGGATGGGGAAAAAGTGCTTCCCGCCCTTGATCCCCTACTCTGATTACCTCCCAAGGGTCTGACTGGGCGGGATGGACCCCCCGGACCCAAAGGTGCCCCTGGAGAACGGGTAAGTGCCTGCCCCACGTCTAGTGGCTATGTCCCCTGGCCAGGTGGTTGCCAGGTGGAGTGTCCTGTGCCCATGAGGCCATGGGGCTGGAAGTTCTGGGAGTGGTGACCATGACTGTATTTGCTGGGCCCCTGCCCCATAGTGGGGCAGAGGGGCAGGCAGGCAGAGGGTGCTAAGTGGCCGGCCTCTGGCTGCACCCCTGTCCCACACCCACGTCTGGTCAGAGTTGTCCTGGGTTCAGACTGTTCAGGCTGGTGTGGTTGGGGGGTGGCAGCCTGCCCCAGGCACCCAGAGTCCTGGGTGCACTGGCACAGTTGCCAGCCCTGGGTGTCCCACATCTGACCGCCATGGCCATCATTTGCCGAATCTGCCCGGCCACCTGGTGCTGCCTTCAGCTGATCCCCCTCTTGTGGCTTCTGAGAGTAGAGCAGCCCCACCAGCCCTCCCTCCCTCGTGAGAGGGGACTGCCGGCCAGCAGGCCTCCTGGACCTAGGCACAGAGCATCGCGGAACAGCGAAGCCAGGCGGGGACACGCGGCCTCAGCCAGCCCCAGGAGCTCTCCAGCTACGTGGACGCCTGAGCTGAGAGCCTCGGGAAGGAAGCAGCTGGTGACCAGTGAGGCCACTGCTGCCCACCTGGGAGTGGCGAGTCCAGCTCTCAGGGAAGCCTGGCTCCTGTGCGGGCACTGCCTGGTGCCTCCCCGGGGCCTGCAGGCTGGCCAGCTCGAGGGCAGACGTGGCCTAGCTGCAGCACTGCGGCCCCCTCGTGGGGCAGCGGCCTGAGGTCTCCGCGGCCTCCTGGGGATGGTGTTAGGAGTGCTTCCTGGAGGGGGGCCCTGGGCGCCTCTGCGAGGCTGGCGCCTCCCGGCATTGCACGTCATGGTGGCAGAGCCCCCAACAGCCTTTGCTTTCCTGGGTGCTTTCCTGGCCACCAGGACAGCAAGCAGAGGGCCCTGCCCAGGTGCTGGGGCAGCAGAGCCCCTTCTCCTTTTTGGCCTCCTGGGGAAGGGGACTTCTGTCCCTGTTGCCCCTCCTTGGAGGAGTTGTGGAATCAGACTTTGGGACAGCAGGGGGACAGGTTTGTGCACTTTGGCAAGCCCACCCCTGGCACCCGTTTTCTTCCTCAGGGAAGTCTAGGACCCCCGGGACCCCCCGGCCTGGGGGTGAGTACTGTCTTCTCTCCGTGGGGTTTGAGCCAGTGTCCAGACGTGTCAGGGTGCCCCTGGTGGCCTCTCCCGGAGGCTGGGCCCTGGAGTGGGGTCCTGGGGTCCCACCTAGGCTATGTTGGGGGGTCTCCTGGGCCAGCCACCCGTCCCCTGGGGTGCCTTCTCCAGGCCCCTGAGGTGTCCTGGGGTGGCAGGGCAGGCCCCACCCTGTGCTCTGACCCTGTGTTTGACTCCGCAGGGCAAAGGCCTCCCTGGACCCCCTGTGAGTACTGCACCCCTGTGGCCTCCACCCAGGCCCTGAGCTCCCAGAGCGTCCCCATACCCAGAACCAACCTGGCCCGGGGTGTCCCACACCCATGGCAGGGTGGAACTTCCCAGGCATGAGCCATACCCAGGGCCTTGTCCCTTCAGAAGGAGCCCGCTGGCCTGGGAGACCCCTCCCCAGGACCACGTGGCTTCTTGGGTGCAGACCCTCCCTCTCACTTCTTCACGCCCCCAGGGAGAGGCAGGAGTGAGCGGCCTCCCAGGTGGCATCGGCCTCCGTGGTCCCCCGGTGAGTGGCCCCCCCGCCCATAAGCCAAAACTCAACTGCAGGGCTCCTTGGCCCCCCCCCATTCCTTGTGGTCATTGACAGGGCCCAGGCAGGGGACAACCCAGGTCTCAGGATGCAGAAGCGCTGAGCCAGCACAGGCGTTGTCAAGGGAGGAGGAGGCACTGGGAGTGTCCTTGTCCTTGGGCAAAGCTGGTCCCCTCACTCAGGTGGGGCTGGCCCTGTTTGAGTCTCGTTCACTCCCCAGGGACCCTCTGGACTCCCAGGCCTGCCTGGCCCCCCAGGACCTCCTGGACCTCCCGTAAGTACTGGGTGGGGCTCTGAAGCCCCAGGCATGGACCCCTAGAAGCACACAGCACTGGTGCTGGCTGGACCCCCACTCAGACCGCATGGATGCCGGCCACGCCCCGGGAACAAGCTGGGACAAGGTCCAGGCCAGAGTCTGTGGCCCCCGCCCCAGGACAGTGGTTTCTGTCATTGTCACATGCCCTGAGGATGGGCCAGATCACCCAGCACTGGCCACTTGGGAGACGGGGTGAAAGGTCCCCAGCCCCCTGGTGAGTGCGGGAGGTCACAGTGAAGGTGGGTAGGAGGCAGGTGGGCTCAGTCGCCTCTGTGTTCCAGGGACACCCTGGCGTCCTCCCCGAAGGCGCTACAGACCTGCAGGTGGGTGCTTGTGGCCATGGTGAAGGGGGCAGGGGTGGCCTGAGGCCGCCAGCTCGGGGACCCTCCGACAGCACGGCGTCTGGGAGAGGCCCTGCTCTGCGCGGCAGGAAGGAGGCCCGGAGCGGGGGCCCCGTGGCTGACGGCGCTCGGAGCAGGCAGGTCGGGGTGACCTGGGGCCTCCTTGCCCTCCCCACCCTGCCCTGCCACCATCTGCACCTGCTGTCCCTCACAAAGCCACCAGCCACGTAGGGTGACACAGAGCTCGGTGATCGCAGTCACGGGGCAGGCAGGCGTGTCCCTCGCAGGAGGTTCTGGACTAGAGTGGACTTGCGGCTGGGTCTTTGAGCCCTGTGGGCCCTGAGCCGGCACAGGGTCTGCCTCTGCACCCCATTTCCAGAGAGAGAGCTGACGCCGAGGGCCGTGTGCCAGCTGTCCCTCTGCCTGTGTGCAGAGCACCTGGCCCCAGGCCCTGTCCTGGACGGGCGGGCTTAGCCCCCCTCCCCACGAGAATGCGGTGCCCAAAGATGGGCCGCGGTGGGGCTTGGCGGCGCCAGCTCCGCGCCTCGGGCCCGGCCTGCCTGTTCAGTGTGGAATGATCTAGAATCTCCATTCCTCCCAGGTCCCCTGGCCTCCTGCCCAGGGTGCCTTCAAGCCAGAGTGTCATGCCTGTTGCTTGGGCTCAGGGTAGCATCCCTCCTAAAAGCCACCAGGCCCGTGATCAGAGTGGAGCCGGCGGTCCTGTGCACGGCTCGTGGAGACCCACCGCCTGCTCAGAGCCTGGAGCGTCTGGGAGGGGAGCGTCCAGCCAGGCCGGGCTCCTGCAGCCCTGAGGAGCCCCATCTGGCCCAGCCACAGTCCCCTCGACTGTGTGGCCTTCCCAGGCCCCGCAGGGCTGGCTTCTCTTGGGGATCCGGCCCTATTTGACTGGGGGTCTGACCCTTCTGTCTTCCGACAGTGCCCCGCCATCTGCCCCCCAGGCCCCCCCAGGCCCCCCAGGAATGCCAGGGTTCAAGGTGAGTGGTGGCTGCAGGGGACTTGGGCTGAGCCCCCTCCCCACTGGCGGGAGGCCTCCCTTCGTGGCTGTGGGGATTTGGAGGACGGGGGGGGTCCAGGGTGTCGCTGGGGGAAAGTGGTGCTGGAACCCCGTCCCACCCTCTCCACCCCAGTGGCATGCTGAAATCTGGTGTGGCTGGGCTGGGCCTGGACCTTGAGGGTCAGAGGAAGCCCAGAAAGGGGAACAGGGCTGACCCAAGGTCCTTGGGTAGGTCACGGTGCCCCTCAGGCCTGTTTCCCGCACCTGGGCCGGGCCTGTGGTACTGAGCGCTGTGGTTACTGTGGCTAGATCTTGGGCTGACTGGCTGTACAGGCCTCAGTTCGGTGCTACTTGAGGAGGGTGTCCAAGGGTCTGGGGGCTGTGATTTCTGTTTGCTTTCAGGGGCCCACAGGCTACAAAGGGGTGAGCAGGGAGAACTGGGCAAGGACGGAGAGAAGGTACGACGCGAACTACGGGGCAGTGACCCTGGGGGCCATGGCCTGGGCTGGGGGTGGGCCTGGGACTCACCAGGGGAGGGTGGCACAGCCTCACGGGCTCCCCCCAGTTGGCACCTGCTATGTCTGACCCCTAGGGAGGTCTAGCTGGTCAGAACTGGTGATTTGGAGCAAGGTCCCTGGACAGACCCCCACCAGCCTGACCTCATGTGAAAGCCCCCTTGCGCTGGGAGGGTGCCTGGGCACCTGTGGCACACGGCCCGAGTGGCCTCAGCACTCCCTGCCCCTGCCCCCAGAGGGCATCTGCCAGTCCTTACCTCAGGTTGGGGACGAGGTCAGGGACGCCCTTTAGTGTGGCAGGAATGGCCAGATGAGGACTGGCGCATGATGATAGGGGTCACTCCTACTTGGCCAGGAGGGAGGGTCTGGAAGGGCCAGGGGGCTGTCAGAAGAGGCCCCAGCCCCAGCCCCAGGAGGGGCAAAGCCACAGTGACACATGACCTCTCTGGAGCCAAGGGCAAGTGACCCCGACTCCGCCTGTCTGGCTCAGCTGTGAGGTGGGGCAATGCCCCTTACTGCCCGGCTCTGGTGGGGCCCTGGGGGACAGCAGAAGGAGCTAGGAGGGCCAGGAGGAGCCTCTGACCACCACTTTCTCCACTGCAGGGTGAGCCTGGCCCCCCTGGACCTGCCGGCATGCCGGGCACCGTGGGGCTTCAGGTGAGACAGCAGAGCGGGAGCCCGACAGCCACCCTCAGCCTCGGGGATGGTCGGCACAGATGGGGCATGCCCAGGCCGAGTCCAGGGAGCGTGAGCCAAGACCGAGGCCCCAAGGACAGGGCCCGTGGGGCGCCCCAGAGCCGGGCCTCGGTGGCCGGGTGAGACCGTCCCAGCTGTGCAGCTCCCGCCCTCTCCCAACAGGGGCCCCGAGGACCGCCAGGACTTCCAGGGCCACTCGGGCCTCCCGGGGACCGGGTAAGTCCTGCTGGGCTTGTGGGTGCCGTGGCCAGCCAAGGCTGGGGCTGTGGGGCCCGGGCCTGTCCTGCCGCCAGCTCTGCGCGGCTGCGGGTTGGGGTGCTCCGCAGCTGGCTCGGGGCTCCTCCCACGCACCTGCAGTGGCCTCCCTCTGGGTCCCTGTTCCTGCAAAAGAACCCAGACGCCCTCTCTCCTTTACAGGGTCCCATCGGGTTCCGAGGCCCCCCCGGGGTTCCGGGAGCACCTGGGAAGGTGGTACGTGTGTGTCTGGGGTGGGGTCCCGCAGGCACAGGCCTCTGGCCCTCTCCTGCCATGTCCCTCAGAGACCTCCCCTGCCCTGCGGGGCTGTGGTGGCCGAGCCCCAGGCTCAGCTGTCCCAGGGGCACATCCGGTGGGCTTATAGCACACCTGGGGGTGGCCCACGGTGCCTGGGGGACCGTGCAGGGCTCCCATGGCATAGCTGGAGCCCTACTGCACCTGGGGACACCCCAGAGCTTGTTCGTGGGAGAAGTCCACCCTCGTGGGAGACCTGCCGCAGTGCCCCAGCTGCAGGGTCATCCCTCTGCCCCGTGACCCTCAGGAGCATCTGTCTGGCCATCTCTGGCCACATCCGGAGGGTCCCCATCATCCTGGAAGGGCCTTGGTCACATGTCATTCTGGCTCTCCTGCCTTCTCTGTGACATTAACATTTTATCTCTTCTCCTTGTCATTTTCAGGGTGACAGAGGCGAGAGAGGCCCAGAAGGTTTCCGTGGCCCCAAAGGTGACCTTGTAAGTAACAGAGACTTGGCTTCTCTAGTCTTCTGTGGACAACTCCTGGCTATTCTCAACGGGTGTCGGGGTGGGGTACGTGTGGAGGGACCTGCATGGGGTCTCGGGGACCTCCCCATTCCAGGCTGTCACCAGGGAGCGGGTGGGGACAAGCTGCTGGACCCGCTTGTCCAGGGGCTGGGCCCCGGCAGGACGGCCACCAGTGCCCAGTTCTCAGCCGTGAAGTGGGGGGACGGGGAGAAAAGCCACTCTCGGCGAGCCCTGGACAGCCACGCGCCTGGCGAGCATCTCCTGGAACCAACCAAGGGGCGGTGCCCAGCGCGTCTGCCCGCAGGAGCCTCCGCACGGCCTGTGAAGCCTGGTGGCTGGGAGGCGGCGGGGCTGCGGTTGTTTTGTCCCTGGCACCACAGACAGTCTCCCACGCTCCAGTCCTCGGGTGGTGGCCCTGGACCACTGTGGCCACCCCAGCCGTGGCGGGTGCTCCCCAGGGCCCGACTGTGCGCCTCCCTCCCTCTTGTCCTCTAGGGCAGACCTGGTCCCAAAGGGATCCCCGGAGTGGCCGGGCCAGGTGGCGAGCCGGTGAGTACCTGTGGCCGCCGCGGTGGCGGGATCACGGCCTGGTGGCCTAGAGCAGGCAGGCGCCGCGTGCGTCCTCTCAGCTGGGCTCGTGTCACCTCTCGCTGCTGCTCCTCGGAGAAGGGTTGTCACGGTGCTGGCCACGCACAGGACCCGCGGGCCTCCGACCCGCGGCCGGACAGGGCTCCCTCCCAGAAGGCCCTGCGTGGCCAAGCCGTGGCTGCCACCTTCTCGGCAAGCAGAATAGGGGCTGGGAGGCCCCACGACCCCTGCGTTTCCCTCTTGCCCCAGCCTGCGGTTCTGCTGCCACCCAGCCCCGCAGAAGCGCAGGGACGGGGCGGGGCTCGTCTGCTGCAGAGCTCAAGCAGGAAGGTGCCTACGGGCTGGAGTGCCCGGGCATCCCGGGCACTGTGCCTGGCTGGTGCTGCCCGCCTGTGTTTCTCCCTGGTGGTCTGTGAGGGTGGCACAGGTTGCCACGTGCCCTCCCCAGTCCATAGACCACAGCTCCTCCCAGGTGCTCTGGGGACAGACCCCATCGTGGGGATAGAAGAGGCTGCCCTGAGGGGAACAGAGCTGTAGAGGAAGGGGGAGGCCTGATGCTGTCCCTTGTCCCCAGGGCATGCCAGGCAAGGATGGCCGGGACGGTGTGCCAGGACTCGACGGCGAGAAGGTGGGTGCTCAGCAGGCTGGAGAGGTGGCCGGGGCGAGCCGGGGCTCCTGAGGCCTCAGCATCTGCCTCCCTCCCCCCCAACTGCTGTCCTGGCAGGGCGAGGCTGGTCGCGGCGGCGGTGCCCCAGGAGAGAAGGGTCCCAACGGGCTGCCGGTGAGTGCCTGAGCAGGTGGGGCAGGCTGGGCGGGCTGGCCACTGCAGGGCTGCTCCCGTGGTCAGCCCTGGGAACTGTCCCCTGTGGGGTCTGGCTCAGCCCTGGTGCCCAGTGGGACCTGTGGACAGGGCCTGTGTGCTCCTGTGCGTGGGGACATGCAGATGTACCTCTGCCCACCCCTGGGCGCTGCAGGGCATCTCCGTGGGCCTTGCCCTGGGCTCTAGCAAGGGTGCTACGCCAGAGGCCAGGGAAGCTGTCAGAGCCACCCTGGGGTCTGCACGGCCAGAGGTCGGCCTGGCAGCTGCCTGTGTGCTCGAGGACTCGGTGGCCTTGACTCTGAGCTCTCTCCTGCAGGGCCTCCCTGGACGCGCAGGAGCCAAAGGCGAGAAGGGCGAGCTGGTACGTGCAGCTGCCCCCAGGGAGGGTGCGGGCAGGGCCTGTCCTGGGAGGGCGGCCTCATGCTCCCGTCTGTCCTCAGGGTAAAGCTGGGGAGCTGGGTGAGGCCGGCCCCTCCGGAGAGCCAGGAGTCCCCGTGAGTACCCACGTGCTCCGCACAAGGTGCATGGGACCTGCCCCCCACGTGTTTGGGACCTGCCCTTATGCCCTTTCCCTCTGGGCAGGGAGACGTTGGCGTACCTGGGGCGCGTGGTGAGGCTGGCCACAGGGGATCGGCGGTGAGTGGGGCACAGCCTGGGGAGTGGGCACCGGTTTCTGAGCAGGACGGGTGGCACTACGGGGGTACTAGTGGGCCACCTCACAAAACTGGAGGTGCCAGCAGACGGGGACCCTCCACTCCTGGTCCCTCTTCCGTGGGGCAGGGACGCCTGCCTGAGCCACTGCACAGCTCAGAACCCAGCCAGTGCAGGGGTGGTTCTGAGCCTCTGCCTCCGCGGGGACGCCAGCCGGGGACCTCGACGACTGTCCGGCTGCACCGACGGGGCCCAGGGTGTGCCTGAGCTCCGACCCCACACTGTCCCCGCAGGAGGTGCCCTGCTTCTGTCCCCAGCAGCGTGACCTCAGATGACTGGGGACTAGCCCCGTCCACCAGCTGCATGGGGAGGCAGAACTGGGCTCCCCAGGCCACAGAGGCTCCTGGATGCCCTCGGGGACTCCTGGCCTCAAGGCCCCGCTCACACTTGTGTCTTTCAGGGGGCTCTTGGCCCACAAGGCCCTCCTGGAGCCCCTGGTGTCCGAGGCTTCCAGGTGGGTGATGTTGGAGTGGGAGTTTGGGCCTGGTGCAGTGACCCACACACCAGGCCAGGCAGTGCACCCTGATGGGCAGGCAGGACAGGGGTCCTGGCCAAGTTGCCCTGGGCGCCGACCGGCAGGAACTTTGTCCACAGGGCCAGAAGGGCAGCACGGGAGAGCCCGGCCTTCCAGGCCCCCAGGGTCTCCGAGGCGACGTAGGTGACCGGGTGAGTGGCTGCCCTGGCAGGTGGTGCCCTGCCCCTGCCCCCAGCTTGCTATTACCACTGCCCCTTGGATCCGGGCAGCGAGGAGCGCCCCATCCGCCAGCAGCTCTCTGGAGCCCGCTCTGCCCACCTGGGTGGCGAGGGTGTGCCCCCTCCACTTGGCATTCTTTGTGGGTGAGAGGGCGCCTCAGCCCCAGGGGAGCTGTGGCGGGGAGCAACCCAGTAACTGGGACCAGGTACGAGGCAGAGGCCCAGAACCCATGCCCTGCACCACCTCGGGTGTCAGCTGAGGCTGCGTTTGGCCGAGAGTCCCGTTGCTGTGAAACAAGCGTGAACACCAGTGTTCCCAACAGCTGGGACTTCCCAAGACCTCTCCCTGCCAGCCTTGGAGTCCATGGCGACGTGGGCTCTTGGGGGCCAGGGCACAGGTGCAAGCCTTGCTCCCTGGTGGTGGGCAAGGCCTCGTTCACCAGGGAGGAGGCCTGGGTCTGGTCTGGGCTCTAGGCTGTTCCACCAGGTCCCTGGGGTCCTGCGGGTCTGCCGTAGGCTGTCCCTCTGGGCAGAGACGGAGCCCTTTCCAGAGTGTGCACACGGCCTGGTTGCGGGGCGGGAGCTGTTTCCCCACACAGTGAGGACAAGGGCGCCCTCATCAGCCTCTGGACAGGACATTGCAGAGGCCAGGGGACGTGCCAACAACACTGGGGCCTTGGAGAGGGTGGCAGGGCTCGCCTG